>WPIO01000039.1:845000-1595000 GCA_009760855.2 Cristatella mucedo | reverse complement strand
GAGCAAAGCCTTTTAATCCAGCCACACGCTTAGGGTGTCCTATGATCAGCATTTCTGTTTTATCGTCGATTAGTTTCAAGAAGTTTTCAGACATCCGGGATCGAATGTCGGCAAGGCAAGCATCCAGTTTCTCAGTTGCTGCAGCAGATTCCGACGGTTTGAATGACAAATACAGCTGGGTATCGTCAGCATAAAAGTGACATCCTATTCTAAGGACCTTAATCGCTTTTCCCAGAGGTTGAGTATAAATTGAAAACAACAAGGTACCGAGTACAGACCCTTGAGGGACTCCAAAGGTCACCCGTCTCGTGTGTGAGACCTGACCCACGCAATACACGGATTAAACGCGATCATACAAGTACGATTTAAACCACGCCAGTGCCCTATCTGCCAGACCGATCGTTGTTCTCAATCGTTCAAGTAGAACATCGTGATCAATTGTGTCGAAGGCAGCAGACAGATCTAGCAGAGCTAGGGCAGTGACATTCCCGTCATCGTTACCACCTAGAATGTCATTGTTAACACGGAGGAGAGCAGTTTAAGCGGAGTGCTGCCTCTGGAACCCTTATTGAAATGTTTCGGACATTTCATTTTTTCACCATGTTCAACCAGCTGCTTAGCAACAATTTTTTTCAAGACTCTTGGATAAGAAAGAAAGAAGGGAAACTTGGCGATAGTTTGCGAACGACAACTGCGACCCCGCCACCAACCTTGTCAGAACGCATGTACTGAAAGAACGAGAACCCCGGGTGGGGTGGTCTCAGATATAAAGCTACTGGAAAAAGGCGTCATCCAAGTTTCGGTAAGCAGAAATGCATCTAGCTTCTCCTGGACCAACTGATGGCAGGTAAGTAGCCCTTCGTTTTTAGCGACCGGAAATTTAGTTCGCCTAATTTAAGAGGCTGTCCAACAACTGGGCGACGGTGATGAAGTGCCTATCCGACTACTGTGCACGCGTTTCATCAAACTCTCGGTGAATCAAAGAAAGACTGCAAATGGTACCGTTGGTGGCCATCGCGGCGCATTTCTCTGCACAGGTGAAGGTTTCGCCAAGCTTTCGCCTCGCCTTGTTCCGCGTGCTAAATTCGCGACACGCGTCCTGATTGTCGATTGCAGCGCCCGCGCGTGCGTGGGCTTGAAACGCTTTAACGCCCTGCTCAGCCCGTTCTTTGTCCGTGCTGCACACATTCCTTTCGAGCTTAGAGGTCTCTGTACAAACGTGTAGCCAGGATTTTTGCATTCAAAATCTACGCAACGATCTTTTGTGGGCATGGCGCAAGGTCGGGGCCTTGAATTTGAAATTCGCTCGAAAAGCCTGCTGCCCCTCTTAAAGCCTACTAGTTTTCCTCTTATTTATATTCTAACTAGACATTTTGACTATTGAAAGCACCGTAAGCTCCTTGCCAAAGGTGCGCAGCAGCCCGGAAGCCTCTTCCAAAGTTTGCACCTGCATGATCAGAGCCCGAAGCTGCGTGTAGATGGTGCGCCACTGTTACGAACTCGGTTCGTCCCTTTCGCGTCCGGTCATAACTAGGCCGCAAACGCAGCGCTAGTCACGATGCCAGTCTAGGCTGATGCGCGACGAATAAACGGCCTGAACCTCCAAGCATGGCTAGCTGCTGATAAGTACTGCAGCCAAAGCCGAGCTGGTTTGGTCTATCGGTTAAGGTGCTTGCCCCGACTAAGGTCTGACCAAGGTCGTGGGCTCGAGCCCCGAGGCATGTGTGAAGCGCCTGAATAGAGATTAAGTTCTCTTGGGGCGCTATATAAATGAATTATATTATTATTATAAAACACAGCGGTACGCCAACAGTAGCACGAACACGGCAATGACAAACAGCGCTCATACGTTAACTTAGCAAGTCCGTATCCGCAATGTAGACAAGTCTATTAGGACAGCAGCAGACGGCGACAAGCGTTCAACAGCGGTCGTGACGTGCACTGAAGGCTCGCTAGCCTAGAGCTCAAATCAGCTCTAATGCCAATGCCGAATCCGGAATCACAACTACCTGCCTATTTCATTGCGCTGGCTTTTATACTGCCTCCACCATAGACTATCAAATAAGCGCCAGAATTATTATATAGCGATTATCCTTAGCCATACTGCGGCTGGTTTATCTGGCGCCGGTGCTTTACTGCTTTATAATTCTCCTGAGTCTCTGGCCTCCAGCCCCGAGAGATTCAAAGCCATAGTAGCATGAAATGCCTTTTAGCATCCAGCTACGCCCCACGGCACCTTGAGTAGAGATTGACGACAGCTCGAAAGCCGTACGCGAAAGCTGCGCCGCGGATGGGCAAGTCTCTGCTGGACCCACCTTCATAAACGTATTTCAGCTTTCTATAAAAGCTGGCAGCTTACCTATTCAAGAAGCGAAAAACGATGATTCTGGCAGCTCAGGGGCGCCGGAAAAGGGGATGCCCTCTAAGCACTTCCACTAAAAAAGAGCCCCGACTTGGAATTAATAAATAAATTAAATTCATTTGCATAGCGCCATTAGAGAACTTAGTCTCTATCCAGGTGCTTCACGTGTGCCGAAGGGCTCGAATCCTCGACCTCTGCCATCAAATTCCTTCACATAGAAGTCTGCCATCAAAAGCGAGCACGTTAACTTCTTTTCCAAACAAGGGAGGCAGTTTGGATCTCAGCTCAACAGAAATAAGCAGTGCCTATTAACCTCTGCAGACATGAATAAAGACGCGCGTCCCCTCTGGAGCAGCCCTTTGAATCAGCTCAAAGTAGACTCGCCGCTCGACGGCACTCCGACAAAAGCTCGCAGATCCAAATCGCACCAACAAAAGTGTGCAATGCTAGTAACCCCAACAAATGCTCGCACAACAAAAGCATGCGACTGTAATAACAATCTTTGTAAGCGTATTATTTCATCGATTTAACCGGCTTTTTTATCCAAATCAGTAACTAATATACAAAAACCAGATGTTGCATGTAACGGTTGATATGGAAGCAATTATTGTACTCCATTGACTTCACGTTTGATAATCAAACGCTGAATCTGGAAAATATCATATATCATGTCAGATTTCTAGCAAGTCAGTCAGTATGTCTGTTGAACCATCTTTACCGTAGCGCAGCTAGTTGGATGCTCGTTTGATCTCGGGCAGAATCTTTGGCGCAAGGTATACAGT
Source organism: Cristatella mucedo (assembly GCA_009760855.2). Taxonomy (NCBI): domain Eukaryota; kingdom Metazoa; phylum Bryozoa; class Phylactolaemata; family Cristatellidae; genus Cristatella; species Cristatella mucedo. The sequence continues at coordinate 1,591,856 of WPIO01000039.1, read as the reverse complement.
GACGACAAAAATCTGCGAATGCACGGCGGAATTATTTTAGCCATGATCCTCGTTCCTGTAGCTGATGGTTTTGCTGCTTTTGACAAATCGGCAGACGACAGCCATTCTCTTATTATTGCGTTACAACTTGTCATTTCCAAACTAAACGTCAGAATAGTTTGCTTTTAAATTCCAGTTGTACATAACGGTGCTACGTGTTCACCCACAAAATTTAATGCAATTGCTTGCTTTCTGGTGCTAATGACTAATAATAATAATGCACTTGATAAAGCGCCTTCAGAGAACGCAATCTCTTTCCAGGCGCTTTACATTCGCTGCAAAGGGAAATGCCATTGAATGGTGAGTAAGATCATGCTTGATAAACAAACAAAATGAATAACATGGTTAGGGGTGACATGCACAGGGTCAGCATGCAAATGTGGGTAGTGGCAGAATGCACAGTGTCAGCACGCATAAGCACATCAAGGACGAATCACAGGCACCGACTAAATGCTGTCCTAAATAGATGTGTTTTTAAGTTCTTTTTAAATGTGGGCAGGTCAGGGGATATTCTGACGCAGGTCGGGAGGGAGTTCCAGGCTTTGGGAGCATACGAACTAAATGCACGGTCCCAAAAGGATTTGAGGTTTTTACGAGGTATTTGTTAACTGTTGTATTCCGAAAAGCGGATGGTACGATGCTTGGCCTGGTGGGGAGTAGATCTGAGAGATAGGCTGGAGCCAAAGAATGAAGTGACTTTAAAGTGAGCGACAAAACCTTGAAGTCGATCCGTTGCTTCACTGGTAGCCAGTGCAGGTCGGCGAGAAGTGGTGTGATGGGGCAACTGCGACGCTCACAACAGACAAGCCTAGCTGCGGAGTTTTGCACCAGCTGCAATCGCCTGATCGCACATGCCGGTAGGCCAGTAAGCAGTGAGTTACAGAAGTCGAGACGGGATGTCACGAATGCATGGACCAACTTGGACGTTGTATCCTTATCTAAGCAAGCCCGAATTTTAGCAATGTTATGAAGCTGAAAATAGGCGGATTTGACTGGAGCTGATGTGGTCGTCTAACGAGAGGTCGCTTTGGAAAATGACACCTAGATTTCGAGCTGATTCAACAGGAGATATGCTGGCAGAGCCAATTTTGAGCGTCAGCCTTTCCAATTTGTGAATCACACTGGGTTTGCCCATAACTAGTAAGTTAGTTTCATCACCGTTTACTTTTAGAAAATTTGCTGCCATCCATGTGCGGATGTCATCAATACATGCAGCAAGTGAGTTGAGAGAACTTGAGGTGCTCGAAGGCTGGGAGTGATCATTGCAAAGGTACAATGACCCTGGTCAACCAGCCTACTTACACATATGAAAGGCAATAGAGCTTCCATTTCCACAAAAATGTCAAGAAACAGCGGTTTTGATTCTAAATTATAGAGAACATTACGCCAGGTTTACTCACTAAATTACAGGATTTCCTTTTCGCGTTCTCTGGCTATGGCCTCTGACGGCCTCTGCCAAAGTGGCAGCCCTAAGTAGTCGGACTGCGGTATAACAGTCATTTCAACAAAAATCGTCACACAACTAATGTTTTGATTGAAAATCATAGCAAGCAGTGATTCATTTAAAGCCACTAAAGCTTGCGTGATTGCTCTCGTGCAATCTCATACAAGGGCTTCCAATGGCCCGGTCCAGCAAGTCTCCCTACATATTCGAATTGCGATACAGCTGCCATTTTTATTATAAGCGTTTTGCAGCTATGGTTTTGACACCAATTTACAGAAAATCATTTTCCGAGTTTACCTACCGAATTTCACTGCACAGCGCGTTGACTTCCTCATACTTTGGCCCCTAATGACCCGGACCAGTGAGCCCATTTACTTGTTCCAACGGCAATAGAGCTGTCACTTCCCGAAGAGGAATTATAAAACTAAAGCTTTGATGCCATAATATAGACAAGTTTTTTTGGGTTTAATAACCTAATTTCATGACATTGGGCGTGCGTGTTCTGTTGCTACGTCCTCCAATAGTCTAGGCTTTCAGAGGCCATACCAATATAACGCGTTAGCACAACTGTATGAAATTTGATGGGTAAATCCTAAACACACCATTCTCCACAATGAGCAATCGAAACCACAGCTCGACGACGCCTATTTTCATAATAGTACGTGCATTGCAGTTTGAAAATGCAGACCGGGTAGAGCCATTCATTGGAGGCCATTGCATGAGAACTGGCGTTGGCTATATCGTGAAATTCGATCTGTAAACTCGAAACACTGTTAGCTATAGCATGAAATCAAACTGCATCAAACACTTAACGCATATTTTGGAAATAGTAGCTGTATTACAGTTAAATAACGTGCAGAGGCTAGCTGGTCCGGGCCATTGGAGGTAATACCATGAGAACCCACATGCGATGTGCCATAAAATTTGGTTGTTCAACCCGGAAAAGTGTTTCATTCAATGAGGAATAAAAATAAAAGTTGTACAAAGCCTTTTATGGAAGTGGCGGTAGTTTTATTGCAGTTCAAAATTTCACGGCGGCCGGGTCATTGAAGGCCATTGCATTAGAAATTGGATGTTTAATTGCACGAAAATGTGATGGTGAACATGTACCATCACGTTCTATAACGTAGAATTAAAATCACAGTTGTACCATGCCTATTGTGGAAATGGCAGCTGTATCGCCATTTGAATCGGTAAATAGCTGGCTGACTGGCCATTTGAGGTCATAGCGTGAGAACGTGAAAGTGCAATTGAATTAAATTTGGCAGGTAAACTCGCGACACTATTCTATGATTTGAAATTAAAACTATTGTGATATGACTATTATTGTGGAAATGGCAGCTGCATCGCAGTACACAATTTGGAAATCCACCTCAGTTATTCATCGGACTCAAATATTGTGCTCGGAACAACAACATTCTACCTTGAAATAGTCCTAGTTTGAGATAATCTTCAAGGAATCGCACACAACCTGAGCATCTAATTATAAAATAGGCTAAAATGCTAAAATTTTAGGTTATAATAACTCTTTTATATAACTACACCAATTCAAAATATATTTAAACGCTGGCACGAACTGTGTGATTCAAGTTACACCTCGTACGTATTTTCTCTAAACAAAATTCTGTACTCTAATTATGAATAGCAAGTGTAAAGTGCCTAGAAAGAGATTGAGTTCTCTGAGGGTGCTATGTCAAATGTATTATTATTGCTATCATAATTTAAACAAGCATTCCTTAAAATTATTTTTGTCACGCTTGAGCAGTCGCAAACTTTAGTCGGCGTGCTTTCGTCCGGTTACTCCGATCGATGAGCCTCCAGAGCCGGTCTTCACGCCTGGCCGCTCTTCCCCCGAAGCCCGTTGGCCGACTGGAAGGAGAGCAAACGGGATTCGAGAGCTACTGTGGGGTTGAGATGCTCTCGCTAGACTGAGCTTGAACGGCTGCTCTAGCCCAGCCCCGGCTCGTCAGCCCCGTCGACCCGAGGGCTTCTTGGCCCCGTCAGCCCCTTAGCTTCCCACATCATCGCTAGTAGCGAACCGAGACGTACGGCGCTTTCGACTGCGCCAACTCTCGCATCCTATCAGCGTCTGCTCGGAACCAAGCGGCGACGCTAAAGTACATCCTGGCTTGGGCCCTGTCAAAGCGCTGTCGAAGTGCATTCTACTTTGGGTGCTCGATCGCTATCGAGAGGCCGAACTTTATTGCACTTCTGAATTCGTGGGAAAATAAAACATTGCAGATTAGGTTCCGATTACCGCTGCGGGAGCGGCGGCTACAGCGGCTGTTGGGCGCTCCCAGCCACATGACCGAGTGCCTCCCTGGGCGCTGAACGGATCGCTCCGACGGCGACGACGCCTCCGTCTGCGGCCGACGAGCATTCTTGACGGCAGCCGGCTGCGAATCGGGCTCGACATGAAGGAGCGGCGAGCGGCGGACACGTTCTTCGGGCGCACGCTCGCAGGATGGGGTGAGCACCGGCGCCAGCTATAGGCTCCTCGCCGATCCGGCCCCCTACCCGTACGAAAATAGCCGCGACGCGTGGCCCGAAGTGAGTTGGAGTGTGTATCTGTGTCAACATCGGCCCGCATGCTTCGAGCCCGCGTGCAGCGGTCGGTCTCGCGCTCATTCGCCTCTGTTTGCTCCGATCATTCGTCTGGACCTCGCTGTAGCCAGTCGCAGCCCATTGAAATCGAGTGCGAGTCGCAGCCCAGACCGGCCTCTGTAGACTGTACACGACTACTCGGCAGCACGCGGCGGCAATGGCTACCACGCTGAGCGACTAGCGATCGCCGGTCCTTGCGAAATTCTCGCGCTGCGTATCTCGTCCGAAGCTAGGCGGTCATGTTGCTGCGGCTGCACGCTGTCGCAGATTGTTTGCTGAGTGAAATGGGATAGCGAGATTAGTTGAACAGCTTCTCGAGTTTCCATGCGCCGGCTTCGAAGTGCGATCCGTTCTGTTGGAGCGAAAAGAGTTGTGTCTCAGAGCTAACTTTGTTTTGTTCTCTCCGTAACGTCGGCAGTGTTTGTCGTACCGTGTTTGCAAATTTGACTTCGGCTGCCTAGAATTGCTTAAAACTAACACGAGAGCAGGCGCTTTCACTAGGCGAACTAGGCAATCGCCTAGGGCGCTGGGCTAAGAAGTGGCACCAGAAAACGACTAGAAAACTTAAAGATAGCTATCTTTTGGTAAGGTGCTAATAACTAGCACCAGACCGCTTTCCATATCAAAACTTTTTGGCAGCTTATTGAAAGGATATCGTTGAAAGCCGCAATGACGAATTATCCGAGTAGTGCAGGAGCGTGAGCGGTAGCGGTGAGTACTGTTTGGAGTGGAGGTCGGTGCTATGGGTTAGGTGTACAGGTCGACGACCTCGTTCCTCGGGCGCTTTGGCCTTCGAGAAAGCGCTGCAACAGGCAGCGAAAGAGCTGGGCAGCGGTGGGCAGCTGAAGCCGGCAGTGCCTGGATTGGGTCACAGGAATCGAACCTCTCGTACGGGCTAAGTAGCTGCTAAGGAGTGACTGGAGGGAGCACAGCCCCGTAGAGTCGTGTATCTAGGGAGGGTGCTCAAACCAACAGTAGTCCATTCTCTCTGCAGGTTTCTTCTCCCCCTCAGTGGCTGCTGCTGCTGCTGCTGGAGAGCCTAGCTGCATCGCGGCTCTAGAGAGCCAGTGCCTAGCTTCGACGGCGAGCTGAGTATCAAAGGCCACTTTGAGTCCTATATAGTCCTCCAGAGCATCCAAAGCGAAACCTAGAGTGAAAGGCCTCAGGTTGCTGCGGTCCGCAAAGGCGTTACCTGCACTGGGGCCTGTCAGGCTCAAGCCAGGCTAGTTTAAGAGCTGAGAGTCAAAAATCTTTCTTTAAGATTATTCTGTGCATCAGGCTCACATAAATGCGCCCCGCAGAAGGGTACCTCTCAGTCCACGGTCCTGAGGAGGAGGCGGCGGCGGCGGCTTCGGTGCACGAACCACGCGAGTCTCTGCCGCTTGCTGGCGCCGCTGCTGCTTGGCTGCTGCTGCTGCTGCTCGTTCTCGTCCTGCTTCTGCACACAGAGTGTGACTATCTGGCAGCACGACAGACAGGCGGCCGTGGTCCTGGGTAGCCGGTTCGATCAGGCTGCTGGACCAGTGGCGTAGCGAGACCTTTCGGCACCCGGGGACAAAGCTACAAAGGGCGCCCATTTATCAAAACTTTTGCAAATAGCTCCACCATATAAGAAATGCGCAAACAGAAGCTAGCAGGCATATCGAGTCAAATCAGTTTTATTAACAACCAAAAAATATGCAAGGTAGCTGTTACAGCTTCAACGTTCAAATGAATTGTTATGGCCTTGAACGTGCAAACTTGTCTATTACAGTTTGAAAGTCAATATTTCCCAGTGTTTGTTTTATATGTTTTACAAGGCCAAATCAGAGAGCCAATCTTGCTCCATTGATACTCTCAGATAAGACATAATTATCTGCCGCATTCTAAGGCAAAGTTCACAACTGGCAACTGATACAGTTTTGGTGAGAAAGAACTTGCAAGGTAACTCTCAATTTAGGAAACACATCTTCTCCATAACTGACTGTGAAAAACATTGAGTTCCAGCAGGGTCTTTGGTGCCGAGTCGTGACATGTGGCAAGAAGCATTTACAGTCACACATTTTGTTATACAGCTCTGTTCAGTCAACGTCTGAACAATAGAAGACTCCAAGAACTAGACACTGCTGGCGGAATTTGGTCTGGTCAAGTGTATTCGAAAGCTGCTCAACTTCTAATAAGAAACCACATTCTACGTCAAGATCTGTGAGCCGGAAAATCTAATTGTAGTTTATTGTCGGAGATAGTCCATTCTGTCCTTCCTTATTCTTGAAATCTCCTCCTCTGCCGTGAGACCGCCATCTTGAGAGATTTATCGGGGCATCTGTGTCCTTCGGCGGATTCTTCGTTCAATTGCAACTCTCCACAGTCAACATCTCTGTTTACCATCTTGCAGTGATTAATGGCACAGGTCTTCTCTAAATCTTGACAGCTCAATCTCAATAATAATAATAATAATATTGCACTTGATAAAGCGCCCTCAGAGAACTTAATCTCTTTCTAGGCGCTTTACATTTGCTGCAAAGTGATACGCAATAGAATCAGAGAGTGGAGGTCACAGGAGGCGTCTTGTAAGTTTATCTTTGAATCCTGCAGTCTTTTCTTGACCGTGGTTAATCTTCCTTTAGTTTTTGTACTAAAATGCCAAAAAATCCAAAACGTTAAGGTTCACAAAAACATTCTAGGAGACTTCCAGCTTCACTTGTTTCAAGTGCTCTACTTTTGTCCTCAAGCAGTTTGTCCGAAAGACCTACAATGCTGTTCAGTCCATCATTGGTAGCTGTCACAGCATCCACTCTTGCACTCAACCTTGTTGCAGAGTCACTTTTGAAAGTTATAGCTAAGGCTTTCTGCAGTTATTCCTACCTCAAGGTTGATCTTGAAAAGAATTAGTACGTGCTCTCTGTTGTTCCAAAAAAGGTGATGACAATGGAGTGTTGACTTGCAGCATGAACTCCTGCCAGGTTCAAGCTGTAGTCATCGCAGTTTACAAAAATTGCCTTTTCATTTCTGGAAATTATTCTCTTTTTGACACCTGAAAAGGGGACAGACATTACTGCTGCGTTGCAGTAGCCCTAGGATTTGCAATCATGTAAGGGCGTTTTGTCAGATCCGAATTTGTCCAAGATGAGACCCTCAATTGCTGCTGCATCTTTAATAAAAATAATAATAATGCACTTGATAAAGCGCCCTCTGAGAACTCAATCTCTTCCTAGGCGCTTTACATTTGCTGCAAAGCTAGGGTATATTTGAAAAAACCCAGACAACACTCTTTGACGATGACTGTTTTTTTGACAAAATCACTATCAATATCACTATCACTATCAATATAAATAATAACCTCGGACATCTGTTTGCGGTGTACCAAATCAGGAGTTGAGTGGAATAGAATCTCATAGTGCTTATACTTGCTTCACCGTATTTCCCCGAGTAGCTGGTCTCAGACTGCGGATAAGGATATAGTAAGGAACTCATCTTGGATTAGAGGAGACAAATAAAGGACAACTTTGTATTCAGTCTGGCTTCGTCCAGATGTGATTGCAGAAGATGAACTTACTGATCTAGAAGATGGATAAGTCCCGAGAAGTTTGCAGTGTTTTTCTTACCAGCCAGGCCAACACTCTCTTGGTGATCACGCTTGAGAAAAATCAAGAACTTGATGCAGCTGAGCACTTTCTGTAGTGCTTCTTGCCATTTTCATTTTTCCGATAAGATTTTTGCCTCAACAGCATTGTCTATGTCATATCCTTTGAAAAGTCTGCTCTCTGGTTCTTTTCTATTGGTGAAAGCCTGGTGGTGAGAAGGGCTGTTTTCATGGACAATTAGTTTTTTAGGTTTCCACTACTGGCTAAGCCCCTTTATCAATTCAAGTAACGATCGGGAATTTTGGGTGGACATATTATGCATACTGAAAGCCGCTTAGGCTAAGAGTGGGCTATACAAAACTGTCCTGCGTAACGCCTACATAGTATTTATGGCTTTGTGGAGTCGCAGGCGGAGATACATTACATTGCATAAGAAAGAGCCAACAACAAAAGCAAGACACTGACTGCTTTGGGGGAGAGTAGACCAGCCAGGTCCGGCCAGCTGCATGCCCATTAGCAAGTTGCCTCTTGAACCAGGATGTGCTCACGGCTCGACCAGCTTTTCCACCAGATGGACCTTATTTTTTCCGAAACAGGCTTGATCCTAGTATTACTAGTTCAGTTTGAAGTTACTACGGAGTGACTTTAAAAACACAGGTTTGGTCAAACGTCGGGTATCCAGTATCATTCAGTGTCAGCACTTGAGAATTGTGGTAGATTTCGTATCTTCTTCTTTTGTGGTAGTGCTGGCTCCCGCCTCCCCCCCCCCACGGTCCACATGGTGACTGTCTTCGTCTTCACAGAGCAAAGCGTCTTTTTACATGAATTTTTCAAGTAGCAGAGTGTTCGTTTCTCTAGTGCTTTCTGCCTTCCCTCTTTCCCTCCTTCTCCTCCTCCCTGTTCTTGTTATTCTTGTCATCCTGCTTGCTATCGTCCTCCTAAAACTGCTCTTCCTTATTCCTTCTGTGATTGTCAATAATTTCCCGTTGTTTTCCTGTGTCTTCGCTGTTGTTCAGCTCTGCCTTCTTTAAAAAAAATAGCCTTTAAAAATAGCCTTCTTTAAAAAAATAACCGCTTCCTGCGCTGGCCACCACACTTGCCTTTTTTCCTCCAATGTCTTCCGAAAATAGATTCGGGTGACCGAAAAATGTGTAAAATGACACAGTAGCCGTAGTTATGACGCAGCTCTTGAGGCTGGTCTGGAGTAACACTGACCTTCACACAGTTGACTCTGTCTCCGGAGGAAGAGGTTGAGACTAAGGAGAGCTTGAAAAAAGACTTGGTGAATGATTGGAAGTGCTGACGTCGTGTACATGCTGATTGATGCAAGGAGACTCAATGCACACAATGCCTCATGTAGTATAAATGGGAAATATTGACTCTCGCTAATCACTTTCTCTAACTTACTAGCTTGGCAAAGAACAGTCCGAGTGACTGGCAGACAATATCCTGGCAAAACCCTTTTATGGACTGGATGAGCTCTGGCGTGTGTGACAGGCTGACTAGGCCAGCTAAGCCTAGCTTATTCCAATTCTAAGTCTTAGTCTGGAATCCTCTAGAGACAGATCCTGACACCAAGCACTTCGTGCTACGCCGATTGGAAGAGGTTGAAACTTGGTGCCTTCTGCGAGCTTGCTTAACTAGCTCGGTCAGCAATGATCAGATACTTTAAAACAAGGACTTTCTTGAAATAAATATTGGTATTAAATAAAGAAAATAAATAAATAAAATCAAATAAAACTAAATATTATCTAACATGAAAAGTATTAAAAAGATATGCACAATCCGTTTTGCTTTTGGTGCCTCCTCGACCTTGCCGCCCGGGGAAGTCTGTCGCTAGCCATTGTGCTAAGCCACAGTGCTTGCCCGGCCGACGTGAGGAGCACTACAGGTAATCGGACTGTCTTCGTTTGAAGCCTCCACCTGCAGCTGATAACTGGTTGTGCAGCAGTAGCCTCTCGCTTCTAGCGGGAGGTTGCTGAATGCCAATAATATTAATTGCTGGTTGTCCGTCATTTTAAACCCAGTGGCACAGTACCAGAGTATTTTAAAATCAATAAATTTTATTATTTTTACGTTTTTATGTATAATAATAATAAACCGTCCGTCATGCTCTCAAAACTGTATGATAAGGGCTGAAAAGGCCAAAGTGCAAGCAAGCGAAAGGGGCTCTTTCCTAAAATACTAAAGAAACGAAAGTCATCTACTGAATTGCCAGACGAGTCACAAGAGAAAAATAAAGCATTGGAAAAGGTCTGGATGAAAAGATAAAGAAACCAAGGGCCCACTTCAAAGTAAAGAAAAACCCAGACAGAGATAAGCGATGACGAAGACAATAAAATTCAAGTCATGCAGCAAAAGTTGAACCGGAGGTGAACAACAGTGACCCTGCCACATCGCCCTCTAATAAAACTTGAAACAGTACTTCACTTCTAGCGAAAAAGAGACGGCGGCAGGTGTATGGCCGTGACTTTCCAGAAGATTCACACAAGAGGAAATTTTCTCAGCTCCATTACAAAAGAAGGCTTGCAAATGAGGAGCAGATGTGCCGCCTGTGGCTGATGTATTCTATATCAAGAGGTGTAACATTCTGCTTTTGGTGTAAGTAATCCAGCAAACAGGCTGGCATCTCGTCTATGTGAGAAAGTGGCTGCAAAGATTGGAAAAGCCTGTCAGAAACTTCGTCCTTACATGAGACAAGTCCATCACACCTAGAAACTTCTCAAGCTTCGAGGTAACTTTAGGCGGGGCTAGCAGAAGGTAGGACAATAGGTGAGCAAATTCGAGAGAAGATTAAGCAGCAAGAAGAATATTATTGGAAACAGATCTTTGAGAGCCTCGTTGCATTAGCAAGGGTACTTAAAACTCAAAATCTAACATTCCGTAGAACGGATGATGAGCTCTTCGAATGGCACCTAAGAATGATAACTTTCTCGGATTCCTTGAGTTTCTAGCGCCCTTTGATTCTCTGATTATGGCACAGCTGCGGCGGATAACTGCAATAGAAACGTACGCACATTATCTCGGCAAAGATATCCATAATGAATTAATATTAAATTTAGCTTCTACAATCAAGCATCAGAGTAGAGAAGCAGCCAAGTCAGCAAAAACTATTCAGCTATCCTTGACTGTACTCCAGATGTCAGCCACAGTGAACAGATGACCATGATTATTCGTTATGTTCATCTAAGTGAAATCGATCAGAGGCCATTTCTTTGGTTTAATAACAAGACATCACAGGTGCATGAATGACTGAAGTTTTTGTTTGAGCAGCTAACAGATATGAAATTGGATGATGGAAATATGAGAGAAGAAGGGTATGGACAATGGAAGTGACATGAAAGGATAGGAAAATAAAGTGCACATGAGGATACTGAGCATAAATCCACATGCCGCAGTACCCACTCCGTGAATACAATTGTAAATAATGCAGCAAATATTTGCCTGGAGGCTGTGAATTTCTTTGCATTGGTGAAGTAAATATCCAATTTGTGTCAGCATCTATCCGGTGTTGGAGAGTCCTCGAAATTCACATTACAAATGCCAGTGATCTAAGGGTAAAACCACTCAGTGAAACAAGATGGGAAAGTATAGTTGCTGCTCTGAAACCACTGAGATACAACCTTGACAAAGCCTATTATGATTGAGATATATGAACACATGGGCCAGACAGGTTTGACTGGAGCTATGACGAGATCTAAAGCACAAGCATTGGCCATTAACATAGCAAAGGTTTCATTTGCAGTATTGCTTCTTACCTGATACAACATTTTCATTGAGGTCAATGTTATCAGCCAAGTTCTAAAGCAGACATAAACTGACTTGAGACTGTAAGTAAAACTGCTGGAAAACACCAAAAAGTACATTAGTACTCTTCGAAGTGAAGAGAGCTCCCACAAAAAATTGGCGGATGCAACTCAAATGGCTTAAAGAGTTGGAGATTGAACACGTTTATGAAGCAAATCAATAATTGATAGAGAAGGCTGTTTGATTATGAAGCGCATGATGAGGCTGCACACGATCCCAGTAAGAGCTATAAGGTTAATTTTTATTATGCTATTCTAGATGTAGTAGCAGAATCTATAACAGAAAGGTTCAGTCAGATTCAAAAAAAGCAAATTCCTTGGATTCTTGTATGATATCTTTAAGAACCCGTACATACCCACAAGGGATATTTTAAGTGTGTACAATTCTTTGGAGGATTTTCTTACTCATGGAGACATTGAGGATTTAGATGGAGATTAACTGTGTGGTGAGCTTCAAGCCATTGCAAGGAGACTTACACAGACTATTTATTGCCAAGAGGTCTAGAAATGTTTATTGCAGCATAAATTGATAGAAATTTTCCCAATCTTTCAGTGGAACTGGGAATTTCATTGACCTTGCCAATTTCAGTGGCCAGTGGAGAAAGAAGTTTCTTAAAATTAAAACTAATAATTATTATCTTCGTTTAACAATGTTCCAATGAAGACTGGTTGCCTTGGCAAAAGTTCCTATTGAATCAGATTTAGCATCTTCTCTTGACAGTAAAGAAATGGCCTACGAGTTTGCCAAGAAGAAAGCAAAGAAAGACAATTTGTGAGCATCGATTTGCAATATTTTATTTATTACTGCATTCACACATGTTATGCATGTATTTTTGTTAGTCTTGATGATCAGAAACTTGTTTACACCATGCAAATTGAGGTTTTATTTCGCGATTGGTGGGTCGGGGACTTCGTGAGTGGGAAGGGGCGCTAGATGTCTGACCTCGCCTAATGCACCAAAATGCTTTGCAAAGGCTCTGAAAAACATCATGTACATTGACGCACCGCTGAACGATGCAATTTCAATGCATAGAAAAATTTTTGAATATGAGGTCGGATGGATAACTCAATGCTCCATCTGAGTATCGCGGTTTAATGATAACGACTTGAGGTAAAGAGTTAGAGAGAGAAAAGGCCCCATCAGACCGAACGGCAGGCAGAAAAGGGTACTTTCACTTAGCCCAAGCGGCGGGAAAGAAACGAGTATGCAAGCAAAGGACAACGCCCAAGCCAGTAGAGGTAAGGCTGAGGCTGGCAAAGCGCTTGCCATCAGCTCAGCCTGCTACTGGATTGATGCATCCAGCTGCATGCTGAGCGCTGGAATGCCAGCGGTTGCTTCGGCTGTACGTTGACGGCTACTAACACTACAGCCTTAGTCATTCGGCTGTTTTACCTTGCTTTGAAAACCTGCCTTTAGTTCCGATGCATGTAAAGCCTGAAACCTTCACCGGACTTACCTTACCAAGACAACGGCTGATTGAGCGCCATTTTAAGGGAAGCAAGAGAATTTCTGCTCCTTGTAGCAGTCGCTCCGTCCGTGTGAATTATTTTGCATTCCCTGATGCTTGCTGTAGTTGTCACCATTTTATTACTAATCAATCGATATGCTGAATCGGCAGCTCACTTAATCAGCCCAGATCACGACTGATATTCTCATTATTCGCAAATCTTGAATTGTGATGGCTAAGAACCAACTAAATGATAACATATGGCCGATGCCGTATATAAGCTGATGCCATGCAACATACAGTCAGATATGCTTCCGGATTGAACACTGGCATTCGAACTGATTTGAGCTCTAGACTAGTTATTTGTTGATGTACTTCATGGTTGCTCTAGGGTACCTTTAACCTGTCACTGTCAAATAGACTTCTCCAAGAAATGGATGCGGACTTGTTTTGTTGAGGTGTGCCCGCTCTTCGTTTTTAGCCGTGCTCCACTACTTCCGGCATACCTGCGTGCTGAGACTAGAACCGGTTTCGAGCGCTGTGCTTGCGGCCTAGTTCTTTCCGGACGTGGAAGCCGCTCACCACGCTTGCAGCATCAGCTGCCTGCGATTGCTGAAGCGATTTGCGATAGCCGTCCCTTCGACGCTCGCGCTTTAGCCACTCTCGCATCAGACGAACAACGAGCACTACCTTAGCAGCCTACGTCAAGTATGTGGAAAGAGATTTCTTTATTCTGTTGCGTAATAAAATTTCTTACTCAAAATAATGGGGTTAAAATTTCTAGCTACCTAGATTTTTTATTATCTCTGCTAATTCTCTAGCGAAATGCGACTTAGCCAGAGAAACAATAAGCTTCCGAGTGAAGGGTGGTGGCTTATCGATGACATAGGAAGCTTCCAGTAGTAACTAATTTTAAAGATTTCAATATATTCAAAGAATCAATGCGACATCTACGAATCGTTACTTAAGAGCTAATGAAGCGATCAATAGGGCTTTTAAGATCAAACAGTCTGGAGTAGCGATTCTAGATGCGTGGCCTTTCCTATTTCAGGGCTATGCATTCTTTTCTACTTGGTTCTGTACTGCTGCCTGGCCGCATATTTTTCTACGATGATGTTCTTCTACTTCACCTACATTGTCGATAAAGTTAACCCTCGACACGAGCTCGACGACAGCTTGCTGTGGACGCCTGGTAAGTTTCGATGCTTGCTGGCCATGCTTATGGCAGAATAGTGCGACTGTTTCTGTACCACTAATAATAATAATAATAATGTACTTGATAAAGTGCCCTCAGAGAACTCAATCTCTTTCTAGGTGCTTTACATTTGCTGCAAAGGTAAATGCAATTGAATGGTCATTAATATCGTTCTTGATAAACAATATGAATAACGTGGTTAGGGGCGACATGCACAGGGTCAGCATGCACATGTGGTTAGTGACAGCATGCACAGTGTCAGCACGCATAAGAACATCAAGGACGAATCACAGGGACCCACTAAATGCTGTCCTAAATATGTGTGTTTTTAAGTTAGTTCTTTTTAAATGTGGTCAAGTCAGGAGATGATCTGACGCAAGTCGGGAGGGAGTTCCAGGCTTTGGGAGCATACGAACTAAATGCACGGTCTCCACAGGATTTGACTCTTGAACTGAATCTATCGAAGGCATTGCAAGTAAGAGCAAAGACGCATTGACTTGTGAATATGCTTTGCTCCCTCACGAGGGAGGCTGGTTGCTCCCACTCCCCACTGATTCACACCCACTCCATGGGAACCCATCGGAGCTCCCGGACGTGGCCGGTGGCGCTCAGTCGCACCCTCGAATTTCGCCGGCGTCACCCTAGCAGGATGCCGGCAACCAGCTACCCTTCTGCCGGCTCCTGACTTGTGCAGCGACCCCTCATATATAATGCGTACCGAAAGCCGCTTAGGCTGTGAGTGCACTATACAAACTCTCCTGCGTAACACGCACGTAAGTCTTTTTGGCTCGGTGGAGCTACAGACGGAGATGCATTACATTACATATAAACCATTTCGCAGAAAATGCTCTACTTTGGAACAATGATTACCATCTGAGCAACACTGACCTAGGTAGGGGTCTTTGCACTTTCTCTTAGTTCTCTCAGCATCATTTAAAAAAGTTTATCCTTTTCGTGGTGCCTCTTGAAACTGGATTAGATCCTAACTCAATGAGGGGTGCCCAGATGTAGATGTAAATGACTGTCGATCATTCGGGGAGCCTATAAAGTATGGTGTACCGCAGAGCTCGGTCTTTGGCCATATGTTACTGCAGATAATACTCTTCATGTGGTATATATCGTCGCCAACTCAATCAGGTCTTTTGTTTCTACGCCGATAACACTCGCCTCAACTAGCCTTCGACCATTATATGCCTTGCTCAGTATCCGACTTACTTAGTTTCCCTGCAGTCTGAATCGCTGACATTCACTCTTGGGGGATCACTAACTTCTTGAGGCTCGATGATGACAATACCAAACTGATCGATATTGGGAAAGCCTTGATGACTCACACACTGAAAGACCTTGCCCTAATGTTGGTTCATATAGTAACTCTCTCGTAGCCTGGACCGTATTCTCGAAATGGGCATACGTTTTTTATTAGCACGGTAATCGCACGGTAAATGCTTGCACTACGAGCTTCCTTTTCGGCCATCGTTAGCTGCTTATAATTATCTATTTGGTAGGCTTAATCCTCGCCAGTAGTTTTGATCATTAGCTGCTAGTCTAAAGTATATGGCCAAACTAGCAGGGCAGTTAATTCCCAGCTCAGAGATGCCAAAGTAGTTGATCCTTGCGCAACAGATTATCGTGGCTCTTTCTGCATAATTGTATGTGACAGCTCCTTCTCGTTCTCGCATTCCGCACCGGTTTCACAACCGCAGTGAACTAAGATCGTCAAGCAAAACATAAGCTGAAGTTTTAAAACTAACAGACTACGATCAAACACTTTGGTCATGGTTAAGCTTCAACCTTTGATCCCTCCCAGCCGTCGAGCACCTCGAATTCTCTCAACTCACTTGCTGCATGTATTGATGACATCCGCACATGGATGGCAGCAGATTTTCTAAAACTAAACAATGATAAAACTAACTTATTAGTTATGGGAAAACCCAGTGTGATTCAGAAATTGGAAAGGCTTACGCTCAAAATTGGCTCTGTCAGCATATCTCCTGTTGAATCAGCTCGAAATCTAGGTGTCATGTTCCTAAGTGACCTCACGTAAGACGACAATATCAGCTCCACGATAAAATCTGCCTACTTTTTCAGCTACATAACATTGCTAAAATTCGGGCTTGTTTAGATAAGGATACCACGTCTAAATTGGTAAATGCATTTGTGACATCCCGACTTGATTTCTGTAACTCGCTACTTACTTGCCTACAGGCATATGCAATCAGGCGATTACAGCTGGTGCAAAACCCCGCAGCTAGGCTTATCTGTCGTGAGCGTCGCTGTAGCCACTTCACACCACTTCTCGCCGACCTGCACTGGCTACCACTCAAGCAACGGATCGACTTCAAAGTTTTGTCGCTCACTTTTAGGTCACTTCTTTCTTTGGCTCCAGCCTATCTCTCAGATCAACTCCCCACCAGGCCAAGCATCGTACCACCCACTTTTCGGAATCCAACAGTTTACCAATACCGCATACAAACCTCAAATCCTTTGGAGACCGTGCATTTAGTTCGTATGCTCCCAAAGCCTGGAACTCCCTCCCGATTTGCGTCAGAGCATCCCCTGACTTGACCACATTTAAAAAGAACCTAAAAACACAAATTTAGGACAGCATTTAGTGGGTCCCTGTGACTCGTCCTTGATGTGCTTATGCGTGCTGACACTCTGCATGCTGCCACTAATCGCATTTGCATGCTGACCCTATGCGTGTTACCCCTAACCACGTGTTTCATGTTGCCTATCAATCATGATATTATTCACCATTCAATCGCGTTTCCCTTTGCAGCAAATGTAAAGCGCCTAGAGAGATTGAGTTCTCTGAGGGCACTTTATCAAGTGCACTACTATTATTGTTATTATTATTATAACCTCACGGTTTACCACAGCAAAACGGCTAACTGAAGTGAGCAGTAATGCAGGCCGTTGCCGAAAAGTCCCATTGGCCGCTCAGCCTGCTTTATATCGGTCTCTCACTGCCAGGTAAAATCCTCTCCTTTTTGGGAATCTATTGCAGTCGGAATATCAGCATTTGTATTTCGCCCAGAATATCCGTGCTGCTTCAAATTTCTTCCAGGCGATTCTAGCTCTCTTATCGACAGCTTCTGAAAGCAGCCGTCGTGAAATAGGCCAGATATCCAAAAGCTTGTAATTAATACGCTGCTTCGAATATGTTGTTCGCTAATCGTTTGGCTATAAAATGTGCATTTTTCGCATGGGCCATCGTTTGAATCGGTTGCAATCAGGTCTTCATCAAAGACTATGCCTCTCACTGTTGTGATATACCGGCCTCCTTCTGACTGTCTAAATTTGTGTATAGAGGAGTTTTCAAAGTTCCTTGCTAAAATATTTGTGTATGACAGGCCGTTACTGATTGCTGGAGACTTCAAGATTCACGTTGACAACCCTATCAACAGCCAGGTCCACTCATGTCTTGACTATCTGGAGAATTTTGGTTTAGTCCAACACGTCAATCATACCACCCACGTCGGTGGCCATATTCTAGATCTCGTGATCATTAAGGATGTCCTCCCTACTGACCTTGTGGCATGCCCACTGACCCTCTCAGATCAGTGTTTGGTCTCGTTTACTGTTCCTGCTCCCTTGCACGTACAGGGTAATGTTGAACTTGTCAAGCGACGTAACTTACAAAGCATTGACGTAGACAAGTTTTTGAAATATTTGTGGTGCAGGTCTTCCTGATCTTCATTCAGACTCGACCGGCAGCCCCGATACCCTCACTGATGCGATGAACATGACACTCAGGAGTGCTCTTGACCATCACGCTCCCATGCGTTCTAGCCGTGTACAAAGTTGTGGAGATTCCTTTCAATGTAAAAAAAACTAAATATGCGCCGGGTTAAGCGCAGGCTTGAACGTCGCTTCAGGAAATCGGAGTCTGGTGCAGATTTAGTCAATTTCAAAGACTTCTTTCGAATTTACACCCGAAAGCTTAAAAAGCCAGGGTTTCTTTTTTCCCTCGAAAGCTGAATTCCTGCCAGTCGGACCCTAAACAGATTTATAAGACAGTAAATCACTTATTGGCTAATGCTGAGAGTTCTGACTCCCCAGATATTAAGGGATCAGCCAAAAAATTTTCAGCCTTCTTTACTGAAACAATTGTGCACATTCGTGCCACCATAAAGTCCCTCCGACTAAAGCAATTGCGGTAGCACAACCAGTGACCATCCATAAAAGGTTTTCCGAGGTTCCTTTGTGCGCTTTGGTTACCTTAATAAGGTCTAGCAAAAAGAGCTCGTCTCCTGGAGATCATATACCATCATCTCTGTTGTCTTCACTGGCAGACCAATTTAGCCCTGCCGTAACCGAGATTTTTAATGCGTCTTTGGGAAAACGGGTCGTCCCCAAGTTCTTCAAATTGGCAATCGTCAGACCCATACTTAAAAAGCCTGGATTAGATACAGAGGTCCTTGCAAACTATTACCCAGTTTTCTTTCTTCTTTTCTTGCCAAAGATTCTTGCAAAAACTGTTGCTAAGCAGCTGGTTGAACATGTTGAAAAAATGAAATGTCCGAAACATTTTTATCATGGTTCAAGAGGCAGCACTCTGCTGAAACTGCTCTCCTCCGTGTTAACAATGACGCTCTACGTGGCAACGATGACAGGAATGTCGCTGCCCTAGCTCTGCTAGATCTGTCAGCTGCCTTCGACACCATTGATCACGATGTTCTACTTGAATGATTGAGAACAACGATCGGTCTGGCAGATGTGGCACTGGCGTAGTTTAAATCGTACTTGTATGATCGTGTTCAATCCGTGTATTGAGGGGGTCAGGTCTCACACACGGGACAGGATACCTCTGGAGTCCCTCAAGGAGCTGTACTCGGTACCTTGCTGTTCTCAATTTATACTCAACCTCTGGGGAAAGTGACTAAGGTCCATAGAATAGGATACCACTTTTATGCTGACGATACTCAGCTGTATTTTTCATTCAAACCGTCCGGATCTGCTGCAGCAACTGAGAAACTGAAGGCTTGCCTTGCCGTCATTCGATCCTGAATGTCGGAAAACTTCTTGAAACTAAATGATGATAAAACCGAACTGCTGCTCATAGGACACCCTAAGCGTGTGGCTGGATTAAAAGGCTTTGCTCTTCTAATAGGTGATGCTGCTGTGCGACTATCACCACGTGCTCGAAATTTAGGTGTCGTTTTCGACAGCTGCCTCCATTTTAAAAGCTTCATTCAGAAGACAGCTTCTACAGCTAGCCATCACATCCGATCCCTATCCAAAATTAGGAGCTGTCTCCCACAGTGGTTTTCAAAAATTTAACTATCTCCTTAGTTCTGTCTCGGCTTGATTATTGTAATTTCCTTTTGGCTGGGCTGCCAAAGAAACCAACGAGGCCACTGCAGCTGACTATGAATATGGCTGCAATGCTAATCTTCAAGTCCCAGAAGTTTGACCACGTGTCTCCTTTGCTAAAAGAGCTAGGATGGATGCCTGTTGAGCAAAGGATACAGAGAAGAGTTCTTACGCTGACTCACAAGACTCGTTACGGCTTGGCTCTTTCGTACCTAGCTGAACTGCTGCACCAGTTTCAGCCTCTTCACGCCCTCAGGTCCTGTGTGGACAATAAATTAGCTGTTCCATTCCTCCGCTTAAAGACGGTTGGCGATAGAAGCTTTAGCTCTGCGGGTCCTAGGCTGTAGAAATCGCTCCCACAATTCTTACGCAACGGCAACTACTCTCCATGTGCCGACTATGGCTCATTATTTTCAGCGGTCTTGAGTTGCTACTTCCATGCTACTCCCTACCTCAACTGCTCTCCGGACTCTGCTATGCTTCTCACTTTCTCTTTTCTGCGTGAGACGAAGTCTGTTGGCTACCGAATGCGTACCAAAAGCTGCTTAGGCTGTGAGTGCGCTATACAAAATTCTCCTGCGTAGCACCCACATAGTCTTTATGACTTTGTGGAGTTACAGGCGGAGATACATTACATTACATTCGCGTATTGAACACTAATTTAGATCCCACAACTCATTGGCAGTCATTCAGCCCTCACTGAGCGTGGTCTTCCTGCCCCCTTGAAGATAGACTGAATGTTTCTTTTGAGAAAATCAAGCTTTTGAGCAAGCCAGAAATTGAGAAAACAACTTTGTTGTTGTGTAATATTCCTAATGTATAACAGAGTCCCTCTATATGCATAGCCTGTGTGCGGAGTGCTTCTACTCATGTGGAGAGAGTACGCCTATTGAGAGACATTCATACAGGCAATCAGCGTACACACGTGGCAGAAAAATTCCCAAGTTCCCACCGATTTATTTATTTCTCAATGGCTATCAGCACGCGGAGAATATAACCCAAAAATAAGCGGCAGCGGCGATTATGCAAGTATCAAGCTGCAAATCCATGCGTTTGACGCCGATTGGCAATGAGCCTAGGACTTCTTCGGTCTTTCCGAACTGTTCTTGCAGAACTGCCAAATCAGGCTACCGTCAGTCGAATCTTGACCAAAAGGGACAACTACTTTGCCTATGAGAGCCAACCGGCTCTGCAGCGCAAACGCCAACGCAAGGTTAAAACCACCTGTTCTAGATGCTGGGCTCGCGAACTTGGAGCTTCGCTGCCAAGGCCAGCCATATGCTCAAAATTTAGGCACCATTTTCGACAGCTGCCTAAATTTCAGAACCTTCATTCAGAACACTGCTTCTACCGCTATCCATCACGTCCGATCCCTATCGTAACGCCCACGTTGTATTTGTGGCTTTGTGGACTTACAGAAGGAGGCGGATTACATTAAAAGGCCAGTGTCTTTATGTCTCTAACAGATACGTTGGGAGTGCTTAGAAATGCAACTCCTTGATAGTGGCAGTTACCGAGCAGACCCCGTCGTTCTTCGCGGTATTTTTGCCAAGCAACGGCTTCTGCAGCCGCAACTTCCAAACCTACTGGCTCAGAGCACACTAGACCAGTTTTTAATATGGTTCTTACTGTTGTATTGACCATAATGGCAAAGCTTGGATCAAAAATACACCGTCTGCACACGCTGAGCATTTACTTAGCAAAACAAAACCCTTGAACTGTTAATAAAATACTTCTGCAGTTTTTGGCAGATACTGCTCCTCAGTGTAAGCAGTTGCACAAGCTTTCGGTTTATCATCTCAGCTTTTCGCAGATTCACTTTTTGGTGTCACTTCAGCATGGCAGAATTCTGAAGTGGACTTAACTGCCCACGAAATTTGAAGACCGGTGTTTTTAGTGGTAGATTCATTGCACTTTTAGTGGTAGTTCATTGCACTTTTGAGATGTTTGATGCTAACTTTAGTGCAAGGAGTTATTTTTCACCAGGTGATTCATTAATGATACAATCAATATAAAACAAGTCGAGCCTCTCGGCTTCTGTGCGCAGAGCTAAGCCCCAGATCCCAAAAGATCCATTTGTTGAAGTTTTTGTTGAATAAAATCTTCTGTGCTGCTAAAAAACTGTTTCAGTACGCTAAAGCCATAGATGTAAGGAATTATGCTGGGATTAATGCAATATAATGTACGTCTGTCTGTAACTCTACTAAGCCCATGTGGGTGTTACGCAGGCGAGTTTTGTATAGCGAACTCGCAGCCTAAGCGGCTTTCGGTACGCATTCGGTAGCCAGAAGACTTCATCTCACGCAACAACGAGAAATTGGGAAGCATTGCAGAGTCAGGAGAGCGGTTGAGGTAGTGAGTAGCACGGAAGTAGCAGCTCAGGACCGCTGGGAAGGATGTGCCATAGACAGCAGCAGGAGTAGCTGTCGTTGCGTAAGAATCTTGGAAGCGAGTTTCACAGTCTAGGAACTGCAGAGCGAAAGCTTCTGTCGCCAACGGTCTTTAAGCGGAGAAATGGAACAGCTAATTATAGTCCATACAGGATCTGAGGGCACGAGGAGACTGAAGCTGTTGCAGTGAACCGTTTCGCAGTCACGGTTAGCAAGCGGTTTAATCTAATTCTGTTCCTCACATTTATAAGGTGACAGCTGAAAGAATGTATTCGCACGGTAAATCCAGAGTACTACACTTGCATTTTGAGATTTTGATTCAATACAGTAACTAATTTCATGAATATTTTCCATGTTAAGTGTTTCTTGTTTTCCTTCTTATGCCTGAGACCTCGTACCGCTTGGAGAAAACGGCTATCCCTACTAATTAAAGAAAGAAAGCCCGCCCGTGCTTTCTTCACTCGGCAAGATGGAGACCAGTACTTCCGGCAATGACGTGTAATTGACGTGCTACTCTACTATGTGCGTTCTACTATGACTCAGCGAAGTGAGTCCACAGGCAATGAGCTCTAGTTTTAACGTGAAATGAATGCCGACGCTTGCACCTGACCTTATAAATTTCTCTGTACATGCGTCTGGGCTATCAAAAATGCTTATGTATATTATAAGAGATCATGCATTACGCCGGACAGAGAGGTCTGTTTTGGAAATATCTGTGCACATAAAGAATGCACACAGCGTATACATTGCTGAAGAATGCATATGCTTTAGTGCAGTTAATTCGCTCAGCTTAGTCCGCGTAGTCCATAGTTAGGGCACCACTTTGATAGCCATACTTTGGCAGAAGCAGATCTTATACGCTCAGTAGTAATACTACTAAACATGGTGAGAAATGTAAGTTACCTGGGCTTACTCTTTGGCACACGTCGCTGGAGACAAGAAGGCTTTCGCATTTAATACCAACATCAGTCAAAAAGAAATACGTATCTCGGCATTGATTCGTCTTCATTTTTAAATGTATTGTCTCAGTTTCCATCTGTGTTTTCTAGTATATTTTTATTCTTTCATGCGAATAAATTTTCATTAGATGGAACAATGAGGATTTCAGCCTAATGCACTGCATTTGAGCCTGTCACAGAGGGAAAATTCTTAGTCATCAGAATTTCTGTTTAGTTTGACTATAATCGATTACGTTTTTGGACAGCTACATTTGTAAATTACGCTTACCCCAGTCCCGTTCCAATATAAACATATAGAAATATCATTTTTGCACATTTTTGTTACAGGAATTGGTTTAAAGCCAAAATTTATGAATGACTCTACCTTGATATATTTTAAAAGATCAAACACAAGCCAGGTGCTTCAAATTGAGAAGACCTTCAACAAATTTCTTGAAGGTGAGTTCATTGATTATTAGCTGTCTAAAGCAACCTCGAATGAATCGCATAAAGTTTCGGTTAGGGCGCTTTTTAAACCAAAAACAGCCTGCAAAGTATGCTACCGTGTGGCCCTTTGCTTACTACCATCGGTGTATCAACAATATGGTTAGCGTGAACGACTTGGAACGAGCAAATCCGCATTCTTACCTATTAGTAACAGGGTTGCATTGTTGATGAGAATACTTTCTTATGTGTGTCTTACTATCCCACGGATGCTTACTGTCATTGCTTCGCAAGTTGGTGCACTTCTATTCGCTTAAAAGCGAGTGGCTACTTCTTAGCATCTTCCGGTGGTCGAGTAGCGCCATGAATTGGCTCGGTTGTCACAAGGTATGCTGCGGTCTAGTCTGACAGGCGAGCTGTGTATAATGCACCCCGCTTCAGCTCAGGCCATCTGCTCCTTATGGTTACTAACTTGGTTTGGTTTATTATTAAATTTTGCTGTTCCGTAATTCTAAAAAAACTAACTACCGTAACGACGGCGGGTTTCTGCGGCTGGAGATATTTCTGTGGGACCGCTGAACCCGTTCAACCGTCGACGAGGAAACGTCTGGCCAACAACCTACATCGTATCCAATAGCTAAGGTGGGATAATAGCACACCTAGGACAGTAGTCGACGAGGAAGTAATCAGCTGAGAGTCTGCAGGTAGGTAGTGCTGTCTCAGCTGAAAAACCTAACCTACTTAAGCAACGACATAGCGAGCCATAGCTTCCTGCTAGCCATCTTTTACAGTCAAACAAACTTCAGCATACCCCGGAACTATATCAAGACTACTTTTAGTCTGAAAATAGGTACGCGAGTCTAGATAAAAGACCATACAATCTCTAGGTGTTGCGGCGCCTAAATCAGTACTAATGTTAGATTGTGGCACATATGAGGCCTCTTCTCTTTTGAGCGGAGCTGCCGCTCTGCACAGTTCCCACAACTCGGAAATATACTGATGCCCCAGGTAAAACACCTGAAACAAACAAACCGATAGTATACAGTTTAATATTTGTCAGGAAAGTATATTTTTTATTTAATTTTTAATCTGTATTGGGTGCGTCGTAGGGTTTGATAAATAAGTTACTGCTTCGAAAGGTGTATACAGACAGACCTCGCCTCCACTTCACTTAGAAATCAGCAAAGATGCTCTTACTGAAAAAGGTAATGTAACTTATTCACTTAATCATAACCTGTTTTTAGACACGTTAAGCGGCTAAAGTTCATTTTAAAGCTTGTGTAAAAAAGTAACTTATAGCCAAGTCAGAGAATTAAGGACGTCTTCGTTGCTTTGGTCACGGATAAGCTGCTGAGGACAAAAAATTGATTAAGTAACTGCACTCGTGAGAACGTAAAGATTACTATCTATACCACTTCCTGCAGTTAAGAAAGGCATTAGCGCGCAAGTACTTAACATCAGACTTCGCCATTTCAGCAGATTGATTAACCTCGTAAATTTGTAGAACAACGACGGCATAGATTGCATAAGTTCTTTATTTTCAATGATTAATAGGCGTTAAACAGTCTCGCAAATTTGCCACTAAAAAAATTTTTTTTCACTAGAGCTATGTCCGTGAAAAAAATCACGGTAAATTCTAGTGCTGCCACGGGCCTACGTGTCTGACAGATTAGCTGGTCAGCTCAGCCTACTGTCGGACTAGGACTCAAACCCTACCTGAATCGTGGCCTACTCGCAGCTTGCCTTCACTTTCTTCGTGCCGACGATAAAGTGAGAGTAAGTGAGGCGTTCGCTGAGCTCTGGCAGGACGTTGCTCCCTCGCTTCTTCGGTTTCTTCCGGCTGTCGCGTTCGTCGTATGCGACGTTTCCGTTGAGTTTCACCAGCTTGACCCAGATTGGCTACCCGTTTACTCATGTCTGCCGGCGATACGCTTGCTTTTCTCCATTTTTTCGGATCTATTGCTGCGAGAGGCTCGCCCATGATAATGGCGGGCGCAAACTCAGGTTGTACGCGGAAATTTGAATCCTTGTGAGCTCTACGCGCGCGTCGACGGTATAAGTCTTTCAGAACTCTCGCAAATTGTATTACCTTCAGCTAAAATAACTACAAATGATTATACAACCATACGTAGGTAGGTCTCTCTTTTAATTCACTTCGTCACTCTCACCACCATTTAAGGAAATTTTAAGTACAGCTAAAATTACAGAAGTTGGTGCATGATGTATTAGCAACCCTGTGGAAATTCAGAAAAAATGCTGTAAACTGAGCCTTTGACCATGCCACAAGCTTGCCTGAGGTTCTCTCAGGTTACAAAGTGAAGATTCAAATTAAAAACTATGACCAAAAACCAGGCACTTGTGATCTGCCGTTTTATAGTAGTCCTCTCCAATTACCTGCTCTTTGTGCCAACCTAAAGCTTTCTGGGTAGATTGATACAGCTTTAGCCGGCCAGGCACACCTTGAATCGTTAGATGATGGCCGCGAGGAGTATAATAATAATAATATATAATTAGCAAAACATTTGTATAGCATCCTCAAAGAACTCAATCTCTATCTAGGCACTTTAAAAATGCTGTTAAGGAAGCATGATCAAATGATTAGTGGCAACATGCACAATTTCAACAATTATGTTGTGGTTAGAGGTGAATTGCAATGTCAACATGTAAATATGGTTAGTGGTAGGATGCACATTGTCAGTATGCAAAAGCACACAAGGGATAAATCACAATGGCCCACCAAATGCTGCAAGAAAAAAGTGTTTTTACCTTCTTTTTAAATTTCGCCAAGTCAGGGGTGTGGTGACGTCAGCTAGGAGTAACTTCCAAGCTATGGGAGCATACGAACTAAAGGTATGCTCTCCTAAGTATTTGAGGCTCGTATGATGTAGAGCTAAATTACTTGAGTCAGAAAAACGGGTGGTATAATAATAATAATAATACACTTGATAAAGTGCCCTCAGAGAACTCAATCTCTTTCTAGGCGCTTTACATTTGCTGCAAAGGGAAACGCGATTGAATGGTGAGTAATATCATGCTTGAGAGACAACATGAATAACATGGTTAGGGGTGACATGCACATGGTCAGCGTGCAAATGTGGTTAGTGGCAGCAGGCACAGTGTCAGCGTGCATAAGCACATAAAGATGGCAGGGACCCACTAAATGCTGTCCTAAATAGGTGTGTTTTTTAAGTTCTTTTTAAATGTGGCCAAGTCAGGGGATGTTCTGACGCAAGTCGGGAGGGAGTTCCAGGCTTTGGAAGCATGATGCCCAGCCTGGTGGATGAAGTAGTTCTGAAATGTAGGCTGTAGCTAGAAAATGATGAGACCTAAAAGTGAAAGGCAGAACCTTTAAGACGATACGCTACATGATTGAAAACCAGTGCAGGTTGGTGATAATTAGTTGAAATGCAACTGCAACGCTCACCACAAACAAGCCAAGCTGCAGAGATGTACATCAACTGTAAGAGCCTGATTGTACAGGCCGGTTTACCAACAATCAGTGAGTTACAGAAGTAGAGACGGGATGTCTGAGACGCATAGATCAATTTGAATGTAGTATTCCTTTCTAAGAAGGCTAAATTTTGCTTAGCAGCTCAATGTAGCTGAAAGTAAGCAGATTTGACTTCGGAGCTGATATGGTCATCAATTGAAAGGCCACTGTGGAACAGGTCAACTTGATTGTGTGCAGATGCTACAGGTGATACAGGATGGCGTGTATATCGAGTATCTCAGAAGTATGCCGGTAGAGTCAACAGTTAGAGTTAAACTTTCCAATTTCTGAGTCACACTTGGTTCGCCCATAACTAGGAAGTTATCATTCAATTTGAGAAAGTTTGCTGCCATCCATTTGCGGATGTCAGCAATAAATGCAGTTAGGGAGTTGAGAGAATTTAATTTGCTGGAGTGCTGCGAGGAACTAAAGCTTAAATACAACTGTGCGTCGTCTCCATATAAGTGAAAGCCTCGGTTGTGCTTGGCGATCACGTAGGCGAGAGGGAGAGTATAATTAGGAAAAGAAGTGGACCACCACTCACAGAGCCGTGAGGTACCCCACACTTTAGTTGTTCCTCTGATGATCATTGTCCAAAGCGCCTAGAAAGTGATAGAAAGAGTTCTCTAAGGGCACTTTATCAAGTGTGTTATTTCTATCAATACTCTGGGATCTCCTACTAAAAAGAAAATTACCCAAACCATTGCAATGCATGGACTAGCAGCCGCTAGGAACTGGGCGGGATTTACGTGAGATTTGTTTTTATAGTGCCAAGTTTTACTGGGCGAGAGTTTTCATCTCAGCCTGCGCTGAGAAAATGATGCGCTGCAGTCGGTAGCAGAGAGAATGTGTCGTCGCGTAATGACTGTGCTTAGCCTCGCTACCCACTTGTTAGCACAACCGGCCGACATAGCCACAGCCGTCGGGAGACGAGGCAGCTGCACAGGTGGCCAACCCCTCTGGCAGCCAGTCGTCAAGCCTCCGAGGCAAGACCGTGCCTCTTAAGAAAAGCTGTGCAACGGCATCCGTGGCTCCCCCTCTCTCTCTCTCTCTCTCTCTCTCTCTCTCTCTCTCTCTCTCTCTCTCTCTCTCTCTCTCTCTCTCTCTCTCTCTCTCTCTCTCCCTCTCTCTCTCTCTCTCTCTCTCTCTCTCTCCCTGTCTTTCTCTCGCCGCTGAGGCAATTTCCTCTGTCGTTTCTTCCGGAGATCATCTCTGTGCGGCGGCGGCATCCTGAGGGTTTTCTCCGTTCACTACGGAGTGCCATTCTTCCGTCGCCTTTCACTCGCTGCATTCCCCACCTCACCGGAGCAGCTGCTCCTCGTATGAGGCCACAAACTCGACATTTCCCTCTCGCAAGTGAAATTCGCTTCATTAATTTTCGGGAAGTAGCCGAAATCGCGGTGTAAATTCGCGTAACTCGGCATGGCGGATCTACGGCCAGCAAGCGGCCAAGCAGGAAAGCCGAAAGACGCTTACTCTTGCACTCGGTTTCACTTTGCAGCTTATAACTCGTCTAATCAAATCGGGAATAACTTCATTGACTGTGACCAAGGGAAAGCTGTCAAGGACCCCGGAAAGGTCTGCCAGTTTAGGCCAGATTGGTTGGGTCCATGCAATTACGTCGAGTCATACGGCTACGAAGATGGAGAACCGTGCGTTATACTACGACTAAATAAGGTAAGCTGGCCAGCAAATAGCCAGGTAACCACAATACCACTGGCAAAAGATCAACGACAGGAGTGTTCGTGAAAAGACTACCCACTTCTTCCAATCTAAACACAAATGCAGATGTAACCTATCAGGCAATAGGTTTAAAAGTGGCCTCTAGTTAAACGACCACATCAGCTCCACAGTCAAATCTGCGTACTTTCAGCCACATAACATTGCTGAAATTTGGGCTTATTTAGATAAGGGTACCACGTTCAAGTTGGCCCATGCATTCGTGACATCCCGCCTTCACTTCTGTAACTCACTAGCTGGCCTACCAGCATGTGCAATCAGGCGATTGCAGCTGGTGCAAAACTCTGCAACTAGGCTTGTCTGTCGTGAGCGTCGCAGTTGCCACTTCAAACCACTTCTCACCGACCTGCACTGGCTACCAGTCAAGCAGCGGATCGAGTTCAAGGTTTTTTCGCTCACTTTTAGGTCACTTCATTCTTTGGCTCCAGCCTATCTCTCAGATCTTCTCCCCCACCAGGCCAAGCATCGTACCACCCGCTTTTCGGAATCCGACAGCTTACCAATACCTCGTACAAACCTCAAATCCTTTGGAGACCGTGCACTTAGCTCGTATGCTGCTAAAGCCTGGACCTCCCTCCCGACTTGCGTCAGAACATTCCCTGACTTGACCACATTTAAAAAATCTTGAAAACACCTATTTAGGACAGCATTTAGTTGGTCCCTGTGATTCGTCCTTTATGTGCTTATGCGTGCTGACACTGCATGCGGCTACTAACCACATGTGCATGCTGACCCTGTGCATGTCACCCCTAACCATGTTATTCGTCTTGTTTATCAAGCATGATATTACTCACGATTCAATTGCATTTCTCTTTGCAGCAAATGTAAAGCACCTAGAAAGAGATTGAGTCCTCTGAGGGCGCTTTATCAAGAGCATTATTATTAAATGCAGTATCAGCTTAATCCTGTAAATCATGTAGATCGGCTATAACATGTAAAAGCGAAGTGAGTAAGCTACGACTAAGATCATGAAAGCTACGCATTTCAAGTAGTGGTTTTCATTTCAGTTAGCGTCACTAGTAATCGGTGCACTTAGTATTTCTGACCGTCCTAGTATAATTAACATCGATCCATAAGAGCTGCTTCAACATAGTCAATCTTGCATGCCACCATAACTTTCCGGTGACCTACTTCGTTAATGGCGGCTAGTACCGTTTTGGTCTCCTAATTCTTACCCAAAGCTTCGTACTTTGCGACCCTTGTTTGCCTTTAGCTGATTCAGCACTCGGACAAGACTCGGTGGCATTTTCGGCGAATGGCGTGCACCTTGCAACCTTGATCAACTCTCCGAATCTCTGGCACATTAGTCGTAGCCATGGATATTGATCGGTATTTATAGGAACTGATCGCTAGAGTCTCCTGCTTCATCAATGTAACAACTACTCACCAATCGACCATTGACTTGTATATTCCCGATCCCCAACGCGATAAGAATAAAATACGTCACTGAACAAATTAGCCATATTAATGTCGAGCTCAGCTATGCCAAGGGATGTATTGACGCAGAAAGAAAGAACGTACCGTGTCGTCCCTGGTAGTTGAACCAACGATCACCAAAACAAGCAGTGAGCAGACTGCTCACACCATCTGTATTCTTATTTTCACAGATCCTGTAAACTGACAGCTGGATCGGCTTTGATGCTTTCCATTTCACCGGTTTGATCCGAGCCGGCTTAATATAGTAAGACAACTACATAAGTCTACGTTATCATTTAAACGTCATATTTAGCAGCCATGTGAATGTCGACAATTGTTTATCGAAGGTAATAACTCCTGCCTATTTACAATAACGCTCCACGAGTGCTTTTTAGCGTAAAGGCGTTCTCGAACGCTCACGGTTTACTATTTGCATTTTAAAATTCTACAGCAAAATAAACGGCGCTCTTATTCCTCATCGCTTCCCACAACCAGTGCAAGACGGAAACTGGCAGCGTCTTTTTAGATTTACACGATGTCGCAACAAAGCCTAGGCGACTTTGATTTTTGTGTTCGGAAGGCAGTACTGAGCTACTGTTGAATCAAAATTGGTGGCGGAGGAGTGCATGAGGCTCTGCAAAAAAAGTAACTTATTTCCAGTCAATCGAGAGACTTACAATGACATTAGATATCTACCTTCTTGCTTGTGGAATGTAACTGCTGTAAATGTCAGTATGTGTTACTGAGACCAGTAACGCCTCTAGAGGAGTTGTGTCACCTCATCTCATGAGCATGTGCGTTGCTCAGGGACAGATTCATTCGATAAAAGTTCCTAACTCAGTCCTGTGCTACAGCTCCACTTTTCCAGCATTATCAATACCCCATTAGGTCCAATGCAATAGTGGTAGGCACACAAAATCGTTAATCAGCAACATGTGGGCCCTCGCTGTTTAGCATGATTGCAGTGGCATACCTTAATGACATTCAGGAATGAGGTTTTGGTGAAGGCAGTGATCACGAGCAAAGCTGTGGATGACACTGCTTAGAGCCGTTTTAAAAACCCATGGACTTGGTCAGCTGATTGCCAGTAACGGGTTCAGGTTTTTAGATGGATGCCGGAGAACTATAAGCTAAACAATGTGCCTGACGAAATCAAAGGCATGTGGAAGCGAAACGTTGTGACGGTGACATGCCGCGGAGCAGTAAGTACTTGCAGAGCCTTTTCTTGCCAATGAACTGGTCTGGTAGTACCATTCAGCTGGCCTAGTTTCTGCGTACTTGCCTGTAACCAGAACCAGCATGAACAATCAAATCACCATCAGTGTCCTTTTTTCAGGACCCGGTGTCGGACAGCTTAATAGGGAATGTCGACTACTACCCTATGCAGGGCTGGTCCTTCGACTACTACCCATATCTGAACCAGAAGGGTTACGTCTCACCTCTTGTGGCAGTGCAATTCACGGAAATCACTACCGGTGAGTCAGCACAGTGGAACATGTGCAGCTTACAACTGCAGAGAGTACTACTGCGCTGCTCTGCTGGCGCAGCTGCTGCCACCGATGCTGCTGCTGCCACCGTTGCTGCTGCTGACACTGCATATCGTCATTGCTGATGGTGGCAGAAGCAGTCTTACTACTGCCACAGCTTGAAGCACGTGTAATACTGTCCGTCTTAACGCAGGGGTACTAATATTCGTGGAATGCAAAGCCTGGGCAAAGAATATCGTGCACGACGAGGAGTACCAGCTGGGCCAAGTCAACTTTGAGTTTCTAGCCGACTAGAGCCATCATCGAAAGCAACACTCAAGGCACGACCAAGATTTGACCGCCGATGACTGATGCCACTGCAGCTGCTGATCCTCCATTTCCTCCTGCACGAGGCACCACCCTAACTGAAGTCGGAGATTTTCAAACGCTAAGCACGAGAGTGCTCCGCCTGTGCACGACTGAAGCATCGACGAACAAGCAGAGCTTGTATGTCATGCGAGTAGCAATTGGTACCAGGGCCGGGTGGAGGCCATAGCCAAAACTCTGTAAGCAGCAAAGCACGGACCGACCAAGCAAAGCAGCAGCTGATGCTTACATGCTGCAGCTAGTGAAACAGCAAGCAGCTTCCACGACTGGATGCCGATATGCATGCACAGCATGCAGTCATCTATTCGTTGCTCTCAATGTCGTGTCAATCTCCGGCATTGACTACACCACAGTGACCTGGTGCACAGCACGACTCAGGCATACAGCAATTACATGCTGCCAAAACAGTAAAACTCCATGGCCAATCTCATGACGCATTTGCTCCCGTCTCTCTCTCTCTCTCTCTCTCTCTCTCTCTCTCTCTCTCTCTCTCTCTCTCGCTCTCTCTCTCTCTCTCTCTCTCTCTCTCTCTCTCTCTCTCCTGTCTCACTTTTTCTCTCTCTCGCTCACTAACTCATTGCTGCATATGTGTGCAACTAAATACAGCCATCGCAATAATGGCAGAACCACGCGTACCACACGCCGGATGTATCGCGAAAAAGCAAGTGCAAGCAGTTAATGCCGATTGATCATTGCTCCACGGCATACTGCTGCTGACAAAGATCTTCACGTTATGCGACGCTTTTACCAACGCTAAAGAAAGCAGCTTGATCTTACCCAGAGCAAGTTCCTGCATATTCAAATGACATAACGTGAAGTCTGCAAAAGAAGAAGTTGTATAGTCATTTGCCTGGAGTTTTGATTTGCTTCAGGTGGCTTAGACTGTTCAATTCATGACTATCTGGCATCTGGAAATAGCAACTAGACTGTATTTTATACTTGGCTTCATACTGAATAAATATAAAGGTTACCCCTTCCGAGCTTCTGCATGCAGCAGTGCAGTGAGTTCTTCATTCTTCAGACAGTATACATGCACTGAGACGTAATGGGCCAGTGCAAGTACTATTTCCGAGGACACTGCAGTTCGTAATTGTTCCGGCAATGCAGTTCGTGCCTTGGATTCCGAAAAGCAGGTGGTACGATGCTTGGCCTGGTGGGGGAGAAGATCTGAGACATAGGCTGGAGCCAAAGAATGAAGTGACCTAAAAGTGAGCGACAAAATCTTGAAGTAAATCCGTTGCTTGACTGGTAGCCAGTGCAGGTCGGCGAGAAGTGGTGTGATGTGGCAACTGCGACGCTCACGACAGTTAAGCGTAGCTGCAGTTTTGTACCAGCTGCAATCGCCTGATTGCACATGCCGGTAGGCCAGCAAGCAGTGAGTTACATAAGTCAAGATGGGATGTAACAAATGCATGGACCAACTTAGACGTGGTATGCTTATCTAAACAAGCCCGAATTTTACCAATGTTATGAAGCTGAAAATAGGCAGATTTGACTGTGGAGCTGATGTGGTCGTCTAACGAGTGGTCGCTTTGGAATATGACACCTAGATTTCGAGCTGATGCAACAGGAGATATGCTGGCAGAGCCAATTTTGAGAGTCAGCCTTTCCAATCTCCGAATCACACTGGGTTTTCCCATAACTAGTAAGTTAGTTTTATCATCGTTTAGTTTTAGAAAATTTGCTGCCATCCATGTGCAGATGTCATCAATACATCAGCAAGTGAGTTGAGAGAATTCGAGGTGCTCGAAGGCTGAGAGGGATCAAAGCAAAGGTACAACTGAGTGTCATCCGCATAGAAGTGAAAGCCTAGATTGTGCTTGGCAATCACATCAGCAAGAGAAAGAGTATAAACCGTGAAAAGAACCGGACCTAGCACAGAGCCCTGAGGTACCCCATATTTCAGAGCTACCTCGGATGATCTTTGTCCATTCACGTCAATACTCTGGAGTCTCCCACTGAGATAGAACCTGAACCAGTGCAGAGCAGTGCCAGTGATTCCCAGGCGAGATGAGGGGTGCTCTAGATGAACTTTGTGATCAATAGTATCAAAAGCTGCCGAAAGATCAAGCAAAACAAGCAGACACTCTACCCATGCCTGCATTCCTAAGTCGGTCGTACACCCTAAGCAATGCTGATTCTGTTGAGTGATTAGCTCTAAAGCCAGAATGGAACCTACAAGCAAGGTTTGAAGTTTCAATACATGAGTTCCGCTGGTCCACCACTACCCGTTCCAGTGTCCTTGATAGGAATGGTTGAAGGGAGACTGGGCAGTAGTTGCTTAAGGTCTCTCGGTCTGGTGTCACTTTCTTGAGAAGTGGCCTGACTACAGCTATTTTGAAAGGTGCTGGGACATGACCTGAGGCTAATAACATATTAATGATGTTAGTTATGTACAGCAGCAGCAGATCAATGCAACGTAGGAGCAGGACAGTGGGAATAGGGTCCAGAGGACTTGCTATCTCACGAAGCAGCTAAAAGAGCAGAACAAATTCGGTTGCAATCACCATTCTGTCGCACAGCATGTTAACCTTCTATTTACCCTAGCATGTGACAATGCATCAAGTCTTCCGTCATGAAAGTAAGTGAAGCCCAAGCGAGACCATGCCATTAAAGTGGATAAGTGGATGAGTACCGCTTATGATGATGCAATCTTGCATTACCGAGACAGTTACCCCCCCCCCCCCTTCAGTTATGTCCCTGGCACTTGCAAGGCTACTCCTAAACACCGAAACTTCATGGAGCTTGTCAGGAAAAGAACGTGTCGATAGCTGGAAAAGAACGTTTCGATAGCTGGAAAAGAATAACTCAAGCAGCGACCAGCAGCCCTGCACTTTGGGTCGCAATAGTGCATGCACGGCGACTGATTGTGACAAGAAGCTACCTCAGCATCGTACAGATCGCTAGGTATCCTAACTAGAAGGCCTGGTTTGTCTGACGTCAGCTACACGTTACGAAGCCAATAGCGATGTCCTCTGCGCCGCAGGGCACCAGATACGCAATGAAACGGATCGTGTCTGCGGTTCACTGTCTTCCCCTTTTGACTCTTCTCTGACCAATCAACCAACTAACCTCTGACCTTTGCAGTACAGCAAGACTTACTTTTGCCTGCTTTCTAACTCGGCACCGTGCAGTGTGAGAACGGCAGTAACTGCTTAACCTCCTACGGCGAATGCCAGGTGTGCGCATAATGTTTGAATGGATTGATTTCCAAAACCAAACCGTCTCGTCTTTTAAAAAGCCAGCAGGCACGGTAGTGGAATACCGGAACAGGGACGACCACTCGACAAAGTAGGCGTGCCGATGCACGAGCACGGCTGAAATAGGCATGCCTGGTAACGGGTAAAAGGGGTACCGGGCACAAGCAAATGGCTGCACGAAATGAACCTGCGTATTAGGTCGGAAATATTTCGAGGACGAAGACACGTGCACATGCAGGCTTATTTTGTGCTGAGAATAACTAAGGCAAGGTAGAGTTCATCAAAAGCAATCAAGAAAAGCGCCAAGCTCAGACATGCATGACTGCACTCATCCAATAGCATGGACTGCAGTCAAGAGGTGATAACAGCTACTTCAGTCAGTGAGCATCGTTACATGACCGATACACTTACCGACTCTACAGTGAGAAATTCCTTTATTCGTGGGTCACTTAAGCATGCAAACTACTGCTCGCACAAGATTTTCCAAAGCGGTTCTGGCATCAGACTGTTCGAGGCACTTCAGAGATTCAAGTGCGGCCTCGGTGTACCTGCAGGAAAGCTCATTAACGTCGTCCCACAAAGCACGGTTCTGCCCGAGGTCCGCATGCGTCAGCTCGACAGGCAGTTGCTCTGAGTGGTGCTGGTGATACCTATTGTACAGTATGTGAGGAAGCAGATGTCCACCGCTCCCTGATGTGCCTATTAGATGACGGAACTTGAAAACGTCATCGGCCAGCTGCCTAGCTAATGACAGATGGACACCGAAAAGAGAAACCTGCTCGGCGTGCACCCGGTCATGTCCCGCTAGCAGCAAAGCCGAGAAGCAGCTCTTGGAAAGCAAGCTTCCCGACGACAAGTAAGTAAGCTTCTCCCAGCTGTCCACGGTAGCCTGTCCGAGGTTCTTGGATTCCCAGAACTCCGATTCCGACATGTTCGCGAGCGCACATGCCATGGCCTCCACTACCAGAGTATTATTGAGAAGCGCTAGTCCGGTTGAAGCTTTGGCTAGGAGATAATCCCCACTGAGAATTGCGAGCTTATTCCCATACTCCATGTCTGCAGCAAGTTCTGCTGGCTGGGCAGATATGTCCGCCACCCCTCGATGAATAACGGTGGCAGTGTGCATCATTTCAGAGATCTCGGCGAGAGACCTTTGATTGGTGTGCACAGACTCCGGGGTGCTGCATCCATCGTCTACGGCCTTGCCAAGGCCGGCAGCCTTGGAGATAAGGAGGACGATCAGGCCTCTAGCCTGTACGGTGTCTTTACCGTCGAATATGAAGTCCTTCGCCGCTTCCACCAGTGGATGTTTCGTTCCAATCAGCTTGCGCATGTTGACGGCAACGTTGGCGATTTCATCGCTCAGCCAGAATCGTAAATTCATAAAAGACGTCGGATAACCGACCACCTTTTCGGCATCTTTCATGGCCCGGCTGAGCTCCAACGGAGCCGGACCCGTCCACAGCCAACGAGCCCTCTTCGACAGGGTTCCTCCCAACCGAGATAACGTAGAGACTGGAGGACCCATGGCCACTAAAGCTGTAGGGCCGCCGAAATACAGAACCGCCGACTGTGCGCGACCTCAGACTTGGTACAACACCGGAAACATGTACAGGGTCAAGGATTCCTCAAAGAGTACCGGAAACATTAACAAGTTCAAGGATTCCGCGAATGCATCCGCCTGCTGCTGCGTGGAGAGACTGGACGATGGTTAGCGGCGAGAGCGGTGACTGCACCCAGATTTTCTGCTACCCCTAATTTTTCTGCATCTCGAAAGTCGCCCTCGTCGTTTGTGTGGATTCAGGCTGGGTACCGGCTTCACGGGCCAGTTTATCGCGCCGAGCTGTGAGCATTTTGCATGTGGCGAAGCGACGGCGAGCTAAATCAGCCAGATTGTGGCTGATATTCACTATTCGCGGTTCCTGACGTGTAACGGATAGGAACCATATATGCGATAAACTACAGTCGAAGCTGCATAAAAGCCGGCTCGATACAATTGGCAGTCCGCTGTGCTTCCGGAGTTGGCATTGGCATTTGAGCCGGTTTGACCTATTGGCCACGGGCCATTGGTATACATCATGGCCGCTGTTAATAATAATAATAATAATGATGCACTCGATAAAGCGCCCTCAGAGAACTCAATCTCTCTCTGTGAGACTCAATCTGCTCTGTTGAACGTCTGCAACCTTCCGTTGCTTTCAAATTTAAATTGTCCAAGTTATATATGTTAGTTTTTTTATGTTAACATATGGGCGCTTTTCGTCGCTGCCTTGTTCCGCTACTGTCGGCGTACCTGCGTGCATTGACATGCTGCACCGACAAGTCGCTAGTCGCATGATACAAGGTTCAGGCGTCACCAGTATGTGTCGCGCGTCGGCTGAGACTAGCACCTCTACGAGTGTTATGTTTGCGGCCTAGTTCTCTCCGAACGCGGAAGCCGCACACCACGTAACACCATGTCTCTCGCCTGGACCTAGGTCAAAGTGAATGAACTTTTAGTTTGATTTGCACAGCAGAGAGCCAGCCTGTAGTTCGTATGTATGTATAGTATGCAGGCTCCTCTGATAAGCCGCAGGTGAACAGCTGTTAGAAGCATCACCGAGAGGGGCCGGTGCACAGCTGTGGTCCGCCTGTGTTGTGGGGTGGACACAAGGCCGGTAACCCGCTGGTGGACAGATTGTGGATTCACCATCAGGGTCGGCCTGTGCGCAGTTGTGGTCCTCGATGAATCATCGGGGTCGACCAGGGGAGCCGAGGAGTCAAGTGGGAGAAGGGAGCCGTACGCCCTTGGGCTCCGTGCGTCGTATTAAACTGTTGGTGTTGGGCATCGACTGGCTCTCTGCTGTGCGAATCAAACTACAAACTTGATGACCCAGGTCGCTAGCTCGAGCCCCGTGGCATATGTGAAGCGCCCTAATAGAGATCATGTTCTCTTGAGGCATTATTACAACTTATTTATTATTTTTAATATTAAAAGCCGGCTGATTCAACAGACATTTATATAGCTGCAGAAGAGCTTTAGTGGCTATTACCATCGCTTGCATGGGGCAATATTGGATTGCCCACTAGGATTACAATGCACGACCTCGGTCACGAAGAGCGAGTACCTTACCCCTGGGCTAAGACCATGGTGTTTTTGGTGAGTTGATAGCATAACTGGTTGTGTAAGGCCACCAACACCTAGTGGTTTTCCAACATGGTTATAGGAAACTTCATTGCACGGCATAGTATATAAGGTCACATGAATCAATTAGCAAGCCATAAGCAGGCATACACTTACTAATCGTGATCGGTTATGGTAATGAACAGACGACTGATGGCTTGGAGAACCATTGCAAAGCAAATTAGCTCCTATTCACAAGCCCTGCGCCACCCACTTCTATCAGCTTTAACTTGGCACCACATAAATGCCGCCAT
This sequence comes from Cristatella mucedo, assembly GCA_009760855.2. NCBI lineage: Eukaryota > Metazoa > Bryozoa > Phylactolaemata > Cristatellidae > Cristatella > Cristatella mucedo. The sequence goes on along the minus strand of WPIO01000039.1, from coordinate 1,553,553 downwards.
TCGTAACGGTTCAGTATAGGCAGAACGTAACGTCACATCCAGTTTCGATATAGCTACTAATTGACTGAACAAGCATTGTATCAACCGGCCAATATTCTCTCTATGATTAAAAGTCTGCTAGCTAAATCATAGTAGAGCATTCTATACCCTGCCTCTTTACTCTTGCCTAAGAGCTGAGTCTTAAATAGTATCATGCTTCTTCTGCGACTACAGTCTTGCTGTAAATCCATATTAGTGAGAGGAAGTGAATGGCACTGGTCTAGACTCTTGTACTTCTAGACTACCTGTAGATCACCGCGCCTATACTGTACGACGTGTACAGTTAGTGAGTGATACCCGTGAAGGTTGACTTGTGTGTTATCAACATCGAAAATGCCACATCACGTCACTTCTCGCCGACCTGCACTTGTTCCCCATCAAGCAGCGCATTGATTTCACGGTTTTTCACTCACTTTTAGGCTTCTTCATTCTCTTTCTCCAGCTAACATAACTTTCTTTTTTTAGCTGGTTTGGCAGCCTAACTTGTGTAGTGGCAGAAGAGCCTTAACAGCGCCTAGAGAGCGATTAAGTTCTCTGAGGGCGCTTTATCAAGTGAATTATTATTATTATTATTATTAACAGCTATTACCATAGCTTGCAGTGGGCAATTAAGTGGCGTCCTTTGCATGATTCGAACCCAAGCCTAGGCCGTGAAGAGCAAGCACCTTACCTTTTGGGCTACAACGGCCTATCGGAAATGCCCCTCAATTAAGCCAGGAATCGTACCATCCGTTCTTGTGCCTCAGGTCGTTTAGCTGTGCTGCGAACCAATCTCAGATCCTATGGATATCGTGGATTTAGTGTGTATGCTGCTAAAGCCAGGAATTCACTCCCGACTGATGTCACGAAATCTCAAGACGGCATTTTGTTAAGAAAATAGGATTGTAATGTAATATATCTCCGTCTGTAACTCCACAAAGTCATAAAGACTATGTGGGTGTTACGCAGGAGAATTTTGTATAGCGCACTCACAGCCTAAGTGGCTTTCGGTACGCATTCGGTAGCCAACAGACTTCGTCTCACGCAACAAAGAGAAAGTGGGATACATAGCAGTGTCAGGAGAGCAGTTGAGGTAGTGAGTAGCATAGAAGTAGCAGCTCGGGACCACTGAAAAAGATGTGCCCTAGTCGGCAGTAGGAGAGTAGTTGTAATCCTCACAGCATTTAATTCGTCGTTGCAAATCGGTCTTCCTGCTCTTATTCGTATGGCAATTGTAAAGGTTATTGCAAACCAATCACAATGCTTCCTTTACAGCACAGTTAGAATGCAAAGAAAGAGATCGGCAAAGATAAAGCGCCTAGAAAAAGATTGAGTTCTCTGAGGGCGCTTTGTCAAGCTTATTATTATTGTTTTTACTATTATTATCTAGTCCTCCTATGACATTAGACAAAATATTTATTATTGCTAATGCTGTGAATTTTTACTTCATCGGGTAGTTCCCCCTGCCATCCATCTTTTTCTGCGTAGCCGTTTCTACGCCGTTTCGAGTTTTTTAAGCGACCACTCGATTGCCTTCAATTTGAACTCATTTATCATCAGATTATACATTTATCAGTGGATTAATCCATCTTTTCAGTGACGCAGTTAAGAAATTAATTTCTTATTGATATCTTATATTTCTTATAATTTCTTATACCTCAATTGCGAAAGTACTGTACAAGTTTGAGGCCTTCTTTTTGATAGTCTCGCGGAAAATATGTTAAACCTCACTAAACAAAATTGGTATTGCCTTTTCCAGCACCGCGACGAGTGCCCGCCTCTCGGTGCTTTCTTTCATGGAACAGAAATTATTTCTAATTCTTGGTAATTTTCTTTTAAAAAAGTATCTCTTAAGAAACTCTGTGATAATAGTGGCTTCCTGTAAAAAATAAGTGATGCTAAATTCCTGAGCACGTATACCTATGGCACCCCGTGCTCTGGCTGCTTTTTAGTCCATTGAAAACTACGATAGCACTACTCTGGCAAATACCATAAATGTTCTCACGGAAGACGAGCCGCCTGAGGTGCTTTTAGGGTCGTTCTTTAAGCTCAGCAGTCTCTCTCTCTCTCTCTCTCTCTCTCTCTCTCTCTCTCTCTCTCTCTCTCTCTCTCTCCCTCTCTCTCCCTCTCTCTCTCTCTCTCTCTCTCTCTCTCTCTCACTCTCTTCCCGGTAGCCACCCAGATTGAACCACGGGCCTGGAGAGGAGGGTAGGGACTACGTGTTCAATCGATACGGCTCATTAGACCCTGCTGCTAATCCGGAATAGAGCGACAAGTAATGACAAGACCGAATGTTACCATTTTCAGCCGACTTAATACGATTAGAACTTATGAGTCTGTAAAGCTGAATCGTGCAGTGGCTTCAAATCCTGCAGAGGGCGATCCCGTGTTGCCAACTGGAAGCGTTGGTGTAAGCCGTTAAGGCTCTTCTGCCGCTATACAAATGAGAATACTGAATCTGCTAAGCATCTTTTTTAAGCAGGCAACATTATTTAGCAGTGCCTTAATTGGGTTTTTTTAGTATCCATGCCCCATTCCCAATAAGCCACTTTAGAGAGCTTAAATAGCCAAGCACGAAGCAATAATAACCTTTTAAAAAATAATGGAATGTCAGAAACATTTCAATCAGGTTTCAAGAGGCAGCACTCTACTGAAACTGCTCTCCTCCGTGTTAACAATGACATTCTACGTGGCAACGACGACGGGAATGTCACTGCCCTAGCTCTGCTAGATCTGTCTGCTGCCTTCGACACAATTGATCACGAAGTTCTGCTTGAACGATTGAGAACAACGATCGGTCTGGCAGACGAAGCACTGGCGTGGTTTAAATCCTACTTGTCTGATCGTGTTCAATCCGTGTCGTGTGGGGGTCAGGTCTCAGACATGAGAGGGGTCACCTGTGGAGTCCCTCAAGGGTCTGTACTTGGTCCCTTGCTGTTCTCTATTTATACGCAGCCTCTGGGGAAAATGATTAAGGCCCATGGAATAGGATATCATTTCTATGCTGACGATACTCAGTTGTATTTGTCATTTAAACCGTCGGAATCTGCTGCAGCAACTGAGAAACTGAATGCTTGCCTTGCCGATATTCGATCCTGGATGTCGGAAAACTTCCTGAAATTAAATAACGATAAAACCGAACTGCTTCTCATAGGACACCCTAAGCGTGTGGCTGGATTAAAAGGCTTTGCTGTTCTAATAGGTGATGCTATTGTGCGACCTTCACCACGTGCTCGTAATCTAGGTGTCGTGTTCGACAGCTGCCTCAATTTCAAAAGCTTCATTCAGAAGACTGCCTCTACAGCTAGCCATCACATCCGATCCCTATCCAAGATTAGAAGCTGTCTTCCACAGTGGCTTGTAAAAAATTAACTAGCTCTTTAGTTCTGTCTCGGCTTGATTATTGTAATTCCCTTTTGGCTGGGCTACCAAAGAAAGCTATTATGCCACTACAGCGGACTATGAATATGGCTGCAAGGCTGGTCTTCAAGTCCCAGCGGTTTGAGCACGTGTCACCATTGCTGAAAGAGCTAGGATGGTTGCCGGTTGAGCAAAGTATACAGAGCAAAGTTCTTACGCTGACCCACAAGGCCCGCCACGGCTTGGCTCCTTCGTACCTAGCTGAACTGCTGCATCAGTTTCAGCCTGTTCGTGCCCTCAGGTCCTGTGTGGACAATAAATTAGCTGTCGCATTCCTCCGCTTAAAGACAGTTGGAGACAGAAGCTTTAGCTCTGCAGGTCCTAGACTGTGGAACTCACTTCCACAATTCTTACGCAACATCTACTCTCCAACTGCCGACTAGGGCACATCTTTTTCAGCGGTCCTGAACTGCTACTTCTATGCTACTCACTACCTCAACTGCTCTCCTAACTCTGCTATGCTTCCCACTTTCTCTTCGTTGCGTGAGACGAAGTCTGTTGGCTACCGAATACGTACCGAAAGCCACTTAGGCTGTGAGTGCGCTATACAAAACTCTTCTGCGTAGCACCCACATAGTCTTTATGACTTTGTGGAGTTACAGACGGAGATACATTACATTTTAAAGCGCTTAAAACAACTGAATCTGTATCCACGAGTTTCACAACTCACTGCAAGAGAGAGTCAGTGGTTAACGGTTAGTGGCATGCACGGTATCATATATGGTAAGGATGCAAAAAAAATCGAATATGATGCTTAGACCACAATGCTAAAGCAACAGGAAAACACGGGGGCGGGGCCACTGGTTAGTAGGACGTCAGCTATTATCGTGCACGGGTACGCCCACGTACCCGTGCACGATAATAGCTGACGATTTAACACGATAATAGCTGACGATTTAACACGCACGTGAACAATAAAGAAGTCACTGGGGCAAAAAGAATGCTGAGCGGTATAGATGCATCTTAAACGAAGACTTAAACTATAACGGTGGTCACTTTCAGGTAGTGGTCGTAAAGAGAAGCTAGTTCGAGGCTTTCGGTTGGTACAAACTGATGGCTCGATCATCAACAGAATACTTTTATTTATTACGAGTGACAGCGAGACGACAAGATGCTAAAGAGCAGGTCACGTGCCAGACACGCAATGGTAGCAAGGAGACCAGATAGGTGCAGGCCGGTGCAAGTAAGTAGAGCACCTTATACTCCAGACTTTTTTCAATCGTGCGACACAGGGTAAGCCTATTTAGCCTTTCTCGAGTATAATTTGGCGGCTTTCTAAAACAAACGGCAACCTCTTCGAGATAAAGATTTATTCGGCGTCCAAGATGAAACCTCTCCAAAGAAGTCTCCCCGATTTTTCTATAAGATTTTGTCTTACCATTTTGAGAAATTCATTATCTTTCTCTGGACAACGTATCCGAAATCCTTTAATCAACTCTGCTTGTAATACTTACACTTGGGGCCATGTATTTACGTAGGTCAGCAGGCAAACAACTATATAGCATAGGCGCAACCACGCACGCACGCTCACGCATGCTCTATATGCACTGCGAGCCAGAAAAATTCACGAACCCCGGGGAGATGTACTCCTCAGAATTCCCTCACCTGATCATCTGACAGCCTGTTTGGGCTGTGCCCCTAAAGAACTTCACATCCTTGAGTGATCGTGACCCAGGCTCCTACGCACACAAGGCCAGAGACTCTCTATTGACTTGCATCATCACATTCCTTCACTTGACCACATTTAAAACCGTTCACAACTCACCAGCTCCTCACTTACAGTATTTTCTCCGTCCATGTAAGTCGTCCTTGATTACTTCTTGCTTGCTGCAATTTGCTACAGGTGCTGTCATTTTGAACTTACCACGGCGGCTCGTGAACTTAAGTCCCTCACTACAAACCCAGCGCTCCTAGCAGCTGCAATTCCTTATAGACGCCTAGCAGATGCTAGGTGAACAGCCGTTTCGATGTACGGCTAACCAGTAATAGAAGCTTACCTACGCATGCTTGTTAAGTTTGTTCGGGCAGTCGCGCACAGATCAAGACGGCTCAGGCAAATGCCGTTTATTACGGAAACGCGAAACCGGGCCGCATAGCCAGCACGCTGGCTTGGAAGCTGCTACTGCAAGTGGGTCCGCTGTTCTCGCCTCAGCGGCTTCCGCCAGAGTAGTCCGCTCTCGCGGTACAGCAGACCCAACAATGTTGTAGGCGGATGGGGTGATTATAGGGGACCGCATTAGTAATCAAGAATGCGCCTGCTTAATGTCCTTAACGTAGAGCTGCGGAATCCATAGCCGAAGAGGACCGTGTACGACTAATACGAGGCGTGAAGAACTACTGACTAACCATCACGTCAGATGGAGATCATAAGATCTAAGCCATCGCTGATGACTAAGTATATCTGTTTGCGAATTATTTTATTTCCATAACAGCCATTAATATCTAGACTACTGTCGTAAACTGACTGATTTGACACACTAGCCATTTACTCTCTCCACTTTAAATTAAGGCCGCCCACGGCCGAGATACTGTGAGAAACCCAACATAACCGACTTTATCAACTTTCCCATCTCTTCAGGCTCTAAAACATATTTCTAGAAAAGATTTTGATTATTCATTCATCTCAGAACTTTCTGTTGCTGTCTTAACTGTATCGTCATCACTTAAAACCGCCACCTCGCGAGTTGTGCTTTAACGGCGGTCTAAGTAATCGGCTTTGCCACCGTTCAGCTGGCCGGGTTCGTCTGGATAGATGCAATAACAATAACAATAATACACTTGATAAAGCGCCCTCAGAGAACTCAATCTCTTTCTAAGCGCTTTACATTTGCTGTAAAGGGAAACTCGATTGAATGGTGAGTAATATCATGTTTGATAAACAACGTGAATAACGTGATTATGGGTGACATGCACAGGGTCAGCATGCAACTGTGGTTAGTGGCAGCATGCACAGTGCAAGCGACGCGCCCGAGCGTCTGGCTCTTATTCGAGCTGTAATTAATGTAAACTTGAACTGGAATATCATTCGTGCACACGGCCAGAGCTATAAATCCTATTTTCGGCAGAGCATCAAAGCCATGCTACTTCATACCGGGAGCAAGTACTTATCTTTCCCCGTGACTCATTCACTGTCTGCTAGCCGGTGTAGCGATGAAAATCAAGAACGGCAGTAAAGAATATTTATTTAAATTCTTTATTAGCAAGTCTGTGTCCTTAACGTTTAACTGTACACGAATATTACACAGCCAAAGTAGACCAAAAGTGAATAATTAAATAACGCGTACTATCACTTCCGATGACCTATATAAGGTCTAAGCCACAAACTACGACATGTCCGGTTTCTGATCATTAAAACTCACAAAACGCGTCGAGCAACTCTCATAAAGAAGCGCGTTTAGCTTGATATCACTAACCAATAGCCGTGCTGCTTTTCCTTCCAGCATATGTAAAGCACCCAGGAAGAGATTAAATTCTCCTAGGGTAATTTTGTATTATTATCATTATATTATATTATGTGCTAGCGTTCAACTATTATCACTGATCAGTTTATATGCGGCGTTCTTTCCAGTCTATGTAAGTACCTACAAACAGTTCGGGTCTGTGGCTAGCTTCCCGGAGAAGCGCCATCCAGGAGCCATCCAGGAGCCTGTCGGTATAAAAATATAGGATTTCTCCGTGGTCTGATGAATTACCAATACTAAAATCATCTGAATTATTAAGCAATTTCAGTGCGATCCTACTGAATTGCTATCTCGCCCGACCGTCTTTAGGACGGAGACTCGGGCACTTAGACTCGGTTTAGCTTTGTGAGAGTTACTGTGGGCTGCGGCGTCACATAATAAAGCAGCTATGCGCGGTTGACTTGTCCGCTTCTGATGTCTGCGGCAATCGGCAAAATTGGGCGGGCTACATCGCGAAAGCGCCAGCACCACTCGATGCGGCACGGACCAAGTGGCTCAGCCAACTGCCGAATACGATTCGATGCTCGTCGACGCACAATAAACAGGTTTTGTGCTAGCAGTGTCTCTAACACCAACCTACTTACGTTACCAAGAGGTCGTGAGCTCGTGGCGTGAATTGAAGCGAGATACACGCGCGAATAGGAGGTTTTACTGAACTGATTCGGAAGCGCACTGTGTGATTGCGCGTCTAATTCATATTTATTTTCACACTCCTGGCAGGCTGTCACCGAAACAGCCGCTCTTACGGCGGAAATGCCCCGCCGTACCTAGGTTACCTGCGTCTATAGTAAGGCACGACCCAAATAGATGGAGGGCCAGAATAACCAAGTACATGACAGCGACAGCGGTTCATTCGCGCCACGATTTCCGTAGATGCGCTGATGCCCCGATCGGCATTTCACCGGACTCTAAACTAAGTTCACAGAGGCCAATCCCTAAGCTGGAACCACGCACTCGTACACACAAACGCAAAACGCCAGCCACGGGCACTATAAGACCGGGTTCGGTGGCGTCCACCGAATTCTCGTGCCGCTGGCGCTGGTGCCTCGTGGCCGCCGATCTCTGGCGTGCGCAGCCCGCTCTCCTCCCTCGCTCTAAGAGAAAACGAGTCCGATAACTTTCGGGCAGCTGGTTATGGCAACGAAGGTGAAAGCGAGCGCCTTGAGCGAACGTTGCCTTACTCTTAAATAACTAGCCGGGACAACGGGACAAGCGCTTAATCGTATTGGACTCACCACCGCGGGCCATTATCGTGAGAATATTACTATCATTGTTTGACTACCAAATCAGCAGCCCCGTCCAGCTCGAATGCTGAAATTGCTCCAGGCGATTACTTTTGGATTGAGTTATGGCCGAGGTTGAGAGGCCCGCCGATATCGACCTGCGGCTCCCGGATAGCAGGCCGACACTACAGGTCGTTTAGCTTCCCGGCTGGAGTTAAGCCCCCCCCCCCCCGGTCTCACAAAACTGCTACTCCCTCTGGCTCGCTACTTGGGGACGAAGGTATTTTTCCGCCGTGTACTTTTTGTGCGCCTTAAATTGAGCCAGTCTGCTGCTGTGCTACATGTACAATGCATATATAAATCTTGCATATATATATATTTATATATATATATTGCATATAGATATATACAGATTATATATATATTTATATATTTATCCTTAGCCTGATGCTGTTGAATCAGTAAACTATGAGTGAAAGCCACCGAGATTTCCTTGTGCGGCTTTGCGACCTTTCCCTGGCCGTAAATAAAACTTAGCAGGGCAAATAGAACGGTTGAGGGACCCAAAATTTAACTTCAAAAGTAGACTAAAACCCATGCGTGGCCTGCTACCTCCTTTTAGCAGTGCCATTTCTAATGTTGTCGATAACTCGCTGCAGATATCGAGAGGGCGGAAACCGCTCCTCCAAGGGCCGACTGGAGCTTTGGGCGCACCGTGTGCAGCTATTTTCGAAATTTCGTTGCCCGCTCTAGGCTCAGTGATTTTATTGCAAAGGCATCCCATCGCCGCACCACAGACGCTGAACCATTAACGCTGGCCGCTTGACAGCGATCGTGCATAGGTCGGAGCGTGCGCACGATTTTATAGTAAGGTGTCTATAGTAAGGCACGACCCAAATAGATGGAGGGCCAGAATAACCAAGTACATGACAGCGACAGCGCGCTGCGATTTCCGTAGATGCGCTGATGCCCCGATCGGCATTTCACCGGACTCTAAACTAAGTTCACAGAGGCCAATCCCTAAGCTGGAACCACGCACTCGTACACACAAACGCAAAACGCCAGCCACGGGCACTATAAGACCGGGTTCGGTGGCGTCCACCGAATTCTCGTGCCGCTGGCGCTGGTGCCTCGTTGCCGCCGATCTACTGCGCCGTATGCAAGCATAAAATATAAAATATAATTTATTTATATAGCGCCCAAAGAGAACTTAATCTCTATTCAGGCGCTTCACATATGCCTCGGGGCTCGAGCCCACAACCTCAGTCGGACCTTGGTCGGGGCGAGCACCTTAACCGCTAGACCAAACCAGCTCGGCATGCGCCCCAATGGCCAGCAAAAGGGCTAACGTCTGTTACTTCGGTACCCTAGACGTTGTTTACCAGGCTCCCCGAAGCGCTAGCTGCACCATGATGGCCAGTACAGCGAAAGAGCTAACGCTGGCGTCTCCGATCACACTGAAGCTGTTTTCACAGCGATCCGCGAATGTACGGGCCCCTGCACCCCAGCGCGGCAGCCAGTGACTTGTATTCGAGATAGGCTATTAGTCTTCCAGGGTCTGAATTTATTTCTACTTTGGCTAATTTATTAAAACAATTTCTTTCAATAAAATAAGTTCATATTGACCTCTGTTTGATGGTCACCGCTCTTTGTGCAAAGAAGCAGCAATTCACTACAGCGGCTCAATGCGAACTTAATACCGATAAAGGTGAAGGTCGCGTCCGGCGAGGTCTCGGCTGGTGGAGCTGTTCGTCTTCCTTCGGTCGGCTTCTACTTCTGTCGAAAAAATGGATTTCTCGTCATCCATTCCCGCCGGCGGAAAGCTTGACTCTGCACAGAAGGGGCAGCTAATGGACCAAGTCAAGGCTCAGATTGCCGTAGCCAACGCTCAGGAGCTTCTGCAGGTGATCATTTCGCTGCACTAGTTCGTCGGCTCTTCCGAGCCCGTAGCTCGCTCCTGCCATGCTGTAGTATGTGGTCGCCATGCAGCGTCGTTAATTTTTTCTATCATATCTATTAGGTGCTCAAGCATTTTATTTGGTTTGTTACTCATTAGGCTCATTTAGCCTGCGAACCTTTATTGCATAACTTAGGCTCACGATAGTGGAGCTAGGTAGCCTGGCCAAATGCTTTTCGCAGACTTCCCGATTGTCGCTAGACGCCTATTGACTTAAGGCATTTTAATTTGAGAACTATTATGCTGTTTTCTCGATATTTATCGGTAACTAGGTGACTGAACTCTTGCCTCCCCCCACATCACTTAGCACTGCAAGCAGACAACGGTTTGCTGAGTGCTGCGGTTCCACAGACCTGCAGAAATCTCGGTGGAAAATGTCTTTGTTTGACTCTACTTCCTTTTTAATGACTAGATCACATGTTGATTTACCTCCGAGACCTGATTCCCTCTGCTGCAAACGCTAGGCGGTGCATATTAGAGCCTCGGGCACTGTTGTCGGGCTTAGCACGCTGAGCGCTGCTTCGGATTGGAAAACTAGATGTTGTGTAACGGCTGGCTGCTCAGTGAGAGTGCTGTGAAGTAAAGGGAGCCACGTATGTAGTTTCTGCCCACTGCCGGCGTAAGGCGTAAATCCTTGGCACTTTTCGATTGCCTGAATATCTACAAAAAGCATAAAAGCATAAAATTATAATAGCCACCGACGTTCGATGAAAATTGCTCATCTGTATGGACACAAGATTTGTCCGTCATCACTAGGGATATATATTTACATTGCTGCCTTGGACACGGGTTCTGTCACTTGACAAATATTTTGTGTCAATTTATTATGCGATAAGCCAGACCTAATGTGTGTAACACTATTTGCAGCTGTTTGCACTCCCCTTGCCTGTAAATATTCCTGTGCAATCGGCAGTCATGCTGGTCAATACCGAATCTACTTCACTTTTGTACTTAGTATATGTCAACATGTAACTTCGCTTTTGTTTTGAGACAGCAGGTAATATTGCGAAGTTATTTTAGCCCTATCTCATTGGGACTTTTTATATGCATACAGTAGCCAAATGAGACTTCATCTGAAGCAAAAAACAGAGGCTATGAAGCATGGCTGTGTCAGGGCAGTCAATGCACAAGCAGCATAGGTGTAGCAGTGTAGGGTGCGTGGAAAGGAAGACCCAGAGTTGGCAGATTTTTTAACAAAAGTTTGGAAATTACTGGCAAGCTGTGACCTGCAGTGCAAACGTTTCCGTTGCCGAAGAAGAGGCAGGCAGTTTGTAGTGTCTTGACTAGCTCTGAGCGCACGAGAATATTAAGACTGGTGCAACACTTCTGCCGAGTACAAAGGTGTCAGGCCATGGCTAAGGTCTGTAAGGCAGGCACTCATTTTATGTAATGCGGTAGTTGCTTTTTTGGGCTAGAATGGTTAATAGAGCTTGGCATCATCTGAATATATATACGCGTAAAAGCAAAAATATTTACCAAGGCCGGCCTATACCTCAATCATGCTATTAGGCTGCTATTTCATTAGCTGATCGCCTGATTGACTTGATCTTTGTCTGACAGTACTGAAAGCGTGTGGAAGAAGTTTTTTATGTTATGAGAATTCAAGTTTATCGACTCGGCTGCAAAAATCCTTGTATTCGTGGCTTAACTGCTGTAGCTGACATTAATAATAATAATAATGCACTTGATAAAGCACCCTCAGAGAACTCAATCTCTCTCTAGGCGCTTTACATTTGCTGCAAAGGGAAATGCAATTGAATGGTGAGTAATATCATGCTTGATAAACAAACAAAATGAATAACATGGTTAGGGCATTTCAGTTTGGGTAGTAAGAGAGGTTTAATCGATGCCAAGGATACCTGAGTTGCACATAGCATGGGGAAATATTTATTGACAGCCCACAATCAAACACTTGCTGTTGGTATGTATGCGTTTAGTGTGCTAAGTTCTCCCCGCTGCAATTCTTAATGGCCTCCTGTGTCTGCCCAGGTATTGACCCTAAAAGCTTTCGTGTTGTCTGCTCTGCTGTAGCATTCCATAGAGCCTGAATTTTACCAAGAAATTTCCGCTTCTGGTGTAGGCCGAATACTCGTCTCAGCCTCTCATAGATATCATCCCATAAACGTTTTGTGGGGTTGAGACCTAGCGACTAGATAGTCCATTGCATTAGCACCGTACCGGATTCGTCAACAAATGCTCTCCAATCCTGGCAGGATGCGTAGAGTCGTAGTTTTGCTGACAAGTGTAGCATTCTCGCAAGCCCAGTAGTTGCCCTTTGCAAGTAAATGATTTACCACTTAAGATTCATGCCTTGGACCGTAATACTTGAGATCTAATGCAGATCTCCAACACCAATTGCAGTAAAGCAGCCCTGAAAACCATCACCGATCTGGTGACGAATCATAATATAGGTTGAAGGCAGTTTCGCCAATAGGCTTCATTCCTTTTTTGGCAAGCTCGTTTGCATCACTTTCCATTGCTAACTATCATGAACCTACATTCATTTGGTCGATTAAACAAGAGTTTCAGTCTGCCTGGACCTGGTGGATGTGGTTGTGGACCTACTGAAAGCTGGTCTGAAGTCTGCTGGTGAGCAGATGCTTGTTTACATCGATCACAGTGAAGTCGCTAATCCGTGACCCTTGTTCAACCTCACAATTGCTATGGCTTTGTAGATGCTGCTATGTCAACATCCCCTTTCATGGTCTCGATGGTGTTACTCGCCCAGTATTTTGTAGCTACATTGCAGGTGATCAATGAGTATAGTTACTGGGTGGACATAAATGTAATCTTTGTGCCGAATAGCAGTGTGAAGAAATGTGATAGATGAGACCTGACCACACAATCTAGGCCACTCGAATCAGGCGACGCAATGAAGACCCGACCTGGTTAGACTATTTAAACTAGGCCTAGGCCTAGGCCTCGTCGGCCAGGCCAATCATTCTCAGTTGCTTGAGCAGGACCTTGCGATCGATGTTATGATAAGCTGAATGGTATTATTCACCAATTAGGGTGCCTGATGAGAACAGGCATTTGCTAGACACTGGTTTTGTTTCGGGTGGTTTACTATAACAGCTGTGCTGCCTTGGCCAGTAACATGTGTATGCTTATCATCCACTATCCAGCTAAAATCGTCCACTATCCAGCTAAAATCGTCCACTTTCCAGCTAAAAATGTGCTTTCAAGTGGTGAGCAACAAAAAAAATCAAGATGTGCAAGTGGTGTCGCTGGCCTCTTTGTCTACCTTAAGCTTTGCTTACCTTATCGACTTTCTTCCTGGTTTGGGCTACTAAAAAAATATATTATTCATTTGCTTAGCGCCCTAAGAGAGCTTAATCTCTATTCGGCCGCTTCACACATGCCATGGGACTCGAGCCCACGACCTTCATCGTCAGATAAATTCACCTTGACCTTAGTCGGGGCAAGCACTTTAACCGCTGGGCAGAACCAGTGCAGTCACCGTATCTTGGGTATCGGGCAGAATTAGCCAACCGTCAAGAAGGAAATGCTGCTTCTACTTTAAGCCTCCTGGTTGTACCAGCAGGCCTTTAAAAAACCAGGGGCATGTCGCATGCACCCCAACCAAAACAATGCTGGCGTTCGAGCAGGGCAAGGGCAAGCCGTTGAAAATAAGATGTGTAGGTTTTGTAGCTGGGACTTTGCCCGTTTCTACAAAGCCTTCTGTTTCTTTTTTCTCTTCCCCTACTTGTCAATTATGATGTCTGCTTCAGAAAACTCGGTGAGTATTAAGCTGTATCTACACTGGCGAACGTTCGGAGTCAAGACAGCCAAGAACGTGAGACTACTTCTGGCAGCTGACGTGAAGGATGTGTGTGTCTTTGAGAAGTTAGCCAGGCCATCTACGTATTGGTGATCGATCGGCCACTTCTGGGGCACGCTTACCAATCAGGAGCAGACCCAAAAAACAACATGGATGATACCTTCTGCAAGTGTTCAGAATACAGGAATCTGTTGATAAAGAAAGCTACCTATAGAAGGATGGCAGCTAAATTTTTAATGACTGGAATGTAGGTATATATAAGGAGTAGCAGATACATGTCCTTAGATAGCCGATAGACGCCACTTCATTTCCCTTTGCTGCCGAATGAGAAATTGACGACCTCAATGCTTCATGCCTCTTGTTACCAAGTGAGAGCGATGTATACAATCCACAGCCCGACAACGAGACTAGTCTCGGCTCCAAACTTTAATAGTGTTGACATGGCTAGTTGGACCCTAGTTAGCACTAAGGACAAGTTCGCAAGTATCGTGAACATAACCAGTGTGGACAAAGCTTGTTCCTTCTAGTGGTGCTGTGATTTCCCTCGGCAATGTAATATGTGGGGAGTAGAAACAGGTGACCATAAATGACCTGAGTTTTTAGGAAGCTGCACTTCTGCACTTGTTTGGCAGGGATAGCCTAAAAGTCACAGCCTATGCATGCAAGGCTAGTGCTAATACTGGTGCTATCGTGCTAAGCTGAACCTGATAGTAGAAAATAATCATTTAGGAATTACTTCAACAAATGCATGGCAAATAACAAACAACGAATATGGTTCAAGCGGTTGGATTTATGTGGCATGTTTAATAGACAACAACATGCAAGCATGCCCAAACCCTTCTTAGTAAAGAGTCCTTCCATTTAAATTTAAAGCCTGCCTTACGACTTTGGTTGATCTCTAACTGTGTCTACACGTACTTGCGGCTTACGGTAACGGCTTCTGTCGCCCTGGGAAGTGTACCTAGTCTTCAGATCTATGGTTAAGATGTATAAGTGCTTGTTCAGATCCTCAATTCGGCTTTGCTTCTGTAAGTCTTTCAAAAGACATGTTATTTGCACGTGTTATTGTATATTTGCACATTTTTGCAGTGTATAATTTTAAAACTATCTGGTTGGGTTTTCCAGGCTTATCGCTCATGATCCTATGTAGGGGCTGTCATAGGCTAAGGGGAGCATTTTCTTTTGGGGTTCACATGTCTTTATGTTCTTAAATGGTGATGTTCTTAACTGTATTCTGGTTTTGAGACCTGGTTGTGCTAAATCAATCGCTCATTAATTTAAGCGCTTGGCTCTCAACTTTTAGAAAATGTCCGACAAGTGCTTCAAGATGTGCATTACTAAGCCTGGAACGTCACTTGGCAGTTCAGACCAGGTAAGAAATGGATTCGTTTGCAGCTGCATCTCTTTCGTGCTTCCTTTTTAGACCTGTGCGATGTTTCTGTTCTTTTTTCAGAAGTGTATTGCTATGTGCATGGATAGATATATGGATTCGTGGAACCTTGTTGCAAGAGTTTACAGCTCACGATTGCAGCGGGAACGAGGAGGGGCAAATATTGGACACTGACGAAGAAACGCTGTCGTTGGCAGCACTTGTCAATCTTTAAATGAACCCTGCCAAGGCTTCCACGAAGAATCAAGAATTAGGAGAAACAATTTCTGCAGCCAACGGATTCGTGGATGGCGTTGTATTCGGCACAGTGTGTGTGATTGCAAATATCTGCACCTCAGAAGGCCATCCGTAGCTGCCCTTTTCTGGCATCAAGTCCAGGCAGTGAGCAGCTATGCAGCGACTGTGTCTTCAGCCTGGTGCGGGATACACTGTTGGCTGGCTCGATGAGCTGTGCTTCTGCACTTTAGGATGCCATGGGTGCCTTATCTGTTGGCACTAACATAGATGCGTTGTAGTCTTAGCTGCCATTATTCTGTTTGTGACAACCGATATTACCAGCTATTCTCTCCTCTAACTAGAAAGGCAGGTGCAGGATGTGTATAATTTGCTGACCGACGATTAAATCGAGGGCCTGATATTGGCAAGTGGAAGATGTCTTGTGTTCGTAGAGACCACCAGTTAGGTCTTGTTTTTAAAATGTGCCGATATAATCCGCCTAGGTCGACAACGGTCGGATGAGATAAGCCTGCTGCGTGTTGAACTCCCACTACTTTAACCTGCTGTCCATGCCACTAAGTGGCCTATTCTCTGCATGCTGGCCATTGCTGTAAGTCTTCATCCGACAGGTATTTTGAAGCAAGTGGGATACAAAACCTGCCATTTCAGAAAAGGTTGTTTAGTGCAGCATGTTTGGGTGAAATTATTACCAAAAAGGCCTAGATGCTAGAAGTTATTTACCATGTAAGATATTCAAATATGTATAAGCAAGAGTATGGTGTCTAAAACTGTGAGGTCATTGAATCACTCTCGCTACTTGCTGAACAGCCAGAACAGGCTGTTCAGCATTAGCATTGCTAAGTCTTGGCTTGTGGTCCATCTCGTAACTGTAATTATAAGCACAGCATACTTAGCTTAACCCCTAAGAAGCAAATTACATTTAAGCAGCCTGGCTAGCATTTCAAGTAGCAGTGAGGTTATGGCAAACTGTCTTAATTATCCATGCGAGCGTAATAATATAATATTAAGAATAATAATACATGTGTATAGTGTCCTCGAAGAACTTAATCTCTTTCTGGGCATTTTACATGTGCTGTAGAGGAAGCATAAATGGTTAGTGGTAGCATGTTCAATGTCAACAAGTGTAAGTGATTAGAGGTGACTGCACAGTGTCAGCATGCATAAGCACACAAAGGAGGGATCCCGTCGACCCACTAAATGCTGTGATAAAATAGATGCGTTTTTTAGTGTCTTTTAAGATGTCAAGTCAGGGGATGTCGTGATGCCAGTCGGGATTGAGTCTGGCTTTGGAACCTTACGAACTAAAGGCATGGTCTTCAAAGGATTTGAGGTTTGCAAGAAGTGTATCTAATTAGATTCAGAAAAGCAGGTGGTGCGATGCCTAGCCTGGTGGGGGAGTTGATCTGATAGGTAGTTTGGAGCCTAAGAATGGATGGACCTAAAAGTAAGTGACACAACCTTGTAGTCGATACACTGCTTGACTGAGAGCCATTGCAGGTCGGAGAGAAGTAGTGTGATAAGCCAACTGCGAAGCTCACGGCAGACAAGCCTAGCTACAGAGTTTTGCACCAGCTGTAAGCACCTGATTGCAAACGCCAGTAGACCAGCAAGCAGAGAGTTACACAAGTCAAGGATTTCACAGATGCATGGACGAATTTTGATGTAATGTCCTTGTCTAAGCAACCCTGCATTTTAGTGATTTGGTAATGTAGCTGAAAGTAGGCAGACTTGACTGTGGAGCTAATTTATCGTTAATGGAAGGTCATTTTGGAACAGGACACCTCGATTTTGTGCAGATGCAATATGAGATATGCTGGCATGGCCGAATTTCAGCATTAAGTTTTCCAATTTCTGAATCACTTTGTTTGCCCAGAACTGGTAAGTTCGTTTTATCGTCATTCAATTTAAGAAGGTTTGCTGCCATCCATTTGGGGTCATCAATACATGCAGCAAGGGTGGTGAGAGGAAAAAGATCGAAGGTACAACTGAGTTGTCATCTGCATAGAACAGAAAGCCTAAACTGTGCTTGTCGATCACACCGGCAAGAGGGAGAGGATAAACTGCGAAAAGAACCGAATCAAGCACAGATCTCTGAGGTGAGCCTTACTTAAGCGATTCTCGGATGATCTTTGTCAGTTTACATCAATGCTTACATTCTCCCACTGCGATAGGGCCTGGATTATTGTAGTGCTGCCCCTGTGGTGCTCATGCGAGATGAGAGACCCTCGAGAAGGGCTTATAGATCGACAGCATCAAAAGCTGCCAAAAGATTAAGTAGAGAGACTATCACAGTCTGCATGCCTAAGGTATCATCCTGAAGCAATGCTGACTCGGTGGAATAATTAGCTCTTAAACCTGACTGAAACTTCCTAGCTAAGTGAGAAGTTGGATAGCCCCGGAGGTAAGGTGCTGGCTCTTCACGACCGATGTCATGGTTTCGATCCGTCAGTGGGCGAACCTTTATTTCCACTGTAAGTGGTGGTGATAACCATTAAGGCTCTTGTGCTGCTAAACAAATGAGGCTGTTTAATCAGCTGCTGGTTTCTAGCTGTAACATGCCACTTCGCTACCTGTGCTTTTTGCTGCCCTACAAACTTTGATCTAGCCGATCTCATTGAGAGATTGAAACCAACAGATAGCTACCAGAAACTGGCGAGATCCGGCGTCGGCCTTCAATGCCTTCACAATAATAGACTGGTAAAATGTTTGATGTTCAGGCAGCACACCTTCCCCACCATTTATTCGGAAGAGGCTGCTTAAAGTCTCGGCCACTACAGACTTGTAAACTGTTTGTCTTCGACTTGTGGGGAAAAGTGTTCCATGGTTCTGCCTGACGAGTTTTGACGCTTTAAGGTGCTGTGAACTTTTCGGTGCCTTGTCTTTTTTGAATTCATCTGAAGAGTGCGAAATGGAGGTAACATAAGTTGGCCTTATATGATGCGAATGGCTTTCATTGCGCTTTTAACAGAAATTCATATCGTTGATCTTTGGTTTTGAACCCCCATCCCCGATGTCAATAGTAGTAATAATAATAATACATTTAAAAAGCGGTTTCAGATAACTGAATCTCTTTCTAGGCACTTTACAGATGCTGCATAGAAAGCATGACCAAATGATTGGCGGTAACATCCACAAGCAGTAGCCTGTGTAAGCTGGTACATTCAAACGAAGGACGAATCACAAAGACCCACAAAATGCTGTAATATACAGGTTGTTTTAATTTTAAGTGTCATTATGTCAGAGTACGTTGTGAAGTGCTTCGGGGGTGAGTTCCTGGCTTTGGGAGCATACAAACAAAAAACACGGTCTCCACAGTTTCTGAGGTTCGTACGAGGTATAGCTAAATGGTTTGAATCAGAGCAGTGGGTTGTACGATTCTTAGCCCGGTGGTGAGTAGTTCTGATAGGGAAGGCTGGAGCCTGAAAATGAAGGAACCTAAAAGTAAGTGACAGTACCTTGAAGTCGATACGCTGCCTGATAGAGAGCCTGAGTGCAGGTAGGGGAGAAGTGTTAAGATGTGGAACTTCGACGCTCAGGCAGAACTGTGGAGCCTTTCTCAATTAAATTTAGTAAATTAGAGCTTTATTATGCCGAACTTGTGAGAATTCGGAATCGACGCCCTTTCGACGTAGTTCACGAAGCACTACTCGAAGCTAAGTCGCATCAATCGACATTTAGGCATACTGCAGATGAGACTGGCATCTAGAAGATGTATGGGCGATAGGGTGACTTCTGTAGCACAGATGCAGGCCACGGTAGAAGCTCCGAGAATTAAATTCAGGAAACTCTATGTGCCACTCGGAAAGCATGAGTTTATGATTGTATACAAAAGCGTGGAAATGGCTGCTGGTAAAGCGTCGGTATACGGTACATTAGCTTTGAGGGAAGCTGTGGTGAACGAAGTACCGGTTCTTCCTGTGCCGGCTGTGACCAGCGGAATATCTGGAAATATATTCAGCCCAGCTGGTCGCTGTGGCCGCTACCAGTGATGAAGATATGGACAGCATGGCTGCATTGACGGCTGCGAAGAATTCGTCTGAAAATCCTCGGTAATAATCTATGAAAGGGCCTAGTAAGAGGGCAAAACCAAAATTCGTCCCCAACCGTACGTGGTTTGCTGCTTGTGGTTTCTTTTGTTATCCTGTCCGAGAAAGACCTTGCTGAAAGCATAGGACAATGAAATATTTTTTCATTTTACATCTGCCAGACTCGCCTCGACATTTCTCGCGGTCCATGGATTAATCTAATAATTGGGAACCTATCATCAAAATCTACGGTTTAGTGGCATAAAAACACCAGCTCAGGTTTCAAAAAGTCGATCGTTTGAGCTTTGGTCTTTCAAGCGAGTTAACGCAGCGACTGGTGCTGGGTGCCCGTAGCCCTCTGTCGAATAGACTGCTCCATGCTAACGACACCGACCTACGACCTAAAGGTACGGGGGCGCCCTTTATTGCTGCCTTGCTCTACTGCCGCCCGGCATGCATCAGCATGTATCGATGCAGCATCAGCAACTCGTTCGCCGTCCTTCGAGGCGTCAGCTTCATTGGCACATGTCAGTCATCGACGTGGGCCAGCGACGCTACGAATGCTGCGTTGGCGGCAAAAGGTTTCAGTTCGAAAGCAGCCAGAATGCGCTTGTAACACTGCTGCCGTTGGCCGCTTGCTGCCGACAGAACTCGGTCGACCAGATTCGAAGAGCTGCTTCGAGAAGACTGCGAGCGGCTTGAAATTGAGGGATGAGCGAGCAGCAGAAGCAGCTTCTCCGACACCAGTTTTTTATATGGAACTCGAGGTGTGGAAGGTAGAGGAGCCATTGGTCGTGGCGTCGGCGACAGTTAGCCGATTTCAGGCAGGTATCCCGTTCGCCGAAAACAGGTCAAGAACGTCGTCAAAATTCGCGACATGTGCTACTAGAGCTTTGACGTGTGCTGAAAGCGAGCACCGTCGACACACTTTAAACGTGGCCGCCGGGATTATAGCCGGCCTAATAGCGACTAAATTTAGGGTGATTCGCTCGAGATTGTGTGCATGTTTATGTGCTTGGGGTAGGCTTGCTGAAAAGCTCGAAACAACCAAGGATATACAAGATACCCGCCCTTTACCGCTCTCCATTGCTTTCCCTTAGCTCCTACGTAAGTAACACACTTCGAGAATCCTGGAAGAAGCATCTGAATCTGCGGATGCACCGAATGCTAGTACCGAAAGCCGCTTAGGCTGTGAGTGCGCTATACAACCCTCTCCTGCGTAGCACCTACATAGTCTTTATGGCTTTGTGGAGTTACGGACGAAGATACGTAACACGTGAATCACACTAGCAAACACACAATAGGCATGCACGATCGCACCGAATAATGTGTTCTTCGAGAGCCGGTGAAGCTATAGTGGCGGCTAGATCTGGGGGAGCTGGCGATTGAAAAACGTTCGAGCCCAGCTAAGCATGTATGCAGTCGACGTTCAGAGTTAAGACAAAGAGATGCATGGTATATTGGCATCTTCCCTGTAAATAATGATGGGAGGCAACTTTATAGAGCTTCTTCTCCTACCCTGCCTAACCCCTTAGTCGAGTAGGTAACTTCTCCCCTTGCACGACAACAGCGCCTACTCTTCGCCGCCAGCTGCCGGCTCGATCGAGATCCATCAACCTTTCGATTGTAGTAGCTCTAATGTAGTTACAGCTTCCTTATACAAGCACTTTCCAGGTGGGTTTCACACATTTATAGTTCGACGTACAATATCGGCGAGCTGTTGTGCGTTGTTTTGGTCAGCAGCTGAAGGACAAGGGTCCGCCCAGCATTTCCGCCTATACTACTACAGTTACACCTTTCGCGTCGACGCCGTCAAAAAATGAATGCCGGAAATGTTCCTATTTCCAACCTGATCTGGCAAGATCTCGAAGTTGTGGGCGGCGTCGGTGTTCAAAGTCTTCTTAGTCCATAATCTCCATTCTCTTACGTTTAATTCAGACTTCGAATCGACTCAGGAGCGCCGACGAGCACGAGGTCCGATTGAGGAGCTGAGGTGTGCACCCGAATTTGAGCCCAGTGGGAGCGCAGGGGTGGAGAGCGTTCGAAGTTTGACCTCTCCCGAAGTGACCTGCGGTTGGTATAGCCAATACGGTGTCCTCTATTTATAGGTTGAACTCACTTCCTGCTACAGGCAGTGCCCAAGCAGGAAGTGAAGTCCAATTTTCCAATCCAGTGGGCTCAAATTTGGGCATACACCTCTGCTCAATGGAATACGCCGTGGCAGGGCTAGATTTCTAGTTTCCCTAACCTTGCTTGGAAGAAAGGTACATTTCAAGCAGGCTTACGAAGTCGATGGGAAGGTTCTTTTGGGCGTACTCCTGCAAGTAGAATCAACAGAACTGCAGTTGCATACTAAAGCCCTCAGTGTGCACGCGCTCTAGTGTTTTGACATACTGTAACGCTGAAGGCTCGGCGGGGTAGGCTTGACCTGCCGCTTACCTAGCGGCGTAACCTAGCGCCTAATGTCGTTCGGTTCGTTTCTGGCGCTGACCTGCTTACCGTTACTAAAGGGGGTCATGAGTCCGCGGCGTGAATTGGAAAGTGTGACACACAAATTGGGGATTTTACTGAGTTTCATTCGCAAGTGCACAAAGTCGCTGGGCGTCTATCTCAGTATTATCTCCACACTCCTCACACGATCTCAACTGCACAAGCACTCTTTCGGGGGGAATACGTCTTCACACTGAGGCTACCTACGTCTGGAGTGGGGAACAACCCAAATAGACGGAGCCTGAACCGGAGCCTAAACCCTAACCGGAGAACTAGGACTCCGTTTCCACCTTTCGGCAGGAATACCCCACTCACGCCACCTCAAGGCACTCTTGAGGAGGTAACACGTCTCCACACTTAGGCTTCCTGCGTCTCTAGGGGAACGACCCAAATAGACAAAGGAGCACGAACCAACCGAATATCTCACACCATACCAACTACGTTTAGCTCGCACCGGCAAATCCAAACAAAACGCAGAAGAAACACAAAATGCTAGCTCGGGCGCAAAACGACTGTATTTGGTGGAGTCCACCGAATCCTCCTAGCGCTGCCTCGCCCTGTTCTGTCCATCGCCGGTGTATAGCCCGCTCTCCTCCCTCACCTTCAGAGAAACGAGTCTGACGGCGTCGAAGCGCGGAGCCGAACAAAAGACCCAGAGCGAGCGTCGCTCGACTCTTAGATACTTAGCTGAGACAATGGGGCAAGAGCTTAGTGGTATTGGGCCCGACACCATGGTCCATTAAGGTAAGGAATTAATACCGGCACTAGGTCACTGGAATGGCACCTCTGTCCAGCTTGAATGGCGAATAGGTTCCAGACGATTCTTTTTGGACAGAGTGGTGGCTGAGGTCGACAGGCCAGCCAACATCAATCAGCCGCTCCAGCGGGTATCCGACTAATTCTAAAGGCCGAATCGCCACCGCTGGTCTCAGAGTTTCCTGGCTTGCTCTTAAGCTCTTGCTCTCTAACCGCACAGGCGCTCCTCTCTGGCTCACTGCTCCAGAACAAAGAAGTTCTTGCCCGCCGCCGAATAGCTCTTGTTCGAGCTAAAATTAAGCCAAGGCCAGCAAGGCGCTACAATACTGCTGGCCAATATTTGATCATCTCCTTCTGAGTAAATTTTCAGGCTTAAATGCTAGCAACTAAAAATTTAGGTCTGCTTCTCTTTTTTCCGGATTATTAGTCTCACACTTACCAAATTGCTAATCGCAGCCAGCGCGAATGCATCAACTCTCGCTCTTGACAACAAACAGCTCCTATATCACTCTAGAATCACTTGCATTCACCGTGCATACAGAAAGTGGCCGAAAAAAGTTTAAACCGCCGTTTTTGCTATTCCTGGGCCGATCGTCTACCTAGCCGATTGTCAGGTTACTTTATTACAGACGCCCGTGTATCGGTATAGACATGCACACACTCAAACACGAACTATATTTATACCTCTATTTCCATCTCAATAATCTCACATCTTTGTATCTCCGTACGTCTACCTCTATATCTCCATGTCTAGGAATCTCTAAATCAAGGTATCCATATTCTCAAAAAGATATGTCCACTTCCTATCTGTATCTCTACTTGCAGCATCAATTCTCTTGTTCTCGCTGTTTTCATGCTTCATTCGATCATCACTGCATTGCCATGCCGTCGACGTTTATAGTAATTGCTACGCAAGCTTTCGGTTGTGAGCCAGTACGTTGTAACTAGCAAGCAACGTGGATAGTTTCAGGCAGGCTTCGGCTTACAACTGACGCGACGGATCCTGCTGCTAGGAAGTGGAATAACCCGCCGCTAGCATGCTCGGACTGTCTATAGAACGGGCTCGGCGCCTGCGCCATGAGTGCAGTCGTCGACATGCTCTCGATTCAATGCCAGGCTTTGGTAGCTTGCTGCAGCAGCAGCTAGCCAGCGCCGTTCTGAACGGCACCCAATGCCCGCGCTGCACTCAAGATGCACGTCGGTCGCTTTTTCTTTTTGCTCCACCCGAATTCCGAAGGGGGTCAGAAGCATTAGCCCGGACCGGAGGATTTGGGCAGGCAGCCCTGGGCGTTTCGCACATAACGCCGTACAAGTAGCGAAGTAGAGGAGTCTCGTCGAGACGTCATGACTGCCTAGCTTGGCTTTGGTACCCTCATTTGATGGACACCAAATAACGCATTACTTAATAGATTGTGTGAAAGTACGCAGACTTGGTTGTGAGAGATAATGTGGCCATCTAGTGAAAGTCATCTTGGGAAAGGGCACCTAGATTCTGTGCAGAGGCTTTAGTAGATAATGCAGGCGAAGCCGATCAGATAGTTTAGCTTTTCTATTTCTCAGTTAAATTTTAAGTTATTCATAGTTATTCATAGCCAGTACGCTGCTTTTTATCATTTAATTTGAGAAAGTCACCGCTATAGAATTGCGGATGATATCGATACACGATTAACGAGCGAGTTGCAAGAGTTTGACAAGCAGGGAAAGGTCAAAACACAACAAAAGCTGTGCGTGTTATTTACATAAAAGTGAACACTTGAATTGTGCTTGGCGATAAAATCGGCAATATAGAATATAACTTCTGAAAATAAGTATTAGGCTTTAAAGGAATCTCTAGGTTTCACCCGGTATCTCTGATGCTCACGCGAGATGAGAGGTGCTCGAGAAGGACTTGGTGATCAATTTTATCAAATAATGTCGAAAGATCCAGTAAAAACACAGAGAGACTCTACCGAGTTATGCATTACTGAGAAGGTGGTTATAGACCTGGAGCAACGCTGACTCTGTGGAGTGATCAGCTGTAAAACCCGAGTGGAACTTACTTGATAAGTTCGAAGTTTCATCCCTGCACTCACCTCGCTGTTTACAGCTCCTTTGCCTAGAGAAGAATAGATTAAGGAATGGCTGCATTTCTCCGGATTCCTTATATTGCAATGGCAAGCCAATCAAGGACCGTTTTTCTAAGGAAGTCGATTACACATTGAAAATTGAAAGAAAAGAAATCGGCGTGGAAACTTTGAGAAGCCTAGGCGGCAAAATGTCTTGACCTTGGTGAAGAATTAATGAGATACAATGGCCATCAGCTGTGTTGGCAATGCATTGCGAGCACGCTTCGTGGACAGGAGGTGCTCATTTTTAAGTGGAGTTCTGTTGCTGGACATGAGAGATTGGGGGCCAGTGGGTCTACAGGAAATAAATTGGCAAGACATTGAGGCCGGAATTCGGGGTTTGAAGAATGTATAATGATGTTCCAGAAGCAGATGGCATGATTGTATTTGAATACATGTAGATTTCCGAACGTGAATAAGTGAATAAATGTATATTAATTGTGTGAATAAATGAATAAATGCAGATTTGATATTCGGGCGTGAAAAATAAGGCATCTCCTGAAAATAAGCGCACAGGCGTTTTTTAGAGCCAATATTAATATAAGACGAGCGACAGCAGAGCCAGTGCGGCCACCGAAAGAAATCACTTGCTCGAAGTGGGATTCTGTCACTCTTCTCGAAATCCTCGACTTAATGACGATGCTCTGGCTACGAATATCGCATCAACACTACACAAGCAGCAATCTAATGGTACGGTACCAGCTCAGCCAAGTGATGAACTTCATTCAGCTTTACTGTCTGCATCAGTAGCTGCAGGTCAAGGTGACGTCCCGCGTCTAGCTTCCTTATCCGCAGATACGCTCGGTATCACATGAGATGCCTGGTCGAGACTTGTCATTTCGACCTATGACCCCAACATTATCGTTGGGACCTAGGGTGCTTACTTACTCGAGAGCCGGCTCCTTCTGCCACTGCATGGGCTGACATGATGGCGACGTACAACCAAGCTAGAAACTTGAACAAGTCCCACTTCGCCCTCAGCGAATAGCGCCCTTCGCCATCCTGGTTTCAGAGGTGAGAGTGGCTGGATATTCTATTAGCACAGAGAATTTCCACTGCCTCCCATGCTTTCTGTCCATCCTCGCACGGCTCAAACCCGCTCCCAGCTGGCGGGTTCGACAACTGAAAGAAGAACGGCAGCGGGACAGATGTCAAACTTCTGGTGCATAAAGGCACGAGGCATCACAATAATGCGATGCAGAAGGCCATAGATCTGATGAACGAGGTGTCGCATGTTACGTTACAGTGTCTCCGGCGGCAGCAGCGCCAGTAGAGTCTCACGGAGACACAAATACACGAGCGGGCTAACGTGAGCGGTGAACGAGACTCTCGTCGAGCCACGAGGCATCACAATAATGCGATGCAGGAGGCCATAGATCTGATGAACGAGGTGTCGCACGCGCACGCAATTGCAGGAAAGTAAGGCTGTAAGAAACCGATGGCCAAGATTAGTACGGAAAATCGAACTCGGTTGCAAGGATCAGTCGACGCCATTCGATTCCCAGTGAGCGTGCTCTGCCGGCAGTACGACGCGGCCGATTCAATCGACCGTGGCAGCTTCCTCGAGCTCCTCAGGTTCATTCACCACCAAGAGGTCGAGCTTGCTGCCATCGCGCTCGAGAGCACAGCCCGCCATGATGGCCAGCTCCGACATTAAGAAGGATACCATCCTCCAGAGCGCTCTTCTCTCTCGAAAGCGTCTTGATGACGAGCAAGGCAACGTTTATCACTACTCAGTGTGACGCAGTACGAGAGGCGAGTGATGCGAGCCGGAAGGAGAAGCTGGCTACTGTAGACCGCTTCTTTCAGGACGAGACCGATGTGCTCCGTGAGAGAATCGTCGAATGAAGCACGTGACCAACTTCTGCGGCTACCTAGCTCTATGCACCACCGTCGTTGACATTCAGACGCATTGCCATCGTCCGAGTGCCAACTGCCTCGGACTGGCCAACGATGGTTTGACCAATCTGAGCTGCGAGATTAATGGTCTGCAAGCCTGAAGTAGTTGTTGTACTACAGGTAGTAGTTGGCGTACTACAGGCGTTGTCTGGCATACCGGCCCCAGTTAGCCCACGATGAGGCCTGAACGGATGGCGTCCCCGAGATTACAGCAGATACTTAATGGTCGTCATTTTGGCGAGTGCTTCATGGCTTAATCGACGCGTTTGCCTCGACCGTTGAAGTCGTTGAGCACTTTGGACTGAACGGCAATACGGCTGTGCAAATAATCAAGGTGTCATTCCTTCTCGACCTCGACCGTCTTGACCTCATGCTTTCTTCACTCAAGCTGTCCCTCCTCTTGCATCTCATGAAAGTCTTGCTGAGGATAACGCACGAACTATCTATCGCAGGCTTTGCAAAATCAGTATCAGGATGTTGTGAACACTTGCCCTTGACCAATCTCGCTGTTTAGATGTTGGCGGAGCGTCGAGCGCCTGGCTCAGGCGATTCGTCGACGAGATGGTGTGCAAGTTCAATCAGCGTCACGAGATCGAGGTGCCCGACACGACCGCCAACTACGTCCGATCGGGTCGGCATCGTCGCCGCGTGCGCGCGAATAGCAACGAACACCTCTTCCCCATTCCCGGACACTTATTCCAGGTTGCAATAGTCGTAATACGGTTAGAATTGGACTCTCGGTTTGACCAGGAGTCAGCGAAGGATGCTCCTCTTGGCAGCTTGCATCTCCCTTCATCGCGTTAGTTCTCTGCGTCTCAGCGTCGTCAGCTGATCTGTAGATTTTGCCACCAAGTTCTACTTTTCACATTGAGATTTCACATGTCGAGCCGATCCTCTCTCGAATCAGCAAACCTTCGTACGGAATTCGATTCTGACTCGGCTCCCAATGACGTCACGACGATTCACGCACGATCTTGCCGTCGCGCTGGCGAGTCCCCGCAAGAGTTGAAGTCGGCAAAGACCTAACCTGCAGTTGGTATGACTTATTCTGGCACTGCTAGTGCCAGCCGCTAAGGCTCCGACCGTGCGCTTGGGAGTGTTCGAACTTGTCGAGACAGGCCTCCGAACGGCGAAGTGGTGCGGACTACCTCGACGACACCCATGCTGTTGTACGTTGAGAAGAAACGACGGCGGCGGTGACGAATGACGGAGATTAAAAGATTAAAAAGATTATTAAGGATTAAAAAAACTTCAATCTGTGCGAAGCCGTAGCTCGCACATCAAATAAAAGACGCGAGTAGGCTGTTATTTTTTTATCCAGCGTCTGAAGTGCTTGACCTAATCTGAGAATCGTTGCTCCGCCCCTGGTCCTAACATTCAGCCACGATGTTCCTATTTTCTGCAGCTGGTCACTTGCGTGTGGGGGAGACGAGCAATCTTATTTTTTAGATTTTGCCGAGCTAAAGTGTTTGCGAAAAAAATGGCTTTCTCTGGATCGCTGTTTTTTATATCGAAATTTGTCGGTAATACTTTGGTCACTGCCACGTATTTTGGTCACTGTCAGTCATTAAGTCATGCTTAATAATGCTTTAAAATCAATAGCACGGCTTAAATAAGGGAACTGCCTCTACAGGACCTGTCGCAGCTAGCCACTCGCGCTTTTCAAGTAAATTGGGAACGTTTGGAAGGAAGCAGATCCGCGCTCGGCTAGCTACCTACTCGGCGGACAGTCGGGAAAATGGGTGCAAGACACTGCCATTACGGTGACTTCCACGGAACTTCTACTCGAGGTTGACGCTTAGCCCCATTGAAAGAAAATTTTGGCTACGGGCGTGGTTTGTTTCGGAGTTATCCTTTCGATTTTGTCAACTTCGCACTAGGCGTCCCGGTGGAAAACTGCGAACATCCGCCACATCGCCTCCTCCGTCTCCCCTCTTGACCACGGCTCTGACGACCGCTAATGCGGTAGTCGCTGCGGCGGCGGCTGGGGTCGGGTGACTTGGCTGGTACGCAGGCACGGACGGCTTCAGTCCAGCTCGGCAACGCGCTGGGGCCTCGGCTCGCTTCAAGCGCATTCCTGTGGCTTCGCTTGCCCCCCCCCAACCCTGCGCGAACCCTCAAGCTGCGATATTCGAACTCGGTGCGGACAGCGAAAGTGGCCTACCAGCTGCAGCCGGCTTGCGACTTGCGCCGATACCAAGATGAGAGTCGCCATTAGAGAAGCCCTCGCGAGCAAAGCGACCGCTGCGGCACGGTCGCGCTTGCCAATCGCCAGTCACGTGACACTTGCCTCCATGTTTACCTCCCCCCAGCGCGCTTCGGTCGGCGCCGTGTGGTTAGGAGGGTCGCCGCGATTTTATGGCTTTGGTGCTGCATCCGTAGAAGAATGGGTACGTAGCGGACGCTTTGGCCTACCTGATTCCGCTTACGGCGCGTGGAGCGGATACGATTGCGCGAGCGCGCGCGCGCTCGCAGACAGCCGAGCCGGCGTCAGTAGAGCCGCTGCCGGACCGCGAGGAGGGGAGGGGCCGCCGGTCTCCGCGTGCTGGTCCGGTACTTCCTGCTTGGTTTCTTACTTTCGTACGAGCCGCTGGATCGTTGCGGATAGAAGTGGGTGCGCAGCAATTAAACAGCACGTTGCTGCTGAGCGGATCGAGAGCGACGTCTTATTGATTAGGATATTTTACCGCTGCTCGTTAGCGATGTTCGCGGTTTCGTACTCGCCGCCATCCGCTCGCTCCGTTCGGCGGCGGTGGCAGCGCGCACAGCCTTGTGGCCTTCGAATGCCACAGGCGTCGCTCTGTAGCGAGTAGCACCATAGGCGTCTTTGCAGGCTCGGCATTTGCGTGGCTTTGCTCTGGCGGTCGCCGACCGATACGCGCGATTGCACTCGCCGCGTGCGTCGTCGTTAATTTATTGACTCCGCGCGCATTGTGGCATTGTGGTGTGTTTACACTCGAGTCATGGTCGATGGTACCCGCGACGACGCAGTCTCCGCCCGTCGCTATCGGCCCCAGGGCGTTCGACGGCGGCGAGACGCGGCTCGGCGCCGTTCCGTGCCGAGGCGCTGCTGCAGCAACCCCGGTCGGCGCTTCTACGTAGTGGCGGCATTTAAGCCAGTGGTCGCGTCGAGTTTAAGGTCGCCTCAGAATGCCGGAACCTATTGATCGATTGCTCTTGGCTACAGGGCCACCTGACGCAGCCGTGGCGGATCATTCTGAACTTGATAATAATATGGCTATGGCGGCTGTAAGATACCAGCAGGGGGCTGATAATAGTAGCTGCCCCCATATGTTCTTCCCCCCCCATGCATTCAAAAACAATAGCTGGAGAGGGAGACAAAAAATGTGTATCGCTGACAGGCAAGCATAGGAGATAGCCATCGTGGCAAGTCGGAGGGAAAATGAGGGATAAAAGGGGAGTGAGAGAGGAAGAGGAGTGAGAAAGAGAGAGGAGAGAGAGAGAGAGGAGAGAGGAGAGAGAGAGAGAGAGAGAGAGAGAGAGAGAGAGAGAGAGAGAGAGAGAGAGAAGTGAGAGAGAGAGAAATATATGTAGAGAGATAGAGAGAGGAGAGAGGAGAGAGAGAGAGAGAGAGAGAGAGAGAGAGAGAGAGAGAGAGAGAGAGAGAGCAGATTTTGCCTCACGGAATTGCCTCTCTCCTATCTCCCTATCTCTGCCTTGTTATCTCTTGTCCCACACTGTACCTGTAGACCTCTAGCTGACTCTCACTTTCTCTCTCTCTATGTATGTATGTATGTATGTTTGTATGCATCTATCTATCTGTATCTATATCTCTGCCCGTCTGCCTGCCTGTCTCTTGTCAGTCTGTTCCATCTCTCTGGTAGCTGCCTCTCGAAGCTGGAGGCTTACTTAACATGCACTCACTTCTAGTGGGTTCCGCCTACCCACATAGCCAGCACTGCTGTATTCTCGGCTGCTTGCTCAGCTGCACGGCTTCGGATCATTTGCTTTCTAGAGTCAGACCCTTTATTGGACCATAATAGGCTGCACTCAGTGACCCTTTAGCTCCGACCAATGCTCCGACCAATGCTCCGACTAATGCTGCTGCCACTAAGCTATCTGCTATCCTGCTTAGACTCGAGGCTATGGCTGCACTTGGTTAAGCACTGACCTCTCGCTGACCTTTTTTGTAGTATTTGCTGACGTACCCACCGTAAAGCATGTCGGAGGCAACAGCGATTTAGGAAGTGCCCATACTGCATACCTATTCGTCATTTTCTCCATATTGATACAGTTATACATGCATTCAAATCTTTGAGTACTGAACATTTTAAGAACAGCAGCCGCCTGGATTCGTGTTTGGATAACACGTGGCACCTGCCAGATTCTCCAATAAAACGAGCCCTTCCTTAATGGTAATATTCTCTCTTTCCTGAAACGTTGAATTACTTTTTCGCATGGCACTCATTGAGTCAACCTACCTCGTAGTGGACGGCCGGGTTTGTGGCAAGGCCCTTTGTAGATTTTGGGCCTCAAGAAGTATATGGACCTGTCCACAGTCGGCACGTTCCTGAGCCGTTCAAAGAGCTTCCTAAGTTGTAGGGTTAAAGTACACCCTCACTGCTGATTACCATAGCTCCGCTCTCTCCACCTTACCGAAACCTTGCTACGTCAGCGCTCAAATTTCCAGCTGTGAGCTAAGGCTTTCTTTGATGCTTCCACTGAGTGTGCCCATTGGTTTGTGTAGTAGTCCACAACTAACAGCAGATGTAGCCAATGCAGTTGCCCCAATGCTGGAACGAGGTCTGTCTGCAATCAGCCGAAGCAGGCTCCGAGCATGGCGGGAGAAGAGGGAAGGGCAAAGGAGGGGAGAAGAGGGGAGGGGAGGTTACATGGAAAACCAGAGCTCAGCACATCTGCAGCCCAGTTCCGTTTGCAGCCCAAACGATAGTCTCGTGCAGCTGTTTCTTGCACTGCCAAGGCCAAGTGCATCCCTTTGCTAGCATCACCTTGGCCAGTAAGGAAACTACGAATTACTGGCAGAAAAATCGAGATCTATGCTTTTGACACATGTGAGCTGAGCTGTTATGCTATTGCTGGCAACAATTTTATATCATATACAAATAGTGTTTTTGTCCAGCTCCGTAAGAGAAACCAATCTGTATCCGGGTGCTTTAATGACCAGCAATGTATCGTGTTTATACTGTTTAGACAGGCATGGAAAAAGTACCCACGTGGAGCCTCAGAACACACTGATTGAGGCCTCCTGGTTAGTAGGATCCCTGATTCGCAACATATACTCAATCATGCTCAGGTAAGCACTCAGGAACAAAAAAGACGATGTCACGGGGACACAGGAAAAGCTGAGCAGAAACGATTTTTAGCTAGGACTTGAGAATCATGCAAAGTCAATACAGCTGGGTACAGAAGCCGGTAGCAAGCTTCAGACTTGGGGCATGCGAACTGATCACCACGGCACCGGATGCCAATGAGACGGTGGTGGTGAGCTCACTGGAAGAGCAAAGAGGTCGTTTAGGTGGCTGGTGAAACCAAGTGAAGCGATCTGTAGGCCAGACAGAGAGAGAGAGAGAAAGAGAGAGAGAGAGAGAGAGAGAGAGAGAGAGAGAGAGAGAATCTATAAGTACACAACCTGTAAAACTCACTGGCTGTGCGAGGAATCATGCCCTTTTTATTATTATACTAGCTGATTGAACAGCCTCTTTTGTGTAGGGACAGAAGAGCCTTTACGGTTATCACCACCGCTTGCAGTGACTGGATTGGTTTGTATTTAAATTGACATTCCTGCCACTCCAGGCTCTGCCGGAGTCTCGGCTGACCCATAGCCATAGTACTGGAAGATAACTAGACTGGACGGCATACCCTGTCAGCAGAAAGGGAAGCATTCAGCTGGAGTGAAGTTCAGATGGCTTCTTGATAATCAATCGATTGTCTCTCGATATGTTATTTATGATTGTGATCCCCAGCCTTCTTACCGGCGATGTTACTCGGTTGCTGAGCCTGGTAGCCACCTGCTAAATATGTTATTGGCGGTACTCTAGTGGAGCTGTAGGGAGGAGGAAATCTGGTAGAGCTGAGTATTTTGTCCTGGTGGCAAGGGTTCATAGATAGAAATAGAGCTACTGGGTGACCCGGTACTACTTAAGGTATGGCTCTGGGCTCAGTGCATTGGCAGCAGCTAGTGCATTTAGTACATTGCCCAAGTCCGAGCATTGCATTCGCTACCTTGCTAAATGTCTATTTGATCGTTGTTTGTAGAAGAGTGGGAGGACATTTGTAGACATGCCATCTAACAGTACAGATCGCTTGAACCTTTGTTTATCGCTATATAGAGTGCTGGCACAAAACAGTTTGTTTAGCCTAGGGATCAAGATATAACCTCGAATATTTCAGCATTTCGTGGACTGTTGGTCCACGAAATTTCACCAAAACTTTGCTTTGCTCATGGTAGCAATTCTTGCAGTAAGTCGGCCTGCATGCTATCACCTGGTTTTCTTAACCGGTGCATAAACATTTGAAGTCACCCTGTTTTTACAGTATGTGGGGCTGTTCGATATTTCTCGAATAATAACTCAACTTGCAAAATGCAATGTACTAAATTGAACTACTAATCTCAATGGAAACTTTAATACGTTCAGATCACCTTGGTTCTGGTAAATCGGGTGTTTGCCAAGACTTTGGGGTTATTTCATATGATTTCACAGCTCTTTCTTCATCAGGATACACATAGTTGGCTGGTTTCTTGCTCTAATTACGCTATCGATTTCTTGCATAGTCTTGAACCACGTCAGGCTCAAGTCTGTGCATGTGCAACAACTGAATTGTCAAACCTTTACCGTTCTCGAAGGAAAAAGAAACAAACTAATCATGTTGGTCTATCTGATTGGATTTCAATTTTAGATATAATCTATTTGTAAAGCGCCCTAAGAGAACTTGATCTCTATTCAGGCGCTTCACATATGCCACCTCACTCGAGCCCTCGACCTTAGATCAAATACATTAACCTTGACCTTGGTCGTGGCAAGCACGTTTGGCCCTGGGCTTAACCAGCGTGGTGGTGGCTGGCATGTTCTGTTTGCCTGCTGATCGTAGTTGCTGCTCGGTGCAGCTCAGCAGAGCTTGCTGAAGCTGGAGGTCAGGGTCAGGTGGCCGGCTGCTAACCGAAGCCGGGCAGTGAGTGGTGAGTGCTGTTAATTGTCTCTGCCCTCTAGCACCTGCAACGAGTGCAAAAGCTTCCGAATCATCGTCGTAAACTTTAACGAGGCTTGCGTTGCTACTGATGTTATTATTTGCATGTGCGCTACATACCAGTTGCCCTGTCGCGTGATGACAACCGCTACTGCGCTATGAAATGTGTTAGGAATTCCAGCCTTCGGTTGAGCATCTCTTTTTCATGGTAACCTAAGTCTGCTCGGAGTGTGCCGTCGGCTCTCGCTCTCTCTCCCCGTGAACCGTCTCAAGGTACGGCTCCTCATCTCTCTCTGCAACGTGCTTCACTTCCTGGCCAGTCCCTTGTGGCTGCAGGGGAGAGGGGCCGTGTGCGCACAGGTCAGCGTCCAGCTGCTGTGCTGTGGGTGAGGCTGCCAGCTGGGACGATGCTATTGTGGCTTCGCGGGCCTGCCATGTTCAGATTGTTGAGGTCTTCTCATGGGGGTGCCGAGACCGCCTAGCGACCGACCGGCAGCAAATCAGCCTGACCAGTCTAGGCCAGCCTTGAGCAGCCAAGCTGTTCTGCTTATCACTACTGCCGCGACCTATGATTGAACCATGGCATCGTCCCGGTCGTTGGATGAGCCACCAACATTGTTGGCAGCTAGCTGCTGGTGTGTTGGAGGAAGTGAGGAAGTTGTGAGGAAGTTGGAAGCTGAGAGATGCCCTTGACCGATCCTGTCTCCAGCCTTTCTGTGATTGGCTAGCGAAAGCAGAGGCGTCAGGTCGTGGCCGAGTATGCTTTGCTCGAACGGTTTGGGCAAGATTTGGTGGAAGGCAGGGGCAGCACCGGAAGTGGTGGTCTGGTGCCGGCATTTGTGCTCGAGCACGCCAAAGGGGCTGAGCGCATTGTCATGGCGACCATTCTCTTTTATCCTGCACTGCTGATAGGTTCGCGAGGGGAGGCTGCATAGTTGCTCCGACCTTTCCGACCTTCGAGCTGCTGCTGCTGCTGCAGGAGGCACTTATTCGTGAGGTTACTTTGAACAACGGAGCTTAGTTTAGGCTGCCACCGCCTCGCATGGGAGCTCGGCCAGACGGATTGACAACCGAGTCTGGGACCATCTGCTTGCGAGTGGCCTTTTAAAAGTCGTAGCTGATTTAACAGCCTCTTTTCTATATAGTGGCAGAAGAGCCTTATCGACTATCACCACAGCTTGCAGTTGTTCTTAAAGGGTTAACATTTTGACCCACTCTCTGGCTTAATCACGGGTTAGCTTCTGTGGCCTGAGCAGCCTTGAGGCCAGTGGGAGAAGAGGAAGATGACGAAGGTGCCGTCGTCGGCACTTTCGTCGTGCTTGTCGATCGTGGAGCATGCGCGGAAATAGTCAGTCCGTCGGAAATAGTCAGCAGGCTGGTAGCCCGTGTCTAGGACTGCCAGCATGAAACCTGACTTTGTGTGTCAATTGTTGAGAAGTAGTTCCTACCATTTATGTAAGTAAATAATAATAATACATATGTATAACACTCAGATAACTTAATCTGTTTCGGGGCACTTTACATACGCTGCAAAGGAAGCAAAGATTTCATCAGCTGTCCGCAGCTGTAAGGCTCACGGCTTGTAGCCTTAATCAGAAAATCTGGATCTATGCATCTGTGTAGTTTATCAGATCTAGATATGGTGACTAGCACTTATTGGACTAACTCAGTCAGGGCCTCAGCGACTAGGAGCGGAATGCCTTCCTTCACCATTACGCTAAGCTGGCTCTGCAGCCGGTCACGATGTTTGAATGGCACAAAGCCTGCCGGCTGTATCACAGGGCTGGCGCTGTCCCAAATGTTGGTAGTATACTCTTGTGGCAACTTGCCCTTATTCCCAAAGACGTCTATAAATTCTCTCAAATTTGGCATTAATTGTAGCTTGAACGGTAAGTAAGTGCCTGACCTGTAATTCCCAGACTTATGAGGCTAGACGTCCTGGAAGTGATGGTTTGTGCTGTTCTCCACCAGCTTGAAACGAGGTTAGTCTGACACCGTGTAGTGTAGTCAGACTAACCGGCAGGCTTCTGTTGTATTTAAGTGCCGTGCACCTGACGCCGAAGCGCTACCTCACAGCAGTTCCACGGGTCACCATCTGGCTCTTCCGGCCAGTGGCATTTTACTGGTGGCTGAAGGTTTTAACATATTTATTGTTGATGCACTTTCATAAACAAAGTAGCTGGAGACTATTCAGTCGTTATTTTTTTGAATTTTGGGCGGTGGATTTTTAGTAGATTGCAGTAGATTTTTGGGATACTTAGCTCCCCCCCCCCCCGATTGATGCAGCGGTTCTGAGGGCAGCGGACAGTGCAGCACCAGCCTACTGTGACTTGGTCTACAATCCTTTAAATGAGCACCCCTCCCACCTAAGCAGCACACTAAAGTAGAGTGTGAGCAGGCACCGTTAGGCATGTAACCCTAGAGGGGAAATGCCTGCAGCACCTGGCATTTTTTTATTTCTTGAGTCACAGAGGCTTTGAGTGTGCCCTGAGTATGCCGCGTTTGTACGGCCAGCAGATCAGCCGGCTTCAGCTTGGCTGAAACAGGAAGTGTTTTTTTTTAGTGGTCAATGAATAGCTTTAGGGCTGGCTATTCATAAGCATATTCTAGCTGATTTAACAGCCTCTTTAGTATAGCGACAGAACAGCCTTTACGTCTATCACCACCACTTGCAGCGGCATCAAAGGATCGCCCACTGTAGGATTCGAACCCACGACCTCAGGACCGAGATAGTAAAAAGCAACCGCCTTACCTAGTGTGGCATCGCGGCCCTTTGAATCGAAGTTTGGTGGGCATTTCATCGTTGGTAACTGCCCACCACGTGGCTGGGTGCATGCCTAGCGTGAAAGAGGTGCCCGAGAGTCGAGTCATTGCTGGTCAGCCGCGCAGTTGGTTTTCACTGCAGATGGTGGCTCGTGCGCGCCTTCCTTCGAGCATGATGCCATGCTCCTGCATGCGATAAAGCTAGTACTGCCACTTTGGGTGCAGTCACTTTGAGTGCGGGTAGGGCAGCCCCGATTAATTCAATGCAATGGATCTGTTCGGCCTAGTCCTTTGCTAAACATCTGCAGTTGACCGGCTGTAGCTGTTGGCTAGAGGCGATAGGTTTGGTCAGGGGAGACTGCAGCAGTAGGACTAGGTGCTGAGCTAGCTACTGCTGGCTAACTCCTGATCTGTCTTATTTGGGGACAACAAATATATATGCTGCCCTAGCCTGTGCGGTTGGATGAGGCCTTATCAGGCAATATTAGTGAATATTCGTCATCTCTTACCTTTACCTGCTGCCTTTTGGCTGTCAATCCGGAGAAAACTCCTACCAATCCGTCACCAAGGTGACCGATTGGTAGGAGTTTTCATGTCAGGCAGTGCCCAGCAGGCACGCCGGCCAAAAGTAACAATAGCAGCAATCAACGCTATTGTGCATTTAATCAACCTGCATAATTTTGAATGTGAGTAAGTCGATACAGAAAAGTTGCTGACGAATGGTTGCGTTGTAGCCCTTTGGGATATTTTTTAGTACAACGACGAGGGTATTATCCAAGATACCTGTCACACACAAAATATCAAGGGAGATAATTTAATAATTTGCATGTTTAGCTCCAGCATGCACTTTCGTTGCTGAAATTAAATAGTGAATTGTGCATTGAATTATGAAATAGTGATGAGTAGGCTTTTGCTCACATCGTTACTTATTGCATTTATAAATGCTGTTGAGATAATCTCTTCATGGAGTGTCTGTATTCTTTATTTTTCAAGGATATTCGAAAACAGTTTTTTAAGCTATCTTGAACGTGTTAGCTTTTTAAATTAATTTTTAATGAGATTTGTCTTGGATAAATGCTAATAGAAATTATTATTATTGTGGTTATAATTAATAGTGAGACGTTTGCAAAGTGCCCTAATAGTAATAATAATAATGCACTTGATAAATCGCCCTTAGAGAACTGAATCTCTTTCTAGTCACTTTACATTTGCTGCAAAGGGAAACTTGATTGAATGGTGAGTAATATCATGCTTGATAAACAACCTGAATAACTTGGTTAGGGGTGACATGCACAGGGTCAGCATGCAAGTGTGGTTAGTGGCAGCATGCACAGTGTCAGCACACATAAGCACGTGAAGGACAAATCACAGGGACCCACTAAATACTGTCCTTAACAGGTGTGTTTTTAAGTTCTTTTTAAATGTGGTCAAGTCAGGGGATGTTGTGACGCAAGTCGAAGTGAGTTCCAGGCTTTGGGAGCATACGAACTAAACGCACGGTCTCCAAAGGATTTGAGGTTTGTACGAGGTATTGTTAAACGGTTGGATTCCGAAAAGCAAGTGGTACGATGCTTGGCCTGATGGGGGAGTATATCTGAGAGATAGGCTGGAGCCAAAGAATGAAGTGACCTAAAAGTGAGCGACAAAACCTTTAAGTCGATCCGTTGTTTGACTGGGAGCCAGTAAAGGTCGGCGAGAAGTGGTGTGATATGGCAACAGCTACGCTCACGACAGACAAGCCTAGCTTCGGAGTTTTCACCAGCTGTAATCGCCTGATTGCACATGCCGGTAGGCCAGCAAGCAGAACAGAAGCACTAACAGAACTAAGGCTCTTCTAAGCACTAAGGATATTCTCGCAAGGAAGCATTTTCATTAAACGTTTAAGCAGTCAGTCGGCGCTGGCGCATCCGATGGGCTCGGGCTAGTTGCCAGATCTCTGCCAGGTGGATGAATCGTCAGCCGAGGGTAGATGAATCATCGGCTGCTGCCGAGTGCCCCTTTGGAATGCCTGTCGTCAAAATGTTGTCAGCTGGCTGTGCAGCTCCTGGCATTGCAGTCCTGCTCTTCTTCCTAATAGCAGCTGTGAGTGTGGGCCGCAGTAGGAGTGGTAGCATTATGATGACTGCTGAGCAAGAGAAGCCCCGAGAATGCTGTTCAAACCGTAAATCTGCTGTCGTACTGCTTTTTCCGCTGCCTTTGCTGCATCACTCTACACGGACCTTGGCTGATAGCACTGCACGTGTTAAAAAAAGCCAAACAAATCGTAGTCACAGCGTGCCCACTGTGGGATAGCTGCTGGCAAGCTACTGCAGCAGCAGCCATGCTGCTGCTGCAGTAGCAGCCAGGTGCGTTAGCATTTTCTCCCTGGTGCATCTCTCCTGGCCGTGCACCCAGTGCCGAGCGAAGCTTCGAGCACCCTGCATCCCTCTTGCAGATGCAGTTTCGCGGCTCATCTCGGCATCGCCTGCACGGTGCGTCAGTGAATTTCTGTCAGTGTCAGTCCAATACGAGTCCAATGCCGTTTGTTGCTTTCGATCTATTGCTTGTCCGAAGAGGCAGCCGAGAGAGAGAGGCACATCGATCAGCACTTAGCCGAGACTGCCACCCCGGGACTGACTTCCGGTGCAGGGCACCGAGGTGGAGCGGCTCCCTGTTCGACGGCCTAGGCACCCTAAGGCAGAGGCTCCTAAGCAGCAGGTCGTCATCTCTAGAGGGCAGCACTGCCTGTTCTGATGTTCGGATTGACTGCCAACCTCAGCCTGTCTCCTCCCCCCCCCCCCCCGACTTAAACTAATTAGCAATAGGGGCCGTGACCTTCGAGGAACTTGCAGAGACCTCTTTTGGGCTACATTGACCTGCCACTGAGTGCTCCACTTTGGTTGAGCTCCGGTGACCAGCTAGGCACTGGCCCACTGCATTGACCTTCTCTGCACTAGTATAGCGACTAGGATTAGGCCAAGGAGAGGGCCAGATCTTTTCTGAAGCAGTCAAATCATTGGAAGAAGAAGAAGAAGGGACGCAGCCGTTGGCTTGTCCGTCGGCGAGCCTTTTCAAGTCGGCTCAAAGGGAGGGCCACTGGCCCAGTATTAGGGAGTAGCCAGTATTTGAGGGGACTATCGCCTAGCTGGTTTGGTCAAGCGGTTAAGGTGCTCGTCCCGACCAAGGTCTGGTTGAGGTCGTGGGCTCGAGCCTCAAGGTATATGTGAAGCACTTGAATAGAGTTTCAGTTCCCTTGGGGCGCTATACAAATGAATATATTTTGTATTTTTTAATTATATATATTGGCCTGGGTCACTGGCCCTCTTAGTTGACCAGCAGTCTGGCTTCTGCTGCCAATGCCGACTGACAAGTTTCCTCTCCAGCTGCAAGCATCTGTGTTTATTTATACAGATATAGTAGTACAGAAATAAATATTTACGAATTAAAGCGAGGAAGTCTGTCCCGTCCGTCCTCCAATCATGCTGCAATATGGGGCACCTCGTCTTGCCGCAACCTGGCTCAGCGTTGTCTTACGTGACCATACCATGACTACTTCTACTATGACTTAGCGAAGCAAGTCCACTGGCAATGAGCTCTTGTGTGTGGTGTTTGTGGTGAGTGTGTTGTGTGTGTGCGTGCGTGAGTGTGTGGGTATGTGGGTGCACGTGTGTGTATATCCTGTTGATGCCCTGAGAAGCTCTCTTAACGCTGTGCCACCCCACCCTCTTGGACATGTTTTCGCATCCGAATACCAACGTTTGGTTCACACAATCGGTGTCTCGATTGACTTGACTGCACCCTAGTCCTTTTGCCGGCGTTGAGCTCGAGTTGGCACTGAAATAATTCACTGGGACTTGCAAGCTTAGCCAGTACGTACAGAGGCCTCAGGGCTCAAGTCATGTACGACTCGGAGATTTTCCTTTTTGGTGGTGCTTTCGGCGGTCATTGTAGTGGCCTCGTCAGCTGAGAGGGTGAGCTCGTGGTCCTGCCGCAGCCTTTTTCTTATCACTTTGGCAAGAGGTGGAACAGAGATGCAGCAAAGGCTAACTTTTAGCTGCTGTCCAGAATGAGGCTGTCCACAGCCAGGACATAGCATTGCTTGGCACAGGCATCACCTATTCAGCAGCAGTACTTCTATGATCACTGACGTTCGTGTCATGCCGGGTCTCATGAGGTGCTTATGCTGCTGCTACACTCCCACAAGTCTAGCTGCCTGCCTGCCCGCCCTCCTGTCTGCCCGCCTGTCGGCCTGCCTGCCTGTCTACTCGCCTGTCTGTCGGCCTGGCTGCCTGTCTACTCGCCTGTCTGTCTGCCTGCCTGTCTGTCTGCCTGCCTTTTCCTCTCTCTCCTTTCTCTCTCTCTCTCTCTGCACTTGCCACTCAGCTAGGGTTGTCGGTAAGGCTGGCTTTACTGTCAGCAGCTTTCCTGCTCGCGTGGTCGGCTTTAGACATCGTGAACCGAGCCGTGGGACGGCACAATAATATCAGGGCACCTGCATGGTATGTCGAGCCGGCCGACACATCACTTTGTTGCTAGCTCGGCCGGCAAGAGGGGGTGGGAGGTTGGTTAGTGGCTCGGCTTCCTGATGCGGCAGGGCCTGGCTGTGAGCATGGGTGGGTGCCCTCTGCAGGGGCAATACAGCATTTCTGCTCTGGGGGGGGGGCGAGGG
Source organism: Cristatella mucedo (assembly GCA_009760855.2). Lineage (NCBI taxonomy): Eukaryota > Metazoa > Bryozoa > Phylactolaemata > Cristatellidae > Cristatella > Cristatella mucedo. Next base: position 1,512,213 of record WPIO01000039.1, on the reverse strand, counting down.
GGCTGCAGGGCAGGCTGTGGGCTGCGAGCGATGTGAAAACAAAGAGTGTGCGGCCTGCTACCAGGCTCAGGCTCGGCAAGGTGCTATACGCTTCCGACTCAACCAGTTGCCCCTGTCTGGAAAGTTTGCTCATCCTTTTATGCCCTTGCCCTGTGCCTGTGCCAAGATTGCAGATGCAGTCATTTGCAAATGACATATGCAAATGTCATTCGCAAATGACAGCTGGCTGTTCGACAGCAGTCATGCGCTTACCTTAGCGTGTACTACAGCAGGTCGCCTGCGATTTCTCGTTGCAGTGAAAGTGGTCGTCGAGTATGAGTACAAGGCAACGGAACTAGACGAGCTAACACTCAGCAAGGGCGACATCATTTCTAACGTGCGAAAGCTCAGCGGTGGATGGTGGGAAGGAACGTTGAATGGCAGAGTGGGCATGTTTCCTGACAACTTTGTGAAGGTACGGTCTCGAAAAATGTGTCCAAACAGCGGTTTTTTTTATCTCAGCGTTCAACTGTTGTCTAATCTCATTTCTTCAATCGGAGCTGCAAAAGCTTTGCCCCCCCTCCACGTGTGAATGCAGTCGGAGAGTGCTGAGTGCCTCCCTGACTTACGCCGTACAAGTGCGCTTGATAGGCCACGACTCCTGCGATAAATCTGTAGCATCGCAACGTTATGGCTGTCATATGCCGGTAGTCCGCCTTTGCAGGCCACTTCAGCCACACCAGTGCCCTCATCCACCTCGATTGCCACACGAGGTACTGCCGGGGGGGGGGGGGTGGTAGGTCCACTCGAACAGAGAAAAGGCTCCAAAGTCGTGCCGCCGTCGGATCCTATGAGACCTTTGTTCCTGCACTGCTGCTCCTAGCTGAATCGCGGCTGTGGATTCGTCAGCTGTCTCACTCGCCATGTCCTCTTGCGATAATAAATTAGGTGCTCATTCTTTTCTGACGTTTTGAAAGCGGCTGGCACCGAATGCCTTGGCTGTAGGGCCCCCTCCCCGACCGTGGGACCCACTTTAAGAATCTCATGCAGCCATGACATTTGTTCTCCTACTACCGATTCTGGCACTTTCTTTTCAGCTACCATTTGCTGCTAATTTTTTGCGAAATCATTTCCTTGATTGTCCTCCCGTGTTCTGCCTTTGCTCACTTTTTCTTTCTGGTCTGTATGAAGGCTGTTGGCCACTGATTGCATGCTGAATGCCGATAAAGCATTCAGTGCACTATAGAAAATCGCCAGCATAACAACGGCTTACTGTTGTGTGGAGCGCCAGATGGAAATGCATGCACGTGCACATGCACGAACACGTACAAAAAGCTGTGCTGTTTAGTGTGCATATAGTGAGTATATATGTGAACCTATGTGTACTCTCACACGGAAAATAATTTAGGTGTGTTTAACACCGTTTACTCAGCAATTATTCATTGCTGGATATTCTCCCAGCTTCGTGGGCCAACCGTAATATAAAACCGATTGTTTACTTGCAAAATTTTCTCATTGTCGATGGCAGGCATACAAACACCCGGCAGCCTGGAACAATATTTTGCCTTTAAAATGGCAGAATGCATATTTGTACTTTCCATCCTTAAAGTTAGTTTTCGGCCGTCAAGGCTCGAGGTTTTCATCCCTCGTCAAGGCTCGAGGTTTTCATCCCTCAAGGCTCGAGGTTTTCGGCCCCCGTGCTTGTGCATGGGAGGAGAGTTATTTTTGCACTTCTTGGCTGAACGTCGTGCATGCAAATGCTCATCCGGCTGCTTTCCTTCCCTACTGTGGGACAGACATCGTAGGAACGAAACAGCAAAATCATAGATTGAATCGTTGCTTTTTACAAGCTGGGTCTAAGCAACGTGAAGGTGCAAGCACAGAAGCTTTGTGTTAGTGAGTGAACTGGCAGCGACAGCTGAAGTGTTTTTAGGGTGGTAGCTTGGACGTCTTACCACAATCTAGTCGGCCACGTTCGACGAGAAAAAGGGATCTGTCCCTGCTAAAGTTAGCTGCCCTGGCTCGAAGGGAAGCACCGCTTCGAGCTTTCTGAAAGTCCTTAAAGAATGCAACCGGCAAAGCTGTAAGTATCGTTAAAGTTCTGTCGGCAAATGCAAGCCGTAAACGAGCAACCAACAACGAAAAGCCGTCTGCCATGACACGGCAAACAGGCCTACTTGACAGCTGATGGCTGAAGCCATGTTCTATGGACCGACCAAAGTAAATTCATTATAAATAGAGATGGCAGACGAAGGACTTTCGTCAGCTGTAGCAAAGGCGAAGAGTACCAGCCGAACTGCTAACGACCTGCCCTCAAATATGGTAGAGGAAGTAGGCTTGTCTGCTTGTGTTGTCGGCTTTCGGCACCAGAGCTCTTCGTCGAATTACGGTATTGCGGATAAGAATGTCTTCATAGTCGTCTTCTAAAATGTCGGGTCTTTTGCCCGGTGCCCCGGAGCTCTTGTGAGGGAGGACAGCATTTGGCACATAGATAATGACTCCAAGCACACTGCCCATGGCAGCAGAGCGATCCTTTGCATACTCGGGTGTCGGAGTCTTTAGTTGGCAAAGCCGATCTCTCGAATGCAACCCCATTGAGCATCGACCGATAAGCACCTGCACATCTAACCGGCTTGTTTGCAAGGCTGATAGATGAAAAAAGACATTGAGTCTGTTGACTGAATTGTTAGTCGCCTGCTTGAGGTATTCGGCGATCCTCGTAAATACTTTTATGTTTGTTGTGAGATCTCTTGGGCAGAGTTAGTTGGATCGTTTGGTGGCCGATGAAGCCTTTCTTGAAATGCTATATTGCCGCATTCTAGCCTATCCACGCACTGTTGCTTGACTGACATGATGTGCCTTGTGTTGCTTCTCATCTCAGCTGTCTCAGATGTTTACGTGGTGTCTAAGTGTGTGAAGTACTCAAAGTGTGCAAAGTGGATGCCACTGTGTGCAAATATGACTCTGTGGCTGCAGGAAATTGCTGATGTGCCATCAAACGTCAAATCGCTGACTGCCGATGCAAATGCCGAAGTAATGAAAATCATGCCAGGCAGCACAGCAAGCCTTGCCAGAGCTGCTGCACCATTACCGAGTAAGATTTTACCTGTGGGCCGACATGCCCACACGAACTGCTCGCTGTTGAAAGTTGCTCTTTTCTTATGCGATTGTTCACGTACTGTGTAGGCGTATGTCTATGATTGCTATGCATGGCTTGCTACTGCTCTTGCTGATAAGGTAGCTGTTGCTAGCTAATGTTTTTTTGCGTCCGATTGTATAATATGTAACTGGCCATATTTACTCAGTTGCATATACTTGTTAATATACATCTCATTGCAATGTCCCAGAGTGTGACGGTCTATTTAGAAGTAACTCGAAGGTCAATGAGGTTAGGCAATGGCATTAAGATGTGATTAGAGGTGAGGGACAATACTTGCTAAGTGATGATGCCTTACTTCTTCTGAATGAGCATGAACACAATATAAAGGTTGACTGCAAAGGATGAAATAATCGAGAATTGTAACAACTTAGCTGTGATAGGCAGGTGTGGTGTACAATGGTAGACTCGATCTAGGCCAGTGTTAGCATATACTGTGTATGTAGTTTTGGCCTGAGGTAAGACGAACACCGTCACATGGCCTTAAGATTAGAACCAAAGAGCCGGTTGTATAAGACGATAGGTTGCTTAGCTGGCTTTTTCCGACCAGGATGATTCAGTTCTACCGCTCAGTGTCAAGGATGGGGAAATAAGAAGCTTTCGCAGGCTGATCAACTGGCTGATGTGCAAGGACTTTTCGATTTGGTGAGATGTCTGATGATTCACTTGGTGCCAAAAACACTGCTACCACTAGCTTATCATTTTGATAAATGTCCAAGCTGATCCAAATATTTCTGGACGTACGTAGATTCTGTTGCAGGACTACTGTATTGAGGATTGTGGTAGCCGGACACGATCCTTGCTTTCTGGAACCGCCTAGCTCCTGGACAAGTAGGCAGTTGTGCCAGTTAGTAGTCACATACAGTAATGCCACTATTTCGCAGATATGGTTGATAGAAACGGGTGCCAGTCGAGCTGTGTTCAGCTGACCATCCTTTACTGCTGCTTGTCAGGTCGTTTAATATGCGCCTGCCTGCCGGCCGAGCCAATACTGCCACCGGCCCAAGCAAGGCCGAGCCAATAGCAATATATGGCACTGATGCTTAACCTGTTTGCCCTGCCTTTTTGCCGGCTTCTTGTTTGCTTTGAGGTCTGTCACATTGTCTCTCATGCGCTCGCTTTTGAAGTTACGTGAATGCCTTAGTTTCACATGCATCTGTCGTAAGGGGATAGTTATTATGTGTCCACATCGATGTGGACCTGCAGGTCTGCTTATACTCTCGGCAGCATAGGTTCTTCTTTTTGTGCACAATACAGCTCAGAGGTGTCGTGACACCCACAGAGCTGTGGGCAGTCAGGGCGTTATGATAATTAGTAGCATTGCGTGTGGCTGGCTTTTATTTGATTTTTGGTCAAATATTAATTTGCCGACGAAGTTATAGCTTTTACCATAGGCACAGGGTGAGGCATTAGCAATGCAAGTAGTTGCAGCATTGCGGTGATCTGATCCATGCGTGGGTAGCATAAGTTTAGTTTCGTACCTGATGTATCTGCAAGTATGTGCATGCAGTGGTGGAGCTGAGATTTTCATCTAGGGGAGCAAGAGCTTCACAATTAATTTTTTTGTAGGGGCAAGACCCGCAACAGTCTTCATGTAGGCGGACTAGACCCATAATTAATGAAAAATATTATGGCACAAAATTACTATGTCTATTCGACACGAACTTGGTTGTTTGCTCATCGATTGAAATTAGGACATAATTTAAATAATAATAATAATGTACTTGATAAAGCGCCCCCAGAGAACTTAATCTCTTTCTAGGCGCTTTACATTTGCTGCAATGGGAAATGCAATTAAATGGTAAGTAAAATCATGCTTGAAAAACAAACAAAATAAATAACATGGTTAGGGGTGACATGCACAGGGTCAGCATGCAAATGTGGTTAGTGGCAGCATGCACAGTGTCAGCACGCATAAGCACGTGAAGGACGAATCACAGGGACCCACTAAATGCTGTCCTAAATAGGTGTGTTTTTAAGTTCCTTTTAAATGTGGTCAGGTCAGGGGATGTTCTGACGCAGGTCGGGAGGAAGTTCCAGGCTTTGGGAGCATACGAACTAAATACACGGTCTCCAAAGGATTTGAGGTTTGTACGAGGTATTTCTAGACTGTTGGATTCCGAAAAGCAGGTGGTACAATGCTTGGCCTGATGGGGGAGTATGTCGGAGAGATAGGCTGGAGCCATAGAATGAAGGGACCTAAAAGTGAGTGACAAAACCTTGAAGTCAATCCGTTGCTTGACTGGTAGCCAGTGCAGGTCGGCGAGAAGTGGAGTAATGTGGCAACTGCGACGCTCACGACAGACAAGCCTAGCTGCGGAGTTTTGCACCAGCTGCAATCGCCTGATCGCACATGCTGGTAGGCCAGTAAGCAGTGAGTTGCAGAAGTCGAGACGAGACGTCACGAATGCATGGACCAACTTAGACGTGGTATCCTTATCTAAACAAGCCCGAATTTTAGCAATATTATGAAGCTGAAAATAGGCAGATTTGACCGTGGAGCTGATATGGTCGTCTAACGAGAGGTCGCTTTGGAATATGACACCTAGATTTCGAGCTGATTCGACAGGAGATATGCTGGCAGAGCCAATTTTGTTATTGATGACGGTTGTTGGGCACATAATGATAATAATAATAATAATAATAATACATTTGTTATAGCGTCCTCAAAGAGCTCAATATCTTTGTAGGCACTTTATATTTGCCGTAAGGGAAGCACGATCGAATGGTTAGCAGTAGCATGCTCAATGAACTACAAGCATAACATGGTTAGAGGTGACATGCACAGGGTCAGCATGCAAATATTGTTAGTGGCAGCATGCACAGTGTCCGCAGGCATAAGCACACAAAAGACGAATCCCATGGATCCACTAAATGCTGTGATAAATAGATGCGTTTTTAGTTTCTTTTTAAATGTGGTCAAGTCGGTGGATGTTATGATGCTAGTCAGAAGTTAGTTCCAGGCTTTGGGAGCATACGAGCTAAAGGCACGGTCTCCCAAGGATCTGAGGTGGTTTGAGGCTTAACATAAATAAATAGATAATTCATTTATGTAGCGCCCCAAGAGAGCTTTATCTCTATGCAGGCGCTTCACATGTGCCTCGGGGCTCGAACCCATGAACTCAGCCAGACCTTGGTTCGGGGCGAGCACCTTAACCACTGGACCAAACCAGCTGGGCATAGCTAAACGATTTGAGTTAGAAGAGCGGGTGCTAGGATGCCTAGCCTTGTTGGCGAGTAGTTCTGATAGGTAGAAGGAGCAAGAGACTGAAGGGACCTAGAAGTGAATGACAAAGCCTTGATGTCGATGCGCTGCTCGATTGGTAGCCGGTGCAGTAATTTAAATATAAATAATTAAATAATTTATTTATATAGCGTCCCAAGAGGACTTAATCTCTATTCAGGCACTTCACATATGCCTCGGGGCTCGAGCCCACGACCTCAGTCAGACCTTGGTCGGGGCGAGCACCTTAACTGCTAGACCAAACCAGCTCGGCAAATGTAATGTGGCAGCTGTGCTGCTCATGACAGATAAGCCTGGTTGCAGAAGATCTGCTGCTAGTAGAAAGTTACAGAAGTCGGGACAGAATATGTGTGTGTGTGTGTGTGTGTGTGTGTGTGTGTGTGTGTGTGTGTGTGTGTGTGTGTTTGTACATGTATGTCTATGTGCTGTTGCAGTGCATGTGGCTCGAGGTTGAGTAGCTTGGCAGAAAAGGCAGCAGCTGAACTGCCCTATCAATCGTTCTTTATCGACCTTGCCCATCGGTCTGATTCATATTTGAGCAGCTTTTAATATTTAATATATCTACACCCTGAAAATTCCACGAGACCTGGTGTTGTTAGTGGGGACTTTGATGCGGCACGCCAAGAGTGGAAAGTATATCCTGCGTATTGCACAGAGGCTGATGGTTTGAATGTCGTCACTGTGTTTCTGCTTGGGCTGCAGATGCTTGCTTGGCAAGTGTGCTAGTCGGAGGCCTGCCAGTCGCTGTACTGGGCCTCTGTCAGTCGGTGATTGCGTGACTGCTAGTGCTGCCACTGCCTGGCCACCAGCTCACTCCTCGTTTTGGCGTTGAAGCTATTGGAATTAAAAGTGTTCCGTGCAAAGACGTCCTGGTGCAGACGGCTTCCTACATGTGCACAGCCGCTAATTGCCAAATGTGTGCGGGCGCCGCAGGCTCTAGCGCTGCTGCTGCTGTACCGGCGACGCTTGGGCTCGGTGGCGGCATGGCCCTCGCATTTATGAGAGCAAGCGAGTTTTCTGAGTCAACGAAAGCTTTCAGCAAGGGCATCTTCTGCAGGATTGTGTGCTGGCTTACTCTGCTGCTGCTGTCGCCGAAGGAAGGCCATCGTTTTTTTTATGGGTGGAGTGGGCCTTGTGCAGTTGTTTTGCCACCCACTGCCCTCACTTGTCACGGGGTAGTTGCCTTGCATCATAGCTGTCTGTTTTCATTGTTTTATAATTTTCAGAAGTAAAGAAGGCTGCAGTCAGCTACCCCTACACACCTCAGCACCCCGACGAGCTCTTGCTACAGGTCGGAGACATAGTTGAAATCACGAAACAGGTAAGGCTGGGCCTGATGCTGGCTCTGGCGCCTTTGACCACCAATTCTATGGCGGTGCCTCTACGGCAGCACGATTGTTAGAGCCTTACGTCGTTCGGTCTGCGACCAACACAGAGGCCTCTGTGCAAGGATTCGTATTGAGAGATCCTTACACATCGATACGATATGATGCTGCCTGCTTTGTTGCCTGCTTTGTTGCCTGCTTTGTTGCAAATTCATCCGCGGCTCATCCGTAGCTTCTTGCACCCGCTTGCTTTTCCCTCACCTTCTTCTTCTCCGTGACCCTAATTTTATCTTTCTAGATTTCTCTCATCACCCCTCCACTCCCCCTTTCCATGTCCCTTCTCTCATCCTCCCCTCTCTTTCTGCTGTCGCTGCGTTTGTGTTTGGCTGGCCTGCGTTCTGCCCTTCAGTCTCCTCCACTTCGTAGAGTAAAGGTTAGCTGATTCAACTGCATCAGTTATGTAGCTGCATAAGAGCTGGCGTGGCTATAGCTCTGCTGCTTGCAGAAGGCAATACATAATTACCTGCTGAAGGCCTCGATCTTACGACCTGGGCCGTGAAGAGCAGGAATCTTGTCCCTAGACATGTGCTCCATTTGTTTAGTCGTTGTGTTAGCCTCTATCAACTGTACTGGTATTGTCTAATTGTCTACTTAGGCTTCAGCCTATAAATACAAATTATCCTTTTAGCACTTCAGTACTCATCGACATTGGTTATGCAATAAACATTGTACAAAATATGAGACCAGTCATCAAACCAGTTAGCAAACCAATCAAATCAGTCAGCAAACCAAACCAATAGGTTTGGTTTGCTTTGTGAAATGTGCTGTGATAACCTGGTGGTGAGCCATGATGGCACACTAGGTAAGGCGGTTGCTTCTCATGACCTCGGTACCGAGGTCGGGGGTTCGAAGCCTGCAGTGGGCATTCCTTTATTGCCACTGCAAGCGGCGGTAATAGCCGGTAAGGATCTTCTGTCGCTATACAAAAGAGGCTTTAGAATAAGCTAATATTTAATTTAATTTAAATATATCTGCGACTTTTCGATTAAAGATCAACCGAGCTCCTTTTGCCGAATGGTAATCATTAAGGGAGCTTGACATCTTGTCGACCGTGCCGGCCGCCGGTGCTCATTCGCTGTTCGTATTTCTTGCTCGTTTTAAAGGAAGAAGAAGGTTGGTGGGAAGGTCGGCTTCGAGGCAAGCAAGGCATGTTCCCTTCGAACTTCGTGCAGATGATTCCCGAGTCAGAGCTCGAATGCCAAGATGGTGAGCAGAGCTCTTAGCCTTTTGCCATTTTCAGCCTTGACACGTTGTGGTGACTGCTTTGCAAGACCACTAGACCAGCAGTCCTCAATCTGATGGTCGCGATCCCTTTGGGGGTCGAACGACCCTTTCACATGGGTGGCCTAAGACCATCAGAAAACACTCATGTCCGATGGTTTTAGGAATCGAGACACCGCTCCTCTATCCGTCACCAGCCGGGTCCACCCACGTGCAGATACGTCCACATGTACCCTGTGCGATTATTGGCCGGGTTACGTAAGTAGGGAGGCGAAGGTATATATATATATATATATATATCAATCGGCTGGATTATAGTTGATAATGTTAGCGGTTCCTTATGATTAAAACTATGAGGAACCACTTATCATAATCTGTGGCTGTTTGCACCCTTGCTGTTTGATTACAGCAAAATTACAGCTATGAAGTATCAACGAAAATAATTTTATGGTTGGGGGTTTCCACAACATGAAGAACTGTATTAAAGGGTCGCGGCATTAGGAAGGTTGAGAACCCCTGCACTAGACCACTCATGCCTCGAGCCACCATTTTTAGTGTGTCCTCTAGTTTAATTTGCATGCTTACTCCTTTGTCTATGCACGTGCACACCTTGCAAATTCACACTAGAATGGTGACTCAGCATCGCTAGGAGCTTAGTGGTATGTCCCAGAAGATGTTAGTGTGACCGGTGGATACTGGGCTACTATTGCAGAGGCCTTCACGATTGGTTTCTCGCTTTAGACCCAACGGCTCTCATCCTCTCCATTATGTGTACGTTTGTCCTGGCCTTGATAAGGACAGTATTTTATAGTCAACCCGAGTGGATCAAATTGAATTGCCATGTTTAGCAATAGAGTAGCAGTCCACACAAAGTGCAGAAGCTGACAATTTTTGCTTGAAGCAGAAAAAACTGCTTCAAACTATCCGCTTCTAAATTTGAGTGACGCATAGTATAACTTTGGGCTGGCTACCTTAAGGTTTATACTGTGTCCGAAATGGATCAAGTCGATTGGGATATTCATAAATGGATGGAAACTCAAGGGTTCAATTTATAATATAAAATACCAGTGATAATAATATTATGCAATTTAATGGGTATATGATTTAAGCATGGTCATTTTTATTAGTTTTTGATGTATTGGCTTATTTATATTTGATAGAAGCAGCTCCGTAGGTTAATCCAAATAAAATAGGATGATAGATAGACAGAGAAAGACAAAGAGACCGACAGGGACAGCGAGAGACAGACACAAAGAGAGAGAGAGAGAGAGAGAGAGAGAGAGAGAGAGAGAGAGAGAGAGAGAGAGAGAGAGAGAGAGAGAGAGAGAGTGAGAGAGAGTGAGAGAGAGAGAGAGAGAGACAGAGGGCCTACCACAATCATGTACCAATCGAATCGACTTCGTGTATGGATCAGTTCAATCATAATAGTTTTATTGTTGTGTTTGTGAATTTTGCGGAATACTTAGTGAATTGGTTTTGCTTAGAATCTGTTTCAGACAGCCCCACTGATGCATTTTCGAATTAACCACCCAGCCAGTAAGTATTGCAGGCATGGTCATTAGTGGACGGAATGTCGATAGCTTTAAGCATTGGCTTTCTGGTTAGCAGAAAATAATTACCAGTTTCTGTCTTTGCTGTAATCATCCTGTTTTTTGGAAATTTGGAAATTTCTCTTTTAACTCATTTTGGTTTTGCATTTGCTCATTGGGTAGGAGTTGCTTATACTTATACTTATCTTCTGTAGCATATGCAAGCATGAGTTAACTTGAATGTTGTAAGAATAATTTGCTAGGCTGGCTCAGCCTCTGTGGTCATGGTTAACCGTTATGCTAAACCCTGTGGCAGACCTTGCATGGTTTCCTTGTTTGTATTCACTTTTTAACCCCTACATGACAGATTGTCAAGTACAGCTTCAGTGCCACAGTGGTGTCACTGGAGAAGCTTCCCTATGTATGTGTATGTGTGTGTGTGTGTGCGCGTGTGGGCGCGCGCGTGTGTGCGCGCGTGTGTGTGTGTGTGCATGCACGCGTGCATGCAATCGATGGTTGATTGCTTGGTCAGGGAAGCCAGCTCCTTCGAGCTCTGGGCGTCTCCTACCCTTCCGATGCTAGCCGGGTCTGCCAGTACATGTCTGGTTACATTCAGGTGATACATCCCTGCTGTTTTCAAAGAAGTCTGTCAGCTGGTGCTAGTGCTGGGATGTCCTGCTCTTTCACTGAGTGATCTTGGCTATGGCTTATTGGTAGAAACGTCACCAATTATACCCTTTAGCTTGGCTGCTTTTAGGCACTTCGGTTGCATCATTGCTGCCATCGGGTACTTTCCATCCGTCATCGACTAATGCCGAAGTGAAGATCGCAAGCAGTACATCAACAGACAGTATGAAAAGCAAGATAAGCATGGCAAACGATGCTACTGATACTAGTGCCAGTTCTGCAAGTCTGGCGAGGTCTGCCAGTAAGGTAGGCTGCCAATGTTGTCCAGCTGACATCGTCCAGTAGGTCCCGAACAAATTAGAAGTGTATGCATAGGTGTCGCTTTGATGAGTTTTCGACTGTCGGAATGGTGTCTTCGGGTTTGGTTGGCAACCAGTTTGGTGCTGCTGTAACCGACATCTGCTTGCATAGATGCTTATTTAAGTGTGTTTAGTGTGTGTGTGTGTGCGCGCGTGCGTGCGTGCGTGCGTGTGTGTGTACGTCTTGACCATGCAAGCTATTTCAGATCCAGGTTTCAATTTCACAGATGCTGTTGAGCAAACGTCAAGCTCCCCCAACCAACAAGACCTCAACGATCTGATCAGAGACCTTGGTGCTAACAAGTCGAATGCTGAGCTTCTAAGTAACTGATCAATGATAGGGTCATTGACTTATTTCCAACTTGTTCAGTCGGCAAGATGGGCAGTTTTGTACAGCTATTTGACCAACCTAATCTAGGCTATAAGAATCACCAGTACCTCAAATAAATTCCTCCTATTCATAGGCAGTTCATCTAGAATCTCAAAGCAATGATGCTTTGTACGAAAGCATTTGCGCGTCTCTCCCTAACTAAAGCAAACTACTAGTTATGGGAAAACCAAGCGGGATTCAGAAATTGGAAAACCTAATGCTCAAAATCGGCTCTGCCAACATATCTCCTGTTGAATCTGCCCGAAATGTAGGTACTGTGTTCCGAAATGACCTTTCATTAGACGACCACATCAGCTCTGCAGTCAAGTCTGCGTACTTTCAGCTACATAAAATTGCTAAAATTCGGGCTTGCTTAGACAAGGATACTACATCTAATTTGTCCATGCATTTGTGACATCCCATCTCAACTTCTGCAACTCTGCTTGCTGGTCTACTGGCCTGTGCAATAAGGTGCTTACAGCTGGTGCCAAACTCTGCAGCTAACTTTGTCTGTCGTGAGTGTCGCAGTTGCCACATCACACCCTTCTCGCCGACCTGCACTGGCTCCTAGTCAAGTAGCTCATCGACCAACGTTCTGCCACTCACTTTGTGTCCATTTAAGTCCATTTATTCGTTGGCTCCAGCCTACCTATCAGATATACTCCACCACCGGGCTAGGCATCGTATCACATTCTCTTCTGAATCAAATCGTTTAGCTACACCTCATACGAACCTTAAATTAATTGGAGATCGTGCCTTCAGTTTGTATGCTCCCAAGGCCTGAACGTACTCACGACTGAAGTCACGACTTCCCTGACTTGACGTTTAAAAAGAAACTAAAAACGCATCTATGTATCTCAGCATTTAGTGTGTCCATGTGATTCGTCCTTTTTGTGCTAATATATGCTGACACTTTGCATGCTGCCACTAACGAAGCTGGTATGCTGACCCTGTGCATGTCACCTCTAACCATCTTATGCTTGTTGTTGAGCATGCTGCTGCTAACCATTCGACCATGCTTCCTTTGCTGCATATGTTAAGTGCCTAGAAAGAGATTGAGTTCTCTGAGGGGCTGTATCAAATGTATTATTATTGTTATTATTAGGTGAGATGCTTACTCCAGATGCTTAGTAAGATGGCCGAAGGCCAAATCAGATTTCAGTTTAAAGATAAGGAGTTTTTAAATCCATGCACCTCTTTCCACTTTAGCAACTCAAAAGCTTAGTATATGCTGCAGTCTCTCCTGCTGTATCCTGCCAACCTTAATCCTAATTGATGTACTGGTGATGAACTGGTATAGCTCCCTTTGTGTCTTTTGTTTGTCTGTGCATATGATGCTATTTTATGGCTGGTGGCTGTCAATTGACTCATTGACTCATTGACTCACCCATTGACTGCCCACTTGATTTTTTAGCAGCTGGTTGCCGATTGGCCCACCACGATAGCACCCCTGCCTCAACTTGCAACGACCAATTCGGCTGCTGCTCCAGCAGCTTTGTATTCGAAAATGACTGCTGTCCAGGCAGATAAGAAAAAAGGTTTGTCACGCATTAACTAGTACTTCTGCAATAGCTATTCACCACAGCATTGTCTCGCGTGTCTGGCTTTATTCAATTGGTTGGTTGGCTTAGGGTTGTGACTTTGGATAGAAGTATGGCCGGTGACATGTTGGTGCCAGTCGTGCTTAGTGTCACTTCGATCCTGCCGACTTGGAAGAGCTACCTGCTAGGCTGATCGCTGGGTAATCGTGCCCCATCTAGCTTGATATCCGGTGCTTTATTTTAGGGAGTCGATCGCGACGACGTGATTGTTGCCTTATGATGCCGGCTTGTATATTCGGTCATGAGTTTATTAATATGTATGTGAGTATCCGCATATTAACATGGGGCCGGGGCCACACAAAGTTGAGACCTGACCGAATGCATCACAGATGTACATGTATCCTTGCAGCCCACCTGGTCAGACACTCTAAGAAGCATCAACGCTGTGATCTCCAATTAATATGCAGGTTAAGCGGCCTCAGGCAAGTCATTATCTTGGTCAGGTTATGCGACCTCAGACAAGCCATTATCTCGGGCATCAGCCTTGCTGAGTATTAGTCATTGTGGCAGCTAGTAGCTGATGCCAAGCCTTCATATTCACCAAGTACCATGTGATGACCAGCCAATAGCTGCTAGGCAACCAGTCACGGCTCCGAGATAACTGCCTTGGGGGAGGGAGGATCAAGCAAGCAAGGTGTCATTGCTCGCAATATTTTTAGATTGCATATGAGTGGCAGCTTAGCTTGCACAGCAAATGTAATGACAGCCGGATGCTTGCATCCCATTTGTAACGATTCGTCAAGCTGGCTGTCGACACTTGGTGCTTACTGTGTTGCCGCCTCGATGGATTCGCTGGTAGTCAGTGCAAGGAGCCGCGATACACCTGTCATTCGTTTTGTGGAATGCCACTATTCCAAGTGAAGCTGTGGTACCGTAGGCCAACTTGACATTGGATAGTTTGCCCAGCAAGCAGGCTGACCAAGCTGCTGCTGCCTTTGCAGCTGCTCAGCCAAGGGCTGAGCAGCTGAGGATTAGAAGTCGCTCTGTCAGTCACTCGGTCAGGCAGCTGGGCTTCCACTTAGCTGGCAGGCAGCAAATGGCCAACCAAGTGGCAGTTGTCAGACCTCCGTCTTTCGGTGAGCCATGTTTCGGCTACAGGGTAGTGATCCGAGCACAATGCAGTCACCCTGCTTGGACATTCAGCAAGTCCTTCCAAGCCTTAAGGCTGTGTTCATCAACTTCTTGCATTGTTTGCTCTTTCATCTGCAACAATAGCCTCTACCCATACAAATATGTAGGCCATAAGGTTATACACACTGTATGCTTTTTATGCATTATTTTCTCTGTGAAACTGCAATATCCCCTTTTGACTGTCGCTGTCTGGAGCTAGCTCATTCCATATGTATATGCACGTTGGATACTGATTGCTTGCTGGCAAAGAAGCTGAAAAAAGATCTGCTCGATCACTGCGCAATGTAAGGTGCTGACTGGCAGCATTTCTGGATTCTGGGCGTGTGATTCAACTAGGTTCATATTGCACCTAGACTGCCATATAGCTAGGGTGGTTTGCTATGGCCTGCAATAATCCACATATGCGAGTCGATACTGTCAGCCTGTCCTTTTCCTGTGTAGTTTTCAAGCTTTCGTGCGTCGTTCCTAGCTACCAGTTGCTTAACGACTGAAATAAACCACGGGGCATTTGGGGGAGAGTGAACATATGGTTTAATCTGCTTTCTATACATCATCTGTTAAGTACCTAGAAAGAGATTCAGTTCTCTGAGGGTGCTCTACAAATGTATTATTATTATTACGACTATTAATTGAAGAGTAAGCTCATCCACAACATCAGCTAGCATCGTGTTGTAGCAATCCACCTGTGAGTGCAGATCGGACGGAAAATTGAGCAAGGAACATATTTTGTGTGCGTACAACATCATGCCAAAAGTTTTAAGGTTTAGCAATTCGCAGATCATTTTGAAATCGGAAGGAGCATATTATGGAGAGAAAATGAAATCTGTGTGTGGCCAGTGTCCAGAAGTTTGTAGTAGAACGAGTGGACAAATGCAAGCATGAGAAAATTAAATTGGCATGTCGCCTCGATTGGGAGTAGGCTATGCACGACAACCTCGGGATAAAATAAATCAGCCAGTGCTCAAACTTCGTCACATACGTTGAGTCGGGTTATCAAATTGAAAATTAAGCTAGCCCCCTGGAATGAGAACAGGACAATTTCCAGAATACAGAAGCAAATTGAGATATAAAAAAATCTTAAATAAAGCAAGTCTTGGTAGTTAGAGGATGATAGGTCACTGTCACCCTTGGCAGCATGTGCTTGGAGGGACTCAGTACACGAGATTTTAAGAGCTGCTTCGTAGGTCTTCTTATGACAGTGGCTACTTGACCACCAGTTTTCAGCGACCTTGGGGTATGAGGAAGAGAACTTGTCTGAGTTAATCTTTTATTGTTGTAAGTTAGTCACTTGACTAGTTAAGTCAATTTAGCCAGGTCGTGGTCATAGCATATGGATCAAGGGCTTCATCAAGAATCAAATCACATAGTGGTGAGAATTTATTGCATATTGAACCTGCATTCCTTAGGCACACTTTAAAGTGACTGCCGGGATTATATCGTGCTTAATGACTAGTGTAAGCTGGAGTAGGCTGGCATGATATCAGGCTTGATTATTAGGAGAGCAAGTCGGATGTTTGATGAAACTATGCCATAATTACTTAGGTGTGTTCCTTACCTCTATCCTTACTTCGTTTGGGCATCTCACCAGTGAAACGATTCACGAAACCTGGCAGGGACAGTGGCTTTTAGAAATGTATTATTTGAACGACTGTAATGAGCCTTTATAATAGGCGTACACGATCTCACTGCATAGTATGGTCACCCAGAGCCGACAAGAGCAATAGTGGCAGCTATTTCGAGTGCACGAGCAGGTGCGGACAGGACTTCATGCACATGCCATAAGCATTCAGATATCCATTAGTAGGTACATTCTTATGCTCTATGGACAAAGCAAACAAATAGCTTCAAGCATTCAAGCAGATCTTAGTAGCTGTGTCAGTTTCTGTATTAGTCACCACTAAGGGCTTTGTTTTTCGGAAAATCCTGCTTCAATTCGGGAAATGTGATGTAAACACGATTAATAGTTGATTCGATGCAGGTAATGCTCCAAGGCTCTTCCTCAAGTCGGACATCGTTCAACACATATAAAACAGCTTGGAATGGATTGAGAAGTTCAAGCTAATGGCTGACTTCCTTCTTTTTTTGTTAAATCTGCTATAATAAAGTCGTTGCTAAACAACCCACGTGAGGAAATTTCATTTGAGATTCAAGCGACACCATTCTACTGAAACATATATAATCTGTGTCCCAAGTGACATCTTCATTACTTTGTGGGTTCCCCTATGGAGATATTCTCTGCTGTACTGCTATTACCCCACTGATGTTTGTCTGCCAACATGTCGGTCGTGATGTGCCATCACCGGTTTGTTTCTTGGAATCCCGGCTTGCTTAAGCTTGTTCAGCGATTTATCCTCTGGCATGCAAACCTGTTACCGACTGCTTCATTTAATTCATCTGCCTACATATCCTTGTGGAGAGATGGAAATGGGCTCCTAGTTCCGATGTTTTCCTTGGGAGAGTCTCCACAAATGTTCTGCATGGTAAACGTCAGTCGACACAGGCCTGTGCAAGAATACTCAATTGGTTGTATTGTAATATCTTTGGTCGTCTATAGTTATTTGGTTCTGGTTGCAAATGCTTCAAAGATGCTTAAATCGTGGATCTTTAAGCTTTCATGCCGGTTTTTCAGATTATGTGCTTTTGCACCGATACCTAAATACTTCATGGCTTTGTGCTTAGGGACGTTGCATTGTCATAAGGGATTTTATATGTTTATGGTGGCTACTTTAAAAAGTGGGACGTTGTCGGTATTACGGTATTACAAGTGAGTGGTAAAATGAAGCACTAGACGAACTTGTGCAGCATAGCCGTCGATTTGGGATGGAAAGTGAGCACGTTGGCAGTGGTTTGACCAGGTGCTTCAAGGGTAAACTGAGACCAGGAAACCCTGCACTGCTTCGAGGCATAGGCAAGGCATGCCTTTATGATCTTGGATGCCATTTTATTTCTGAGAGCTTCCTCGGAATGGCATTTGCGGCCTTTCTGCTCTTCCCAGCAGTCGAATGCAGCCGTTATAGACCTGCCGTCGATCACCTGGGGAGCATGATAAATTCCTAGGGATGGGGCCAAGAGGTAAGGGTATGCTAGAGGTGGTCTCGGAACTCGTTTGATGCTGATTATGTACCAGTTGAATGATTCGGTGTAGGGTTCTGGTCAAGATTTGGCAGAAATGTTGCAGCAGGAACAACATAGCGTGTGTGACTTTGACGAAGAAGGCATATGCAAAATAAATGAGAGCGCCCTTCAGTTTGCCTACTAAAGAGTTATGAAAGGAATACATTCTTAAGTCAGTATGGAAATCTGTACACCTTTCACAGCATAATTTTAACCTGAACGTGCACTTATGATGTAATAGTATGTGTACTGCTTCTGCTGACCGGTGAACTACATCAGCCTCTAAACTAAGCCTGTACTGAGCCTCTAAACTAAGCCAGTTTTAAGGACAATTGATATTCTTGACATCTAAACACTCGTTTGCATTGACATTGCAATCACTGATCTATAAATTCCCCAGATTCTTGAATGATGTCTGAACCTGGCCTTTATGTCATTTTAGGGCACACTTCCCCACTGTCGCGATTTTTGTACTGAGGGTAAACATTCACTTTGATCTTAGTTTAAGAAATAATCAGTTGTTGCTGTTTCCCAATACTAGGATTGTGGCAAATCTTAACCGTGCCACAAACATAAAAGTTACATACATGGTGTTCACTTGCTTGCGAGTGTGCTTGCCAATGTTTAGTCGCTGTAAGATACATGGTCAACTGCTGCCCTTAATGCAGCAAGCCTTTAAAGTGTTTTATGCTTCTCTCTTTACCAGAATTCATATAGGTGACTTTGCAGTAGAATCCTTTTATTGCGCAATCGCTTCGTGGATTACAAAACCGGAGTCCTAGCCTAAAATGAATTAAAATATGCTTCAACGTATTTGCTCGTGTAATATGGGGCCGACACTCCGTGAAACTACGGGTATATCATGTGCACTCACACACACACACACACACACACGCACGCACGCACGCGCGCATACACACAATCGCGTGCGCACTCTTATGCACATAAACCACACGGGTATACAGTTTCAGCGCGATAAGTACACACACTCCGGAAATCAAGATACAATCTCGAACATTGCTGAATTAAAAAAATCGAAAGCAATGCCGAAAGTGCTACCATTAGGTAGTAGTACTATGTAGAAGTAATATCCGTGACAAATAATGCATGCTGCCATCTCGGTTTGCTTACTATGTGTGAAAAATCCAAAGTGAGCTTTTGTGGCAGTTTCAGGCAGCTTCTCGTGCATTTGCTTTTTCAAAGGATATTTTGTTCGACAGCTCTACAGAGCCAGAAGAAGTGATTGTAGAGGATCTTTTGACACCATCGATCACAAAGTTCTTCTAGAGCGCCTCTCATCTCGCCTGGGCATCACTGGCACTGCTCTGCAATGGTTCAGGCCCCATCTCAGTGGGAGACTCCAGAGTATTGACATGAATGGACAAAGATCATCTGAAGTACCTCTGAAATATGGAGTACCTCAGGGCTCCGTGCTAGGTCCGGTTCTTTTCACGGTTTATACTCTCCCTCTTGCTGATGTGATTGCCAAGCACAATCTAGGCTTTCACTTCTATGCGGATGACACTCAATTGTAACTTTGCTTTGATCCCTCCCAGCCTTCGAGCACCTCAATTTCTCTAAACTCACTTGCTGCATGCATTGATGACATCCGCACATGGATGGCAGCAAATTTTCTAAAACTAAAGGATGACAAAACTAACTTACTAGATATGGGCAAACCCAGTGTGATTCAGAAATTGGAAAGGCTGACGCTCAAAATGGGCTCTGCCAGCATATCTCCTGTCGAATCAGCTCGAAATCTAGGTTCATCTTCCAAATCGACCTCTCGTTAGACGACCATATCAGCTCCACTGTCAAATTTGCCTATTTTCAGCTTCATAACATTGCTAAAATTCGGGCTTGTTTAGATAAAGATACCACGTCCAAGTTGGTCCGTGCATTCGTGACATCTCGTCTCGACTTCTGCAACTCACTGCTTACTGGCCTACCAGCATGTGCGATCAGGCGATTGCAGCTGGTGCAAAACTCCGCAGCTAGGCTTGTCTGTCGTGAGCGTCGCAGTTGCCACATTACTCCACTTCTCGCCGACCTGCACTGGCTACCAGTCAAGCAACGGATTGACTTCAAGGTTTTGTCACTCACTTTTAGGTCCCTTCATTCTATGGCTCCAGCCTATCTCTCCGACATACTCCCCCATCAGGCCAAGCATCGTACCACCCGCTTTTCGGAATCCAACAGTCTAGAAATACCTCGTACAAACCTCAAATCCTTTGGAGACCGTGCATTTAGTTTGTATGCTCCCAAAGCCTGGAACTCCCTCCCAACCTGCGTCAGAACATCCCCTGACCTGACCACATTTAAAAGGAACTTAAAGACACACCTATTTAGGACAGCATTTAGCGGGTCCCTGTGATTCGTCCTTCACGTGCTTATGCGTGCTGACACTGTGCATGCTGCCACTAACCACATTTGCATGCTGACCCTGTGCATGTCACCCCTAACCATGTTATTTATTTTGTTTGTTTTTCAAGCATGATTTTACTTACCATTTAATTGCATTTCCCATTGCAGCAAATGTAAAGCGCCTAGAAAGAGATTAAGTTCTCCGAGGGCGCTTTATCAAGTATATTGTTATTATTATTATTATCTTAAGCGTATGCTGCTTCATTCTGGAGGTCGTTGGCTATCAGAAAGCATTTGTGTGAGATGCTTTTTGATCTTTTGATCAACTCACAAGGGTGAAGCATCTCACTCATTTATCAAGACATTTACAAAAGTCAATCAAATGAATTTGCAATTACATGATATGGCCTTTTTAAGGGAAGATCTTTCATCTCAATGTCTATCCCAAAGAGATCTATGTGCAAGTGCATATAATAGAAATAGAAATATTCTGTGGAGCCTATCTGAGCTAGAAGAGATGAGCTTATGAGACTACAAAGTGATAAAAGAATTTTGGGGCATTGTGAACTGGCTGCATGTCTCAGGGATTTGAGAATCTTCTTTTAATTGAAATTCCAATTTTGGAGGAACTATATCTATTTTCAAATTTGGATGCAGTTGGGGTGGTGGAGGAAGAAATGCAAGTTTGTCTATGCGTGTGTGTGTGTGTGTGTGTGTGTGTGTGTGTGTGTGTGTGTGTGTGTGTGTGTGTGTGTGTGTGTGTGTGTGTGTGCGTGTAATTATCTAACTTCTCTAAAAGCAAAAGAATTTGACTTCAGATTACGATGCTGTGCGTGATCCGATGTTCGTGTAAGGATTTCTTGTTAAAAAACCCATCTTCATGGCAGGGTGCCACTTTCAGGAAAAGAGTGTCGTGGCCAACTTTGCGATTTATGATTTCGGTGTGATCACTCGTAGAGGAGAAATAGCTGTCTGGCTGTCAGTCATGTTTTGGATGTCATACCTGTTGCTATGGTGCATCCTCGGTTCTCTCCAAGCGCCGGTTGACACGTTCTTATTCCACGAATTTCTCACATAAGGGGCCGCCTGCACCGTGTATGTCAGGCTTGCATATTGAGTGGAGGCTGTCTGCATTTGAGTGCTGGCTGAGCCAGTGGCGAGCGGTCTTCGTTCTTCCAAAGCCACCAGGGCGAAGCCGAATCCAGGCTCCTATCGGTCGAGACTGTACGTCTTGCTAGTGGCCATGTTGCCTGTGCTGCGATTGGCACTGTTAACACTGTTAGCATTTAGCTTTGCTGTTTGAAAGTCATCTAAGACTGTCTGAAATATGCTGTGGTAATGCCCTTACCTTTGCTGTGATTATTATAGTGTTGGTGCCGAGGTAAACGCACACCTGCCCTGATTGGCCATTTTTTTGAAATTCTACCAGTGAATTCATCGGCTGACATTATGTGCTTATTGTCTTTACTCTCTAGATGTGCATGCTGCCACTAACCACATTTGCATGCTGACCCTGTGCATGTCACCCCTAACCATATTATTCATTTCGTTTGTTTTTTCAAGCATGATTTTACTTACCATTCAATTGCATTTCACTTTACAGCAAATGTAAAGCGCCTAGAGAGAGATTAAGTTCTCTGAGGGCGCTTTATCAAGTGAATTATTATTATTAGATTATCTGTGCTAGACAGCTCAGGATGTGTGCACGAGCCCTTGTGTGCATGCCAGTGGCCGTGTAAGGTTCTTACGCTGTCCAAGCACGTGAGTATCGTGAGTAGAATTTTTTGAAGCTGCTGGTTCATGTAGTTGAATCGCTCGGTGCGTCTACCTGCGCTGTGCTTTCTGCTCTTTTTGAACACGATATTGTGCTGCTCAGCCTTCAGCATAACGATGAGCTACACTTTAATTCTTAGTGCTGCTGCTGCTGCTGCGGTTGCCTGTCGTTGATCAGTGTCTGTTTGCCAAGCAGCCGCACGAAAGCAGAGCCCGCTCGTATTGCCTGCTATTTTAGCTATTACAGCCAGGGTCTTGTACCCGTACCGTGCCAAAAGCGAGGATGAGCTGACACTGGCCGATGGCGCCGTTGTCACCGTTCTCGAGCAGAACCTTTTGGATGCCGGATGGTGGAAAGGGGAGCTCAACGGCCGAGTCGGCGTTTTCCCTGATAACTTCGTTGAAGTTATTCAGCAGCCGGAGACCGATACGGCTCCATCTCTACCGGTGAGTCGAGTGCTTCGTGGCTGCTGCTGCTGCTGGCTGCCAAAGACAGCCAAAAGTGCCGCAAGTTTCTTATTTCCAGTCACTAGGCTTGTGAGTTGCGTCTGATTGGCCTGTTGAGAACTCTGTTGACGCGTGCCAGCATACGATACGAGTGTGCCTTCTCTGTCTTGCTTCTCCAGCGACTATCGGTTGTATTTATCAAAGGACTGAAGTTTTTCCTTGAACGGGACCACAGTTTAGCAGATTGGTAAATGCAGTTAACGCACAGGCAGATTTGCTCATTGTACCATATCTTACTTGGGGCTGGCAGAGCGGATCTGCATTGCATCGCTTTCGGCCGATAGCGCGAATCGTGGTACACTTATCAGGACTTCCGATATAGTATCTCACAATACCTGTAGTGTTGCTTACAATTCGTCTTGCCAATCCGGTCCCGTATCCAATTCAGTCCCCTTAGCAGGTTTCCCGATATACTGATTCGCACCTGGATTGTGTACTTGGCAAATGACTTTTGCCTGTGTGGCCAGCAGCCCTGTGCATCTGGATTTGCACACCGTGTTGTATCAGATTGTGGATGTACAAGATAAATGTATGCGATTGCCATGCGTGGCTGCTTTCAGCCAAGTCACCCAGCGGTTCCCAGTAGCAAGGTTGACGGAGTGAAAGTTGTTCACTGCTTCTCCACTTAGAGCCTTCTAGTTTTCCGTGGCAGATTGTGTTGTTTGCATGTGCTCGATAGCAAGCAGTGGTGCAATTTGGTTGCTTGAAATCGAACGAATGCCTCTTGAAAAAATTCTGAACAGCTGCAGAGTGTGGCTAAACACTGTCCAACCGAGCCGACAGCGAACATAAGCTTGCATGTCGTCCAAGCCTAGAAGCTCGACACACTTAGCAGCAAATGTAAAGCGCCTAGGAAGAGATTGAGTTCTCCGAGGGCGCTTTATCAAGTGCATTATTATTATTATTATTACTTAAACTTTGCCCCAATGACTTATCCCCCTCCCCCATGAAAAGTCGGCACTTGGCAAGGCCTGGTTTGGTGCAAGACTAACGCTAGTAATGATAAGTTTATGTATGCAGCACCTTAAGAGAACTACACATCTCTCTGGGCACTTTACATGTGCTGAAAAGGATTACTAACACCGACGTTACTTCTGATGGAAAAGCCAAATCCAGCCAACCGATTAATAGTTCTCCCTTTTTCCTGACTAATTGAGGCGGAACTTTGCTTTTGGCACACGCCTAAGCTAAAGATATCACGTTTGGGAACTGACACGAATTTTCTCGTGCAATGAGAGGGTTCTCTTTTATCGAATTCTCAGTTCATTCGCATTCGTTTCATGTGCTAGGTATGCGAAGCCATTTGCAAATGTGCAAAGCAGATTTGCTGCATCGATCAGGATCCTGTCAATATATACAGTATAAGTTTTGTATGCGAGCATACAAGAAGAAGCTCAAACTGATAATATGTGGATAAACATGTTTTACTGTATGTGAGGCCTTTGACCTTTGTCTATGTTTTGATCATCTTAATTGTCTCGGGTTGGTTTAGTTTGTAGACGATATTTCACATGTTGAAAGGCAGATTTTTTTCAACGATTTCTTCGAGAGAAATTTTTTCGTACAAGTACTGAGACCCATAAGCAATCAAAAAAATTAGGCTACTGCTACCAGACAACTGTACACTTCAAGTTCTCTTGATGGGCTCAGTGTGCCATAGATAGCAAGTGGTATTGGGAGTAGCTAGTGCACGAGCATAGAAACGACGACTATTGGCAGCAGTTGTGTTGCCCTCATTTCATTCTCTGTACGATACTGACACTTCAATTGGACAACATTATCTGAGGCATACCCCAGATGCCATAGTGCCTAAGTGCTAGATTTTGAGGCTGTCATCGTGATATTTGTGCTGCATTGGCCGTAGTTGTTTTGATTTACTCATGGGAAATCGATCTAGTTGTCGCCAATCTCACCCCCAGTCACTATCAGTCTTCCTATGCTGTTTGTCATCGGGAAATATGAAAAAATATCCATATTGATCACGGCTGTGAACTGTACACTGCCTGCCCACGCACTGGCATGCACGAATTTGCACAGGCATCCTGCATGCCCTTAGCTTAATTGAGCGTTTTAGCAATATTCTATTTTTTGCATTCCAGTGAGCAACAGCAACCTGCAAAACTGAAAAGCTGCAAAGCTTGGAGGAAAGCCATCGGCTCTCTACTTCCTGCTCTCTGCTCTCTGCTTCCTGCTCTCTGCTCTCTGCTCTCTGCTCTCTGCTCTCTGCTCTCTGCTCTCTGCTCTCTGCTCTCTCTGCTCTCTGCTCTCTGCTTCCTGCTCTCTGCTCTCTGCTCTCTGCTCTCTGCTTCCTGCTCTCTGCTCTCTGCTCTCTGCTCTCTGCTCTCTGCTCTCTGCTCTCTGCTCTCTGCTCTCTGCTCTCTGCTCTCTGCTCTCTGCTCTCTGCTCTCTGCTTCCTGCTCTCTGCTTCCTGCTCTCTGCTTCCTGCTCTCTGCTTCCTGCTCTCTGCTTCCTGCTCTCTGCTTCCTGCTCTCTGCTTCCTGCTCTCTGCTTCCTGCTCTCTGCTCTCTGCTCTCTGCTCTCTGCTGCACTCAGTCGCTCGGCTGGCCACACCTCCCCCCAGAGTCAATGCAACACATCCAGGTAGCAAACATTTTTAGAAATTGCAGCTTGCACCCGGACCAAAACCAAAGCTTGCGTTCTTGGGAGGACCAACAGTGCAGTCGTTGTTGTTGTATCCACTAACATAACCTATAGCCAGCAGTCCACAATTGCACTAACCCAAGCCCTCTGGCTTAGGCCTGTGTAGCTAGCACTAACTCGGCCTCTCCCGGGGTTGCTATGCTGAGTCTAGCCTAAGGTTGCCCGGCATGTTTTTTACTGTGAGAGTCGGCAGGATTAGAACCGTCTAGAAAGTCATGGGCCCCATCGCTCATGCAGGCAGTGTGTATGTTCTATGGACCGGCTGTACTGGTCCGGCACGTGTTGTGCCGGTATCAAGTGAAGTGACCTTGGGCAGCTGGTGGCAGCACCCATATCTGTCGAGCTTTTTTGGAGCTTCGTGTCGTCGATAAGGGGCACCAAGAATGGCCAAGCCTTTCAGCAGCAGCAGCAGAGACGGTGGGGCTGGCAGCCCAAGTCCGTGGCGCCGGACAATGTCTGCTGCATAGTATCGACTAGCTGATCCAGAGGTTCGGCATTATTATGGTAATTTCAGATGCTGATTGGGCCTTCAGCAGCCCGAGATGCTGCCGATACGATCGAAGCCAGCCAGCCAGACTTTATCTGGCTGGCTGGCTGCTTATCTGCTGGTCGGCCGGTGAATCAGTGGATCCCGGCTGGCGAATGGCCGATCTCCACTTTGCTTAGTACTTACCGTGTGAGTGTTTGTACAAATAGGCGTGGACCCGATCGGCTGCCAGCTTAGACACTTCCTCTCTCCCGGTGGATTGCCTCCTTAACATTTTGCCTCTCAGCGGTCTCTTTCCAATTGTGCAGGCGAAAATCAAGCCTGAACCATCGCCGGCTGACCGCGGGCTGCCACCCGACGAGCCTCTTATGGACTTGGCCCCGGTAAGGCTCCGGCCCATGGCAAAGGCGCATCTGCGCGAGTTGCCCGTGCTCCTGAAGCCGGTCGCATGCATGCACTCTCCTTGCCGAGTGCTGCATGAACCATGTGCTCTCAGCAGCCCGACTGCTTTCCGAACACCTGCACCTGCAGCTGTCTGCCGACGACGCAGCAGGTGCAGCACTCTGGGGGGGGGGAGTCTGCAGCTGCCAGACAGTGCTTCAGCTGTCAGCCTCCTAGTTACCGATCTGCCAGCCTGTCAGCAGCACTGAATAGCGTACAACAAACCGAGCAATAAAGGGTGAAGTTGTTTCTTACTGCTAAGTGCTGTGGGTAGACGTCTGGGCAGCTGTTTTTTGTGATGCTTGTGATGTGTCTCACGAAGCTGCTGGGTGAGCTATTGCCCACCGCTACAGTCCCAGGACCACTGTGCCATGCTTTTGCTGCATGCAAGCCTGATTTATTAAGCAGCGTTGTATCCCGAATGGATACAGTTGCACCGGAAAGAAGGAAGGATATATATATTCTTCCACCTTGGTCAGATGGAACCCACAACCTTAGAAGGCAGGGCTAAGAGTTATGCCAGCTCTCTCTGTCTTTCTCTTCTCTCTTTCTCTGTCTCTCTCTGTCTCTGTCTGTCTGTCTGTCTGTCGCTCTCTCTCTCTCTCTCTCTCTCTCTCTCTCTCTCTCTCTCTCTCTCTCTCTCTCTCTCTCTCTCTCTCTCTCTCTCTCTCTCTCTCTCTCCAGTGGATAGCTTTATTTATCGGTGTGGCCAGCCTACAGGAAATCTTCAGCGTAGGCGATCGCCCGAAGCACGAGTGCTACTGATGCATCGAGGCAATAGCACCGGCAGCTTCAGAACTGCTGAACCCAGTTGAATTTAGACCATTTGACCTCCATCACGACCTGCAGGCCGACTGTCCGAATGAATTTCCGTATATTGCTGGTGTGGTCGTGCTTGTCGAACATTTGCAGTCGATGTGCTCTGGCGATTCCAGAATACCCTTGGTACTGCTATTCGTCATGGGTCATGCACTTGTCATTATAAATGGAAAGGCTGCACGGCATGTGGTAGCTCCTTGCTACCTTCCTTGGCCGTGACGCTTGCAAGGCGGCAGGAGTCAAACCAGAGTTTTTTGCACTGATATCGGCATAGGCTGTACTAGTGCTATATCCCATGCAAGCCCGGTAACTTCCGAGGACACTAAATCACCTGTGGCCGGCACATGGTAGATGGCAGCTTCGAGAAGTGGAATGTCAGAACTGTGGCTCGAGAGAGAGAGAGAGAGAGAGAGAGAGAGAGAGAGAGAGAGAGAGAGAGAGAGAGAGAGAGAGAAAAATACCTTTGAGCCATCGATAATCTCCTAGCAATGAAAGGCCGAGACCACTGGGTCGGAGCCTCAGTCCTGCAAAGTCCAAGGACAGGAAAAATGACGAATCCTTGACGTCGAGTGGCCAAAGTCACAGGCTTAAAGAAAGGGGGGCCCGATTGATCGTTGCTGGGGACCCCCTTATGCCCACCAGGAAGCCACTCGAACCCCTGGGTGCCTGATGTCCGAAAGCCACGCTGCTGCTGATGGATGCACACGGGGAAAGGGGCATCGTCATTAGCCACAGTGTCTGGTTCCAGCTGAGTAGTCCCGGTGGCTCTCGATCGACCTCGGCTCTGCTGGCCGAAGCTGGCATCAGATTGGGCAGACTCGGTCTCTCTCTCTCTCTCTCTCTCTCTCTCTCTCTCTCTCTCTCTCTCTCTCTCTCTCCTATCTCTCTCTCTCTCTCTCTGCCTCCCGCGCTGCTGCTGCTGCTGCTGCATTCAGCCTCGTCCTCGTTGTATGCAGCCGCGGCCCGCAAAGAAGTCGGCCTCGTCGGCGTCGCTGCCGCGTCCGCAGCCTCACGACGAGAACTCTCGCATGGCTTCGAGGAGAGGTGAGCAACTGCAAGGCGTGCTGCTCGTATTGTCCGAGGCCCTGGTGAAGGCGCTTGCTTGCACTCGAGTCGCTCGGTGGCATTGACGTCAGGTCCGCAGTGGCTTGCGTTCCTTGCGAGCTTCAAGCGGCAGCCAGCCGAGAGGGCTCACGAGACGAGCCGAGGGACGTGGGGGGGTAGGAGCTGCAGAAGCACACAGCCTCGTGACCTGCCTCGCTCAGGCGCCGACCGAGCGTGCCACGTGCCTAGGTAACAGTGGTGTCTCTGTGTGTGTGGTGTCAAGCGGTGTCAGCTAGCTCAGCAGTCAGCCGACCATGCCTGCGATTCAAACAAACGGCGCGCCCACTACTGCCCTGCTAGTGGCCATCTTGCCCACTTGCTGTCTGCGAACTAGCCTGGAGAGCCAAGCCGGCATTGGCATTTGGCCCTCCGAAGAAACGTACTATTATTCGTGACGGTTCGCTTTCAAATTTGCTTTTTGCTTCAGTACTCCTTGCTGATGAGCTTTGCAAGAGAAGGATTTTTGTAAGCATCCCTTTTTTCCATTGCCGTGCATTCGAGGTTTTTTGTTAGATAAGCCGTTACTTACCGTTACTATCCAATCGGACAGTCGGCAAACGGCAGAAAGCTGGAGTGGCTCTGACCGGTCGGCTGGTGCACTGGCGACTGAACCGGTCGACTGACATTGCGCAGCCGTGACGGTGTCTTGCCTCTAGACCGGTGTGAAGGACAGCTGCGATCGAAAGATATTAGAGCGGTATAGCTAAATGCTTGTGGCAAACCACGTTGGAAAGCAAAAGCCGAAGCTAGCGGTGTCTGCTGCACCGCTACCTCAGCTGTCGGCCAGGAGGCCCTCAGCCAGGAGTGCTCTTGGTTTGTTAGGGTGGGGGTGCTAAACCCTAGCTCGCGGGCTGCTGGCATGAGTGGGTGACCCATGTTACGTCACCCAGCCTATTTTCCTGCCTTCAGCCTAACGATCCTCGAGCCGACATGCTTCTGTCAAACTGTGCCAACTTGCTCGACACGACTGAGCGTCTGCACGCTAGACGTCTTGTCGATACTGCTTCCTTGTGTGAGCCAAACTAGAGGTGCCTCGGCTGCAAGTGCCTGACTATGAACGGCTTTACAGCTAGCTGAAAAGTTATTGCTCGGTTGGCTGCGATGCCGTCACGGGGCTGGAGCGTCCCTATGTGGCCGGGTGATTTCTGGGCTCAGATTCGGGCTGGTCGCCGCACCCGTTGACCAGGCCGTTCAGCTCGTTTTTAAAAAGATTGTATTTCCATAGTTGGGCTTTCCCATTCGGCGGCTTCACTCGAAGCCTCACTGGCTGCTGCCCCCCTCTGAAGACCTTTTTGCCGGCGCTGCTGCTGCTGCTGCTGCTGCTGCTGCTGCTGCTGCTGCTGCTGCTGCTGCTGCTGCTGCTGCTGCTGCTGCTGCTGGGTACCGAAGTGGTGGTGGCTCTGAGAGCGCCACGTTCGAAGAGCCTCGACCTGTGCGCCGAAGGCGCTCCGCTGCCGACCTCTTTAGAGACACGTAAAAAGCGGGCCGTCCCAACCGAGAAACCACTGGAATGGAGAACCAGAGAAGCGACTCGAAGCTCTGCAGCTCCGAAGGCGTACGCCAGCGAGCCGAGTTCGCTTTTTTACCCCTCAGTCTCATTGGCGCCGGAAAGTCTGGTGTTGCGTGCCCCAGGCCAGGCAGGGCTGTGTAGGCCCGTCGAAAGAGAATAACCTCATTTGCCCCCCTCCGCAAGTACGACTGCCCCTTGAAGTATACGGCCGCCCTATGTAAACTGACTCTAATTCACATTTGAACTGAAGGCTTGCTGTCCCAGCAGCCTTTTCGGCTTCATCTAAAGATCCGGTCCCTCCTCCAGAAATGCCCTCTGAAACTGCATGCCGGAAAAGCATGCCATCCGACAAGCTTCTAGCAGTTCTCTCCTTAAGTGTGGTTGCCACTCCCTGAAAGTCAGGTAATCCTGGGGGTGGGGATTTGGGGAGGGAGGGCTAAAAACGCACCTATTTATGACAGCATTTAGTGGGTCCCTGCGATTCCGTCCATTATGTGCTTATGCCTGCTGCTGTATGCTGCCACTAACCATACTTGCATGCTGACCCTGTGCATGGCACTCCTAACCATGTTATTCATGTTGTTTATCAAGCATGGTACCACTCATCATTCGATCGTGTTTCCTTTGCAGCATATGTAAAGCGCCTAAGAAAGAGATTGAGTTCTCTGAGGGCGCTTTATCAAGCGTGTTATTATTATTATTATTATTATTGGCATAAGAGGGGCACATGTCTCTAGCACACCGTATTTATCTGCATCGCCTTGCAGGTGGAGCTGAATCCATCCCTGCCTGCAGGCATGCCTGCTATATGGCTGCCATACAACTAATGCTTGTAACTGCTTAATGTGAGATAGTGGCTACGATGCAAGTTGCCACTGTTGGGAGGTTGTAGGATAAACAGTTTCCTTTACAGCAGTGTTAAATGCCTAGAAGGAGATTGGATGCTCTGAGGCCGTGCATTATTATTGTTAGTATCGTTATTATTCCCGTGGCTGACAAGGCTTGCTTTCCTCTGCCTTCTCCATCGAAAGTTAAAAATGACAGCAAAGGTTAGCCGATTCAGCAGTCTCATTAATATAGTGGCAGGAAAAAATAAAAAAAATACTAGCTCATTACAGCCTCTTTTGTAAAGCGGCAGAAGAGCCTTTTCGGCTATCAATACCGCTTGAGCTACAATGCAGGATTGCCCACCGCAGGATTCGAACTGACGACCTCGGGACCGAGATCATGGAAAGCAACCGCCTTACCTTCTGTGCCATCACGGCTCACCAAAGCCTTGACGGCTATCACTACAGCTTGCAATGGGCAATACAACTGGGCAATAAGGGATCGCTCGCTGCAGGATTCGAACCCTCGATCTGGACCATGAAAAGCAAGCACCTTACCTCCTGGGCCAAGACCCAGGGTCTGAAGTTTTGACGTCCACTCAGTCAGTCAGCATTCGCAGTGCTTCGGTGGGCCGCAGATGCTGCCGGAGGGGCCATTGTGCAGCCTGCGCAAGAGATAAATCAGCTTCAGCATAACTCTTACCAAAGGTGCGCTTATGCCGTCGCTAGCCAGTCCAAACCTGTACCTTCGGGCGAAGGGGCTCGCGAAAAGAAAACTACACTCGCCGAAGCGGTCGCGTGACTTCTCGGTGCTTGGTCGTGCCAGCAGAGCGCCGCGAGAGTGCTGTAGGAGGATTGAGCAGTGAGGCCTTTTGGCACCACGAGGTGCACTCGAGTGCTGCCGAACCGTGTGCATCTTTGTGAGAACGATTTGAGCGAGCTGGCTGAGCTGCCGGAAGTCAGGCAGCAGCCGAAGTTCGTGCTAGGCTGTGGCCATCTACAGGGCATGCCCTTGCCGGCTCACTGCCGCCGCGACGCCAGCTGATCGTCAGCTGCTGCTCAGTTGGTGAGGACGTCGCTCTCCTCAGACACGAGGCTGTGGTCCTGCTGCTCAGGTCGAGCTGAAGCTCGCAAGCAATGCAGCAACTGCTTCACCGCTAGCCCGCACAGCTAGCGGGCGACTCGTTTAGTTTGCCGGCGACATTTAGTCGTAAATCTGTCGGCTGTCTCGAGATGCACTAAACCACCGAGGATATTTAGTGACAACTTCCAGTCTACACACTAGGCCTCGAAGCTTGCACAGCTGAGACTGGAAGTAATTGGGGAGGGGCCCACCGAGGGAGCCGGCTTTTAGCAGGTGGCCGTGACATTTGGGCTAATTGACCTAATCGTTAATCGGCATTATAAACATGCCTGAAGTCAGCCTCAGAGCAGTCACTCGTGGGATGGAAGCCGGTCGTTTGAGAAGCTGTCAATATTGCAGTAGACGCAGACTGCTGCATCGTCGACGTTCAATGGTAACACCTGCTGTTTGCCAGAGAGCAAGGGTAGTCGGCCGTGCATTTCTAGTCTTTGTACCTCTGCTGTCCTAGTGCCACCCTTTGCTTGTGCTTTGTTCACGTGAGCACGTGAGCCGTGTGTGATAGGGCTGCCGGACGCATCTCTTGCCTGCAGACGCAGCTGTTCCGCTCGATGTCGTCGCTATCAGCAGAGCACTGCTTCGGTGCTTCTCTGCCGAACGAGAACATTATACGTGGCTGTTCGTAGCTCTCTGGCGGTCTATCCAGGCAGACGTCTTGGTACCGTCGACGAGTCGCCTTGTCGCGATCCGCCGAGACTTGCTACCAGGTGCTTCTGTACTAGTACTCTTCGGAGGGAGGGGCCAATTAAGAGCCAATTTCATTCATACGATTGTAATCAGGACCCACTGCTAGAATCGAGGCATGATGCATGCGGTATGACAGATGGATGTAGGGCTATGTCACACACATGCACACACACACACACACACACACACACACACACGCACACACACAGGTGGATGCTTTGAGCTATGCATCGTGCTTGACATGTCACACCCGCCTTTTTGTCAGCTCGGCGCCCTGCTCCCAGCCACAATTTTACCGATGCTCGTTTTCAGTAGCTTTCAGCTCCACTGTACTCTTCAATTGTAGAGGTGCCTATGCCGCTGCTGCTGCCGCCACCCACAGCGCCACCATCCAGTGCAGCGCCAGTGCCGCCGCTGACTCCGCTGACGCCTCCCGCGCTGCCGGCCAAGCCGACGTCACGTCCTCTTCCTCCGGCTCCTGGAACGGCCATGGCGTCGGCAGTTGCGGCAGCGCTGCCGCCTCCTTCGTCTGAAAGCAAGCAAGCTGCCGCTGTGCGCTCTGACACCAGACTGCCGCATCCGGCATCTGCTGATAATGGCCGAGCGCTGCCGGCTGCCGACTCGTCCGGACTGTCGCAAGTGCCCGAGCACAAGAGCTGCCTCGGTATGGAGTTTGCTCTCGGCCGCCACCAGCCCTCTCGCTTGCCCGCCGTTGCTGTGTCTTGCGGGCGTCGATGGCTTTGCGGGCTCGGCTGACTGGCTGGATGTGGCATGTCCTTTAAACCTGCTGCTGCCGGAAGCATGCATGTGGGTTTTGCGAAACGACCCGGGCATTCTGTCACCAGGTTGCTGCTGTCAGCACATATGCCGGTGCAGTGCTGCAGGAGCGAGCCGGCTCTCGGTCGTTAGTCCACTGCTCGCCGTCCGTCAGCTCCATCTGCCGAGTGTTCTCTCCGTGTTTTCTAGCTCCGAGGCAGCGGCTGCTGCCGCGGCCAGTGCCAGCTAAGGGCACCGGACACCTGGCGGCTTTTGGAAAATCGCTTGCGCTTGCACTTTCGCTAACCTGCATAGCTATGTGAAAGACTGCTGTAAAGATCTCAGATCTCAGATTGCGGCGCAGGTCTGATTGGCATAGATTGGCTGCTGTTTGCATCAAGTCGGGCTCTGCGATTAAGTGCAATGTGTGGGTCACCTCTTCACACGAAGGGATAGGCTTGTTGCCGGATCATGTTGCAGATTGCCAGAGTCATCAGGAGTGTTGCAGAAAACCCATTTAGTGGACGAAATTATTGGAGGCTATTTTAGGAGACTCGAATGTCTACCAATTCAGGATAAATAGTGTAATTTCCACTAGCCACATTTGCCCTCTAACCACATTTGCATGCTGACCCTGTGCATGTCACCCCTAACCATGTTATTCATCATATTTATCAAGCATGATATTACTCACCATTCAATCGCGCTTCCCTTTGCAGCAAATGTAAAGCGCCTAGAAAGAGATTGAGTTGTCTGAGGGCGCTTTATCAAGTGCATTATTATTATCTTATACTTGGCCGACTGCCGAAGCAGTGATATGCAAGCTGAGTCACCAATAGACAATGATCGGTATCTCCAAGCCGAGTAAGAAGTGTATTGTCGAAAAAACGAAGTAATATATGTATGACCTTAGCGAAGTGACGTGTCGACTACTGTTTCTAGTACTCGTACTGCCACCGCATTTCTCGTGTCCAAATAAACCGGCTTCCTTAATCACCGTAGGGCAGTTTGCAAACGGTTCGTCGGCTTGTACGGGCAAGCTGCACATCTGTTATTCACGGACCACATGCAGCATTTGCTGGGACCAGTAGCTGTTTTTTATTTACACCTCCATCGAGCCAGTTGTTTCAGAATCAAGCAAGCATTTCCGTGCAGTGGTGCAGTGTCACCTGTCTTGAGCAGTGTCCACGATAGCTCGTGCGCCGATCGGCAACACCGGCTCTCTCTTCATCTCGCTGACAGGCTTGTATTGCATCAACTCTCTGTATGCCTACCAAAGTGCCTGCGAATCCGGCCCCTGCCCTCGGCACTTCGTGCTGATCTAAGCCAAATACCATGACTGCCTGCTGCCGTATCATCGATCAGCAGCAGTTTGCTCTCACAGCTGCCTTGCGTGCAGTCAACGAACAGCTTCAGCTGGGCAGCAACCAAGCGAATTGTGGTTTTTGCGAGTGCCATGCACAGGTCTCGAGACCCGTATACTCCGACATCCTAGCCTAGGAAGGGCAGCTCGAAAAGTCGGCTTCCGTCGACGGGCGCTTCGGCTGCAAATGGAGTTTGGAAGGTCTCGTGTGGGCTGAGGTGTCGCGTGGCTGTGTGGCATAATGTGAGGTCTGCCTGGTTAGTGGCTGAAGTCGAACCTGACTTTGCGCAAATCGCCAGCTCAGCTGGCAGCGTGCACACACAAAGAGCCATGCGCCTAGTGTCCTAGTGTCTTGCATCTCCTGCGAGGTGGGTGAGAGTGACCGGATAGGATCCTGCAGAATCGGAATGTGCTGCTTCGTTCTGCTCGACGGTCGCGCGTGCCAAGAGAGGAACTCGCGGTGGCGCTTCGGTCCGGCACGCCTTTTTAAGGCAGTGACCCCCTCCCCCCCCCCCCCGAGTGGCAGCTGGCTCAGCTGCCGGCGCTCGCGTTCGTCCGTGTGCCCCTGCCTACTGGCTGGCTGGCTCGAGTGCGAGCAGCTAGCGTCGAGCTTTGCCAGCCAGCAGGCGTGTGACCTGCTGCGCCTGCCTGCCAGTCGCTGTGGGCGCAGTGGCCGCTCGACTGCAGCGCAGTGCCGCTCTTGTACGCTCGCTTGCGATCAGCAGAGAGCTCGCGGTGTGACCTGCCATCGGACTCGCTGTCCGCTGTGGTGAATGCATGTAGACGTCGCTTTCGTCTGCATGCTGCATGTCGTAGCTGCAGCCTCCGCGGCCGTGTTGTACATCGCCGGCAAGGGCGCGCGGTGCTTTTTAGATGAGCTAGACAGTGTTGGCAGCACCCCGACACTGAACAGTGTTACGGTCACGCGGCCGAAATTCCCCAACCGGAGACTGCCAACGGCCCCGGCACTGAAGAGAGAGGATGTAAGAGAAGCGTTGCGCATCATGCGGCTTCGCTCCCTGCCAAAGGTCCAAGCTACAGCAGCCCCGGAAGGGTCAGGCCACCTGGGTCCCATCCTGTAATCTGCCGAGACAGTTGTTGTTGTTGTTTTTGTTGCCTGGCATGCCTGCATCTCCTGTTGTCCGGTCGACTGTCGTTGTTACCGCTGGCCTGACTGCTCACGGTGATTGCAGCCCTTAGTTGTTCCTTTGTTGCGCCTGCCCTTTAAGTCAGCTGCAGAGCATATGAGTGACTGCTATTTTTGGGAGCTCTTTTGAATCGTTCATCGTATAGAGCGTGGACAGGTCCAGCAAGGCTGGACACGTGGTTGTCAACGGTTACACTTCCACAGTCAGTGCAAAGAGCAGTCTAGCTCGACGAGGTAACCCGATCTGACATTCTGCCCTCTGACCTGCTGGCAGTAGCTGGGCTTGGCTCTCCACTGGCATCGGCTCTGCTCTTCCCTTCGTGTGGCGAAGCTCAGGCCTCACTGCCTCGGGCTTTGCTTGGTCAGAGTGGGGCTGACTGACAGCCCAGTCATGGCTGTCTGCGCCGTCCTTGATAACGTTGATGTGGTTGATGTGCACTAGCTGCTGGAGCCACCCCTGCTGCTGCTGCTTGGTTGGAGGCAGCTCACTTCCCTCTTTGCACTGCTTCTGCCTGTGCATTCCGGTCACAGCATCTGCTGCGTTGAACCGATGATGGCACCTCCCAGCTCACTGAAGCAGGCTGGCGATGCTTGCTTACCTGCCACCGTCGGCACTAGGCAGCGGCTCGGCGAGCATCTTCATTTAACACTTGCTGATCGCTGTAGCCTTCCGGTTGTAATTATTGCCTGCATTAAATTTGTTTACACTGCATCGTGCTCGGACCGCGCTTGTGCTGCCTGCCTTTCCCACCACTCACATTTGTCTCCCACCACTCACATCTCGCCCCTGCGTTTGCTGGTTGAAGTGGATGTCATAGGCAGGGGGGGGGCAAGTGAGCAGAGTAGTGAGCAGAGTAGTGTGCAGTCATTATGCAGCTCATCCCTGCGCTCTTTCAAACCCGCGATTTCAGCAGCCGAAGAAGCACCGATAATGCATGGCAGTGAAAGATGGCAGCCTCGGTTCGTCGCTTCGTACAGTCGTAGCTTAGCAGGCGCCTGGCGTAGCGTGGGGCAAGCATGCAAGGGCAGGAGGAACAGCCGGTGGCACGTCGGTCGGCGCTTGGCCAGTGCTCAGGCGTTATCCCCCACCCACTTCAATGCCACTGTGCAGCGGTGCTCTGCCCGGCGCATTCTTCTCAGAGCTACAGGCTGAGGAGTTACGGGTGTTAAGCTCTGCTCTCTCTCTCTCTCTCTCTCTCTCTCTCTCTCTCTCTCTCTCTCTCTCTCTCTCTCTCTCTCTCTCTCTCTCTCTCTCTCTCTCTCTCTGTCTCTCTGTCTCTCTGTCTCTCTGTCTCTTTCTCTCTCTCTCTGTCTGTCTCACTGTCTCTGTCTCTGTCTCTCTGTCTGTCTGTCTGTCTGTCTGTCTGTCTGTCTCTCTGTCTCTCTCTCTCTCTCTCTCTCTCTCTCTCTCTCTCTCTCTCTCTCTCTCTCTCTCTCTCTCTCTCTCTCTCTCTCTCTCTCTCTCTCTGTCTCTCTGTCTCTCTCTCTGTCTCTCTCTCTCTCTCTCTCTCTCTCTCTCTCTGTCTCTCTCTGTCTCTCTCTGTCTCTCTGTCTCTCTCTCTCTCTCTCTCTCTCTCTCTCTCTCTCTCTCTCTCTCTCTCTCTCTCTCTCTCTCTCTCTCTCTCTCTCTCTCTCTGTCTGTCTGTCTCTGTCCCGACGTGACGTACGGCCAGGCTCGTTCGGAGGCATGCTTTTCTTGCTCTCCTTCCGGGCTTAATTACGTCGGCGCGCGGCTCGGTGCTCTCGCTTAGGTCGGCCGCTTCGTGGAGCATCAGCAGAGAGAGCTCGTGCATCGGTAGAGGACCGAGCGGCTGGCAGGGGCGAGAGCATGTGCGCTGCTGCTGCTGCTGCTGCTGCTGCTGCTGCTTTGCCGCCTCGCCGCTGCTCTCTTTTTTCGCATTCTCCCTTTGACCCGCTGTCAGCCGATGCATTCTCTTTTAGCCTCGTCGTCGGACGCAGCTGCACCGCCGCCACCCACTGCCTCGGCAGCGGAGGGGCGCGACGCCGCCTCTGCCTCGGCGACGTGCGGCACCTCTGCGGCCGTCGAGGCCCCGCTGGAGGCGATGCGCCGCGAGGTGGCCGACCTGAGTGCGGCCCTGGTCAGGCAGCGCGACGGCGTCGCGCACGAGCTGCTGCTGCTGCGCGAGTCGGTGGCCGCCGTGCGCGCCGACCTGGAGCAGAGGATCGCCGCCGCCCTGGTCGAGCTGGCGGACGAGAAGCGGCAGCGCGTGGCCGCGCAGGCCGACGTTGAGCTGCTGCGCGATCAGGCCTTCCAGCGCCGCCTGCAGGCCTGAGCCGCCGAAGAAACGGCTGCTGTGGTGGCCTTGACCTTCTTGCCCGCTGAGTCCCACTCCGCCAGCGTGTCGCCGCCGGGCACCCGTGCCGCGGCGACTTCGGTCGCGCGAGCACTCGGCGCCTCTCGAGGCGCTCGGCCGACCGCAGCGCTCGCGCGTGCAAAGAAAGACTCGAGCGCTGCCGCCATGGCGGACTGCAGAGGCAACAGTAGTGTCGACCAGTTGGTCTTGCCCTGGTCGTTTGGCTAGTCAACTGACGGGACCCTCTGACCCTCCCCTCTGCCCCTCCCCTCTCGTTTGCCTCTGCCCCTTCCCTCCTCCTCCTCCCCTCCTCTCCCCTGCCGCTCCCCCTCATCTCCCCCCCCCCCAGTGGGCGACACGTGTCTGGTAGCAAACGACCCAAGTTGGTTGCAGCTGAAAGCATGAGGTGCTGTGTTGGGCCGAGTTAGCTGCAGCCGCCTGGCGGCCGCAGCAAGCCGGCGGTTTCTGTTAACCTTGCCTGCATGGCTGATGGTGGCTGCCGCTAGCTGCCGGCACTCTGCTGCTGTCTGCTGTTGCCGCTGTCTGCTGCTACTGCTGTCACATTCTAATCTATTGATGTTGCTGCAGCTGCTGCGGCCTTAACTGCAATTGCTTGTCACCACTGGTCGTCTGCCGAAAGCTTGAAAACAAGCCGAGACAAGATGTGCGCGAGTTGCCGATGCATCTTCCACGGCAGCCTCGGAGCCAGTGTCTGTCTGTCTGTCTGCCAAGCTCACTAGCTGCGAACTGTATGCATCCGGTTCTCTTTGGTGCGTGCAGATGCTTATTAAGCCGCGACTGGACCTTTGGGCTCGGCCCCTTGATCTACGCATTGTTTTATAGGTGCTGATACCTTTTTCTCGCTTCTTTTATTTATATTTTGTGTACTCTGCCGTGGCCGAAAGAACTCGGCTGTCAGCAAAAGTCGTAGAGATGATGCGATCAGATCTGCTCATCTATCTTTTGGTGCATGCATTGTTTCGCAGTCACTGTGCCTATAAAATGTCTGTGCCATATTATCGTTGTCCGTGCTGCTCTTGTTGGTGCGGTAAGTTTGTGGACTGCGTTTTTGCCCTTTCACTGTGGGCTGAGCTGGTTTCTCCTGCATACTGACAGAGGGCCTGCTATTTCCGTCTTGCGTTAGCATGAAGTCTAGCGTGCCCGAGAAGCTACCGATTGACGGCTAAGGTAGCTGCCAACACGAGGAAGCTTGGCTGCCTGCCGTGTCGTCCGAGGAAGACGATCAAGTGACTGCATCTTGAACTTGTAGACGAGCTGGCCTTTCAGTGCAGCCGTGCATTGCTTGTGGATCTGCCTCAGTCACTAGCGGGTACTATAGGCAAGACGTTGAGCATCGAGACATCGTTGCCTTCGCTTAGCCAAACCTATTTAGGAGTATTGAAAAGCACTGGCTTTTGCTTGTGGATATGTATAAAAAAAGACCGCTCAAGGTGTGCCGAGTACCACCTCATCATGCCCACTTGCAGCCCTTTAAAGCGTTCGTAAAGTGCCTAGAAAGAGATTAAGCTCTCTGAGGGTAGTATACAAATGTATTATTATATTAATATTTTATTGATGGGATACTCCAGTGATCTCTTTTAGGTCCACTTCTTTTCACATAGTATACCCCCTCTTGCCGATGAAATCGCCTAGAACAATCTAAGCTTTCATTTTATGTAGGCTACACAGCTGTACCCTTGCTTTATTACCTCCATTCACTCAAGCATGTCAAACTCTCTGAACCCCCTTAAACAAATACTAGCTGATTTGACAGACTCTTTTGTATAGCGACGGAAGAGCCTTTACGGCTATAACTACTGCTTGCAGCGGTGATAAAGGGTCGCCCACTGCTGGATTCGAACCCACAACCTTGGGACAGAGGTGAAAAGCAACTGCCTTTTCTAGTGTGCCACCAGGCTCCTTTGTAGCATGTATTGCTGACATTTGCACTTGGATGGTAGCCAGCGTTCTCAAATTGAATGACTAATCAAACTCAGTTATGTGCCAACCTAGTATCAATCGGAAATTGGAAAATTATAATCCTGAGATCGATTCAGCTATATTTATCATATTTCTCCAGTTGCCTCAGCCAGAAATCCTCGGGCCCTCTTCCAAAATGATCTTTCACTAGATGTCTGTCAGCTACGTGAGATAGCAAACATTTGGGTCGTATACAGATACCACAACCAAGCTGATCCGTGCATTTGTCCAATCCTTTCTCGACTTTGCAGCTCCCACTTGCAGGTCTACTTGACTGTACCGTAAACGCCTGCTAATTAGTGCACACCTGTGCGGCTAAGCTTGTCTGTCGTGCCCTTCAAAAATGCCTAGGTACACCAGTTTTCATCGGCCTGAACTGGCTACCCATCAAGCAATGTAGCTGCTTCAACGCTTACCTATCGGAACGATTTTTTCGTCAGGGTTCGCATTATATCGCCAGGTCTTCGGACTCGTAGGCTATACTGAAGTCGTAAAGCTACGATTCGATCCAACCTAAACTTGGTTCGAAACTGCATTCAGATATTTTCAGTGAAGCTTGTGACTCGATTGAAGTAGTGATATGCGATTTGACATTTCAAAAGGAGCTAAAAACTCACACGTTCCTCACACCATTACGTTAGCACTCACATTGACATTGCCTTTCCAGCATTTGTAAAGTATTATTAGTGAAGTAAGGTGTTCGCTCTTCACGACCCCGAGGTCGTGGTTTCGAATCGTGCAGTTTATGACGATTGTTTATTGCCAACTTCGAGCGATGGTGATAGCCATTGAGGCTCTTCTGCCGCTATATAAATGAGGCTGCTAAAACCGCTAAGACTACCCAAGCTAGCCTTTCCGGTGCAGCATGTTATAAGTGTAACTCCAATACAGCGAACTGGGACAAACTGGTGCAAATTCGAATACGCCGTTCTCAGATATTGTAAAGCTCAGAATGGCACGCACTTTACATTAGGATCGTGTAGCTAAATGCCGGCAGACATTTTGGCCAGCTTGATACTTAAAGGCCGCGATAGCCCTGGAGTTAAGGTGTTCGCTCTTCACGACAGAGTTCGTGGGTTTGAATCCTGCTGTGTGCGATCCTGTATTGCCAACTGCAGGCGGTGGTGATGGCCGTCAACGCTCTTCTGTCACTGCGAAAACTGAGGATCATGTATGAGCTATTTATTATTTATCT
Source organism: Cristatella mucedo (assembly GCA_009760855.2). NCBI lineage: Eukaryota > Metazoa > Bryozoa > Phylactolaemata > Cristatellidae > Cristatella > Cristatella mucedo. The sequence goes on along the minus strand of WPIO01000039.1, from coordinate 1,471,419 downwards.
ATTCTTAAGTGTCAGCTAGCAAGAACCCATATTTGTACAACACGTTTAGATTCCAATTATTTTTATATTAGTTTATTCTCATTCCTCATTCTCTTGAAAACTTACCCCAGCATAGTAACTAGTAAAATAGCACGTTGCTACTGATAACTCACCAGGTAACGTACAAATTTATCTTTGCTCTTCGTCAAAACATTGTACTATCCTAATCTGCGCCTAAAATGACTACACAATAGCCACTATTTCACCAGACCTTGCTTTTGCTGTGAAGATGTTCAATGACATTTTGAAATTCCCGGTTTTACCGTTTGACACGGAACGGACATCAGGTTCACGTGTATAGCATGCATTGCTCCGATACCCAAGTTAGTGAGAGTTAAAACGGCCATAGCACTTTAAGTAGTATCCACATTAAAAGTGCAGGTGCCTTAAACGAACAGTGTAGTCTTATTTTATTGGTAATTAGGAAAATGCTGAACAGCCATTTTTGACTGACGTGGCATCAAGCGGTTGCTTGCGAGCAGCAGAAGCATTTAGCTATATCCTTCGACAATTTAAATAGACAATAGTAAAAAAGTACTAGATGAAAGCATCTGCTAAAATGTGCGAGGCCTACAAATCATGCTTTGGCACGCCTATCTGGGATCAAGAGAAGCCATGGCACCTTACTTCACATGCCAGCTTAGCGAGAGCACTGTTGAAGGTGGGGTGAGAAATTAATCCTCGCTAGATGAAGTCTCTTGCGCAGTATTAGGTAATGCGAGTGCCATTAATTGTGAAGTCATTAAACTACAGTATGCTCGCAGGCCGGCGGTACGGAGGAGAAAAGGAGCCAAGAAGTTTGCAAGCTCCCAACAAGAATTTGGAAGGAACCGACTGACCTCTCAAGCACCTGCTTCTTTGTCTACTTTGTGGAGTCTTCCTAATGTCGAACTGGTAACAGTGTGTCTCCCATCAAGTATCCACACGTCCCTTCCTTCATCCATTACACCAGTACTACACTGCCCCGAGCTCCCCATACTCACCCTCCGAAATGGGGTCAGTCATCTTCAGTAAAGAGCTGCAAGTCAGACATCGAGGATGATATTACGGATACAGATTACAGATTCACAGATGCGCCTTAGTCGAGGAAGCCATCTTTCCCTCCAACTTCGTGTTTCCTTTGCTGCAACTGTAAAACGCCTAGAAAGAGATTGATTTCTCTGAGGGTGCTTTATCAAGTGTGTTATTATTAACGAGAATTGCGTCAAGGATCTTATGCGAAACCCTGGTCTTACATAGCCCAAAAGTGAGTTTCAGACATCTATGCTCAAGGAGTGAAACTTGTTGGAATAAAGTGTAAAAGTAACAGATCCGAGAAAGCGTAACCAACTTTTTTAACTATCCCAGTTAGCGAGATGGGCTGTGTTTGAGCAACAATGAGACCTGTCTTTTCGGAGACACTGTGTTTGAGCAACAATGAGACATTGCACCAGTGCCGAGATATTGTTGAGTGCCATGAAGTATGATAACTGAGGTGCAGATTTCATTGGAGATTTCAAAACGGTGTCACGAGCCTGCAAGACGGTTTCACGACGTTTCCTTGTTTTCCCTATCAACTCGACAGCCAGGACACCAAGGCGCGCTATCACACAAGGAAGTGGCCACAGCGGACCGAGTTCTCTGCAAGGAAGGACGACATCAAATGGAAGCCGCGCACGCAGACTGCTGACGCCATCACCGCACTTCAAGATGGGCAGCCACGTGTCAAGCAATATGTAACGGCTCTGGAGACAATGAGTCAGCAGCCGTCAAGTACAGCCAGTGTGTCTTTCTACAGCTATCGGAGACAAAGGCAAAAGCTGGTGTCTTCGCCGGAAAACGGATAAAGAAGACATAGAGTATGACGAATTCGTCACAAAGCTCAGCAAGACTTAAGAAGCGGCTCTAAGCCGTTTCTTGCAGTGGTTCGCCGATTTCTGGGCGAATACAAGCGGAGAACTGAGCAGGCTGGACCGCGCTCTAATAAAGAGCCATGCAGAAAGAGCATCCCTTAAAGTCCTGAACGAGATGCTTGTCCTAAAACATTAATGGAGAACGTCTGGACTTGCACAGAGGAGCGCCAGCGGCAGCGGCTTTCCCTAGGATTTTCTGGACTTTGTATGTCACGGCCGAGGATCGCATTGTGGGCGTGTCATCGCCGTCACGTGGTCCGCATAAGTACAACACTGGGACGGGGAACTCGGTTATTTCGAGGCTCCTCCTTGAAGGAAGCGATTTAAAAAATAGCCGCAAACCTAGAACGTCGAGTGGTAATTCTCCGCGATTATGGACTATGAGCTTGTCATCTGAACATTGGTTAATAATAATAATAATAATAATACACTTGATAAAGCGAGCTCAGAGAACTCAATTCCTTTACGCGCGAGCTTTATATTTGCTGCAAAGGAAACACGATCGAATGGTAAGTGCTATCATGATATATAAACAACATGAATAACACGGTTAGGGGTGACATGCACAGGGTCAGCATACAAGTGTGGTTAGTGGCAGCAGGCAAGAGTGTCAGCACGCACAAGCAGATAAAGCCCACTAAAGGCTGTCATAAATAGGTGCGTTTTAAATTTTTTTTTAAATTTGCTCAAGTCAGGGGATGTCGTGGCGGAGTCGGGAGTGATTTCCACGCTTGGAGAGCATACGAGCTAAAGGCACTGTCTCCAAATGATTTGAGGCTTGTATGAGGTATTGGTAAGCAGTTAGTTTTCGAAAAGCGGACGGTGCGGTACTTGGCCTGGTGGAGGAGTGTAGATCTGATAGGTAGGCTGGAGCCAGAGAATGAAGGGACCTACAAGCGAGCGACAAGAACTACGAGCTTTGCCGCTGAGCTTCGACTGGCGAACTTCGATTACTAACTAAGAGCTTTGCCGCTGAGTAAGAGCCGAGCCGCCTTTTAAATAGTCGCGACAAGCCGGGGCTTGTCGGAGCAGCGCGAAGTATTGTGCATTACGCGCAAACGCGATTATGACATGAATTGTGTATGACCTGTCCATTACGTAAGGCACGGTCCTGACAGCAGTCGCTCTCTCGGATCGACGGCCTGCCATGTCGGCGAGTCATGGCGCTGAGCGGCTGCGGCTGCGGCTGCTGCTGCTGCGAGCCTATTAGCGAGTCGGCTGGAAGCCGCCTGTCCTATCAGCCGTGCACACGGTGTGCAGCGCTCGTCTCGTGCTGCGCTTTTCCGAATGCGACGCTGCTGCTGCCGCCGCCGCTAGCCCTGCGTGCAGAACATCGAGCCCCCTGTTGCTACTCTGTCGTACTACGTACTACGTCGTCCTACGTCCGTCGTACTACGTACTACGTCGTCGTACTCCGTCTTACGACCTGAAGCTAGCCAGTGTGGCTAGCTTAAGGTCTCTGCACGTTGCACGCTTTGCGCCGCCGCCCGAAATAGCGAGGGAAATAGTCCGGCGCCTGGTCACGGCGGAATCACTTCTGAGCAGTTTCGACGGGTAATTCCTGTATGTCTATCGAGTGAAGACATGCTAACATTTTGATTCGCGCTTGCTTGCTTTGTGCGCCTAAATGTGAACCCAAGACGCAGGTTTCACAGTTTTCTCTTCTGAAATAGATGTATTTCAAATTAATAGCTGTCCTGGTAAAAGAAAACAAGCCTATGTAGGGAATATTGGCCATGTTTTCTATACTTTTGAGGCATATGAAGCAACGAGATTAAACTTACTACCTTGGGTTAAAAATAGCTACATTTTACAGTTGATTAGCTAAGGAGAGAAGTGCTTTTGTAAGCAAGGGGGTTTGACTGCTGAAGAATTAGCAATGAGTCATTTCCGTTGGAACTAAATCGGTTTCTAGGGCTGTACATAGGTTAAAATAAAGCGTGATGATTGCTTTGCGAAACCGTGGACAATTCTATGCGAACAGGCACATAAAAAGTTATTCACGTGGACATTGTAAACGCTGTGAGAAACCGGTGGTCTTAAACCTCTTCTTGGATGTCATTTGGCCAGAAGTAAGCTCATTACCTGGTCGCTTGGCTTGCGGCAGCTGATTGTCTGTGCAGTTACCAAATCGAATCTAGCGCCTGAGTTATCAGAAGCTGCTTAAGGTACCGACGGCTGTGGGTCCTTGCGTTTATCCGGTGAGTCGTTTGATATTTACATGAAATAAACTTTACGAGCAAATGCATTTGCATTTGTGGTAGAGCAAGAGCTATAGTGAATGTGCCATAAATTAACCATAGCCGCTACGAAATGACCTGTGTGACGACGTACCGACGGCAACAAAATCTGCTACTCGTCCCAACTGCACTCTTTTTTTCATAAGCTAATGCCGTTGTCTGGTGCAGTCTTTCTGACATCATTTAGAGAACACGACCTGATCCAGTCATTCAATGTGGCTTGCGGGGCCGTGTTCATCGACGTAGCAACACACCCACCAGCGAAGAGCTCACGGCGTCGGCATAGCTGTAGGAAAAGAATGATGTCCTGCCACATTCCATTCTGCGCGCAGCGCTCCACCGAGACTAGAGTGCTGTAATAGTTGTGTTTCTAGGCTGTCGGACACGCACCTTTTCGTTGGGTATTAGCTAACTGGTTAGTGGCCACACTGCGATCAATGCAAGCCAATCCTGCCTCCGCGGGATTGGCTGGGGGGGCGCGCGTGGGACTGCTCAATTCGTGTATCGTGGTTGCAGTCAACAGTAGTACTCCCAAGGCTGGGAACTCAAAAGCGGCTGACGTCACGTCACGATCGCTGATACGACAACATTCAGAAGCCTACCTGTTTCATCGTAGCCTCTGCTCCATCCGACTGAATCGTCCTTTTCGGCGCTGGTTCGCCACGAAGCTGCTCACGTCGTCACTACGAGCGAGAGGTATGCTTCTGAATAGCGCCCCCAGTCGAATTGTCTTTTTCTCTGCTTCGCTTTCCGTCATTCCCAGCGCCGAATTATTCGATGCACGCCGCTGGCTCTGGGCCACTGCTGGTCAGGGCCACTGCAAGCCAGCGGTGCCCCAGAGCCAGCGGTGCCCCCAGGTGTGCTCTTGGTGCTTTTGCATGTTAGGCTGGGTGCGATACTTGAGTGCTTTTGTAAGCTTGCCTGGACCCTTGGCTGTTGCTTCTCTGGCAGCGACCTGTGAAGAGCCACAATAGAGATCCCGTTCTCTTGGGGCACACCCAAAGACTTATTATTATAAATCCTTCTCCACGCGCTTGTAGCAATTGTAAAGTGAAACTAATGAGGCGGAGGATGCCGGCGTCTTAACCGGCCACGTGAGTACGCTGGCTACATATGCGGGTATATGCGGGTACCCCTCTATAAGAAAACTCTCTAAATATGTACGGTACATCGTCTGACGGATGCCCTACATATTTAAAGTTTCACTTGTATTTTGAGCACAGTTCACAAGTTGTATAGTTACAGCAGCAGTGGGTACAAATTTTATTTCATTAGTAATCTGTTCGTAAAGTTCGTATCGGGGTGTTTTTGTACAGACGGCCAACACTTTCGGGCTTCGTGCGGAAGTTTCTAAGCCTCATTAGGTAGCACTGTAAATTCGGAAATTCAAAGTGCTCCCCCAAATTTGCACGAACTTTTCTTGCTATTCTTAACTACTAATTACTTAACTACTAATCGTTTCCGAGCTCCTAATGTCCTAATGTGATTTGTTCTCATCTTCTTAGGCTCTCTTTGACAGGACCACTGAAGCCATTACAACATGCTAAGCAAGCTACCTCGCTATTCAGTACTGATGAACAGAGGTCTTTCTCTTTGCATGCTGAATCACGTGCAATTTCCCAAGAAAGCTATTCAGTTATGTTGGGCTGCTACGGGATAGCTTTACGAGCATTTTAATTTCAATGCGGATGAAATCCTTGCCAGATTTCTTTCGCAAGGGCGATGTTTGCACTCTTGCGACTTTCCCATTTGAATCCCCCATCTTTGAGTATCGTACCTCAAGCTGCTTCTCTCAATATCCCAGTTGAATCAGTTCGAAATCTAGGTGTCATATTCCAAAGCGACCCCTCGTTAGACGACCATATCAGCTCCACAGTCAAATCCGCCTATTTTTAGCATCATAACGTTGCTAAAATTCGGGCTTGTTTACATAAAGATACCACATCTAAGTTGGTCCATGCATTCGTGACATCTCGTCTCGACTTCTGCAATTCACTGCTTACTGGCCTACCAGCATGTGCAATCAGGCGATTGCAGCTGGTGCAAAACTCGGCAGCTAGACTTGTCTGTCGTGAGCGTCGCAGTTGCCACATTACTCCACTTCTCGCCGACCTGCACTGGCTACCAGTCAAGCAACGGATTGACTTCAAGGTTTTGTCACTCACTTTTAGGTCCCTTCATTCTATGGCTCCAGCCTATCTCTCCGACATACTCCCCCATCAGGCCAAGCATCGTACCACCCGCTTTTCGGAATCCAACAGTCTAGAAATACCTCATACAAACCTTAAATCCTTTGGAGACCGTGCATTTAGTTCGCATGCTCCCAAAGCCTGGAACTCCATCCCGACCTGCGTCAGAACATCCCCTGACCTGACCACATTTAAAAGGAACTTAAAAACACATCTATTTAGGACAGCATTTAACCGGTCCCTGTGTTTCGTCCTTCACGTGCTTATGCATGCTGACACTGTGCATGCTGCCACTAACCACATTGGCATGCTGACCCTGTGCATGTTACCCCCAACCATGTCATTCATGTTGTTTGTTTATCAAGCATGATTTTACTTACCATTCAATGGCATTTCACTTTGCAGCAAATGTAAAGCGCCTAGAGAGAGATTAAGTTCTCTGAGGGCGCTTTATCAAGTGAGTTATTATTATTATTATTAATATGATCAATCGTCATGTTATTCCTTTTTTCTTCTCCTTCCTTCTCTCTTTTACTTTCTCGAGTACGCTATTGTCTTTTATTCCACTGTTAACGGGGTGCACTTTTTTCATCCGAAGCTGAGGAGACCGCGAGCACAGCGCCGAAACGAGGCCAGTCGCTACATTCGAGAAACCAATCGCCAAACTGAGAGTTGGCAACGACGACGACGCTCCAACTGCCCAGTGGTGGCAGTCAAGGTCAAGGCAGGGCAAGCAAGCGGCGTAATGAGAGTCGCCTTGGCCTTGGCTCTCGACTAACAGGGAAGATCTTAGTCCGGAATTACCTCAGCTCAGCTCTTCATCCGCGCGTCTTACGAGGAAGCTGCAGCTGCAGGAAGTGAAACTAGTTGGCACTTCTTGCATGAGTGTCGAAAGTGGCAGCGGCTGTGCCGTGTTACTATTCGCCTGAAGATTTAATTAAGCACGTACAGCACGTTTACGCAAGTAGTTAACTCGTTCGACGCTAGTCTGAGAATAGACTGCGTGCACGCTGAACAGATGTTCCCTCGCTCGATCGAGCGCTTGCCAAAATGGCTGGCGAACAGCGCGCGAAAGTGACAATTCTAGCGATGCACTCGACGTCTCATCTTACCAGCCGCTGGAGTAGCAGAAAGTGCCCGGAGGCTTTGTCGCTGCGTTTGTGTCGGGTGTGTGTGCGTGTGTATGTTGGGGTGGGGGGGGGGGGGGTCAGTGCTAGTCAATTAGCAGTAACGGTAAGGCCGGCGGCGATCATTGCCGCAAGTTTCCTGTGGTCGATAATGAGTTCAGCTCTAACATGTGCCTCAGACGCTAGCAGGTTTTTTTTAGCAATCGCACGCTCGCTGATTCTAAATGTCCGACCGTGGGAGTCTCCGCCGCCACGAGCTTCGTACATGAAGAAGGATGCCATCAATAGTAAGCTGTCAGTCTCCGGCGAAGACTTGGTGTTCAAAGCAGCCACGTCAAATGCCTTTCGTTCTCACGCTAACATGCTTTCATCTTGAAAGCATGACGTCAGGGTAGAAGTAAAGAGAAAAAATACACGGTACGACCCAACACGGAAAAACTATGTTGAAATGTCTGCGAGTGACGGAGCTTCTTCGGAGATCTCTTACTTGCAGCGCAAATGGGGCATATTGTTTGCCGGTAGTTGCGATACCTTGCATAAGCTTGTCACTGATACAGACCGCTGCGTTACATTCGGCTGTCTCGTTTTATCAGCTCGTGTACACAGGGGCCGACCGGCCGACCAGGATAAGGTGAGGCAACGCTGCAATTCAAGAGCATTGTCGACGGCACCTGCAGGCAGCATGGCAGAGCGCTTTCTCGGGAAATGGCTACTCCAGAGTAATGACAATTTCGATGAATACATGAAAGCTATGGGTGCGTACATTAATTAATAAGCTCTCGCTCGATTTGCGCTGGACCTACGGGGTGGGGGCAGGCTGCTGTGGTTCCGAACAAGCTACCGATTTCGCGCTGGAAAGACCTAGCTGCCACGTCCTACATTAACGTCGATCTCCGAATCTCACAGGGGTATGAGCACTTGCCACTGTTGCTGCTGAATGTAGCAGAATCAGGGAAGCGCCCTGCCATTAAAAAGCTGTGCACGCCGAGGTCAGAGGTGCACACACTCTCTCAAACTACACTGGAAAGTATGAGTAAGATAGCGCAGTGAAAGCCGGGTGCAGAGATCACAAGAGGCGAGTAAAAGCTCGATTCGACGTTGCGGGGAGCGTTGCGGGGAGCGTGAGTAGCCAGCAGGGCTACCAGCTTGCTTTTGCGCACGAGCGATGGTTTTTTCAATGTTCTCGTTGCTGGTTAGATGCAAAACGGCGTACGACGGCTAATAAGTTTCAAATATTATCTATCCTCGCTTTACTTTGCAAAGCGATTCGACGACCCACGCTTGAGGCCTTGCAAAATTTTGTTTCGTTGATCCTTGACCTTGGGTGACCATATGTACAGATAGTGAAAGAACAGCCAATAAAGTTATACTATTATGTGTTTATTGTATATTACGATGTGGCCTGCGGTGGGAGGGTCACTCGATGCGTACATGCGCCTGCAAAACGCCTCCTTCTGAGGAGAGCCCTGATTTGTTTACGCTAGCATATCTTCGTAAGACTACCGCTGATCTTATTTAAATAATGATACCTGGGCGGGCAGAGGTCACTCGTACAGCTTAAAGAGATATCTTGCGTGCGCGGTCTTAATGCACTCTCGTGCCGTAAGCGAGCGTTGGCACTTTAAAGGCGAGTTAGCTTCAGTTGGTGTACGCAGACACTTTTCCTACACGGTTACAAGTTGCAACTCACGGCTCAAACCACTGTACGTGATGTCAGGCTATTTAATATCCCATTGCTATTTTAAAATGAGCTTTTTCAATAGATTTGAGAGATAAATGGTTGTTGAAAATAAAAGAAAATGCCTGCAATAAATCTCCCACCGGAAGCCGCATGCTCCTGCTGGCCTTCCACTGCTAGAAGCTTCAGACCTAAAGCTTTGCGAATGAATTTCGTTTTTATTTTTATATGCTACAAGCGGAGTTTCTGCCCGCCGATTAACTGCAGCGCTCCTCGTCTCGGTCGCGCCAGCAGTAGCCCTATCGACCCTGGACGACCCCGCTGACTGTCCGGTAGAGGCGCTGCTCGAAGGCCAAGCACAAAGCCGAGCAGCAACGGACAGCTACAGCGAGCTTACGTAAGAGGCTCGTGGGTACACGGAGATCTGTGCAGGCCACTAAAAGGAAAGCACCGTGCGCTCGAACGTCTTCGTGTGAGAGCCGACGCAGACAGTGTCTCGTAGAATAGCTCTACGCTAGTGAACGCTGCCTTTTGACCTATCAGGCTTTCTGTCCGACAGCGAAGCGTGTTCTCTCATCCACCATTTTGCCCCTTTAATTCACAGCAGGCAACTGGCGGCTCTTTCTGGGGTCCACAACGATTTGGCACCGTCTGATCAACTCTCAAAAAGGCCTACAATGGATCTCTCTCCCCCTCGTTTGTGGGCGGAAATGAGGGTTTCGTCGTCCGCGAATGCCTGCATTATGTAATGTAACGTGTCTCCGTCTGTAACTCCACAAAGTCATACAGACCACGTGGGTGCTACGCAGGAGAGTTTTGCATAGCGCGCTCACAGCCTAAGCGGCTTTCGGCACGCATTCGGTAGCCAACAGACTTCGTCTCACGCAGCAAAGAGAAAGCGGGAAGCATAGCAGAGTCAGGAGAGCAGTTGAGGTAGTGAGTAGCATGGAAGTAGCAGCTCAGGACCGCTGAAAAGGATGTGCCCTAGCCGGCAGTAGGAGAGTAGCTGTTGTTGCGTAAGAATTGTGGAAGCGAGTTCCACAGTCTAGGACCTGCACAGCTAAAGTTTCTGTCGCCAACTGTCTTTAAGCGGAGGAATGGGACAGCTAATTTATTGTCCACACAGGACCTGAGGACGCGAACAGGCTGAAACTGATGCAGCAGTTCGGCTAGCTATGAATGAGCCAAGCCGTGGCGGGCCGTGTGAGTCAGCGTAAGGACCTTGCCCTGAATCCTTTGCTCAACCGGCAACCATCCTTTGCTCTTTCAGCAAACGAGACACGTGCTCAAACCGCTGGGACTTGAAGACTAGCCATGCAGCCATATTCATAGTCCGCTGCAGTGGCCTCTCTAGCTTTCTCAGGCGTAGTTATGACACAAGATATTACAGGTCCGGCGGCCTAGTTGACGAGAATCTTATTCGTAACGAGCTCTACTAGTAGAGGTGAGGTGATGGAGCGAGCAGCCAGGAGCATACCGACATGCTCATGCTCAGGGGGGGGGCTGGCAAGCAGTAGGGAACTGGCCAGTCGTCGTGAACCTCGTTTGGAACTTACTCTAGTATTTGTGAGGGAACTTGACTCGTGCAGCCTGCGAGCACTGGGGGGGGGGCGGAGAGCCTGCGAGGGCTTCTCAGAGCTGCCTCGAGCAGCCGCAGGCCGCAGGAGCGGTAGAAGGGCAGACGATGACCCGGCAGATGACTCAGGCAGTCCTGCCCGAATCCATGCAGTGGCTGCATCTGTGGGGGCATCCATCTACCACCAACTGCTGCCAGCTGTCGGGCGGGTTCAGAACGAACAATGGCTCGGCAGTGCGAAAAACAACGCATGCATGGAATACAAGGGCTGCCGAAGGAGTGCAACGGGGAGGGGAGGGCGAGATGCCTCGACAAAAGCAGCCGTCTAGTGTTCGTAGACTGGGCATGGCCGGCGTGATTTTGTAGGATAAAGTCTTAGGTGTTGGAGCCAGCAGGCTCGTTACTCGATCTCGCTGCACAGTCTGCCGACAGGTCGTGCGAAGGGCTGTCGCAGTATTCAGTAGCGATGCCCGCCCCCTACCTATCTCGACTACACTTAAATGAGCCGGGGCAGCCGGATTCACCAACGCTCTCGCTGCGCTAGCAATGCACTGCATCAACTACTAGAATAGCTCTCAGATGGAGAGAGAGACGAAAGCGCTGGCGGCTAGCAGCACCGCTGAAGCCGTCGCCCACCTTCCGCGGTTTTCGCAGCCCCGTTAGAGAGGTTAAAGTTCAGAGGTCACGGAGCGAGAGTCGCCGCTCTCTCACTCTCTCCCTTTTGCCCGATCCATCCCTCCCTCTGTCAAAACTTTTGAGGAATGACTAGAGTAGTGTTGCGACCGCACTGCAGCGGCTTCCAAACTCTCAAGTCCTTTGAGGCAAACACAGCAAAAGTAACGGTGCTAGTCATTGTAAACACGTAAGAGAAGCCGGTGGAGTAAGTCCATGGGCCTCGAAGCGAGACTATTGAGTCGAAGCGAATGAGGTGCTGAAGCCCCGCGAACGCAATAATTTTTGGCGACGCTAGCAGCGCTCGACGGTAATCAAGACCAGCCACACCTGAATAGCAAGCTGCGTCCTCAATGTGGACCTGTATACTCAAGTCATAGAGGGCCCTACGCTTGCTCAGCTAATGCACTTCTTCCTAGCCATCAATACCGACGTTCTATAGTGTCAAAAAACGAAGATTTGGAAATGTTTGGTTCGGAATGATTGTATTACTCCGGATCCCCCTTCCAGTCTCTAACCTCGTCATTAGAGATAGTTCGGATGCCAATTTTTATTATTTTTGTTTTATGACGTTATGCAGATGTTATAGGCTAAAAATAGCCATACGCGTAGTCGATGACCTTTAGTTCTCCTTGAAGCGAGAGATCGAGCGCTTTTTTCACCCAAGTTGTTTTCCATATTGAAATTCGCGTGAAGCTAATACATTCTTAGACGAGGTAGATTGTAAGAGTCTTTATGTATCTGCAGACGTGAACGTAGCATTACGGATCGCTGGGAACAACATCAAGAATCACGAAGAATGGATTATTGACGGAGACTTTATGGTTTTAAACGTTACATCTACTTTTAAAAATCAGCACTTAAGGTTTAAATTCGGCGAAGAGATCGACGAGAAGACCATGGACGGACGTCAAGTGAAGGTGGTGCGCGCGAAACTGATGCGCGCGCTGACAGACGCTCTCGCGACTACTTGCGGTCTTTTCTAAGCCTCGCAAAGCGATTTAAAACCTTTGCTTCCCACGTGCGATGAACCTTTTGTCTAATGAGCAATCGAGCATAGCGAGCGAGACCCATATCTCTTCATTTCGAACCGATGCTTAATGGCTGCAGCAGCCGCTGTACCAATCAAGGCAAGGTAAATCAAGCTGCTCGCACTTCACGACCCAGGTCGCGGGTTCGAGTCTCGCAGTGGCCGATTCTCAATTGCCCGCTACAAGCGGCGACGGCGTTAAGAGCCGCTCTACAGCTCTTCTGCTGCCGCTATATAAACGAGGCCGTTCATTCCATAGGCTTCAATCTTTTCTGGACAGCCCTATCGCGGCACGTTGTTTTCTGCGGCGGCTTGCTTTCGAATGCCTCCTTTCGCTGCAGTCTACATTTTGCATGAAAGGAGGAAAAATGGTTCACCATCAGAAAGGAAAGCCGCGCGACACGACTATTACAAGGGAGGTCAACGACAATATTATGACGATGGTAAGAGCTCTGGCACAGTCTCCGAGCGGCATTGTCCCCGCTGCTAAGTTCTCAGCGATTTGTTCCATTGCGTGCTTACGCATATTGAAACGGTGCACACAACGGGTGCCAAGCAATTGACACGCTTCCTTTCTAGCATTTTTAAATTCCCTAAAAAGTTATTTAGCTCTCCTGCGGCGCTATATTAATATATATTATATTAATATAGCGCCTGGGTTGGTCCAGCGGTTAAGGTGCTCGCCCCGACTGAGGTCTGGCTGAGGTCGTGGGCTCGAGCCCTGAGGCATATGTGAAGCACCTGAATAGAGATTGTGTTCTCTTGGGGCGCTATACAAATGAACTATATATATATATATATTATATTAATATATGTTGTATTAATATATATTATAATAATATATTCCTGGCTGCTCACTTCCTCGACTGTCCTCCAGATTTGGCTACGCTTCTCACTTTCTCGTTGCTGCGCGAGACGGCGTGCTCGCCTACGCAAGCGTACGGAAAGCGTAGGCGTACGTTTTTTTCGTGCGCTATAGCAAAATCTCTCGCGTAACGCCTACTAGGCCTTTATGGCTTTGAGGAATTGCTGACGGAGATACTTTACTTTGCATTTACTTATTCTCGCGCACATATCAACTTGTAAAATGGTAAGCCTATTACTTAAAAATCTAGGTGATGATATTATGCCGGGTCATTTGTGCCGATAGCGAAGCTACGATGTCAAGCATCTTACGTCTGGCACACAATGACAAAATAAAAAAATTGATGTGTAGAGGTTTTTTGCGTGCCCACATCACCTAGCAACGGTGTAATAGTAGGAGCAAGAAAAGAGGCGGCACATGATCCTGCACATAATCCTGTACATGCAGTGATGCAGCCATTTATTGCAGCAGTAGCCAACCGCCAACCACCTGTGACAAAGTTGGCCAACGAGACCAGACGTCAGAGACCAGACCACGTGTCTTCGCTTAGACAGAGGCATTTGCTACGCGAATCGAATACAGCGTGATCGCAGAGAAAAAGATAAAGATTAAGAGCAACATGTTCACGAATAGTTTACACGGGGTCTATATTTGTAAAAATTGTACGTTATTCCATTTAAAAAATGGAGCAGTAGCTCTAGATCGCGAATTTCTCGCCGAGTAGGGAATAGTAGTGTCCGGAATGCCCAAATGCACAGCAATCAAGCAATTCATAGTAAAATCAAAAGACAAAGTTTGCGATAGGCTGCGTCTAGTCTGTTTCATAAGAAGACATAAAACTAAGTATTATTTCGCACAACTTAGCACAATGCATTTCAATACTTAGTGGGCTGCAGCTTAATGCATAATCATTCATGTTTGACTTCTGCTGACGTTTTAGCGTTCCGTCGTGGTTTTTGGAGTTTTCCTTTCAATAAAATGAAGAGAGCTAGTGTTAGGATGCTCGTACAGCCGGTACAAAGCTCTGCAGTTAGATTTGCCCGGGGCGAGCGTTACAATTGCCGCATCGCACCACTTGTCACCGACCTGCACTGGCTTCCCATCAAGCAGTGTATCAACTTCAAGATTTTCTCATGCACTCACCTCCATGCCCCTTCAATCTCTTGCTCGCGCCTACCACTAAGAGCTGCTGCCAGATCAGGATAGGCACGGTACCATCCACTTTTCTAACTCAAGTGGTTTAGCTGTGCCTCTGACAATAAATCCTTTGGAGGTCATGCCTTCAGTTCGATTTTTCATAAGACCTTTAACTCAAACCTGAATGGCATAATGGCATCACCAGACTTGACGATGTTTAAAAACACGTTGCAAAAACCACTTATTTCTCACAGCCTTAGCTGGTTCCTTGTGATTTGTCTGTTATTTTTGTTAGCGTACTGACCCGGTGCATGTTATCCCTAACCAATTGAAAGATTCCTCTACAGCATAAAAAAACTGCTCACAAAGAAATTTACTTCTCTTGTGATGTTGCAGTCGACCCCACGTATAATAATATCGGATATAGGAATACTCCTCTTATAAGAATAACAATTCCTCCCAGTAACTAATAACATTTTCTGTCCCAGATTTACTCTAGCTATAGTCTCACTCCGCACATGGGAGTACTCCACCTACAAGAATGGCCATTTGCCAACCCGAGTGTATTCTTACAAGCAGAGTCGACTGTATATACATTTTTTATTTGATTATTAGTGTTATTATTAAGCTGCCTACGGCGATCGTGCTCAAAAAGATTCCGGCAGTCTGTGCAGTGTTGTGCGAAATAAAAAAAAACAGAAATTAATGGCTTGCACAAGATTTGAACTGCATTGCTTGGAACAGGTACGATGTCCTTTTAGCTAAAATCTTCAAATTGGCTGCACTATTCACGAAAATGTGGCAAGATAGCACCCATCGCCACGGCTTAGGTAACTCGGTAGTACTCCAGCCAGGGTGATCCACTTAGTCCAGCAAGAAAGGAAGACAGGTAAAGGTAAACCGTAGCGTAAAGTTCTTTGTAGTGTTTATACAGCACTCTTATATCCGAAACATTACAGAAAAGCGATAGCAGAATAACATTGACACGATCCTATAGTAAGCCGTTTTATTTCGTCTGAACTGAGGTGCAAGTATATATAATTCGTTCCATTAAAATTGCTCAAAGACCTGGCTACATTCATTCTTTAGAGGCAGCATCCGTAAATAAATAAATACTACTGATTTAACAGCCTCTTTTGTATAGCGACAGAAGAGCCTTTACGGCTATCACCACCGCTTGCAGTGGCGATAAAGGATCGCTCACCACAGGATTCGAACCCACAACCTCAGGACCGAGGTCGTGAAAAGCAACCGCCCAACCTAGTGAGCCACCACGGATCTATCCTTAAGTGCTTCTGGTTTACCGGCCTATGCAATCTGGCGCTTACAGCTGGCAAACCTCTGCAACTAGGCTTTTCTGTCGTGAGCCTCGCAGTTGCCACAACACACCACTTCTCCCCGAACTGCACTGGCTCCCAGTCAAGCAACACATTGACTTCAAGGTTTTGTCACTCACTTTTAGGTCCCTCCATTCTTTGGCTCCAGCCTAGCTATAAGATCTACTTCCCCACCAGGCTACGCATCTTACCTCCCGTTTTTCGGAATCTATCTGTTTACCCGTACCTCGTACAAATCTCAATCGTTTGGAGGCCTTGCCTTTAGTTCGTATGCTCCCCAAGCGTGAACTCACTTCCGACTTGCGTCACGACATCTCCTGACTTGTCCAAATTAAAAAAAAAACTAAAAATGCATTTATTTATTGCAGCATTTAGTGAGTCCCTGTAATTCTTCCTTTATGTACTTATGAGTGCTGATACCGTTGCATGCTGCCACTAACCAAATTTGCATGCTGGACCCCTCTGCAGGTCACCCCTAGCTATACTAACCACATTTGCATGATGACCCTGTGCATGTCACCCCTAACCATATTATTCATTTCGTTTGTTTTCTTCAAGCATGATTTTACTTACCATTCAATGGCATTTCCCTTTACAGCAAATGTAAAGCGCCTAGAGAGAGATCAAGTTCTCTGAGGGCGCTTTATCAAGTGAATTATTATTATTATTATTATTATATTATTCTTGCTGCTTATTGAGCATGCTACCACTAACCATTCGATCGTGCTTCCTTTGCAGCAATTGTAAAGCGCCTAGTAAGAAATTGAGTTCTCAGAGGGCACTTTATCAAATTTATTAATATCATTATTATTAAAAATTCCGTGAACACTTTT
Organism: Cristatella mucedo; assembly: GCA_009760855.2. Taxonomy (NCBI): domain Eukaryota; kingdom Metazoa; phylum Bryozoa; class Phylactolaemata; family Cristatellidae; genus Cristatella; species Cristatella mucedo. The sequence continues at coordinate 1,454,804 of WPIO01000039.1, read as the reverse complement.
ATTAAGATGCTTAATGCATATTTCGACATTCCAGGCAGGAATCAGGACAAACCCCGTGCACCTTATTTCACATGCAAACACGGCAGGAGAACGCAAGCCTAAAACTGATTCTCGCCAGAAGAAATTTCTCACACAATATTATGTGAAATTTCAAATGCAATTTCTAATTTATATAATTCCAGTATGCCTACTGGCATTGTCAAGAGACGAGGCCCGAGGAGTTGTCCATCGCAGGAATTTCGCCGAAACCAACTGATCTCTCAAACAACTGTTACGTCTGCTTGGTGGATACTTAGAAACGTCGCACTGGCAAGAGCGCGCCTCCCAGCGTGTATCCCAGCATTCCGTTAGCCATCGGTACCCGAGTCTCACTCTAACCGTAGGAGAGGGATTAGGGCTAAAATAATTTCAGAGCAGAGCAATAAGTAGGCGGCGAGACGGATATGGAAAGATCCACATTCAATTTTCTCCCGTGTTGACGAGAAGACGGGGCTTCCATTCTTCTTCAACCCCGAGATGACCTGAGCAACTTGATTGAAGATCGTGATCTTCCTAGTCCAATGCTGCGCTTCCAATAGCTTGGCTCAAGGAGTGAATTCTTTTAATTAAAGGTGTGAAACTAGCATATCAGAGGAAGCGCGGCCAACAGTTTCCGATCTATTATGTCGGCAAGATGGACTGCGCTTAGGAAACATTGTGGCTGGTCTCTTCGAGGCTATATGAGTCATATGTAATCCGAGAGTGAATGGTGCCTATTCGCAGACAGTTCATCCAGGAGCCTCAAAACTGTGCTGCTTCGTAAAAGGAAAAAAGTACCCGTACTTCTCTCTCTCGCTTTCTCTCTGTCTCTCTGTCTCTCTCTGTCTCTCTCTCTCTCTCCCTCTCTCTCTCTCTCTCTCTCTCTCTCTCTCTCTCTCTCTCTCTCTCTCTCTCTCTCTCTCTCTCTCTCTCTCTCTCTCTCTCTCTCTCTCTCTCTCTCTCTCTCTCTCTCTCTCTCTCTCTCTCTCTCTCTCTCTCTCTCTCTCTCTCTCTCTCTCTCTCTCGTGGGCATCAAGTTCATTCAGCCTCCTCAGCAAGCAATTGGTCGGGGCTCTGACAGAGAGTCAGCAGCTTTCAAGTATCTCCAGCACGTCCTTCCGCAGCTGTCGGAGGCAGAGGTGAAAGCTGGTATCTTCGTCGGACCGCAGGTTAAGAAGAGGTTTCGCAGGTTAAGAAGATTAGGACGCGCGATGATGAATAATTGTCACGATACTCAACGGGACGGATGAAAAGGCTCAGAGCAGTTTCGGTGTAGTGGTTCACCATTTTCTGTGCTATCACAAGCGTGAAAACTACCGAGCAGCTGGTTCGGGCTGCTATAAAGAGCTATGAGAAAATGGGATGCAGAATGCCTCTCAATATCGACGTCCGAATGCTCATCTTGACATATACAATGAGAGAACGGGAACTTACTCAAATGAGCTAGGGAAACCCTTTCCCAGGATATACTGGACTTTGAACGTCGTTACAAAGAAGAGCATAACGAAAAAATGATTGGGACTCAGTTTGGATGATTCTTCGAGCAAGTGATGTGCAGTAGAACAATACTCATTTCTGAACCCTTTTGATTAGTCACACTTTTGTATGAAAGTTTTAATATTTTGATTCATTAATTTTTTCGGAATAAACGTGAACCAAAAGATCCGAACTTGTCACGTTTTTTCAACAGAAATCTTTTTTAATCTCAAGTTGATCGCTGTCCTTGTTATAGCGGCTAAGTACGTCCGGAATCGCGGCCGTTTTCTGTACCGCTGAGGCTTACGTAACTAGGAAATTACGCTTACCAAATAGGAAATAACGCTTAATATCCAGGGACGAAAATTGTATAGCATGGTTTTATCTTGACTTGGTTTGATATCCTGTTCCTCCTGGAGATCTTGGTTCGGTGATTGTGTTCTTAAGAATAATTGTGCAGCAGTCCGTGACTTTCATTAAGACTTTTTGTAGACACTGGAAATTCCCGAGAATCCCGGCGTCAAAGCTTCCAGGAAATTTATTAAAGTCGAATGAAAAACCTGGTGGTCAAAGTTTTACGTTGTTGGTGCAGCCGCCTTCTCTAGACTATCGTCGGAGTCACGCGTTAATAGTTAGTAAATCTAAGGTAACACGAGACGACAGCGAGGTGCAGCGTATTTCTACTCTGATGGTAGCTTTTATCAGGCGAACGCAATCATAACGTGCCTCTGCTGAGCGCTTGTATTTGCTGAACAATAAAGGAAATTGTCACATCGTCTAGCATAAGCTGCATCGTCTATATAATATAATAAAAATATAATATAAATATATAATAATATATAATAATATAATATATATATATAATATAATAAAGCATAAGCCGATTATCTCGCTCGCAAACAAATTCAAGACCGTTAAGGAGCAGTGTACCAATATTTAGAATACATGTATAGTAGAAATTTTTACCTGGACACAGCCAAGTGGCTTTTTCCTAATTTTAGTTCAGATCCACTGCTATTAAAGTGAACGTAAATACTAGGTCATAAAGGCCAGATTAAGTTGGCAACGCACACTGGAAAGCCTTTGCTCGTTTAGGTATGTCGTCCAACTTTAGACAGGGCACGGTCGACCTTGACCATAAAATCATTTTAGGAGGGACATTTTTAGTGAGGATACTCCCGAAACTGTTCTGATTGAAAAATGTTTTTATCGCGTAAGAAGACCTTCTCTACAGCTTTATCAAGTGTGGAACTCACCTCTATACAACCACGTTAGGCTTCCGTGTTCAAATTTTCGCTCCTGTTTTCCGAGTAAGGTGCTCTGTTTCTAGCGGTCTTAGGTTTGTGATCAATGCGACTTGCTTTCTTGAAATTTGCTCCTGACTTGTTCACATTTCTCGATTTGTGTATCTTTAGAAAGGAATTCAGTTGATCATCGCGTGCAGTTTTGAAAACTGCTAAGGCCTTGAGCTAGGAAAACTCTTCAGCGTGAGCCTTAGTCCTCCTGGTAGCAGTTCGAGGCTGCAGACAGAGGTGCACGCAAGCACGTGCATCCCGTCCCGTACACACGCGCGTTCGCACATATACACACATGAGCTCGGCGAGCACATCTTCTAACGTGGACAAGCATTTAAGCTGCTTTTATGCATTTGTTCCGTTATTTATTTTCAATTGGTATTCCACGCTTGCCGCATTCTCGTTAGTTGGTTTTTTTGTAAGTCCTTACGCAAACAAGGTCCGGTACTTCAGGAAGGGTGTAGGTCTACAGAAAAAAAACGAAATACACAAAGGATGGAGTCAGAGCCTGCGGTTTTGCCATGCCAATCTATACGAAGCATCTGCTGCTGACAGCATCTCCGGAAAGTTCAGCATACCCAACATGGGTTGTGTAAGAAGCGTAGGTAGGGAACAAGACTCAAATTCCGGGCGGGCCCAGTATTCCACTGCTATATATATATATATATATATATATATATATATATATATATATATATATATATATATATATATATATATATATATACAGCAGGGTGCTACGCTAGCAAAGTGCTTCAATAGTAAGGAGCCTGAAAATGGAGCGGTCGTTACGAAACACGGGCTTAGAGTTGGTGAGCCATTCTGGCTCACTAGGTAAGGCGGCTGCTTTTCACGACCTCGGCCCCGAGGTCGTGGGCTCGAATCCTGCAGTGGGCGATCCTTTATCGCCATTGCAAGTGGTGGTGATAGCCGTAAAAGCTCTTCTGTCACTATACAAAAGAGGCTGTTAAATCAGCTAGCCTTTATTTATTTAGAGGGAAAAGGGTAGCCCATTTTGTTGGGGTAAACAACAGGCAAGTACTTTTCTGATAAAATCCTCGTTTTCTTGCATCACGATCTAGTACTTTATGATACACGCCATTTGCCTAAGAGAGCAAGCAGGGTGGTCAGCCACAACAGCACGGGGTCAAAATTCACTTATGCGTCCACCTTCTAATAGCGCTGCTGCAAGGCATTACATTTTCTTTAAAGCTAAAGCGGGCGAGAACGTAAACTTGGCAGTACGACAGCGGACGGGCCGAGGTCAGAGGTCCGAATAAGCAGTGGCCATGAGGGTCTTCATAAGAGTGGCTAGCTGATGTAGCAGCCTCGTTTCCACGGGCGAATAAGAGCCTTGAGGGCTATCACCACCGCTTTCATTGGGCAATGCAGGATCGCCCACTGGGAAATCGAATAAGCGACATTAGTCGTGAAGAGCAAGAGCGACCACCTAACCCCCCTTGGGGGGGGGGGCTACGGCGCAGCCTGCTTGCTTCAGCATGCTGGCCTAAACACGTAAACTTCACTAACCCTTGGTTAGTGACTCCGGCTGCAGCTGCAATGCACCTAGATAGATATGTGAGTTCTCTTGGGGTGCAATACAAGCAATCTATTATTACGATTATTATTATTATAATTAAAGACGACGTGGTTACCAAGAGAATGAAGTTTCTCCGGCTACCTACAAATATTTAATCCCACCAAGAAAGAAATTCCTCCGACCCAGCAGTCACGTGACTGTAACCGGAAATCGAGCTCAGGCGATGATTCGTAGCACAAAGGAGCTAGAGCGAGACGTGGGCGCTCGGGATGGAACTCGAAAGGAAAACTGCGATGTCTACTACAATAGCCAGCCGCGCCTGCGTAAAGCGGGGACGCGAGCTTTACTTACCAATTTTAGAACGCCGTCGGTGACTTCGCGAGTGATGACCGTATCGTACGGCTTACCAAGCTGAGTCTGTACCAGCTTTTCGCCTTCCAAGGTGAAGGTGGTCTGTAATGGAAAGTGCACAGCGGCATGCACGAGGTGAAAACGTCGGCACGTGTTTTTTTTTCAACGCACAGCGCCACGCTATGCAAGCGCAGCTCCACGTAGAGCGGGCCGAAAGCTTCCGCCGGCCGGTGCCGCTGCGAAGCCCACTCGACGAGCGGTCAGGCGGCCGGAAATGTCAATGCCCTCGCTGAGAACACGGCCCCACTTTCGCGGCGGCGGGCGTATTGCAAGCGAGCTCGGAGGACAAGCCGAGAGATTCTACGCAGCGCCTCGGAGCGGTTTCCAGCGCGGCTATTTCTATGTAAGCTGACGAGCGACTAGAAAAGGCAGCCGGAGCTGCTGCTAAGCCGCAGTAGGATATTTCTGTTTTACTCGAACAGCATCAGATCTTGCCACCCGATACCGAAATCAGAGCGGATTCAACGGGCTGGGGTTCGTGCCAGCACGTGACAGCGTTCGGTCAAGCAGGCAGGCAGGTCGAGAGGTCCGGGCCACCGCCAACGTGGGCGCAAGCCGGGACTCGCTTGAGGCCAGCAGCCGTCGACGGCGACAGCGGCTGCTGCTGAGGTGGCACCGGAAGCTGGCTGCCGTCGCTGGAGGACCGTCGTCGGCTGTCGAAGAAGCTTGCTCGTAGCAGGCGCATTAGCGCTAGCCGAAAGCTGACCGCAGCTGACGAGCTCTGGCTGGGTGACGTCAGTCGGCTACGGCCAACCGAGAGCCGACCGGAAAGAGAGAATGAGAGAGAGAGAGAGAGAGAGAGAGAGGGAGTAGAGAGAGAGAGAGAGCGAGAGAGAGAGCGAGCGAGAGAGAGAGTAGAGAGAGAGAGAGAGTAGAGAGAGAGAGAGAGAGAGAGGAGAGAGAGAGAGAGAGAGAGGAGAGAGAGAGAGAGAAGAGAGAGAGAGAGAGAGAGAGAGAGAGAGAGAGAGAGAGAGAGAGAGAGAGAGAGAGAGAGAGAGAGAGAGAGAGAGGAGAGAGAGAGAGAGAGAGAGAGAGAGAGAGGAAGAGAGAGAGAGGAGAGAGGAGAGCGAAGAGGAGAGGAGATGAGAGAGAGAGAGAGAGAGAGAGGTGAGAGAGAGAGAGAGAGAGAGAGAGGGGGAAGAGAGAGAGAGAGAGAGAGAGAGAGAGAGCGAGAGAATTCGTCCGGCAAAAATCAGGAAATGAGACTCTAGGAGGAGAAACTCGGCCTTTGCTCGGTCGGACAGCAGGCCAGGATTTAGCTATGTACGTATTCAGACGCGCCCTCCTACCCGGGCACAGACGCGCTTTTGTCCCTAGCTGGCGCTTTCAAACGAGTTCATAAGGACAGCGAGACTCTACCGTGCAAGAAAACTCGGTTCGAAGTCAAGACGGTTTCGCGTAATGTGCGGTGAATTCACGACGCTGGCACGGCACGGCGTCTAATGATTGGCCGTCTATCATTAGTGCGGAGCTCAAGCAAGAAGTCAGGACATGTACAACAGAAGACCGGCGAACGGGCGGCAGAAGTGACATTACCGGTGGCCATCTTTGGAGCGCCAGATAGCCACCACCTCACGCGGTCTTGCATGAACTCACTACGAGGAACGTTACTTACTTTGACCTTGCGTCCATCCAGCGTCTCGTCGTCGAACTCTTGTCCTATTTTGAACTTGCGATGCCTGTCAGTAAAAGTGGACAGTATGGCCATCGACCATTCATCTCCTTCAATGCTCCATTCTTCGTGATTCTTTATGCTGTTGCCAACTTTTCTTGTCACAAAACTGACCCCTAGGAAAATCGCACGCAAGATTATAACAGCAGCCGCTCTTTTTGTCACCTCTCACGCTCCCTTTGGTGCTATCAAAACGAGGGCTTTTGCGACAGAAAAGCGGCGGAGTTTTCGCGCAATACGCGTCGTTGGTGGCATAGCGGTGTGGCATTTCATAATTACTCCCATGTGAACCGGACAGCAAACAGGAACAGCACTGCACAAACGCGGCTAAGCACATTCGCAACGCACGCAGACCCTGCCCCGGTTATGAGGCGTTCCGGTTCTTTCGGCAAGATGTTCATTGGGGTCACCGGGCCTACAGTGGACACGCTAGGCTAGGTACCAGGCGAGCTTGGCGTTGGATCGGACGGACGGCAGAGCACCGGATTACTGCACTCAAATGCGCCCCTTCTAGCGCCGGCGCTCGCTCGCTCGCTAGGCGCATGCGCGCTCCCTAGGCTCATTAGCGCGCTGCGGGTAGCTGCCGGTGGGGGCGGGGAACCGGCGAGCGCCGCAATGCGGCTGCGCCGGAGCGGAGCCCCGCGAGCCTGGCTGGCGCCCTGAACCTCCGACTAGTTGGCGGTTGCATTGCCCAGAATGACCTTTGATGCACACACCGGGCCCTCCGATGCACACACACACCCACGGCCATCCGCGCCGACGATCGTGCGCCGCCATGACGGCGGCGACACTGTCGACTGTAGCGTCGCAGAGCTCGCACGGCAGCCCGCCCGCCCGCCTTGTACCCCCCTCCAAGCCCCGGCCCTTGCACACCCCTACCACCACCACCACCACCCCCCCACTTGAGGGCGACGAGCGGCAGGACGCCCGCTTCGCGTCCACCGCCCGCGCCACCTAGCGGCGCTCGAGAGCTCGGCGGCCGCCGCAGCACCCGCCGGCGCTTCGCAGCCTTTGCGGAACTACTCCGCTCGTCCTCGGAGCGCACCGAGGCGCGCTCGGCGCCGCGCGGCGCCGAGCGCGCCTCGCCTCCGCCGGGGCGCGAGCGGGTCGCTCGGCATTTCGCGCTCCGCGGGAGCGCGTCGCCTGCGGCCCGTTCCCCAGTGCCGCCAGCCAGACGGTCGCGAGCGGCAGGAAACGTGTGCGAGTCGGCGAGTGCGTTTCTGAGGCGCGCCTCTGGCTCTACACTCTAGCGCTACACGGTGTATAGGCGAGCAGCGCATGGCGACGGCAGCGCGGCGGCGCCGCGGCGCTGCCGTCGCGAGAAACGAGGAGCGGCCGCGTGTTGTCGCACGCGCAGCGCCGCCGCACGCGACGCTTCGCGCGCTGCGCCGTGCTCGGCGACAGAGCAGCGCCTCGCCACTTGCCCAGTTTCTCCATGAACTTGTCAAAGTTCTCGCTCGCATCCAGAACCCACTTGGTGCCGTTCAAAGCTTTCGCTGCGGCCATCGTGCCGTTCAGCCGCTGGCGCGCAACCGTTAACCGACGGATCGAGTCGGCAATCAACAAGTCAGCCCACCCCGATCTCCGGCTGACCCTTGCCCCTCGACTCTCTTCCCCGGCTGTTTATTGTTCCAGGTGGCCGGGCAGTAATCGCCCCTCGAAACGGCTTGACCGCGTGCCGCTAGGCGGCGGCGTGGTTTGTCAAGCGGGAGTTAAGTGCTAATTTTATCGTGCCGCTTCGAGCGCCATAAACGAAACGGCGAAGCGCTATTCAACAATCACCGCCTCCGGTCCGCGATTGCTTCTCGTGGACGACGACCGCCCAGCCTTCGCTCGTTTCGCGCGGCGAATCCGCCGAGGCGACCGAGCAGACCCGTCGACGACGCCTAGGTATCGCGCTTATCGCTGTTAGCGCGGCGCTTATCGCCGCGCTAACAGCGAGCCAACCGCGCTTCAACCCGTTGACGGCTTCGGTCCGCTAGCGCGGGCTAGTTTGGCGGTCGGCTGGGCTGGGCTGGGCTGGGCTGGGGTGGGCTGGGCTGGGCTGGGCTGGGCTGGGCTGGGCTGGGCTGGGCTGGGCTGGGCTGGGAAGTGGTGCGTGACTCTGCGGCCGCTGCGCAAGCAGCCAGCGCGAGCGATGGGAGCGGCGGCGGCGGCAGCGGCGCAGAAGCGGCGGCGTCGAGGCGGTCGCTGAGCGTCTGCCTCGAGCCGCTCAGACTCGGTGCTTCTCTGCGCGGAGAAAGAATGTAACGTAATGTATGTCCGTCTGTAACTCCACAAAGTCATAAAGACTATGTGGGTGTTACGCAGGAGAGTTTTGTATAGCGCACTCACAGCCTAAGCGGCTTTCGGTACGCATTCGGTAGCCAACAGACTTCGTCTCACGCAACAAAGAGAAAGTGGGAAGCATAGCAGAGTCAGGAGAGCAGTTGAGGTAGTGAGTAGCATAGAAGTAGCAGCTCAGGACCGCTGAAAAAGGATGAGCCATAGTCGGCAGTAGGAGAGTAGTTGTCGTTGCGTAAGAAAAGAAGGGCGATACTCCGACCCGATTTCGCGCAGTTGCGTCCTCGAGTTTGCCATCCGCGGGCCGCGGTTCGACGCGCACCGTCGGACTTCCGGCGCGGCGCGGCGCACGAGCTTTCCCGCCGCCGCCTGCTCGACGGCGACGAGGGTCCGGGTCTTCGGGAGGGCCGTTTCGGGTGGCCGTCTAGCGCGCACCTCTGCCGCGCGAACGACGTGCTTCGCCGATCGTCTGCTCATCTACATCGGCAGACTCAATGTTGGCGGAATTGATCTTACGCTGATGGCACGAGATTGTCGTGACATCGGCAAGAGGCTAAGACGCTCGCTTCCGGCTTTAAAAGGATCTGGGAAACAACTCCGACTGCGCACCGCGTGCGCCGTATCCTTCGCTGCGTTAGCGCTCCCGTCGCTCGCGGCACTTGGCGCCGAGGCCGAACTGCTTCTAGAGAGCGTAACGAGGGGGTCGCGGAAACGCGGGTCAGTAAAAGATGGCCTCCCACGCCTTGAAAAACAAGCAAAGCAGCCTAGGAATCGGTCGCGGTCGCTGCCTGGGCGCGGCCTCTCTTCCCGTCCCCGCTCCGCTAACTAATTGACGGCGCAGATGGGATCCTGCGGTCTGCTGCCGCTTGCCGTCTGGTCACGGCCGCCTAGTGCCGGCGCCGCCGCTGGGGCGGAAAAGCGGCGAGCAGGCAGCGTTCGATCGAATACGCCAGAGGTCGGCCTGTCGTCGGCAGAGCCGCTTGGCGGCGGCATCCGCTGCGGCTAGACCTCTAGGCCGCCAGCGGATTTTGCAGGGGGCTGTCGTCGGGCCCGGCCCGATAAGCTGGCAGACGAGATAAGCCACTGTGTGCTCAGGCGCCCGCCGGACCCTCTAGGCGCTAACCGGGGGCGCTACGTCTGACCGGCTGCGGCAAGGCGGGTCGGGCGCCAGCTCTTAGGCTGACCCACAAGGCCCGCCACGGTTTGACTACTTCATACCTAGATGACTTTCTGCATCCAGTTTCAGCCTCCTCGCACCCTCAGGTTCTGCTTGGACACTAAATTAGCTGTTCCGTTTCTCCGAGCTAAAAAGACCGTTGGAGACAGAAGCTTTTGCTCTGCAGGTGCCCGAGACTGCGGAAGTCACTTCCGCGGTTCTTGGGCACCGGCAGCTGCTCTCCTGCTGCCGACTATGGCATATCCTTTCCAGCCGTCTTGAGCTGCTACTTTCACGCCACTCACTACCTTGACTGCTCTCCTCGCTCGGCTATGCTTCTCCACTGTCTCTTTGTTGAGTGAGACGAAGTCCGTTGGCTACCGAATGCGTGCCGAAAGCGGCTTAGGCTGTGAGTTCACGCTATACAAAACTCGCCTGCGTAAGTCTTTGTGGCTCTGCGGAGTTACAGGCGGAGCTACGTTACATTCGCGTTGGACGTGTGGCCGATCTGCGTTGAAGGAGCGGGGCTACCCGGCCTGCAGTGGCAGCGACCATAAAAAGTCTCATGGCGGATGCTGAGTCGCGCGGGGCATCGCAGCGAGTCGCCGCAGTCTGAAAGCGATAGCGTGTCAGTTCAAGAGCGAGAGCCGAGCTTAAAGTGCTCACACCAAGAAAGTCCTCCGTCAGCTTCCTCACCCCGGGGCACCTCCCCGAGCCGGTTGAAGTAGGGAACTTCCGGCGGGCGGATTACCTTTTCAATTGAGTCGACCGCCTCTCAGACGAGGCATTCGTGCAAAGCCATCGCGCGCGCGCTCTCATAGGCGCGGCCGCGCGCGGCCGACCGAAGAGGAAGGACCGAGCGACGAGCGGATTAATCGGGATGAGCGCTCGCTCGACGTCTGCGGTTTTCACAGTTTACGGCGGGCGCATTAAATGGCGACTCCGACCGTAAACGGCGACTCCGACCTCCGGCCTCCTCCATTCGCTCGCGGTCTGGCCGCGAGTTGATAAGTGCCGCCTCGTAAAGATCTCGCGAAGAGGTGGCGCAGGGGAAAGCGCGACTGGCAGTGAGATAAGCGAACGCGCGCGAAGCGGGGCCTGGGCGAACGGGCGGCACTGCCGCTCGCCGCCGCCGCTCGCTGGATGCGCAGACGACGCTGGCGCAGCCTGTGGGCCGTAAGGTGGCGCGAGCGCGAAGCTCGATGGCGCCAGCGCGCCTGCTGACAGCAGAGGCGGAATAGGAAGCTCGTAGCCAGCTAGCGAAGGTGAAGATTATACAAACTGATCTCTTCGGCCCGACGAGCGGCGCTAAGCGGCGGCTGCGTCGCGCTGGCCTCCTGGGCTGGGCGCGGCTTCGGAGTGCCCAATGTTAGCTGATTTGGCAGCCACTTTTTTTATGGCGGCAGAAGAGCCTCGACGGTTATCGCGGCGGCTTGCAGTCGGCTTGCAGTCGGCAACAATGGATCGCTCGCTGCAGGATTCGAAACCGCTACCGAGGTCATGAGAGCGAGCGCACTACGCACTACGCACTACTTACCTCCTGGGCTACGCTTTGCGCTCCTGCCTCGGGCCAGGCTCAGCGAGAGGCCGTTCGCGTGCAGCACTCGCACGTCACGATCCGGGCGACAGGTTCGAGCCTTGCACTATGCTCTCGTCCTTCGCCCGGAAGCGAATCGGAGAAAGCGTCCGACGCTTTATTGTTGTCACTGCGTACGCGAAGCCGCTGAATCCTTGAAGCCGCTGAAATCTTCGTGCGGGACGCATATTTAAACTAGGGACGATGCACGGCGCACTCAAGCCCAATCGAAAGCTGCAGGAATTGATCCGCTGTAAAGGCAAGTTGCGGTCGCGGACGGGCGCGAACGACGCGAGCCGGAGCCAGAGCCAGTCGCCTCCATTTTGTAATGAACGCGAGGCTGCTCTCGAACGCGACTGTGGAGAAGGTGCGCAATCTGCACTGCTGACGCGTCCGGCCACGGGCCGAGACGAGGAGAGCCACGGGCTCTAAAGACTCGCGTTGTCCGAGGCCGCGGTCGCTTGGCAGCTCTCTTGGTCTGTCGGTCGACGCGAGGCTCGAGCCCGTCTGCTCGCTGGCAGTCCGGCGGCAACTCGCAGCAGCAGCGGCAGCTCGCAGCAGCCGCTACCGCCGCCGCCGCCGCCGCCTGCGCCGCGACGGAAGCGGCATCGCTTTCTGGCGCGACACCTCTGCGCGTAGCAAAAAGCAGGAGCTTCGGCGATTGACACTCTTGGGTCGACCGTTCTCTTACCTTGACCTTACCACCCACCGTCCGCGGTCTAGTCGTCGAACGCTTCTCCAATCGTGACCTTGCGAAACGTGTCCGAAAAAGTGAGTGACGTGGCCGTGGACCATTCGTTTCATGCGGCGCTCCGCTCTTCCTGGTTATTCGCTTTATATTAATAATTATAATAATAATACTTCGCTTGTATTGTGCCTTTAGAGAAGTCAAATCTTTATCCGGACCCGGTTTCTCAAATAAAAAAATCAAAGCCTATAAACATAGCGCCGGACAGTCCAGATAACGGACAGCGCGTCGCCAGCGGGTCTACAAATACGACAGAGCGTCAACACGGATGGTGACAAGTCGGCGGCCTCCTGTCGGGTCTATGCGTCAGAGCGTCGTGTCGGCCGAGCATTGAATCGGGCGGCGGCGTGCACCGGTGAGCCCTGAAAAAGCCGCGGTAGCTTTAGACAATCCGCGGCAGCTTCGGCAGCTTCCGCATCATCTCCGAGAGCAGCTCAAAGTTCTTGCCACCTTGTCCGGCTCCACTTAAAGCTGCTGCCATTAAAAGCTTTCTGCGCCATCGATCCCTTCAGCGGCGGCGGACTGCTCGTCGCAGGGAGAGTCACTAAAGGCGTCGCTTTTGCTGACCGATCGAGCTCTCCGGTACGCATTTATTCCTGTCTGGGGCCGCCGGTAGCGAGTCTAGTATTCAGTTTATCACCGCATCACTCTCCGGCGGTACTTGCCAGCCCTTTGGAGGCATCGAGCAAAAGGTCGAAGGTCGAAGGAATTCGAGAAGCGTCGTCGGCAGCAGTAAGCGGAGCAACAAGCCGCCAGCTAAAAAGATTGAGCCGGCACGCTTTTAGGCATTGCGCTATTTTAATAAAAATGAGGTCAGCACAGCATTTTTCATTCTCCAATTTTTCACAGACAAAATATTAACATCCTGCTTGGCAAAACAAATGCGCTATGTGCTTTTTACTTCACCGAGAATGTTTTCACCCAGGAACTTGAATTGAATGGCAGCACCAGTTAGACTACCAGCTGTCAAAAAACTTCAACGTGCACTATTGTCAAAAATATGTGCATCTATGTAAAATAAATTTACGCATCAAAACCAATGTAGATTGGGAAAATTTGTACATTTGTGGCAAATGGTCTAATTGTACTGCATATCCAACCGTCGCACTGGTGTCCATCTCGCGTCGATAAGAAAGTGCCAGTTCATGTCTGTCTGACGTGGGCTAGCGTTCGACTTGGGCTGAATCGCTTCGGATTCCTATAGAAACAATTCGGCAGACCAGCATAAGAAAGCAGTACGGCAAGGTATCCGCCTGAATATCCAAATACCTGCAAGTTAGACACATTGAGCGCGCAAAGCTGGCAGCGAGTGAAGCTGGCAGCGCGCAAAGCTGGCAGCGAGCCAACGCACGGGACGAGATAAGAGTGGCCAGAGAGATGCTGCCCGGGAGAATAGACGGCGCCACCAGTCCGACCTCAGCCGCCGCCACATCCGCTCCAATGGCTACATTCGCTGAATACGAAATGCCCAAAGACATTTGCGACGACAGCCAGCTCAGCGAAAACATTTCTAGCACGGTGTAGCGGCTCTAGAGCTCCTCTTAGAAGTTCACCAAGCGCCGTCAAAGTACTCGGACTGTCGCGGAGTATTTCGAAAATTGAGCTTCTCTCAAGCGTTACATGCGAACACGGATGCAGCCAAGGCGCACTAAAACCATATCGGCTCATCGAACGAAGGAAATTGTGAGCATCTAAATGCTCGCCTCTTGCGCCAGTCGGTCAGGCGGCACGAGCTCGCAAGAGCTCCGAACCACCCGCGTCGATCCGCGTCGGCCTGTGCTGGCGCACTCGTGCAGCCTGCCACGAAAGCTTCGCACCGACAGATCGGTGGTCGTGCGATTCGTCGCGATCGTGCGTGCCTATTACGTTTCGCCATTATCGCTCGAATGCATCTCTGCACGCCTCTGCCAGGGCCCGAGAAATTGGCAATCTCCCATCGGGAAGCCAGCACGTATCGAGAAACGGGTCAAGTGACACGTCTCGCTTCGGCGTTTCCCGAATCGTCGCTAGCTAGCTGCCCAGCGCGCTCTCTCTCTCTCTCTCTCTCTCTCTCTCTCTCTCTCTCTCTCTCTCTCTCTCTCTCTCTCTCTCCCGTCCCCCAAGCACTGCAGCGAGTCACTCTGACTTGGTTACCATCAGGCCGGCTACGACTGCGGTAGCCACGCTCAAAGTTACCCGATGGAGTTCGTGCGCACATGTGCCATAGCCCTCTAATGATAGGCTAAGCGATTCGTGACGGACACCCTTGCATAATAGCTGCTGAAACCGAGACCTGAAGCTGAAAAAGATTGGATTCCGGACCGTAGGCGACGCCATCTCTGCTGGGTTCTTCTTCTCCGATATATTATATATTATATTATATATATATATATATATATATATATATATATATATATATATATATATATATATATATATATATATCCGAGATCGAGATACGAGCTGGTTTTGTTTCAGCCGTTGTCACTCGCTCCTGTCCGTTTGTAAAACGTAGTCAGTCCTCTATACGCAAAATCATTCAAATCTCCTGCCTCCTTCAAACGGCAAAGTACGCATGGTGGCAGCGATTTTTCGCCCTCCAGGTATCGAGTCTTGATTTAATTTAAGATTTTGAGAATTCATTTTGATTCTTTTTCTATAAATCATCACCTCTTCGTACCGGTTAACTTTAACATCCATTTCGATGACGCAACTGACTGAACCCTGAAGTGCCAAATTTCTTACACTAGCTGATTCATCTCCTCTCGTGGCTAATGTGCATGGCCCAACCAAAAATAGAGTCACATTTTCTCCGACGATTGCATCCGGTCAGATCCTCTTATAACCAAATTCTATAGTTATGACTCCATGCGGATCTTACTCAATCTGGACTTTAAGTGCCCTTCGGGGTATTGAAAATTATCTCTCCCAAATGCGCAGCCTTAAGAACCATAACACTCTACTCTGAATCCGTTGATCAACGGGCCATTCAAGCTCTTTAGGCTAAGTAGACACATGGTCGCACCTCTGGGATTGGTAAACTAGCCCTGAAGCCATATTTGTCACTAGCTGCAGTGGCCTGGTGGCTTTTTCAGTAGCCCAGAAAAAAAAGGGAGTTACAATACTCTAGCCGAGACAAAACTAACGAGCGGGTTGAATTTTTGCAAGCCACCGTGGAAGGCAGCTCCTAATCTTAAATAGGGATCGGACTCCAGCTGAGTGGAGTAAGGTTTCGTGGACTACGAATCTAAGTTCACCATCCTTGCTACCTCGCGGGTCACTCGTCGAGTGTAGATTCAAAAGAAGAAAGCGTGTCTAGTTGTTTTTTCCCCTAAAAGACGGCGAAATACGTTTGTAGTAGGGTACTGGTGCGACGTGTGCTTCAGCACTGCTGGTATAGCGACCTTGCACCGGGTGCAGGGGATGATAAATGCAGAACGCTACTTGAGCGAGCATAGTTGAGAATGTTGGTATTCTGTCAGCTCATAGCATACACGGTGTGGACTTAATTTGAAATGAATTACTTTAACTTCTGCAGAAAAATTGGTAGATAATCACGTCTGAAGTGCGTGAGAACTTGTCGGGGTCAATGCCCAAAAGGCTTCTCGTAATTGTAAAAAAAATCGTGGAGGGGAAACACGCTGCTAAAGTTTTTTTATTTCATTTCAATTTTTTTGTGCAATAAACTCCTTTAACTACGACATGCTCCAGTTTATTTCAACAGTGATGTCTTTTGCAATTCATCTCGTTCTATCAAACTACCTTGCTGAAACGCATGGAGATTGTATAGGCCGGCACTATCTCTCATTGTTTTCGACTAAATCGGTGAGCATTCGTTTCTAAAGATTAATAATGGTGTAACTTGGGCTTCGAGAAAATATAGTGAGTCGTCGTAGCGGAATACAAATTCGGGAAGGAACGGTGGCGATGAGGGCGCGAGAGCCAATCAAATTCGGCCACAGCATAAGGAGCCAATCCGTGCGCTCAAAGTCCAGACTCTGTATCTAGAGTTGCACGTCATTGGAAAATAGCTGTCCAATGTTTGACATAACTATGCTGTCTATTCAAAGATTGTTGTGGTACATGCGGTCTTTATTCATCACAATTCGGAAACCGTAAGTCTTAGCAGCCATTGTCAAGGTCAAATGACTGGCCTGCGTTACGTTGAGTGCACTACATTTCAGCTGCTTTTTGGAAGCAAGACGCTAAATTTTACAGCCTCGGCTAAGTTTTTGTGATCATTATTTTCACGGGCTCGAAGTTCGAAGGCTCTCTATCTATTTGGCAAGCCAACTAGGCTTTTCAATCTCCATGCAATTAGGGGCAAATCTTTTTTGTCCATTCTATTTTTTTTTGGTGCGTATAAGTCTGCTCGACCATTGGAGGAACAATTGCTTTGCCAACCATTGCAAGTGAAATGTGGACTGGTTTTAAACGGCCTAAAACCACGCTTCGACCAAAAGAGTCCATTAGAAATTTACGTATTATTAGAAAAAGGGTCAAGACAGATCACATTCTAAAATATACAAGAACGAGATAACATGGAAAGCCTCAGTTGACAGCAAAAACCTTTGCCTTAAGTAGTTAGTGTCCGTATAAATATTTTCCGTGGGCATGCCAGGTCGTTGCTGAGGTGCGGCAACGTAATTGCGCCGATCCGTATCGGTTCTGTACCGGCTAGTAAACAGCGAGTCGTTGGCCTACTTAAAATGCTGGCATTTAATCATAATAAAAAAATAAAAACAACAATAATACATTTGGTATACCGGCGCCCTCAGTGAACTCGATCTCTTTCACGGCGCTTTACATTTGCTGCAAAGGAAGCACGATTGAATGCATAGTCAGAAGTGAGTTCCAGGCTTTGTGAGCATCCAAACTAAAGGCACGGTCTCGAAAGGATTAGAGATTTGTACGAGGTATAGGTAAACAGTTAGTTTCTGAAAAGAGGGTAGTACGAGGCTTAGCCTGGTGGGGGAGTAGATCTTATAGGTAGGCTGGAGCAAAAGAATGAAGTGACCTAAAAGTGAGCGACAAAACCTTGAAATCGATCCTTGGCTTGACTGGTAGCCAGTGCTGAGAAGTGGTGTGATGTGGCAACTGCGACGCTCACGACAGACAAGCTTAGCTGCGGAGTTTTACACCAGCTGTAATCGCCCGTTTTCACGTGCCGGTAGAACAGCAAGAAGTGAGTTTCAGAAATCAAGTCGGGATGTCACAAATGCATGGATCAACTTAGACGCGGTATCTTTATCTAAACAAACGCAAATTTTAGCAATGTTATGAAGCTGAAAGTAGGCAGACTTGACTGAGGAGCTGACGTGGTCGTCTAACGAGAGGTCACTTTGGAACATGATTCCTAGATGTCGTGCATATTCGAAAGGAGATATGCTGGCAGAGTCAATTTTGAGCGTTAGCCTTTCTAATTTCTGAATCACATTTGGTTTGCCCATAACTAGGAAGTTTATTTTATAATCATCTAGTTTCAGAAAGTTTGCTGTCATCCATGTGTGGATGTCATCAATAGATGCAGCAAGGGAGTTTAGAGAATTTTATGTGACGCAAGATTGGGAAAGATCAAAGCAAAGGTGCAACTGAGTGTCATCCACATACAAGTGAAAGCCTAGATTGTGCTTGGCAGTCACATCGGCAAGAGGGAGAGTATAAACCATTAAAAGAACGAGGCCCAGAGGAGAACCATGAGGTACCCAATATTGCAGAAGTTCCTCGGGTGGTCTTTATCCATTCACATCAATACTCTGGAGTCTCCCAATGTGATAACACGTGACCATAGCAATGCAGTGCCAGCGATGCCCAGGCGAGATGAGAGGCGCTCAAGAAGGACTTGGTGATCGATAGCATCAAAAGCTGCCGAAAGATCGAGTAAAACGAGCAGAGAGGCCGCCCAACTTAAGTCTCTACATTTCTAAGTAGGTCGCTATGCACCCAAAGCAATGCTGACTCTGTGGATTGATTATCTTGAAAACCAGACTGGAAATTACTAGCAAGGTTTGAAGTTTCAATCTATGATTAGTTCAGCTGGTCTGCCGTTTCCCACACGCAGCCAGTTGCACGGCTGAGGTGAGCCTTTGCTCCGTAGCTTATGGCGATTCTCCGCAAGATTACAGCCGCTCCACACTTGGGCGAAACAGCCTCTTTTATTTGCTTTCGTGTAGCACGGCCTTATGGGAAACGAGCACTCGAAGTTTGCCATAACAACGGGCAAAGACTCGACTCACTCCTGCGGCTAATTGGTAAAAGTAGACAAGATTGTTTCCTGAAATCTAATTTACTCTTTCTTAATAGCAGCTGCCCTAGATTTTCTAGGTAATTTGAGGTCCCACAAAATCTAGTCGCTGAGCTATACGCCCCTGGGTCTTAGCCCAGGTGGTAAGGTGCTCGCTTTTTCGTCACCCAGATCGTAGGTTCGAGTCCTGCAGTTGGCGATCCTTTATTGTCTACTTCAAGCTCACTGATAGACGTGAAGGCTCTTCTGTCACTATATAAAAGAGGCTACCAAGTTAATTTACAGAATTTCCTCTTTGGCGCTCGTGAGTTCCGAATAAGATGACATTCGTTATCAGAACCTCACCGCCCACCTAGTAGGGCCATCGCAGAGAAAGGACTACCTGAAACTCGCACGGAAAAGTTCTGATAATAATATCCGATTGTTGACTGCCTTTAGAACTCGAATTCTAACGAATGCGGCTCAGTCTTCGCACAGTCTAGAAAAGTAATCGCTTCACTGGATGAGTAAGAACCAAAGCAGTAAGCAAAATGTTGCTGACGCGGACTCATGCTGTGCCCTTGCAGGTGCATCCGCATTGCCGGGCACCCGGATAAAAAATCTGTGACTAGTTAAAGCAAGCACAGTTAAAACGACGGTCGGCTGATCTAAAGGCCTCATTTGTATTGCGGTCGAATAGACGCAATGGCTACGACCGCCGCTTGCAGTGAATAACAAAGGGTTACCTGCTGCCAGCAGGACTCGTAGCCACGTGACGGGGGGGGGAGGGGAAGAGCAAGCACATTATGCCTGGGCTTACACCCAGGGCTCGGTAGCCAAGTGACCTTTGGAATAGACGGAATTGGTGGGTCGCTTCTTTGTATGCGCTAAGAGAAAGCGCTGTATTGATCTATGTTTGTTCTTTATCATTCAAAGACGCGTACAGAGCCTGGCAGAGACAAAATGCTGCGCAAGCTGCAGGACGGCAGATCTAGTTAGTCCGCTTGTACGTTCTCACGCACGTAGCCTCCGGTATGTCCGGGATGGTATACGTCTGCAACGTAAACATAATGCCCATCATCATTCAGACAAGCATTCGTTGCCTCGCTTGCCGGTCTGCCACCGGTTGTCCTTTGGACGCAAGGTACGTCAGCAACCAAAACGCAGTAAGAAGGGTCAAGTTTGACTGCTGCTGTGTGCAACATCTCGACCTGGTGACAGTGCCAGAGCAGTCGCAGCAAGTGACGTAGTCGCGTGCACTTGGCGTGAACTTACCACGGTGAGAATGTCTCCGCACACCTGGCGAGTGATTAAGCTGTCGTGCGGTTTTCCCACATGCGCCTGCACCAGTTTGTCCCCATCCAACTTGAAAGTGGTCTAAATACAAAAATGCGTGCGTGCATACACACACACACACATGCACACACATTACGGCTACAATTCTCAGCGAGCAGCGAGGGTGCGCTCGGGCACGGAGCTCCGCTCTCGAAACTCCGAGCGCGGACAATGACTGCCCGCTCGTTCTCGTGGGCGGCGGAAGCACGGGACCTTAAAAAGCTGAGCGCCGTTCGAGCAGCACACGATTTCCTCAGATGTCTGAACAGTTTTTTCATCGCATTTTCTAAAGCAGTTATTATAAGTAATTTGAAAAGCAAGCGGGAGTTTCGGAGTCCAGGTTGCGGTCGGTTGCTAATTTATTGAGAATGAGTCTCTACCAAATGAAGAAATTGATGGCACTTGAGTGCGAGCAGAGATCAACGTGCGAGCAGAGATGCATCGCAATCTCATTGACGCGACCGTCTATTTCTCAGTGCACGCGCGCCAGTATCAAATGTCCTCGACGCATCTACCGACCACCTTGTTGATTCTTCGCACTCCTACTGAAAGAACGAGCTGGCTGATATGCAGGCATACCATACCGGTGTGCTATAAGAAGGGCAATGCGAGACAGTACGCTAATGAATCATAGTGCGGTCTATGGCAGCGTTGGGCGATAAATTGAGAAGAAAAGAGGGACACTCGTGGAATGCCGTGGGTCGCGACTAAAGGCCCCGTAATTTTCCCAATATTCAACTCTGTATCGGCAATATCATGTCACGACTCTCCGTTTATAAATATACAAAGCCATAAAGACCATGCGGGTGTTACGCAGGAGAGTTTTTATAGCGAACTCACAGCCTAAGGGGCTTTCGGTACGCATTCTTTAGCACACAAATTTCACCTCACGCAACAAAGAGAAAGTGGGAAGCACAGCAAAGTCGGGAGAGCAGTCGAGGTAGTGAGTAGCGTGGAATTAGCAGCTCAGGACCGCTGTAAAGAATGAGCCATAGTCGGCAGCAGGAGAGTCTTAGCTGGTGTACCGAGTGCGGTCGCGCGAAGCCTCGATTTCAGCAGACTTCTCGCTTACCTTGACCTTGCGTCCGTCCAGCGTGACGTCGTCGAACTCGTCTCCGATCTTAAACTTGAGACGTTTGTTCGCGAACGTGGACAATATAGCAACTGTCCATTCGTCTCCATCGATGCTCCACTCTTCGTGGTTTTTAATGGCGTTGCCTATTTTCCTCGTCACGAAATTAACTCCTGCAAAAGCCGAGCGTGCGAAAGGCGTGCGCCAACAGTCGTCGCGCCCTCCGTTGACAGTCACGAACGCGTCGCAGTCTTTGGGTCGTAGCGGCGCTGTGTAAGTAAGGAGAGCGCCTCTAGCGGCGCTCATGCGAGCCAGCGCAGGCGGAGCGAGCGGAAGCGACGGCCGGCAACGAAGCGCAGGCGCGTCGCGCGGATCAACCCCGGCAACTTTACGACGGCGGCGCGCGGATATAGCGTGCCTTAGCTCCCGTCGGCTGCAGCCGCGTGCGGCTCCGGGAGTGAGGCCCCTCGGGCGGGCAAGCGCGGCGCGCTTCCTGGGGGTGACGCCGCATCGCGTTGGGCGAGCAGCCGATGGTCGCGCGAGCCGTCGGGTCGACCAGAAAAGCCGCTGGGCGGCTGCTTCGAGTAGCCCGGGAGCGCGCGAGGCAGCGACCGGAACGTGGCGCCCCAGTGCCGACCGAGGGAGAGGATAGCATCGCGTGGGAGGGGAGACACGCGCCCGAGTAGAGGACAGAACGGAAATACGGGACGCCGTGCGGCGTAATCGAACGCACGTTTCGCGAACCCGCGGCGCTGCCTCCAGACCCGCAGTTGGCGGTGCGTCGCCCAGCTGCCCGACTCGCAGCAGACGAGGGAATCCGGGGACCAAGTCACGAGCGTCTCCGCACAAAACCGAGAGCGACCGGAGACCGAAGCGACGCCTCGCGGCGTCGCTCGCGGTAGACCAAAGGCGGGGGGGCGCTTTCCGAAAACTGAAGGCGGAAGCGACGCCTAGCGGAGTTGACGCTGGGCACAGGCATCCTGGCCTGTCCGTTTGGCGGGAAGATGCGTTCCGAAACTCTCTTCCGAGGGTGGCGCTGTGCCCACGAAACTGCGGCGCGAAGCTTCGGCTAATTTACCCATACTCTCCATGAACGCGTCGAAGTTCTCGCTTCCGTCCAGAACCCACTTGGTGCCGTTCAGAGCTTTCTCCGCCATCGTCCGCCGTTCGTTCCTATCACCGGACGTCAGCTGGAGAGCAGTGCCCGACCGGCGATTAACCCCACCGGCAGCAGCGCCAGCTGCCGCCCGATTTGGTTCCTGCCCCTTCAGCCACGTCCCATTTACTTCAACAATAGTCCGATAGCCGCCCATTGTTAGCTTTCGGAGTTAAATCGGCCACGGTCCCTAATCCCATTGTACGGCCACTGTGCGTCCGTTACTGAAATACAACGCGTCTCGCTTCGGCCGCGATGCCTGCGGGCGGCCTGCGGGCTTCCGCGAGTCTCGCGTTCAATGCAGTCGTCAGAGAAGCGCTCGACGCCAAACGACCTAATTATCGTTTCCCAAGCTGCTGCAACCTAAGGCGGCGCCTGTCGGCTGGCGGAGATGCGCGCAGAGAGCCGGCTCTCTGACAGCGGGAGTGGAGGTGATAGGGGGTGTTGACTCTCCAGGAGCGTCGGGGGGGGGGGGGGGCGTTCTGCTGCGACTGAGCTCTCCGCCAGATGTCGCTTGAATGCATGCTGCTTCCTCTCTTTCTTTCACCCTCCCCTCGAGTCCTTTCTCACCTCCTTCTCTCTCTCTCTCTCCCTCTCTCTTTTTCTTTTTTTCTATTCTCGTTCAAGGTAAGAGACAGTGTTTGACCAGCTCGTACCGGCTGCTTGTAGATCGTTCAAGTGCTCTGGGGCGGAGCCAGAGGGGGCAAGGATGCATTTGGGCCCCTGCAACAGCGGGGCCGCAACCTGGGCCGCGCCCTATTCCTATTTCCTCCGTCCACCACCAACGAAGAAATAGTGCCTTAATTCTACTCGACCAGCAACCACCATGTTCGTGTCGAATAAGCACAATTACAATACGCTTTAGTATTTTATTAGTTTCGGGTCTTGCCCCGCCTACATGAAAGTTATACGGGTCTTCCCCCCCCCCCTACAAAGCAAGGGTGTATGTTTTACCCGGTATATGAAAATCCTGGCTCAGCCACTGCAAGCACTCCTCTTCGGGGGGGGGGGGGCAGATGATCCTGCGTTCCAGTGAGCTTTTTTGCGGAAGCTGCAAGGTTACCATGCATCGCTACGGGCCCTCGGTTTGACCGACGCTGGGCCATTTTTAACGACAGTCGTTCGGCCATTGACGAACACGGCCACGCGGCGTTCACAATTGGAAAGGCTAACGCTCAAAATTGGCTCTGCCAGCATATCTCCTGTCGAATCTGCACGAAATCTAGGTGTCACGTTCCAAAGTGACCTTTCGTTAGACGACCACTTCAGCCCCAGAGTCAAGTCTGCCTACTTTCAGCTACGTAACATCGCTAAAATTCGGGATTGTTTAGATAAGGATACCAGATCTGTGTTGGTCAATGCATTCGTGACCTCCCGCCTTGATTTCTGTAACTCACTGCTTGCTGGCCTGCAATCGGGCAATTACAGCTGGTGCAAAATTCTGCAGCTAGGCTTGTCTGTCGTGAGCGTCTCAGTTGCCACATCACACGAGTCCTCGCCGACCTGCACTGGCTACCAGTCATGCATCGGACCGATTTCAAAGTTTTGTCGCTCATTTTCAGGTCCCTTCATCTTAGCTCCAGCCTATCTCTCAGATCTACTCCCCCACCAGGCCAAGCATCGCAACACCCGCTTTTTGGAATCTAACAGTTTACCAATACCTCGTACAAACCTCCAATTCTTTGTAGACCGTGCATTTAGCTCGCATGTTCCCAAAGCCTGGAACGCATTCCCGACTTGCGTCATAACATCCCCTGACTTGACCGCATTAAAAAAGAACTTTAAAACGCACCTATTTAGGACAGCATCCAGTTACTCATGTTGTTTATCAAGCATGATACCACTCACCATTCTATCGAATTTCCCTTGGCAGCAAATGTAAAGCGCCTAGAAAGAGATCGAGTTCTCTGAGGGCCCGCTATCAAGTGTATTATTATTGTTATCATTAATCACACGTGTATGCCTCAAGCTGACTTCCGCCTGACCAGCCACGCTGTCGCACGTCAATACTTCGGCTATCCGAACGGCATGCTAACTTTGGCGTCACTTACAATCGCTCGGTCGAGGTGGACAGTGAGGGTAAGCGCAACGTGAAGCGGAGATTTATAACAGCACGCAGAAGGAGCACTTCCGGGAGACGGGCAAGTTCGCTTAAAGCTTCCGCCAACAAACACGCTAGTAGCGCGCATTGACTTGCATTCTCGTTGCCGCTTGTTCTCTTAATAACCTCTAGTAATCCTAGAGAGCATTACGAACGGACGTTCAGCGTGAGACTTTGTACAATTATTCTAGACAGAGAAAGGCTATCCGGCAGAGCTACCATCCGGCTTTCGAGAAGACTTGTACCGCCAGATTTCTGTCGTGCATCGCTAATTTGATAAAGATGTAGGTGCGTTCATAAGTGTAATGTCTATCTAAAAACTACAATTTTCGACCGTCAGCAATACAGCCTGCGATATGTGACCAGTGACCAAAGAAGAACGAAAGAAAACTAGAAGTGAAAGATGCATCTATTTATCACGGCATTTCGTGGGTCCCTGTGATTTTTCCTTTTCGCTATTATGCATGCTGACACTGTGCGTGCTGCCACTAACTTTGTTTGCATGCTGACCGTGTGCATGGCACCTCTGACCATGTTATGCTTCTTGTCATCGAGCATGCTACTACTAAGCATTCGATTGTGCTTCCTTTGCAGCAAATGTAAGCTGCCTGGAAAGATGATAAATTCTCAGAGGGTACAACAAGGTTATTATTATTATTATTATTTTTGTAATAATAATTGTTATTAGTAGGTGCCCATCGGGGTCAACTGAGGGCTCGGCTAATGGGCGTTTGTAGCAAATATTTGCTTCACCGCGACATGTACAGCTACCGTGCGGCGACCGGCACGGCTTCGCGGCAGAGGAAGGGAAGCTGGACAGACTACCCAAGGGTTAGGTTGCCCAGGTTGCCCTGGTTGCCCAAGGAGCTCGGGAGCCTGCGCTTTACTACCCAGGTCCATGGCTCGATTCCTGCTGTGGGTAATCCTTACTAAAATCCCTATACTGCCTACTGCACTCGGGCGGTTATAGCCATCCAGGCTCTCTGCGGCTACGTAATTGAGGTTGTTAAATCAGCTAGCTTTTACTGACAAGCTACGGGTTAAAAAACGTTTACACATTCTCCTAAAAAATATATCCGTCGAAGGCTTCTGTTGCGATAGGCAAAGCCGACACGCCGCTGCAGGCGTCCACGGAATGTCGGACATTAGCGTCAACCGTAGAACGGAGACGGCAGGCTTTCATTGCTAGTGTAACAAAACCGATCGTTGTCCTCAGCACCGTAGAAAAATATGCTTTACATGGCGTAGCCACTTATTCTCACGCCGAATAGCTACCGTTGACGGAACAGCTTTCGTGCGCGGCCGCTCATTAAAAACCAGTCCGTTTGCAAGATTGGTGGTAGCGGAAGCTTCCGGCCGAAGATTGAACAACCGATACATTGTAAACGTGCGGGACCTGTGCTAGTTGAATAAGCCATACGCTCCCTTTATTTCGTTCACCCTTCATTTATTTATCTTTACGTAAATCTATCTATTGGCGCGCCCATATGTCTATATATCGATCCATCTATGTCTATGTATTAATAAGAGCTTGGACGGCTGCCGGTTGATCGAACGATACAGAGCTAAGTTCGTAAGCTGACGTACAGGGTCCGCCACGGCTGGCTCATTCATAGCTAGCTGAACTGCTGCACCAGTTTCAGCCTTCTCGTGCCCTCAGGTCATGTAAGGACACTAAATTAGCTGTCCCATTCCTCCGCTTCAAGACCGTTGGCGACAGAAGCTTTCGCTCAGCATGTCCTTGACTGCGGGACTCGCTTTCATAATTTTTAGGCACGCTGCCGACTACGGCACATCCGTTAAAGTAGTCCTGAGCTGCTGCTTCCACGCTACTCACTGCCTCAACTGCTCTTCTGACTGAGCTATGCTTCTCACTTAATGTGTTGTGTAAGAAGAAGTCTGTTGGCTACCGAATTCGCACCGAAAGCCGCTTCGGCTTAGAGTAGGCTATACAAATGTTTCCTGCTGCATAATACATTATCTTACATATGTAATTATGCACCTATTTACAATGATCTATCTCTCTGAAATCCCTCTCTTTGCTTGATCAAGTGTGAAAGCGCATGAAATCCACACCACGGTTTTTTGGTTAAATACACTTAAATAAAATTATCCTGCCTGTACACCCTAGCAAAGTTGCTCACCATCAGGAAATACATTACAATGTATTCACGTGAATCAGAGAAATGGTAATTCTTACCAAAAAACTTCAATTATGTGACTAGGAAAGTTAGACGAACCAATTTCCCGTGTGAAAACGGACGAATTAGCGTTTTTTGTTCACATTTGGTCTGAAGGAACAACAATCAATCAGAATTAATATGCCTTGACTGTGTCCAGTGATGTGCTCGCCCCGACTAAGGTCTGGCCGATGTCGTGGGCTTCAGCCCAGAGGCATA
Source organism: Cristatella mucedo (assembly GCA_009760855.2). Taxonomy (NCBI): domain Eukaryota; kingdom Metazoa; phylum Bryozoa; class Phylactolaemata; family Cristatellidae; genus Cristatella; species Cristatella mucedo. The sequence goes on along the minus strand of WPIO01000039.1, from coordinate 1,428,364 downwards.
TATGAAGCGCCGAAATAGAGATTAAGTTCTCTTTGGGCGCTATACAAATGAAATATATATTTATATATACAAAATAATCTCTCAAAGGGTTTTAAAATAAGTAGATGTTCTAGATTTGTGGGCTATGCTGAAAGTAGCTTTCTCGCTGAAGCCTCCAAGCAGAGTCCGGCGACATGTTATTGTTATACTGTCCTTAGATCGTTTTTCCAAGTCATGTACAACCAGGTGAAAGAACTCACCTTGCTTTTTAAGAGTAAGCTCTCATATTCTCCATGGATTGGTAATGATGATCGTCAAGGAAATCTACTTGGGGGGGGGGACATACTGTATCCCATTTTGACATAGTTCTTTATGATAGCCTAAAACAGCTGCTAATAGCTTTTTTATTGCCCAGAAAGACATGAACCGCTGCGTCGATAGAGTTCTAAGTCGCTTTTGATTGTCCTGTTCACTTTCATTGCGAAAATTCTCGCCTCCCGACACCAACCGCTACTAGCAGTTCTTGTCTGTTGCAGAATTCTCTTCCGAAAACCGCAGTTCTTGCCAGCACCGTATATGGAAACCAATACAGCTAAGACCTGTTCAAAGTTTATCGGCTTGTTGTTTTACCGTAGCGCGGAAGGAATTACGTGCCCATTGACATCTAAGGGCTTACCGCTTCGGGCTCCCTCCACCACGCCGGCGGCTAGTAACCTGCTTATTAGCTACGATCGTGCAAACTTATCAAAATTGCAAAACTATTGCTTCGTTACTGTCGCTCAAATGCATTCCTAGATGGTATTGATGTTGCTAAGATCCAAGAATTGTGCGTTAACAAAAGAAAAGCGCTCGGGAGCCTATGCGGGGACGGGAGCTGAGAACCCGCCCGTTTGGCGGGAGCAACGAGTAACCCCGCTCCTTTGGTATTCCTTGCATTGTCTCGAACCGCTCAGCATGTTGTCCCTCAAGCATTGCTGCGAATCTCTCTTAGCGGTCACCAGGCCTGCTATAGCTCAAACGGCCCATCTTAGTGCTCGTCTTTAGAATTCTCGTTCAATGTGCAATAAACTCCAATGAATAAGCGGTATTATTACAGAAAAAGCCTCGCCCTGCTCGCCTTATCCAAAACTCGGCTGAAATCGGTACATGCCCGACTTTTAGCGACGAAACACGGAAAGGCATCTCTTTCTTTCACAACCCCAGATCAATCGATACTCGAGGTGAAGTCGCAATTATTACACATCTCCCCTCCCCCAACCCAAGCAAGGCTGCGAAATTATTACACATCTCCCCTCCCCCAACCCAAGCAAGGCTGCGAAATTATTACACATCTCCCCTCCCCCAACCCAAGCAAGGCTGCGAAATTAATACACATCTCCCCTCCCCCAACCCAAGCAAGGCTGCGAAATTATTACACATCTCCCCTCCCCCAACCCAAGCAAGGCTGCGAAATTATTACACATCTCTCCTCCCCCAACCCAAGCAAGGCTGCGAAATTATTACACATCTCCCCTCCCCCAACCCAAGCAAGGCTGCGAAATTATTACACATCTCCCCTCCCCCAACCCAAGCAAGGCTGCGAAATTATTACACATCTCCCCTCCCCCAACCCAAGCAAGGCTGCGAGTCGCTGATGCCATTCGCACAGCCAGTGAGCCACCCCGGCGAACTCATGCCCACGCTGGGGGGACGTGGAACGGGTACTCGTCGTCCTCGGGACATCGAGTCTAAAAGCAGACTGCGCCAGTAGTTCATCCCGAGGACCGCGTCGAAATGGGTACGAACCGATGGCATACAAGCTACACGAAGAAAGAGCAGGTGCACACACAAGCTGGTTCCAACCAGTTAAAAATTTCAAGAGTCCGCTAATAATATTTCGTTTGTCATAATCTGGCTGATGTAGTAAGCCACTGTTTCCATAGCAGTCCCCTTATCTCTTTTCTCATGACCCGTGAGTTGCTGTATTTGAATCATTTGCTGCGTTATACACCCTCAAGCGTTGCTATGAATCTCTTACTCGGTGGTCATCGGGTCTGCTTTAACACTGGCGGTCCAACTTCTCGCTTCTCTTCGGAATCCTCGCTTTATATGCAATAAACCCCTATTAATAAGCGACCCCGTTTCTGAAAAAGGTCTCAACATTCTCGTCTTGACCGAGACCTGCCTAAAAATCGGCAAACTGCCCGACCATTAACTAAGCAATCCCAAAAGGCTTCTTCTTTCCCACCTTTCCTGGTTCAATCAAACATGGAGGTGGCGTCGCCACTATCACACTCATCCTTTAAGTTCAAGCCGTTTGCATTCCCCTCGAAGCAGTCTTTCGAATCTATTGTCTCGATTTCACCCGACAACAAACCACCTATGGTTGCAGTAGTCTGTCCCCCCCAGGTATTAAGTCCTGCTGTATCATCTATGGTCGCAGTAGTCTATCGCTCCCCCCCCCGCAGGTATCAAGTCCTGCTGTATCTAAGATTTCACTGATCTCATTTCAAGTCTGCGTGCAAGAAATCGATCCTTACTCGTTATGGGTGATTTCAACATTCACTTTTATTACTTATCTGACGCCTTCAGCACCGAATTTCGTGCACTGAATGACCCAGTCTCGTGTGGCTCCTGTGCATGGCTCTAGTCAAATCAAGGGTCACACACTCGACCAAATTTTCTACAACTGCACGCTGTCATCACCAATTATCACCAGATTCTGCTCATTTGACCACAATCAGATCTCACTCAGTCTACAGTGTGTACCCTCCTCATGTAAAATCACATGTTTATCGCTAAACCTCAAGACCCTTGACTTCGATGCAGCCCGTGCATGAGCGAATATCTGCTTCGCCGCTGCTGCTCAATCCCCCTTCTGACCTATTATCATTGGTAGATTGCTACAACACGATATTAGCTGACATACTCAACGAGTTTGCACCTCTGACTTAACGCACTGTTCGCTCTCACTCAGACGGCCTATGGTCTATCACACACATTAAACTAGCTAGGTTTACTAAGCGAAATCTTGAAAAAACATACACAAGATCAGGACTGACTGTCCATCGACAGGCACACTGGACTCTAGGATTACTGTAGATCGTATCAATCGATCCTAGCTAAGGCCAAATCTAGTTTCTATAAAAACATAGTTGAATCACAGATACACAATCTAAAAATGCTTATGTCTACGATCAGCCATCTCCTTTACCAATCCCAAGTTAGCACCTAACCTACTGATGATCTAGCCGATCGCTTCCACCCCCTGTAATCCTGTCCCTCAATTCCATTCAGCACCTTAATGTCTACATTCAAGGCGGCCACTAATGACCTCATCCTTAAACTCATTTACCAATCAAAGATGTACACTAGTGCTCTAGACCCTATCCCCACTGACCTGCTTACATGATGCATAGATCTGCGGCTGTTATGCAAATAACATTACAAATGTCATTACCATCAGGTCATGTCAGGCCATTACTCAAGGATGCAACTAGACCAAGTCACGATAGACCAGCTGAACTCATATATTGAAACTTCAAACCTTGCTAGTAGGTTGTAATTTGGTTTTAGAGCTAATCACCACAGAGTCAGCATTGCTTCGGGTGCATAACGACCTAGACAGGATGCAGACTCAGGTCGAGTCTCTCTGCTTGTTTTGCTCGATCTTTCGGCAGCTGTTGATACTATCGATCCTCAAGTGCTTCTTGAGTGCCTCTCATCTCGCCAGGGCATCGCTGGCACTGCACTGCAATGGTACAGGTCCTGTCTCAATGGGAGACTCCAGCGTAATGAGAGATCATCCGAGGAAACTTAAGTATGGGGTTCCCCAGGGCCCTGTGCTTGGTCCGGTTCTTTTAACGGTTTATACTCGGCCTCTTACGATGTGATTGCCAGGCACAACCTAAGCTTTCACTTCTAAGCAGATGGCACTCAGCTGTCCCTTTACTTTGATCGCTCCCAGCCCTCCAGCACGTAGTAATGTCATTTATCTATGCTTAGGCGTACACAGTTTTACAAATGAATCAAAACATAGAAAATACATATAATAAAACATAAAATAGTCAAGGCATAAAAATGCCACGCAATAGATCGGTATAAATGCCTGCAGCATTCGAGCCAAACGGCCTAGGTACCGGACGGCAGTTTGGTGGTGCTCAAGCTTCTTTTGCTAGCTGTCCACTAGGGCTGCTGCCGGACACGTGTTAGGCCTTAGTGACTGGCGAATATAGCTTTTAATGATACGGAAATGAACTTATCAAGAATCCAAGGTATGGGAGCTCTTACCGTATTTTTGTCTATTGGAGCTGCACCTCGAAGCCACTCTACCAGTTTCAAACGCTCAGAGCTTGACCGGTATTTGTCATGCTATTGCTCTGCAGGTACTCACTTCCACAGTTCTTACGAAAAGACATCTATTCTCCTGCTGCCGACTATGGCAAATCTTTTCCAGCCGTCCTGAGCTGATGCTTCCATGCTACTCACTACCTGAAAACTGCTCTCCTGACTCAACTATGCTTCTCACTTTCTCTGTGTTGCGTGAGATGAAGTCTGGTGGGTACCGAATGTGTACCGAAAGCCGCTTACGCTTTGAGTGCTACTCAAAACTCTCCTGCATAACACCCACACAGGCTTTGTGGAGTTACAGATGGAGAAACATTCCCTTACATACGTTAGTGCTGATATATTTCGTTGGTAACACCAATCTAGCCAGAAAATAGCCACACTAGTAGCTACTTACGAAGACTGTAGCCACGTGAATTAAATGTCAGTCATAAAACCTCAGGAAATTATAAGATTGCGTCGAGGGATAGCGAACCCTATACTCGGTAGTCCTATAGTCAGAGGCAGAAGCCAGTGGGGGGATGTCAGATATACTACCCCATCAGGCCAAGCATCGTACCACCCGCTTTTTGGAATCCAACAGTCTAGAAATACCTCGTACAAACCTTAAATCCTTTGGAGACCGTGCATTTAGTTCATATGCTCCCAAAGCCTGGAACTCCCTCCCGACCTGTGTCAGAACATCCCCTGACCTGACCACATTTAAAAGGAACCTAAAAAAACCTATTTAGGACAGCATTTAGTGGGTCCCTGTGGTTCGTCCTTGATGTGCTTATGCGTGCTGACACTGTGCACGCTGCCACTAACCACATTTGCATGCTGACCCTGTGCATGTCACCCCTAACCATATTATTCATTTCGTTTGTTTTTCAAGCATGATTTTACTTACCATTTAATTGCATTTCACTTTATAATAATAATAATAATGCACTTGATTAAGCGCCCTCAGAGAACTCAATCTCTCTCTAGGCGCTTTACAGCAAATGTAAAGCGCCTAGAGAGAGATTAAGTTCTCTGAGGGCGCTTTATCAAGTGAATTATTATTATTATTATTATTATGACTGCTGCCACCACCCTGGCCTAGTAGGCGGTAGCCGAGTCTGACACGCGGTCGGGCAGCCGCACCTGTGCACAGGCTGGCTGATGGTGCTTGGCCAGGCTGCACGACACCGGCCAGGCCCCCAGACTGCCCTTTACGGGGGGGGGGGGTCCCTCCCAGACTCCCGTGCCAACCACGGGCTCCAAGCCTGGCTTCGCCTCTGCCCACAGCTGCACCGCTAGTGATTCTACTATGAGAGTAGCAAGACCGCACAATATGCCAGACAAAGCAGATATAGGTTCAATCATGTCTGAGCAATAGTCTGACTTCCCAGGTCAGTGCTTTATTAATAAATTGTTGCATACATCGCAAGCATTTGGATAGAGAATCAGTTCACCTTTTTATAGGTACGAGTGCAAACAACATTTGGAACATCCGGCAGTGTGTAGATCTAGAATAAAAGAAAACATGCAGGCTTAGCCCATTGCTACCATGTTACTCAGCCCACAGCATATAAGCAACCGATTCCACAAGATTCTGCAGCATTATTGCGCAGGTGAAACATGCAACCATGGAAGATGGCACACTTCCTCACGTCGCGTGCACCAGCCCAAAAAAGCATTGCAAAATGATCACGACTTGGCGAATCTCACTTCAATCTTTTTTGTTTAGTGCTACCTATTCACTACCAAGCAAGTCACATTTAAACCTCAAGCAAATCACATTGCTGGCGAAGCATTGAGCCTCTATCAAGATTAGGAGGCAGAGCAGCGGATGGCTGTTGTTCGTATTTCATGGCATACCTGATATGCATCCATTTTTATGGGGATGGGATGTAGTCTTAATTTATTTCATAAGTGACATCCAACTATTTTCAGTACGCTATAGATGCTTTAGCAAAAAGTCCCGCCGATGGCAGAATTGAGCAAATAATCTAAGATCAACTACAATAATGCCCTCGAAAATTTGTAGTACTACCATTTAAATTGAAGAGCTTAGTCAACTACAGGCTCTAAATGACACCACAGTGTGGGATCTTGACACAAATTTATATTTGGAACAAGCGGTTTTCGTCATCAAATAAGCGTTACTGCAATGAACTAAAACACGAAAAAACAAGTCAAGTCTTGGCAGTTTTTGAGGCCACGTCTGGCTTTGAGTCATGGGAAATTAATCTTCAGCCTCGTCCTACCCTAGTGTACAAAAATTTGTGTAAAAAATGCATGCTGATTCAACAGCCTTTTCATATAGCTGCAGAAGAGCCCTTAAGGCTATCCCCACCTCTTGCAATAAAGGATTGCTCACCACAGATTCGAACCCACGACTTCCCGAGGGCGTATGGTAAAGCAACCGTCGTAACTGGTGGGCCATGCTACAAATCGTACTTTAGACAAAGACATATGGACGGTATGCCACGGCACTTCTTTAGCAACCGTCGAAGTTTGAAAACTCTAATTTTGCAAAAAAGCGACCGTGGATAGGACGCGATTGGAAGCTACGAAAAGAGTACGTCTTTATGGTAGAAACAAATACCAACACACAGCATTTTTACATTCGTGCAATTTCAAACGATCACTTATACACATACCACTGTCAATGTGTCCCCAGAGACTTCTCTAGTGATTACACTGTCGTGTGGCTTTCCTTTCTGAGTCTGAACGATCTTGTTGCCATCAAGCGAGAATGTTGTCTACAACAACAGCAGAACACAGAAGCACTACACATATATTGCATTTAACTGTGATTGCAAAGACTTAGTAAATAATTATTAAAATGAACAAAAAAGATTAGTTGGGCTAATGCCAACAAATGTGCATATGAACAGATAAGACAGATTTTCAATCAGCTGGTGGTTACAGATAAGTCATTTTTAATAGACTTATTTCATCATTAAGGCTATTTACCCTATAATGCAATTCCTTTATTACTTAGTCCAGAATTGAGTTGATTCATTGCCTAATTTTCTTAGTCAAATGTACATTCAAGCACCACACCATGCTACATACAATACACAAAGCTATCGTACAGACTATATACATTATAAGCATGTACTATGCTATGTCACCGACACCACAAATGTAAACAAAATCCTCTTTAAATATTCTATGCACTGCCCTACTTGAGCTTGGTTCACGGACTAGGTCTTATTGCCCTCTGGGAGTAAAAGCTGCTATGGCTCTTCTGCCTCTGCATATCAATGCAGCTACGGAATCAGCTAATATATATGCTTTTTCTTTAATTTTTGGTCGACCCATTTTGAACGACTCAATGCTTGCAGAAAGACACCCGTGCTTCAGAAGCAGCGCCAAGTATCGTGCTGAGCAACAAAGGATCGAGAGAGCTATGCTTAAAGAAACTGGACTAGCAGCAGAATAAGCTGCCTGCCCATAAACAGCTCCTTACCATAGTCTGTTTCGGTAAAGACCTCTGGTAGTCATCTAAAGCACGGGAATCGCATGATCTATACTTTTAGTGGAGTATACACGCTCAGCAACAGGTTATGAGCAAATGCCCTAACACTGCTCCAATAAGCATACAAATTGACTAATGCCGTTGAGGTTTTTCTTGGCTGCACCGTAGGCCTTCTGTGGTCGTTTACAGATTGCCGTAATGACAATGAAACAATTACTCACATACTAGCCCGGGTCTCAGAGGAAGCACAGAGAGAGCAGCCAACTAGATAGAACAGAACCATGTGCTTGCACAGGCCGACGTGTGAATGTGCGTGCCGCAAGGCTAGGCCGTGCTTCCTTCATGCTCACTAGTGGCAATGATGGCCCATCCACAGCCCCCCCGAATCTGTCCCATCTCACACGAAGCCCCGACACCGGTAACAAGGCACAGCCTAGCAACAGGATAAAGCTAAAAAAGGATATATATATATATAAATATAAATATATATATATATATATTTATATGTGTGTTATGTGTATGTATGTGGGGCAGACTAAACCTTGCCTATCTGCTACCCAGAGCTCTCAGTTCAAGAGCAAGTTACGAACAACTCATCAAGCGCAAACTGAGGCATTGCAATTAGCTGGCTAACACTTAGCTGCACTTACCTTGACCTGGCGACCGTCAAGAGTCAAATCGTCGAATTCCTGACCAATTTTGAATTTCGACTCCTTGTTCTTGAACGTCGACAGTATATTCAATGTCCACGAATCACCTTCGATGGACCATTTCTCAGTGTTGGTGATAGCATTTCCAATTTTCCTTGTCATAAATCCGACTTCTGGAAAAACGAGTGACATAAAAAATAAGCCCTGCTAACAACCTACCAATGTTGAAAGCAACCAATTTAAAACCATACCCCTAAACCCATTCACGCCTCATGTTATCTAAGCTCAGCTAAAGTCGCAGGATTTGGTCTCAGCTTTAACTGCAGCTTAGGTTACTTCACTGATTTGTTTGCTTTGTGCCAAGGCTGCAGTAATTGGGGGGGGGGCAGGCAGTGGTTCATATCATCTGCACATGGTTTGGCCAAAAACAAGTCGGGCCAGCAGAGAGCATCGAGGTTTTTCGGATGCAAGGTTCACTCGAGGTTTATTTATGTGGTGCAGAAAGCTGACACCACCGAGCAACTCCAGTGCCATAGTGGCCCTAGACCGAATGGCATGCTCGGTGCCTTCTCAAGCAGGACTAGCCTCTTGACTTCAATGGCTGACATAGTTTGTGAAAGCAAGGGTGTCACTAGACCAGGCTATTAGGAGTCATTCTTAGGAATCCCAAGGGCCAAAATAACGGGCGAAACACAATCTTGCACACACGAGTGCATGGGGGGCACAAGCACCCACTTTTCCCACGTTCAATTTAAAACACGGACACCCAATTCAATGCTGAAGCCATCACAATAAACTAAATTACAACCGAGCTGACATCACAGCACCATAACATACATGGGCAGCTGCATATCAGGTCTGCATTATAATAATGAGCCCGTGAGTGACTGCAAGAACGTCACAAGCCGTTAACCAATGAGCCGCAATCGCTTAGTATGCAACACTATTCCACTTTAGGAGGCCGTAATAGCTAATTAACATAGTTTTTATCCTTGAGCTGATGGTGATTAACATAGTTTTATCCTTGAGCTGATGGTGCAGCTTTTATCCTTGAGCTGATAGTGCAGCTACTGAATGTAATGTGAAATCGAAGTAACCACTGTAGTCCTATGACAGGTCAAATGCACTGGGTAATGACGAGGCTTGTCAGCAGTGTTGTGCTGAAGTCGACTGTACTAATCTCAAGTCTGTAAAGACAAGGTAAGCCGATTCAGCACTCATTTCTGTAGTGGGCTGAGAAGCTCTATCACTTTCAATATCGGATAGCGATAAAGAATTGCCTCAAGACTCAAACTGAGTCCAAAAGCGCTAGCACATTACCCCAGACTACGACCGAGGGCCATGCCACAGGCAGTCTCAGCGAGCGAGAGCAATCATCATGGCTACATTCAGGTGAGATCAACCCGGCCCAAGGATAGCAAACCCAGCTTCTACAGCCAGCCATCATGCTGGGATGTCTGCTTAACATTAGACAATGGTAAGAGCTCACATCAAGCATTTAGGGTTTCAGCTTCTGGATCGAGGAAAGATGTTGGTTTTAAGATAAGGTTTGCCATCTTGGCGTCCCCTTGCAATACCAGCTCAACCTTTGCGACAGAGCAGTCATCGACTAGCAAGCATTACAGCTGTCTAACTACATACACAACATCCCCCAGACAGTAGTCGTATCCTTGAGCTGCTCCACGAAGTTGTGAGCAGACAATACCACTGCTCGATGAGGTCGAACAGTTGCTAGCCCAATGCATAATATCGTTCAAGAGTCTAATCCTGGCATTTACTCACACAAGGCAAAGCTCCTCTTTATATCTTATGACAGACAGGGATATGTATAGTCTGTAAAGAGCTTACATCTACCGTCGGCTTGTTATCCTACCTAACTGGCTGTACACAGTGAGACGGTCGATATGCAATCATCTGAAATGTGTCAGCAAACCATGTGGACGTTGTTACTTAGGGTTTAGGTTCAGTGAGAGAGAGGGCATCGAAACACACTTTCCGGATATTACAACTCACCTTATATGCCATTATATTATATTATATGCCATTGCAATACATTTATACAATGACCTGCCCTAAGACTAGCTGTTATTGTTCTTTACCGACTTCTTTTCAGTGACGCGTGTTTTGCACGGCTTCGGTACTGTAAAAAGGAGCTTCTGCAAATCACGGAGGTTCTTTTAGGTGGATTTGAAATGACTGAAAGACCGATGGAGGCAATTAAGCACAAGGTCACTAAAGCAAACTAGACAGTCTGGTCCGTTAGAGCTTTCGGCATTATGTAAGACCAACATACTCACAGAAGCCTCAAAATGGATACATGCTACGTCGAAGTATTCTTCACCGGCGTGTAAAGGAAGATATATTTAACAGTGCTAGGTAGGTGGTTGCTCCATTACTTCAGTGCTCTTAGGTACTACATAACTGCTACATAACGCAAATTATCGACTGTAGTGAGCCCACCAACAGCATCCCAGGGTCCAACCATCGGATTGAAACTGGCATGATCAAACTCTCACGGTCACCTTTGTGAAGTTACTCTGGTATCGGCCAGAGCAAACGACAGCCAATACAGGCAGAGAAATTTCCGAGGTTGCCTTTACCGGACACCAGCTCACCATGAGTGAGGTGCATTGGGGAGAGGTACAACCGAGGGCTGAGGGGTGACCATTGGAATGCATCTGGCAGCAAGCCGGCCATTTCATCTAAGCCCTTCGATCACGACGCCGTGTGGAATTCTTGTGGGTCAGATAATTTCCGGCCGATAGCTCGCCCTATTCTGGGTCAACAACAACTCGACGGCTTGAACGCACACAAGGCATACAACCTTAGCTGAACTAATGGCTGCCGAAGCACGGCTATGAGTCATGCCACGCATTGGCACGGCAAGCGACGCACATTCACTAAAACGCTTGGGAGAGGCGAAATTGTAAAGCCTACGCATCGTTTTGACTCAAGTTAGTAAGCTGAGCCTCTGGCGAGCCTAGAGTCTTTGCTGGAAACTGCACCTGCAGTTCGTGTTCTCCCCAACGTGCCGCGCCTGACTCGCTATTCGGTTTTTGCGAGCCTCGTGCGTGCTGATGCAACTGTACGCTATCGCTAGTCACTCGTTACATCTCCTTTCCAGCGTTGCTATCCTAGCAATCCGCATACATTTCGACTGACCGCACTCGATTTGAGAACGCGAATGGTCTTCATATGGAAAGACCGCATACCCAGGGGATGCGGTTAGCCGGGACGACGTCGGCAGCACTGTAATGTATCTCCGTCTGTAACTCATCCACAAAGCCATAAAGACTATGTGAATGTTACGCAGGAGAGTTCTGAATATAGCGCACTCACAGCCTAAGCGGCTTTCGGTACGCATTCGGTAGCCACCGGCTTGCGCCGGCGCGAAACCTAATGTTCGATATCCCTTAGTACGCATACACATCGCGACCAGCCCTCGCGCCCAGCGCTGGCTGCAACGCGACGGCTTCAGCGAGACGCGCGCTCTCAGCGGCGGTCTCGCCACCTTGGACACTCGGCAGCTGGGCGCGGGCGAAGGCGACTGTACCACGTGCACCGCACACAATGGCGCGACGGCCGGGGGGGGGCGCGCAGGGGTGCGTCGCACGCGCAGGAGTGCGTCGCACGCGCAGTGGCGGGACTGGGCCGACGGCCGGGCGGGCGGGCGGGCGCGAAGGAGCGGGTACGTACGGCGGCGGCGAGGTATCCACCGAGAGGGCGAGCATCGAACCGCGCAGCCCGGGCTCTCTACATTAGCGTCCCTTACAGCAGAAACCTTCCCAGAATCGCGTGCCTCTGCGGCCGGCAGCCCGCCCGTAGCGCCTCTCACCTAACGTTTTCATGTACTCGTCAAAGTTTTCGGTCTTGACGAGCTCCCACTTCGTGCCATTCAGTAGTTCAGCAGCCATATCGATCGGCGCGCGACGCTAGTCACGCCACACGGTACGCTCAAATTGAGCCCCAACGCTAAACGACCGGAGGGCACAGGCCGAGCGTGTGGTGGGGGGGACGTTAGGGTCGAGAAAGGTCAAAATCGACCAATTGTTAGCCGCTGCCGCTCGGAGTGCGGAGTGCTGTATTGGGGTGGGGGGAAGGGGAGGGGCAGGGCTAAGCGAAATGCGTTGAAGGAGAGCAACTGGGAGGATATAGCGTGATAATGAAGTACTATAGAGATTAATGTGACCTGCCAGTATCCGAATGCAAGAAATGCGGTTCGTTCTGCACGCATTGCATTGTAGCTGATCGAACCATACGAGTAGTGCTGAATTGGGCCGTCGACGGAACATTACCCGTCGTTACCTAATGTCTCTAAAAGTCTGCATATCATTGCTTATTATAGGTGCGAATGCTACAGGTTCGAAGGCTACAGGTGCGAATGCTATAGGTGGGATATCCCATCCATCCGAGTCCAGCGCACAAGAGGCAGCCCGAAGTCCACTGTCAACTGTTCTAGCTCCGCATCTGTGGCTGCCTCAAGCGTAAATAATTGGGCATGCAAGAAAATTTGATTAAGTCAAAGGTAAACTGAAATATCCATTTCTTGCTGACTGTTGGTAAACTGTCGTAGAATTATAGGCGGCATATCAGCAGCAGATTTCCAAATAAATAAAGCCGAGCAGTCAAATGACATGAATGCATGTGCATTTACATAAACACTATAATGTGCACAGTGCAATGCAAAGTGGTGCTGCACTCGGCATTGCTGCTACTGCGATTGCACTTGGCTTGATCGCCCTATTGTTCGGTCACTAAGCTTGGATTCATTTTGGGCTCACAGCCATCTACCACGACCTGTATCGGCCGAAGAATTATGCGATAGCACTTTAGGTAAGATCGGGCGGGTCGAGTCATTTGTCCTTACAGGCTATGCACCAACTTTGTTGATTACTCTTTGCCTGGAGCTCCGACCTTACAGAAGAACTGACTGCTGCTTTGAAACGCCATACCTGCTCTGAGCGACTTGAATGCACTGGTAAATAAATATTCTTCTACGCGTGTATGGATGCATGTATATATAGCGGAATCTTTTAATATGTGTATGCTGCAAATACGGGAGTAGGGGAGTAGCGGTGTTTGGTTCTTGCGGGCCAGCCACCGCCCTTCTAGGCACTCTACAGTAGCGACCTATCGTGGGCGTATCGCTGAAGCAGCCTTTCGAAATGTCCGTGCGGCGCCAAGCGTAGGCAAACTACACCCGGCCTCCTATTGGGGCCTAACGGCTAAATTGTATTCGTCTGTCCTTGGGTTGAATGTTAGCCGCTCGTGTCCTCTCTCTCTCTCTCTCTCTCTCTCTCTCTCTCTATATATATATATATATATATATATCTCTCTCTCTCTCTCTCTCTCTCTCTCTCTCTCTCTCTCTCTCTCTCTCTCTCTCTCTCTCTCTCTCTCTCTCTCTCTCTCTCTCTCTATTCAATCTACATCTGGTCATATATATTGGGTCGGCTAATTCCAAGGGTCAGCTAACTGCAGTGTCCTCCTGTGTGCTAGATCCATGTCTTCCCAGCAAAGGTAAATGCTGGGGCCACACGGCAAGCGAGTGGTGACGGATCGGCAAATAAAAGTCTGGCCCTCCCTCGCTCATCTCAACATCGACTATGCACCTACACCTGATCCTACGATCGGCAAGTAGTGGGGGGGGGGAAATCTCGAAGGAAGGATTCCTCTTAGCGGAGGGTTTCATGACTTTACCAGTGTGCTTAACTAGGATTCTTCTTTCCTAGTTAAGATAACGCTAAGCGCCTTGGCCCAAAAGCAAAATGGTGCCAATTCTGATACAAATAAACGCTACTGCAACCTACTGTAATCATGCAAAGCGTATGAAATAAGCTTACAAAACATGCAAGCAAAGTTTTAGATCGCGAGTAGATTAGTTTATAGTGCTAAAGCTAAGTTACACCGGTACTAGGTAAGCAACAGCCTACCAGAGCCGTTCGCCTTATCGTTCTCCGAACGTCAAGTACACTGGAGAAGAGTTGTCTTTTGATCTTCTACGACCCAGCTGAGCTCTGATTCTGCCATCCACTTCACCCCGGAGACACCTAGTGCAATTTCGGCCTGAAGATTGACCAGGTCACACTATTCGAGCCACCGCTCTAAATAAATTCAAGTGTTTCGGGAAATTTATGTCGAATATGTGGTAGACGCCTTGCCGTGTACTTAGGCTCAGTGCCTCCGGGTAAAAATCTCCACAAAGGCTCATTACACTTGGTACTGCAATGTTCCTGGGTAGCTCTATGTCTTCTGAGGGCAGTTGTCTTTGAAACCTGCATTAGAGCAATGGCGAACGTGCTACGTTCATTTCCATATAACAAAAATGGCGAATTTACTCTCGTCGCTCCATTTGACTGCGCTCCAGTCTACGTAGGTCCATTGTGCTTTCACCCCGGCCCTCTACAAACGAGCCACTTTTCGCTTGATGCATAGAAGTGGCCTCTTCTTTGCATTCCGAGCAACCATACATTGTTCATCTAGTCGCGACCTTATTCGGTCCCTACCAACTACCTTTGTAGAAGCTCCATGCCCCAATAGAGCAAGAACCCTTGCAGGGGTGATATGCTGCCTGAAGTTTCACTGTTTATGGATTTGCTGATTTAACAGCATCGTTGTAAAGCGGCAGAAGAACATTACCGGCTGTCAACACCACTTGCAGTGGGAACTAGAGTATTGCACCCCTCCCCTTGGCAGGACCCTAACCTACGACATGTGTCGTGAAGAGCGAGTCACTTGACCTTCGGCTAAGACCCAGACTTTATAAATCTGTTCTCGCTGGTGCAGTGCAATTCGTCTGTCCTCGCGGGTGCAGTAGGCGGTCCCGTCTGATGCATTACCCTTTTGGCTTTGCGTACATGCAGTTAAGTAGATGGTCATGTGCATGCTGATTGACAATAGCAAGAGGCGAGGAAATGAGCACAGCCGGTGCACTGTTGTCTTTGTGCAACTGCGCTTGTCTTTGTACTTCCAAAAAGGCCGATGCAGTCTTTTTCACGTACAATATATACTCGGTACGAATAATGGGTACGCTCGCCATTTTCGAATGAATGGGTCAAAAATGCTTTCGCGCACTGTTTTCTCTTGTATGCACTCACTCTAAAAACGCCATCGAGAAGCACCAAGTTAATCGTGCGCATTCGTACTCCGGTCATGTGGCTCACGGTCGAATGCTCACCATTCATTACAAAACCAAGGGCCGCTGATACTTTTGTGCTTGAATGCACATATGCACCGCAATCTGTAACTCCAAAAACTCTCGAGGAGTCGGTGCAAATCTGCAGCATGCAGCCTCCATCTCACATATCGTAACAGATAAAGTGAGAAGCATATCGAAATTAGGACAGTTACAGCTACTGGTAGCCTTGAACCAGCAGCCAAAGGTTGCTGGGAACAAAATGCCAGTGTCCGAAGCAAATGAATGTCGCAGCGTTGGATTTACGACTTCTACAGTTTAGAACCGGCAGAGTTAAAACATTTGTCGCTAAATGACCGCTAAAGGAAAGACCGAAAATGGCTATTTTATTGTCCTAAGAGAACCAGAGGACACGATGAGGTTTTACCTATACAGTTGAGTGCTGCGGTCCAAGTTCATCAAAGTATAAGGAGTCAAGCCGCGAAGGTTTATGTAGGTCTGTGTGAGAGTTTAGCATAGTGTCCCAGTTCGCCTGGGTGCGACCGTAGGCCCTTCAGCACCGTAAACAAGAAACATAATTTCTCGGATTTAAAGGCCCACTGTAGGCCGTACTTGGGCCTAACTGTAGAGCCTTGATGGTGTTTTCAGCTAGCTCTCGATAAGACACTTCTAGTAGTTCTGCCTCAACAGAACCAGAGAGCTAGGAATATCCTAAGCCAGTCACCGAGTTAACACCCAATCCTCGAGTGCCTGATGACGGGTCATAGAAGCAAGCTTCTGAGCAAATTTATGAGGCTCTCAGATAATACTCGGGTTTCGAGCAGTACGTGAAACTTACAAACCGTCCATCGATTAAATGCTGATCTGACAATCGATACAGCGACTAAAGCTTGAAAAATGTATTTGATACCGGCTAGACGTTTGCTAGGTCCTAAAGTTAGGCATTGACTTCGTTTTATAGTAGGAACAGGGCCAAATCTAGGTTTACGACAGAGCTAGCTTGATGTGGTGCTGAAAAAACTAAATTACATTCGTGCCAAGTGTTTTCCATAATATAACTGATTACGACTGCCTGAAGACAAGACTACACCTACACACCAGAACTGAGAACTTTCCAAGGCAATCCGAGGACTCCGTACGGATGTTTTCATAAGATGGTTCCGCTGAGTGCAGTTTAAATTACGTGCTTATTACAGCATTTTTTGGTAATAGCCAAGCCTGGGGTGCCGACATTGGGCACTGGTGACACAAGGTGGTACCGACTAAGTTATATATGAAGTTGCTACAGACTTTGATATTATTATTTTTATTCAAGTGAGATGTTGCCTTCTTACATGAAAAAAAATGCCTTTTTAAAATAAATTAAAAATCTATGCACCACTAGCATTGTCCAGTGGTGGCAGCTAGAAATTTTTTACAATCATTTTCCATTTAGAATGCCACAATAAAAGCTAAGGCAACCTGTAAGGCATTCTGACTATTTAAAGACACTGCAAATCAACATATCATCCTGTCGTAAATAATAAAAAACCCATAGCGACCAGCTGCCGAATATGATACATATGGTAGCTTTGGACGGAATGCGATACATTCAATTTCTGGGTTACCATATGTCAGAGTGGCACGGCAAGACATGCATAAGTATTAGCTTTGATGAGACCGTTTTCAGAAATCATAAACATCAACTTTTAATCTGCTGGCACACTTCTCGCAGGAAGACACTCGGTGAGCCTGAGGAACCAGCTAGAGGAAGCAGCTAGATAGGCAGCAGCACTTAGCATGTACTTACAGCAGAGCACTGCAGCAAGGTGCAGAGCACTGCAGCAAGGTGCAGAGCACTGCAGGGTGATCGAGCAAGCACAAAATTAAGGGATAGCAAGGGGCATCAACATAGTACAAGGGTGGGTAAACCACATTGCGATTGGCAGCAGCGCAAATAAGGCAAACTTTGGCTATCTTTTTGCACTGGGTTACCAAATAAGACACCGACCCTTGAAGTGCAACACAAGCATATTCCACGGAGACTGCAGATCATAAACCCGACTGGAGCTTTCAGGCTGAGGTAAGGAATGCAGTGCCATCCATCGAAAGTGAATCAAAGTCAAGGCCGACACATTCTGCACCCACGGCTCAACGACCAATACCGCTGGCAGGAGTGCGGATCAGTTTGACTTAACCGAAAGCACAGACTTCAGCCAGTATTTGCCGAACATTCAACACGGGTGCCGTGGCAGTACGAATCCAGCTGAATTGTCGTCACCCCAGAGTGGCTAGTCCATGTGAGGATAAGCCCATTCGGTGAGTGGCTTGTGAGCCTCCTTGACTGCCTGAGGACTGACGAAACGCATCAGGTAATGCGGACCTCCGGCCTTGTCGTTGGTGCCTGCAACGCCACGAGCAACCACCGAGATTGGCAGGAGGCTGCTTTCTTGAATGGTAAAGAAGGAAGAAAGACGACACACGGTACAAATAAGTGAAGTCACTCAAAGGGCAGCAGCAGGTCCTCAGCCTGGGATACCTAAAAACTGGATGTGGGCCACACGGTATTCGTGTCCTGCAACTACCATAGTGCACCAACTAACATCCCCAGTTTAGACGGCAGTCGAACGCTGCTGCTGACTAAATACTCCTGCAAATATGATTGCATTTTTATATACAGAAAACCACAGTGTGTCAGCAAGTGTACGTATGCAGCAAATTAACTTGTAAATTGTAGTTAAGATCAAGAGAAGCAGCGTAGACAAGAATTCGTCAAGGGGGACGAACGATTTGAGTGGCTGAACCGTAAACTTTGCCCACACCAACCAGCAACAGAGGGCAGTAAACCCCTCAAGCAGTCTTCCTTAGCTCGATTTGTCGATCGAATCGAGTCTTCCAAGGACATGGATCTGAAGTATGGATACCTCAGGGCTCTCTCCTTCGTCCCGTTCTTTACACGGTGTATACTCTCCCTCTTGCCGATGTGATTACCAAGCACAATCTGGGCTTTCACTTCTATGCTGGTGACACCCAATTGTAACTTTGATTTGACCTCTTCCAGCCCTCCAGCATGTCGAATTCTTTCAACTCCCGTGCTGCATGTATTAATGACATCCGAACATGGATGGCAGCAAACTTTCTGAAATTAAATGATGATAAAACCAACTTACCAGTTACGGGCAAACCAAATGTGATTCATAAATTGGAAAGGTTAACAGTCACAATCCGCTCCCCCATTATATGTTCTGTTGAATCTGCATGAAATCTAATTGTCCTGTTCCAAAGTGACCTTTTATTAGACGACCACATCAGCTCCATAGTCAAGTCTGCCTATTTTCAGCTACATAGAATTGCCACAATTCGGGCTTATTTAGACAGGGATACCATATCTAAACTAGTAAATGCATTTGTGGCATCCCATCTTGACTTTAGTAACTCACTGCTTGCTGGTCTACCGGCCTGTGCACTCAGATGCTTACGGTTGGTGCAAAACTCTGCAGCTAGCTCTGTCTGTCGTGAGCATCGAGGTTGCCATATCCCTCCACTTATCGCCGACTGTACTGACTGACAGTCAAGCAACGTATCGACTTCGAAGGTTCTGTCACTCACTTATAGATCCCTTCGTTCTTTGGCTCCAGCCTACCTATCAAATCTACTCTCTCACCAGGCCAAGCACAGTGCCACAAGCTTTATTAAATCTAAGAGTTTAGCTACACCTGTACATATCTCTAATCCTTTAGAGACCGTGCCTTTAGTTCGTATGCTCCCAAAGCCTGGAACTCACTTCTGACTTGAGTCACGACACCCATGACTAGACATTAAAAAGAAACTAAAAACGCATCTATCTATGACAGCATTTAGTGGGTCTATGTAATTCGTCCTAACATGTTTATGCATGCTGACACTGTGCATGCTGCCACTAACCATATCTGCATGCATGCATGCATGTCAGCCCTAACCATTTTATGCTTGTATTTTTGTTGTCATTGAGCATGCTACCACTAACCACCCGATCGTGCATCATTGCAGCAAATGTAAAGTGCCTAGAAAGAGATTGAGTTCTCTGAGGGCACTAAATCAAACGTATTATTAATTATAATTTATATGCTCCAGCCAAAAGGCAATGTGGCATTGAAGCATGCTGAAACAGAAAAAGATTGATATAGTACAGAACTAGTGAATAGCTTACTTTCCCCCACTTGTATAGTCTTGTATGGATTTGAAATTACGTACTCTTTGCTTGTTTTGGGTGATATTTGAAAGCTAGTGTATAATTGTTAGCGTCCACTACCTTTTCTAGGCTAGTCTACATTACCATGCTGTCCAGTTGGCCAAGTCCCACAGTGCTGAAGTCAGTCTCAAAGATTTGCAAGAAGCTTGCCTACTGCTTGCTTCATCTGCTCCTTTAAAGTCATTCCAGACTCAGAAACTCGATAGGTGAAACACACATATCTGACTTGAGGCACTGATCGAAGCAGCTTATCTATTGGACTATAAGAGTCCCAGACACCCAGTAGGGTTGTAGTCATGAATAAGCTAGCGAGGTAAAAGAAATGCACACTGTAGAGACCCCCTTATGTTGAGTGCGAGCTCGCGCGTGCACGCACACACACACACACACACACACACACACACACACACACACACACACACACACACACACACTCTAGTGAGCGAGGCATTTACCTGAAGCAACGCGAATGCCCCAGTTAAATGTAGGTACTGCAGACCATGGGAGCACGAGGCTACAATTAACCCTTTGTACCATCATTTAGCGTGCAGTAAGAAGACTTCGAACCTTGACAGCCTATCACATCCTGGGCTGGCAGACTCATCACCGAGCGTCCTTCGTTGGGCAAAGCAGCACAGGGCTGCAGGCAAGGATTGCACAAACATCCTCCGAGCCAGCAGCTGCAGCTTTTCTGGTCCAGGGGGCAGTAAACAGCAATAAGCAGCAGCAGCAATAGCAGTACCACCCCTATCAGCGGCCTGAGCCGCAGCATAATAGTGGTAGCAGCTGGTGGAAGAGGAGGCTGAGAGCAGCTGCGGGGAGTGGGAGCAGGAGGAGCAGATGCAATAGCTGTAGCAGCCGGAGTGGTTTGCAGCTGAAGCAGTTGGGCCGCCAGTGCAAAGTATCAGCCCCAGCAGCAGCAAAAGCAGCAGCATTAGTTTATCTAAACAGTCTACACTGCCTACTCGGCCACAAACAGCCACACTCACAGAACCTTGCCCCCAGCACAGCTGATTAAAGGCTAGGCTTCTTGGCAATGACTCAGAGGTGAACTGAGCTAATGCTCAGGGTCACCTGGACAGGCAAAGGGCAGCAGCCGACAAACAATCTGGATCTAAACAAGCAGCCATCAAAGATCTTTTCAACACTAACTGGTGAGGGAAGATTGCTTTCACAAAAGACCATAAAGCATGAGCCCTGATGGCACACTAGGTAAGGCGGTTGCTTTCACGACCTCGGTCGTGGGTTCGATTCCTGTGGTGGCGATCCTTTATCGCCACTGCAAGTGGTGGTGATAGTCGTAAAGACCCTTCTGTTGCTATACAAAAAGAGGCTATTTAATCAGCGAGGGTTTATTAATTTATAAAAAAAACAGAAGCGCTGATGGCGCTGCAGACAAGATCACAAGTAACCCTGAATGGCCACGTGGAGCCACTGACCTGCCCATGCTGAACAGAGGATTGGGTCGAGGCTACTGATTGGCAGCAGATGCAGGCAGTTTACTATATGAAACAATAAGATCGTGCAGCGCTTGCCTCTGTAGTTCAAAGGGCAGTACTGACGAAGACTACTTTTGTGAATGAAAACGAATGCGAACACACACACACACACACACACACACACAGACACTAACTATGGGTGACATATCTTATATTTCCTACTGACAGCTAGCATGCAAAGGGGCAGCATACATTCACCAGGGACAGCTTGAAGGCACTGCCGCGACACTGCATCGACCTCAGGTGGGAGAGCTGCGAGCACTGCTGCACTTGCCTATAGTAAGGCTGGCTCGCCTGCACAAAAATAGTATTTAATTTAAAGCCTCTTTTGTATAGCGACAGAAGAGCCTTTACGGCTACCATCACTGCTTGCAGTGGCAATAAAGGATCGCCCATTGCAGGATGCGAACCCACGACTGTAGGACGAGGTCGAGAACAGCAACCGCCTTACCTAGTGTGCCACACGGCTCACTGCAAGAACTGCTGTGGAGAAGAGACTGAGAATGCATGGGCAGACACACGCAGACACGGCATCATCGGATTAGTCAATGGCATTGAGCAGTCAGAGGATGGCTGCGGAGTACGACCATGCACCAGGAAGTAACCGCAGGCTGTCTGCTCAACGCCGGTGCCGGTGTGGATCACTCCGCCCTGCTCACAAGCAGCATGCAGAGGTACATTGAAATGGCCTGCTATAAATTCATTCAAGAAGCAAGCATAGTTCACCGACCGGTCGGGAAGAGAGTGCACAAAGTGCACGCTTTGGCATAGGGAAGCTACCACAGTCTGCAGTGCTTGCTGTGGGACAGACGGCTAGGCGCTTCGGCCTAGACATTTGGCAAACGCCCAGGTTTAAGAAACATGGCACCAGTACAGCTTGCGCACACCGTCAGCACCCGATCGTTTTAGCTCCGGGTCACTGACGATCGTGTGCTTGCACACATCTATGCCTGGTCAATAGACCGTGCCGTGCAACTTCCACGGCTGTTCACCGATGCAATACAAGTGCTCTATGCCGACACAATTTGCTAGCACGAATTCGGCCTAAGAATCTAAAGATGACTAGTGTGAATGAAATGCAAAGCTCAGCCGGTAACCAGGTGCGGCAATACCTGGAAGGCCCAGCTACGTAAGCATGTGTGGCACGCTCCAGATTTTGGTCATGTGGTATCCTTCCTCCGCATGTAAGTGCACATAAGAGCAAACATGAACATAATGGTAGTAATGTCCAGCAATGACAGACAAATAATGGAGTTTTTGGCCGACAAGACTAGCAATTTTCGCAGTCAGCAAATGCGGCAGGAAATGATATTCAGTCCAAGACCCAGTGCAGCAAAAGCAAGCGACGATGAACAAGGGTGGCAGGCAATGCTCAGATCCGGGGCTGCCGATGTGCACAGTAGCAGCAAGCTAAATTCTCTCCCTCCCTCTATGTGTGTTAGGTCTGTCTCTGTCTGTCTCCCTCCTTCTCCTCTCTCATGCTCAAGAGTCATCAGCGTAGTTTACCGAGTATGGTTCTGCACCGTTGTTCGGGTGGCACAGTTTTACGCAGAAGCATAACGCCTCACTAAACTTCCAAGCTCTATGCTGGTGGTTCGTGGAAATGCATTTTGCTTCGTCTCGGCTCAATGCAGCAGCTACTGGAACAAACTAATTATTCGTGTTTGGCAGTTTGGCATGCCGTCCTATGAGTGCAGGGCGTTGGCTAACCTGATTTCCTTGCTCCACCAAAAGGCTGCCGACCGACAACAGCTCCGGTGCATTTGTCATTTATATAGAAGTTCCCGGCCACATCACGCAGCTGATTGGTCCAGTCTTCAAGCACAGCCCTAAAAAAATGCAGCAAAGGATTAAACCTGCAGACGGTGGCTACATTAGGCTGGCAGCAAGCTCGCGAACCCGACGTCAGGCCGTTCACTCGGCTTACATACAACAGTGAGTAGCAGCAGAGCCACCATACAGAGCCACTGGCTCCTATGCAATTAAAGCCCCGACTCTATAACAATTGACATGCAATTGTGCACATTATTATCACTAATTCCTTTCAGCCTTTTACAAAGTGCCTAGAAAGAGACTGTATTCTTCTTTCTATAAAGTGCATTATTTTTTATATTGTTATGATCAATTCTGTTCTAGGAATGGTAACTCCTAAACAGTCACACAACTCAGACGGTGGCCTCACCATAAAATGGTCACCTTACGAAGTCCTCTACCCTTCCACACAATCAGAGGAGAAAACTTGAAAATGTAAAAACTTTGAGGAAAGACTCACTATGATGTCTTGATGAGTATAACTGACAGCTAGCAATTCGGCACACGGGTAGCAACTGGTGTGCAGGCAACAAGTTGACCAACGGGAAGCCCACTGCCACGATAGGTTCCTTAACCCTAGGGGGCCAACAGAAAGAAGGTGCAAGTCACTAATAAGATATTCCACAAGCAGCAAAGCAGCTAATTGGACTGCAAGGGCTAACTGTGAAGAACATGCAAAATATACCAGAGAGAACTCGGCTACAACATTATGAGCACTGATCAAATAATGCTAGTCTGTGACTCCTTCAGTATGATGACACTCATGCAACAAGCATGCTCACGGCGGCCTAAATTCTGGGAGATCAACCTTCAAACCAGGATTCTTCTGCACGGTGCTCAAGCTAGCATACAAGCAGCTTGTATCTAAATCATGTATAGAATACATGCCTGACTACTGCATTCGACGCCGAAGGGGGCGTTAGATACCACAGCGATTGCCTTTCAGCTGAGCATTCTACCTGGCAAGCAGCCGGCAGACCTTGCCTTGCTACAGAAAGCCACCATTCCTCGAGTGTTCTAAGCCTTTTAAAACTGGTTCTGAAAAGTTCTATCAACTTGCGATTAGGCTCTAGCAGTATAACAGTGTAGACCAGAGAGTTTAATCTCTGACTCCATAAAAAGTAAAACACGAGGCACGTAGGGTAGGGGCATGAGCTAAATTTAAAAAGAAGAGGACTTTCATGCGACTCACGCGGCCTTTGAGCAATGGGTGGAAGCCCTTCGAGGGATCAGTCTGCCTCAGCAGTGGCCTGCTCTCGAGCACCTGAGGGCTCCGACAATAGCTTTCGACTGATAACTATGCAGTGCATGGGCAACAATCCATGCATTGGTGGCATCTGCTTGGATGTCCATCTACCAAAACCTGCCACCAGCTGTCGAGTGGTTATGGAACAAACAAAAGCTCGGCAGTGCAAAACAATCCATGCATGGAATAAAAAGGCAAAAGGGGTACACGAGGGGAGAGAGGGCTGGATCCCTCTACACAGGCAGCTGGGCTGCGGTTTCTGTGAATAAATTGAATGGTGCCGAACCAGGAGATATGTTTCTCGGTCGCACTACCGAGCCTGACGACAAGTTATGGGGGGCTGTCACACATGCATATACATTATGGGCCGTAGATATCGAAATCTCATTCACAGCATATTAAGACATTGCAGAGGGAGGGACATAACAAAACACCACGAGCCTTTACTGGTCTTTCATCTACTAGAAGTAGGTTGGATGCACAGACCTTCACACAACACATAGTCCGGGTTCATGCCTACAGTACGGACACTAACAATGGAAATCCAGTGCACATAGGCTCCACTGGGAAATAAGTCAGTTATAGTAGAACTTGCTGAGGCAAGAACTCACAAAAAAGCTATTTTTTTTAGAACTTTCTAAACAAGGGCGGTGGTGACCAAATTCGACGTGCAGCTGCCAATTAACAAGACCTTACTTATCAGTGGCAAATATGGCTCCGGTCAGACCGTATGGGGATCCGCTGTCCACAAGTTCGACGATGTTCTTGGCTTCGTCACTGCTGTAGGGATAGACAGCGAGGATTGGTCCAAATATCTCCTGGCAAGTAAAACGTGCACTTGGCTCAGTCTAATAGCTTGCTGCAATGTGCTAACACAATACATTGCCGCTGGACAGGAGGCAGTGTGGTAAACATGATACGTTCATTGAAGCTAGGGATTTTTTTTAGTGAGGAAAAGTAAAAAGTACAGGCTAGCTGATTTTGACAGTCTCATTTATATAGCGATGGGAAAGCCTTAATGGCGATCGCCACCGCTTGCAGCAAGCAATAAAGGAGTGCACGCTGCAGGATTCAAACCCACAACCTGGGTCGTGGAGCGCTAGGGCCTTAACCCTAGACATTGTCCAGCAATTGCAGGCATTACTGCTGCCCCGTTACTGTCCCATCGAAAGTCAACCCCCCAGGTCCAGGCCTTTGGTGCTACGAACTTCGGGCCCCACTGCCTGATGATTTCAATTTAGTGCAAGGGATGGTGAGATGAGCCAATGCGAGGGTGGCACGAGAGCACACTGGATGGGCCAGGTCGCATAAGTATGCTGATATAAGCAAGTTGAGTAACCTATAATCCAGAGACACACTGAAGTTGATTGGATGCTAGATAGAGAGCTAGTGAAGCTCAGTCAGAAGTACTGTCTTGTAGCAATGTACTGTTGACGACAGGCCTGGTGTGTTTTGAACGGGTCTCTGGATAAAGGAAATCTCAGCAACCTAGATGTGATACCATAAGCGTATAAATAAATAAATAAATAAATAAATAAATATATATATAATTCATTTATATAGTGCCCTAAGGACTTAATCTCCATTCAGATGCCTCACATATGCTACGGTGCTCGAGCCCACGACCTCGGTCATCAAATACATTCACCTTAACTGTGGTCGAGACAGCACCTTAAGTCAAAGCAGGGGGAATGAGTGGGCAATACACAGTTTGCATATTCATGAGCCCCAAAAAACGAGCCTACGTTGCTGAACGACGGCTTGCATACTGGTGTGAGGACTGATACAAATCTGATAATCAGAGTCAAGTCTTCAGTAGGCACAGCATGCTGGGTCATGCCCCTCGCCATCTGCACAAAGTTAGAAGACAGGACAGCAACCAGAGTCAAGGTCTCAGCTTGATAGGTTGCTCGCTCGGCTGGCAATGCTAATGGCGTTAACAACTTTATCAAATGCAGCGAAAAGCAAGATTCCAAACACCGGGCACAACACGAGGGTGCTTTCTATTGAGAATGCTGCTCCTATAACATTCGTTAACTGAGGATAGGTTATTGATAAATTAACTGAGGACGAGATTATTGGTCACTTAAGACTCGATCACCAAGGCGGCATCAACAGCTGTGTGTGCTCATGATCTGTTGCTATATGTTCTATGTCTAGCTGACAGTGGGCAGGAGTTGGTGGATTTATTGCAGCTGAGCTGTCCACCAAATGCTAATTCTTAGTGACAAAAAAGCTGCAAAAACTATGTCCATAGCTACACAGCTGCAGTGTAAGCAATAAAGGTCTGATTGGCTAAGAGATCCACTGACGCACTAATGAACTGTTTTTTAACTCGCAACACATAGCAAAGAGAAGCCACCATATACTGGGAAGAACACGAGGGTGCTTTGCAAGAATTCAGTCAGAGCATAGGCAGGCTATCGAAGCCCACCATTTATTGATTCCCATGCGGTTTTCTGAATGCCAACGATAGAACATTTTTTCCCACAAGAAAACCGGTCACGGAGAAGAAGAATGCGATCAGAAGTAGAGACATATATGCTATACGCTCCGAGATGAGAGTTCTATGCAGCCGAGTCTAAAATTATCACTTTCCAAGCCCTGCACACATATCTCGAGAAAAAAGGATACTAGCAGATCACCTGCAGACCCCACGATTGAGGGCTGTATGTGGGTCTAGAACTGGTTTTTGCATGTCGGCCGTGAAAGGGGAGCAAGCACATATGGCAAGTACACTAACAACCGAAAGAAACAACTGCTTTTCACGAAACAACACCAAAGACATAATTTGACAACCAAACACAAATCACAAAAGAAAACTTGGAGACATAAGCTGCCTAGCGTTGCCATGCAGTCTTGATGCTTCCCATCTAGCCCAACAGAACCTAGACAGACCTTGGTCACAACGGCACTTTATGAGTCTGTTATTTGCTGCCAACAGGAAAAACAAATATAATAATATAAAGAGCAAGACTCAGCCGATGGCGAAGAGGCTGCTCCTGCTCCTGCTACAACTGCATCGCTGCGCAGCTCAGAGCTCGCCTCCACACTCGCTGGTATCCCTAGGGCTGGGATGATGGGATAGAGATGGGAGGAGGCACTTGCCAGGCCCAAGACATTGCCGTTTGCACGACGCCGGCAACTTTCACACCCATGTAGGCACGCACATGCGTGCCTGCTTTCTGCTCACGCCAGAGCGTGGACGAACTTTCATTGACTTCCAGAATTTCTCCTACATTGGTACCAACGGATTTAATTACTCTTCCAGACAAAGTCTTAACAGGTGCTGACCTACAATAGTAACCAATTGACTCGCTTCCTTTGCAGCATATGTAAAGAGCCCCAGAGAGAGATTTAGCTCTCTTGTGGCACTATACCAATGTATTATTAGTAATATTCCTTTTACAAATAAAAAGACAAGAAGGCTGTCCCCAGCAACTTTCAAATAGCCAAGTTTCGAGACGGCTTACAGTCATTTTAAAGAGTTCCAGACACGGTACGTTTTAGCCTCACCACGGGTCCCCGAAAAAAAGCCACTGGGTTCGGTGGCCGCCTGTCATGAGCGACCTGAGCCACTCAGAAAATTCGAGTCCAGCAGGCAGAAAATCTTAGTGCAGCATCTTCCTAATTACTGCCTCGTTTCGTTGAAGGCAAGGCACAATGATAGCATGCACGACTTGCGTTATAGCTATATGTAAATTTCAAGTTTTTTCTACATAGGAATATCCCGAGGAAAGTAGCGGCTTCGGCGCCACCGTCGGTATAAGTGGAGGAGGCAGCAGCAGCTGTAGAACGATCAGCACTTACTTCCTGCAACAGCTTGCTCTTCGAGTTAGTCACCTCCACGATAGTGAGATCTACAAAGTAGCCGACCTGACCATTTGCTCTACCTCCGGCAATCACTTTACAATCGGCAGACGATTCGGCCAGTTCCAGATACTTTGCATTCCTGTTAAAAGACTGCCAGCAAAGTAACATCAGTAGCGTACACGTTAAGCACAGAAGAATAGTGAACATATTTAAACAGTATTGTTTACAATATAATACATTGTGTGCTCTTAGCCCCAAAAGAAGTTCATTTTCAAATAAACAGTCACCTGAATCGGCAGATGCCAGGAGTAAGGTAAAAAGCATAACAATAAAATGACCAAATATGAAGTCCAATTACAAGTAATGGTCAATACAGATTAAATAAATGCAAGTCTCAAAATAAGACCAAGTGCTTCTCCAGCTAAATTAAACGTAAAATAAAGAGGCTTGCCAAAATATTTTGTCTGCTTCTTTCAGCTACATCTCCACGTTATTTTCACGGTACTTGGCTAGCTATTTCTTGGTCAAGGCTACTCAAGTTATGTGCAGCATCTGTTGCTGATGCTACATACACTGGAACTCTTAAGCTATAAAGTATATCCCAGATGCTATAAAAAAAAATTGGGCTTGGAACTAGGGCTGGGCCAGGAAAATCGGTGGTAGCAAGTGCATAAGTCAGGAATTCGAACTACTTAAAGAGAATGTGTACACGTATGTGCATCATAATACACAAATGCATGCATTTCGTATAGACAAACTATAGATATTTACAAGTAAATATAGTTTTTATTGTTTTTTCTATGTGGTGGAGACCAGCATCATCCTGTACCCACGCCCAGAATATGTGGCTTTATACACCCTAAATTATTCACAAACCGAAGCGTGTAACTAGCTGGCACCCCTTCATGCTTGGCTAGTTAGATAGTTAACTTAAAACACTGTCCACAAAGTCATCCCCACCACATAGCTCCGTGCATTCTACAAATAACTCACACGAGTAAGAAATGAAGTTGTATCGGCCATCGGCAACTCAACTTAACAGTACGTTTCTGTATAGCAGAAGCTGCCACAGGCAATTTAGCTCTATCAGCCTGCAACTGGATGCAAATGCAGGAGTCCATTAATCAACTAGCAGGCTTAGCTGATGACACAAGCGATTGATTGTTAGCCTTAGCCCTTGCATAGGTTGTCTGGCTGACCACCTGAATGTCAGTTCCTTACTCACTTTTTTCTGCTGTCCTGGCATCACAGATGCTTCTCTTTCCCCCTCTGTCTGTCTGTCTCTCTCACTCACTGTAACAAGTCATTGGTATTCAATCGTGATTTCATCTGGAGCACCGAATTATAATATACATACATATATATCATCAAACTCATACCCCAAAAAAGTCAATTCGAGCCAAGCTATGAAACTAGTATGATAATAAAATCAAATACTGGGGTAAGTATGAAAGAGAATATGGACATTTCGTCTTAAACACAGAGAAACTTCATATCACACATGGTTGGCACGATCGGGTCGGCAGTATGAGAAAAGACAACATAATGAGCACCACAGCCAAGGACCAGATTGAGACATGCTGAGCAAAAAGATTTGCCACTAACATTCTTTAGGACAGCTGGTTCATCGTCTTGATCAGAGCAGGCACTATTATAGCAATTCAGCCAGGTGTGAACCAGCAGAAGCATCGATCGGCATATTCAATTGCTGAAATAATAAGCATCGACCGACAAAACTTATGACATTCCTTCGTGGGTCATTTCTCGTGTTCACAATTTAAGACTTTCGAGGCAGGATTTAGGGCAAAGGTACAGAACATCCATTACCTATGCTTCTTTAGCACTTGATATTAGTTGCATCCGGCTGCAGCTTTGGCAGCCAACTTTCGTTACAAAAAGTGGTGGTTACCTTCCACCTGGATTGAGCAAGTACACACGTGTTTGGTCTTTCGGATGACACATGAACTAATAAGCTACCTAGTAACTCAAGGACAAGGACATTACAAGCTGGTCTTCTGCCCCTCACCGTGCTCGAGAATAAAAGCAGGCTAGTCTGGAGCACCTAAGAGGAACGTTGATTGACACACCCAATTCACCGGCATTTGGAAAGCCGGTGAGAGTAAATGCTCGACTTTTCCTGAGTGGAAAGAAAAGGAGGCTGCCATTTTCTTTCCTTTGGAGTCCGGATGATGCCTCAAATTTGGATGCTGGCCCAAACGGGATAGACTCTAATCCCCACATGTTTTTCCAGCAAAAAGCAGGTGCCAGAGTGAAGGACAGATGCAACTAAATTCTGATGTCAACAGGTCGGACACTGCCTGGGGAGTTTCTTTTAATATCAGGTGCGTATACATTGTTACTAGCAATTTTCTGCAACTGTGATACAGTCGAAATACTTTACTGACAGACTGAAAGATCGCATCAACTACCACTAGCATCCATCAAGGGGTTGCTCGAACCACGCAAGGCTAAAGTGATATAATAATCTTATAAAATAAAA
The DNA here is from genome assembly GCA_009760855.2 of Cristatella mucedo. Taxonomy (NCBI): domain Eukaryota; kingdom Metazoa; phylum Bryozoa; class Phylactolaemata; family Cristatellidae; genus Cristatella; species Cristatella mucedo. The sequence continues at coordinate 1,397,743 of WPIO01000039.1, read as the reverse complement.
ATACTTAAGAACTTGCCTACACTCGGTTACAAAAAAATCCTCGTAGTATGGCCAGAGGTACTGTAGCTGTTCGGGTAATGTGAGGACTGTGTACTGTGTCCGGCACATTACACTTGTGCACAACAGAGGATAATATTTATTGACAGCACACATTCTCTTAAAACCTTTCTATAGGCTTTAGATCATTGATCAGCACCACACCAGATTCGTCAAAAATGTGCTTCACTGGCCATGCAGAGTACTCAGGGTCGTTATTTTGTTGCCAAATATAACGATCTGCCAAGCAGAGTATTTCCACTTCTAATTCCAACTTGCTTGACCACCTGAAGGTATACGTTTTGGTTAATAATACCCCACAACTGATGCAGAATATCGATACGTATTGGGGCTAAGAAGCCCCAAAACATCACCAATTTGATGCCACATTTCACAGCAGATTGAAGGTAGTCTTTCCTGTATGCCTCATCTTTCTTTAGACTTGCCCTTATGTGCCACTTTCTGTCATCAAATACCACAAACTTAATTTCACCACTCAATAAAACAGAACTTTCGTTGTGCTCTGCCCAGTGGATATGGTCAAGGGGCCACTAAAAGCCGTATGATTTATGATGCTGGTTAGCAGAAGCTTCCATTTTGCAAGTCGTTGGAAGATGCCACTCTTAGCATGCCTCCTACTCACCATATCATTACAATATCGATACATGTAGCATGTTTGTATGATCGAAAACCATCTCAAAGTGCGGCATGCTAATTCGGATGTGCTATCATCATAATGAGTCAGTCGCCACTGGCATCAGTCCAGCGCAGCCGACCAGAACTAGCCGGCTGGGCCACCAAACCGGTCCAAAATGTTGCATGATAAGTACAGAAAACAGTGAATTTTCTAATCACAAGCCATCGTCCAATCTCACGATTGCTATGGCATTGTTAATAAAGCAGTGTCGGCATTCCCTTAAGATGGTCACTGGCGTGTTTCTCTGCCGGTAAGGCGACATGGAAAGTTTTCTTAGATACATTTTGATTTTTGATTTTTCGGAATTTTTGGCAGAGTTCGCATCTGCAAATTTTCGAACGGTCGTAAGTCGGGTAGGCTGATTGTATATAGATACTGGTGGATATAAATGTTATCCTTGCATCACATAGCAGTTTGCAGAAATGAGGTGCAGGTTGGTGCTATACATGTTAGGACACTCAGAAAGATGTCACTACCTCTAAAAAGACAGGTCTGCTGGCTTACACAGCCTGATTAGAGATTTTTTGTAATAATCTTTTAGTAGGTCAGCTATAGCTGCCCTAGAGGATGCTCATAGATAACTCCGTGCTGGTAGGAGTTCCCAGATGATCTGGAACAATAATTTGTGATCCAGCCAGCCTAAATACAGAGAATTGAGGGGCGCAGGGATTTGTTTGCAACTCAGTACAGTACCTGATGTCCAAGGTCAAGAAACCAGTGAAAGAAATTATGAACGACGATCAAAGTTTCCATATCATCTCAGAAACTGAACTGTCATAATTAGTACTACGGGAACAGCAGCTTCTAAGTAGGCTTGTATAACCTCGGCAACACAATATCATGCTCACAGAAGGCTATGCAAGAAAAGAGAATATGACCACACAGGTCACCGTGATAATGCTAAATATCCCAGTACTTTAATAATGCAGTTTATCAACACGGCAGTTAGGCTGTAAAGCAGCATTGTAGTCAAAGTATCACATACTCTTGCTAGGGTATAGGTTCAAACACCCTGTCTTGCTAGCACCCTATTATACATGCAAAGACAACGCAAAATGTACAACGAAAGTTTAGCTAAGATGCAAATACAACAGCCGCTCTGGCAGTCCTAAAAATGGATTGATTAGCTGCATCCTTTAGACAGGGGAAGAGGATGGGCCTGCATAATCGGATTGTACGACGGTACTAGGGCACGGGGTAATTACTACTAGAGCAAATGCTGCACAAGGAGGCTTCATCCCCGATTACAGGTACTGCAGGGCTGGGAACAAGGGCAAGAGGGTTGCGATTCCTTCATCTTCCACACACCCTGAAGGTGATTCGGTTTGTAGCACCCATCCTAAAACTGCAACAGCAGCATAGCTCCGATACTCATTCCATGGAAGCTTTAATGCTCCCAGTCAACCGATCTTGCACGCACCCATACTTGCTCGAATCCTGGGCTACTTGATAGTCCAAAAAGGGTGGGGCAATGCAGCCAGTATCTGCCTCCTCGTCCAATTTCAGGATAAGCTGTAATACCTAAACGATCACAATAAATATAAAAATATTCTTCAGTTTGGCCAGTGGTTTCCTGCATGACTGTCACCAAGATATGCGCCCAACTGTTGAATGGTCCGTGACAAGGCCTCGGTGAGGTTCTAAATCTGATAACAATGGAATTTGTCAGGGCAAAGGCTGGTACCTGGTGTTAATTAGCAAACAACTTATATCTTATAACTTATATTCTTTCTATCTTTTATATCTTTTTTATTCTTAAAGCCTCACTATCAATAAATTCTCGTGTGCCTACTTAAAAGTTGAGCAACACGAAAGGAAAGGAGCCCCCCCCCCAACAAATGGAGGACCAAGGAAAATCCAAGACTCTTACCACTCACACATCAGCGCTCACCAATCACTGCCCAGAGCTTTGTGCTCGCCGCTCAGAACTCAGTGAGCACTGAACGGTGAGCACTGAAAGCCTACAATTACATCCCTTTTTTTTACATACAACATTCCTCATGGCAGAGCGCTGCATAGAATGCTAAGTTGGCTTGACAAGCACACCCAGGCCTGCAATTCTAGCACGAAGAAGATTAAGCCAACGTGGACATACCTTTTCGTCGATCACGGCTGATGTGAACACATCATGCTGAAGCGGGGATCCAACTTTTATTCTACCGAGCTCAAATAGCATCCTGTCCCTAACCGATGGCCAAAGGGACTTGTGTATGTAGAGTCGTGAGCAGGCAGAGCACTTCTGACCACTATACTCGAAGGCTGCCCTCAAAGTACTATATACCACTGTCTCCACGTCGGCCGACTCATGTACCAGTTGAAAATTCTTGCCACCACACTCTGCAAATCATAGCAGCCACATGAATGACATGAACAGGTAGAGGAATGAAAAGCTAGTGGCCGCAGAAAGCACGGCAATGCAATACCGAGGCACTAACATAGAGCAGACCTCAATGCAAGACCACAAGCACAAAACTTATGATTCAGGAAATCATGTAAGGCACAACAAATATGAGCAGTGTATCAACGGTCCTTGGGCAGTTAGTTGTTCCTGCAACAGCTGCATGCCGGCTGCTTGCGATACACACCAGTAAGAGGCCTAGAAACAATAAACGACAGGTGCACTCTATTCCACTTTGAGGGTACACGAAGAGACCACCTTATCCAAGCTGTCCGGCGCCCATTACACTAGTTTAATGTGGCTGCATACACGGTGCAGCCAAAATCATTCCCCCATCGAGTTATAAGCATAGCTAATGCACGTAATTTAAAACACAGAATGAACTAAGATAGATTATGCAGATTGCATAAACTGATACGATTCATAAAGGCATTAGCAAGGAAGTCACGCCCTACAACCAGGTGGAACCTATAATAGAACCTCATGCCGGACGTTCCTGATCTGAGCTGGGAAGATTTCTGAGTATGATACGAAATAGGAGAGGAATTAGTAGATACTGTAGCTTATCCCATGACCGTAGACAATGACCGGGTTCAGAGGATAGGGAAAATTGACCGGGTTTCTAAGACAGAAAACGGATAGACCGGAATTACTGCTTTAGTGCATCTTGTACATGCATGCACATTGTATGTGCTCGACATGGCACTGGTCATTGAGTGGTTATTTGGCAGTATGACAAATATTGACAATAGCTATACTTTTAGTGCGCACAGGTAACTGAATTCTTACTCAGATATGACCTTTTGACTGCCTTCAGATGCTCCAAATACAACTTAAGGGGAATGGCATGCTTTCGATGGAGCAGCACACATGTAGGTGACATTGTAGCTTCCGAAGCAAAGTCATGTAAGGGTGTCAAGGAGATCGCTCGTAGCTTTTATTATCAGCTTTAAATAAACCACAACCTCTGCAACTTGCCGATGCAACAAGTCGAGCAGTCATTGAGTTTTAAAGCTTGGCAGGCAGCTCACTCCCCATTCAAACATCACAAATCGACAGGTCCCAAAAGGTGGTTAACGAGTGCCACAGAACTCGACTGGGTACAGAGCATCAAAAGCAAGCACGGCAAATTACATGAATGACGTGCCTACCCTTCATGCAGCATTATGCATAAACCTAGGGATGATTGGTCCAAAATAATTTAAATTACATAAAGGACACAAATTGGCATGGTTTATATTAGGAAACAGTGGATCAGTTTCCTAGCTTTATCACTGAGATTTCAATGATCTGATTATATGCAAATAATAAATGCATCTGTGGTTTCAAATTGTTATTTGCACAAATGACACATCTGCAGCAGCACTGCAAAAATTTAAAGAATCTGCTTTACTTGCCGTGACAAGGATTAGTGCAAGAGCTTCAAATTTGTGCACACGACTATCCGTACATGGGTAGACCACAGAGATAACGAGTAACGATCGATAGACTTCTAGCTATTATTGTAGCTGACGAGGCCGTGTTCTGGTAGTGTTGTGAACAACTACTTTTGGAAAAATGCAACTATTTCTGAATACATTGGTTAACACTGCCAACAAAGTTAATTTTGTTTTTCACATCTAGTATGCCAACCTAGGTGGCAGCATGCACAATTTGCAACATGTATTCCTCATATTAATCATTCCGTAAGTTTTTTGGCCTTAATTTTGTAAAACACCACAATTCTTAAGGTTTGTCTTGATCTCGAAGTGCACAAAGTTTCAGTGCCAACCTTACACATATACATAACAACATATTTACCATAAACATATATCATATACATCATACTAAACATACAAGCATAACAATACATATGTGCTTGATATGCGAAATTTGTTTTTTCTTTGCATGTTAGCAAACTTCCCCTTTTGTATGTAACTTGATCTACAATCACAGCAGAGTAAAGCCCAATATGGAAACTTGAACAGAAACATATTCAAGCTTCAGCACTTCGTGTAAGTGCCTGAGGGTCGGAAGCAGTTCCTATGCTGAATAAAAAAAAATCCTAGCTGCTTAAACAGCCTCTTTTTGTATAGCGACAGAAGAGCCTTTACGGCTATCACCACCGCTTGCAGTGGCGATATAGGATCGCCCACCACAGGAATCGAACCCACGACCTCGGAACCGAGGTCGTGAAAGCAATCTCCTTACCTAGTGTGCAATTACGGCAAATGCTAGTGAGCTCAGATGCAAAGCAAACGTTCAAACAACAAAGAATGTCTACCATAATGGATTAACAGAAAATGGTTTCTAATGCAATTTTAACCTTATGTGTTAAAAAGTCTGCGAAATAACCGACCAGACTGTCATGTTTCAGTACAACATAATGCTCTGCAGCATGCCACTGTAACACATTAGAGGAAGGCTGCTTGACTATTCCCTACTTGCTACCATTTGGAATGCCGATAACACAATCGGCTTTATTCGTATTAGGGAACTGCCATCTTCATTATTAATGTCTAGATGATTGGTCAAAATCAGATATTAGCGCAAGCCAGTTAGGTGCCAATTACGTTTTTTTAATAATAATAATAATAATACACTTGATAAAGCACCCTCAGAGAACTCGATCTCTGTCTAGGCGCTTTACATTTTTGCAAGTGAGAAGTTGGTGGCAGAGCGACAAGCAGATATAACTGAATCCGGAAGTTAATGAATGAGCAGCTACTGTCAAGAGCAGGACACTACCAGCATCCGACCAACTCCAGGAGTATTCTCACAGCATAATGATGGAACTACCTATGAGTAGTCAGAAGTCATGGATCCTGACAGCCAGTTTAAGTGGGTTTCAGCTCGAGTTCAATTTTGCTATCCTTTAGTTTAAGAAACATAATGAGATTCTTTTATGTAAGCCTTAAGTACATAGTATGGCCTATATAAAATATCGAATAAATTACACACAGACAAAAATCGGATTCTGATAAAATATGACCTTTACTTTGGTCTCTACACATTTTCATTATAATCTGTTTCTATAAACAAGGATATGATGCCTCTGCCTATTGCAGACAAGAATCTGCAACTATCCACTGGCATCAGACTTTCCCATTCGGTTCATGCTTTGATGCAAAAATTGAAGTACGTGGTCGAAAAATATGACTCGACAAAGATATTGGGCATTCTGGAATGTCTATCCCGATGGTGAGTGAGTTGACTGCACATGGCCCATTCAAATTAATACAATCTTCTAGGTACTGGAACACTGATGAGACTTATTCTACAAAACCAATGTAGTCAAACTAATCCTAACCAAGGAACATAGTATATAGATGAGGTGTAAGTAACTTGCCTTAACTACAAGATTGCAATAACATACAGTATTGAATAATACAACAGAGGATCCCGGCCACATGCTGCACCAATATTGCAGACACTTGCCAGGGCACCAACATCACATACCTCCTATTAGACGTGGAAAGCTTAGATAATTGCTTAGGTTCTCGGCCACCTTTTTCCACAGATATTCAAATGTCCTGAAAAAGTATAAGCTTAGATACTTAACACACGAGTTAAATTTCTCTGCAAATAGCTGCTTGTCAATGATCAGTCATCAAGCACATTTAAACGGCCAGGCCGGCATCAGACACGACAGATGCAGAAATTATTCCTTCGGCAATGGAGTTGTGGAATTAGTTCTAGACTAAGGAGACACACCCATTGGGTGCCAAAGGAAAGCAAAGAGCTATGTTTGCATTATGCCAATGGGTGGGTAATAGGTGACTCAAACTTACTTTTGTCTGCATCTATGGGCAGCCTGTATTTCGGAAGATCTTCACCTGATTCCGTACGATTGCAAGTCGAGCTAAAATCGCTAGGGACAGCCGCACGTACACCGAGCACACCCATGTCAAGCATTGGTGTTCAGGCACGAGCAGCCAGTAGACACTTTTTAGTAGACACACATCGGCAAAATGGCCCTTGACAGTGACTTGCTGCCGTTGGGAGCTGCCTACCGGAGCTTGCCTACATGGCAGGGTTAGCCAGACCTTTGCTGATGACCAGGCTTTCTCCATCGACTACTTCTTCTGCCCAAATTCATCGAAGATGCACGAGGCCGGCTGATGATACCGCTTGTATGGCAGAGGCAGTCACCTAACATTCAGGTCTGGCCTTTGCACATCGACTTGCCCCAGAACCCAAAGCAGCCCCAGAAAATAGCATGCCCTGCTACCATTGATCGATCGAGGCACTAGAAGCTCAAGGATCAGCTAGTTTCCATGAGTGAGAAATCGTACGAAAACCCCTGACAAGCAGCTTTGGGGGCCGGTTTTGTGAATCAGTGCGCATCAATGAGCCCGGGGTGTCGTCAATATTTTTAAGAGCAGGTAGCATCGAAAGTAGGAAACGTGTACAGCATAAGTCGTATTGGCCTACGATAGCATCTTTTCGTTCAGGAAGTCACAGAAGCACTACAGATGTGCCAGAAGAAGTGCCACCGGGCAATATGGTGACAACTTGGCAAAATGACTTGCAGCAGCAGCATGTGCTGAACAGCAGCAAAACCCAAGCACCGAACTGAGGTCATAAGCTGGCTTTCCCGCTGTACTCAGATACACAGTCGGCTACAGACAGCACGAAACTTACGGGACACTTCCGGTGAAGTTGATGCCGGCCAGCAAAGGTGACTTGGTCACCGTATCACCAAAGATGGGACCATCGACAGGTACGAAATTGATGACACCGGGAGGCAGGCCGGCTTCCCTGAAGATTCGGTACACAGTGTAGTTGGACAGCATGCTCGTGTCGGACGGCTTCCAAAGGACAACGTTTCCCTACGTGTCAATCAGAGCACATGCTGCAGACCGGACAAGCTTCGTGGCCCATCATTCAGGCGCCAACGTTAATGCAGCTATTGCAGCAGCAGCTGCTGCAAAGGTGGCATCTGCCACCAGGACCGGCACTTTAGCTCGGCGACTGAAACAGTAGCTTACCATGAGTGCCGGAGTAGCTGCTAGGTTGCCGCCGATGGCAGTAAAATTGAAGGGAGAAATTGATGCCCAGAACCCCTAAAAAGTAAAGAAGCGTGATTTCCCTGAAGTGCTAAGGAAAATGACATGCACAGAGAGCAGCCTCACACTGAGACCGATGCCCAACTCTGCACAGGAAACCCTAAACGACTGCTTAAATGACCAATTCACAGCCGTTAATTAGAGGAGCCACATTTGGACCTCGAGTGCTTAGTAGATTGCTTCCTGTAGCTTGATTGTCCCGGCTGCTTGATGTCTGCATTCAGAGATATTATGTTAGGCCCCTGATCAAGATTAAGGGCTACTTACCACAGTGACAGGCTGAAGGTCTAACTAGTTCCTGGTTTCAGCTGGGCGAGACTACTGCAACTCGGCAAGGCTGCAGTAAAAAGCAATCAAACCTCTACGGTTCGTGATGACTATGGTCGCAAGGCCATCATTTACACCAAAGAAATTCAGCCACGTAGTTCATTTGCCTAACTAGCTGCAATGGTACCGTTTAATCAGCACTCGAAGCAAAGTTCTTAATGGACCCACAAACCTATAGCGGCTTAGCTTCTGCAGACCCAGCTGAACTACATGCAGCACCAGCCAGGGTTCATCTCAGGACATTAAATCAGCTGCGATGTAATTTCATTGCTAAACTCGTCGGACTAATTAACTCACAAATTAAACAATTTGCCACGAATCCCTAAAACTGAAGTAGAAAATCGTCAGCTTCCATTGCAGTTACCTGGGCGTACCGGCACGCTATTTTCCTCACTGCTAACGTTGCAGAAGCTTCTTTTGAAAAGGCAGAGCGACCAAAATGCCGTGGGTCTGAGCAGAAAATACTTTTGCTTCCAGTGGGAACACGTCTACGACTATAGGCCGGCCAGGCCGGTGGTCTACCAATTGAGCTATCGCGAGTCTATTCCTTAAATTTCAGAACAGGGCTTAAAGCCTTGGTTTTAAATGACCGCTTGACCAGCTCTTATACGCGATGGCAAACTCATTCAGCTGCACCGGCTTGGCTCACCGACTCCACAGCCAAAAAAGTGCTTCCATGGTTCAAATCGTACTTGTGCGATTATTACAATCTGTGTCTTGTGGGGGTCACGTCTCACATATAAAACCAGTCACCAGTGGAGTCCCACAGGTAATAATAATAATAATAATATTGCACATGATAAAGCGCCCTCAGAGAACTTAATCTCTTTCTAGGCGCTTTACATTTGCTGCAAAGTGATATGCAATAGAATAGTAAGTAAAATCATGCTTGAAAAACAAACAAAATGAATAATATGGTTAGGGGTGACATGCACAGGGTCAGCATGCAAATGTGGTTAGTGGCAGCATGCACAGTGTCAGCACGCATAAGCACATCAAGGACGAATCACAGGGACCCACTAAAAGCTGTCCTAAATAGGTGTGTTTTTAGGTTTCTTTTAAATGTGGTCAGGTCATGGGATGTTCTGACGCAGGTCGGGAGGGAGTTCCAGGCTTTGGGAGCATTCGAGCTAAATGCACGGTCTCCAAAGGATTTAAGGTTTGTACGAGGTATTTCTAGACTGTTGGATTCCGAGACGCAAGTGGTACGATGCTTGGCCTGATGGGGTAGTATATCTGAAAGATATGCTGGAGCCATAGAATGAAGAGACCTAAAAGTGAGCGACAAAACCTTGAAGTCAATCCGTTGCCTCACTGGTAGCCAGTGCAGGTCGGCAAGAAGTGGAGTAATGTGGCAACTGCAACGCTCACGACAGACAAGCCTAGCTGCAGAGTTTTGCACCAGCTGCAATCGCCTGATCGCACATGCTGGTAGGCCAGTAAGCAGTGAGTTGCAAAAGTCGAGACGAGATGTCACGAATGCATGGACCAACTTGGATGTGGTATCCTTATCTAAACAAGCCCGAATTTTAGCAATGTTATGAAGCTGAAAATAGGCGGATTTGACTGTGGAGCTGATGTGGTCGTCTAACGAGAGGTCGCTTTGGAATATGACACCTAGATTTCGAGCTGATTCAACAGGAGATATGCTGGCAGAGCCAATTTTGAAAGTCAGCCTTTCCAATTTCTGAATCACACTGGGTTTGCCCATAACTAGTAAGTTAGTTTTATCATCGTTAAGTTTTAGAAAATTTGCTGCCATCCATGTGTGGATGTCATCAATGCATGCAGCAAGTGAGTTGAGAGAATTTGAGGTGCTCGAAGGCTGGGAGGGATCAAAGCAAAGGTACAACTGAGTGTCATCCGCATAGAAGTGAAAGCCTAGATTGTGCTTGGCAATCACATCAGCAAGAGGCAGAGTATAAACCGTGAAAAGGACCGGACCTAGCATAGAGCCCTGAGGTACTCCATATTTTAGAGGTACTTCAGATGATCTTTGTCCATTCACGTCAATACTCTGGAGTCTCCCACCGAGATAGGACCTGAACCACTGCAGAGCAGTGCCAGTGATGCCCAGGCAAGATGAGAGGCGCTCTAGAAGTACTTTGTGATCGATAGTATCAAAAGCTGCCGAAAGATCGAGCAAAACAAGAAGAGACACTCTACCCATGTCTGCATTCCTAAGTAGGTCGTTGTATACCCGAAGCAATGCTGACTCTGTGGAGTGATTAGCTCAGGTGGAGTCAGTTCTCCGTCGTCTGTTGTCCTTTTATACCGAAACCGCTGAGAAAAGTGATTCGGGCGAATGGAATTGGCTATCACTTCTATGCTTAGGATGCTCAGCTGTATTTGTCATTTAAACCGTCAGAATCTGCAGAAGCAACTAATAAACTGGATGCTTGCCTTTCAGAAATTCGATTATGCACGTCGGCAAATTTCTTCACTAAACGTCGATAAAACTGAACTGCTACTCATAGGAGAATCTAATCATGTGGCTGGACTAGAATAGTGTGCACTTTTAATTTGCGATGCTGTTGTGCGACCATCACGTGTGCTAACAATTTAGGTGCCGTCTTCGACAGCTGCATGAATGTTGGAAGCTTTGTTAAGAAGAATGCTTCCACAGGTAGACATCACACCCGATACATAATCTTAAGATTAGGCACTGTCTACTATGGTGGCTTGCAAAAGTTTAACTAGGTCCTTGGGTTTGTCTCCGCTAGATTATTGTAATTCTCTTTCGGCTGTGCTCCCGAAAAATGACTAGGCCACTGCAGCCAGTGATGAATATGGCTGAAAGGCTAGTTTCCAAATCCCAGAGGTTTGACCATGTGTCTCCTTCGCTGAAAGAGCTTGGATGGCTGCCGGTTGATCAAAGAATACCGAGTAAAGTTGTTATGTTGTTGACCTCCAAGGCCAGCCAAGGCTTGGCTCCCTCATACCTAACTGAACTGCTGCACCAGTTTCAGCCTCCTCGTACCATAGGGTCCAGCATCATAGACAATAAATTAGCTGTTCCATTCCTCTGCTTATAGACCATTGGTGACAGAAGCTTTTGCTCTGCAGGTCCTGGAATGTCGAACTTACACAATTCTTTCGTAAAGACATTTACTCTCATGTTGCCGACTAAGGCACATCCTTTCCAGCCATCCAGAGTTGCTACTTCCTTGCTACTCACTACCCCAACTGCACTCCTGATTCAGCTATGCTTCTCACTTTCTCTTTGCTGCATCAGATGAAGTCTGTTGGCTACCGAATGCATACCCGAAAGCCGCTTAGGTTTTGAGTGCTGAGCTATAGAAAACAACTCTCCTGGGTAATAGCAAGTGGGTCTTTATGGAGTTACAGACGGAGATCCATTACAGTTTAAGTCAACGCGACTGGACTGGGCACTGTAAAGGTCGTCGGTGACCGAGAAAGCTCCCGGGCGATGCCACCTATCGCTCAAGAGCCAACATCTCGAGACGAAAGTCCGAGCGGCGTTTTCCTCCAGGTGCACACGAAATAACTGGATGTTATGCTTGAGAGCTCTCAATAGCACATTCAAAGCCTAAGCAGATTGCGGAGCTGGTTTGGCCCAGTGGCTAAGGTGCTCGCCCCAACCAAAGTTTGGCCGGGTGTGGGCTCGAGCCCCGTGGCATATGTGAAGTGCCTGAATAGAGATTAGGTTTTGTTAGGGCACTATACAAATGAATTATATTATTTTGGTATAAATACGGTAGTCCGCAGACTTAATCTCACAGGCAGCAAAGAGAAAGTGAGAAGTGTAGCTGAGTCCAGAGGGCAGTCGAGGTAGTGAGTAGGTGCAATTGTATAAGAATTGTGGGAGTGAGTTCCTCAGTCTAGGACCTGCAGTGCAAGACCTGAGGACACGAGGAGGCTGAAACTGGTGCAGCAGTACAGCTAGGTATGAAGGAGCCAAGGCATGGTTGGCCTTGGGGTTCAGTGTAAGAACTTCTCTGTATCCATTAATCAATCCTATAGCCATCGAAACTACTAATCAATCCATACTTCCTGATCATCTCCTTCTGATAGCAGCTCACCGATAGAGAGGCTCATTACTCTTCGGCTGTATTGTAACAGCAAAGGAAGGCTAATTAAACAATCACGGGAGAAGCCTCAAGCGACCTTTCACTCCAATGGCAGCTGCACTACAGAATTGCTGTTGGAGGGCTCGAAGCCACAGCCTGGGTCGCGATGTGTGAGTACCGTCCCAGTGGGCTAAGACGCAGGGTTAACTCGACGAGGTGGAACCTCGACTGGCCAATTCGGACACGCCTCTAATCTGGGGTGACAGTTTGAGGGCAAGCCACATTTGGAATTGCCCAAAACGGACCACCACAGTTTACAGGCCGCAGAACACAGCGAGTCCCTCGTATAGGAATATAATAATGAAAAGAGACGGCTGTAGCTAGAATTTCGGCAACTCGGCGCTCGGCTGGTGATCAATTAGAATGCGTGGGGTGGTGCACACATGCAGCAGAAATGCACACTGTCGCTCACAAGGCGGAATCCCGGTTGAAGTGCTAACGATCTCCTCTGCCAGAGCACATTCCCCATGGATGCACAGACTACATTGCACATGGTGGCAGCATCAGTCTAAAACGAGGCTAGCGTATGAACATCTACACGTGCCTGCCTACCTTACTGCAGTTGAGGATGCTGCTATGGCCAGCATGACCACAGAAAGAACAGAACAGCCGTGGGACTTGTGGCATGCATCTAAAAAAATTTCTAATACATTAAAAAGGCCTATAGGGCCTAGGGTTTTCGTTTAGTGCTGTCGCTCCAGCAGTGTTCCTTATATGTGTACCTGCTATGCCCACTGGAAGGCAGAACCAGACTTTTACTGCCATATCGGCTGGTACTAAGTGCTGCACTGGACTGCGTGGGCATCGTTAATTTGACGTCCTCTCGAAAACGAGGTAAGTTTGCCATGCTAAAGGTAAAGCGCACGTGCAGCTTTGCACGCCCGAGTCGAATCCCATATACAGCTTGAATGTTTCAATAGCAGTTAATGGAGTTAGCGATCGACCGATGGGAGAGGGGATAAGGCAACAGACGTGATATGAGCAGGTCAGTAAATTAAGCTTTTAAGACTTGCAAAAGTGCAAACCAACCACTTTCATAATCGCTTAAGAAAAGAGTTCATTGCCATTTTCCATATCCTGTCCAAATTTGACCAACACACAGTCAATGCATGCATGCCTCTGCTGCTGCTAATATGCAGGGTTTGTCGGTCAAACCGTCAGCAGCTGGCTCTCAGCAGAGCGTAGCGCCTTTGTCCTGCTGGCGCATAGCAAGCTATTTCTGACAGACAGCATGCTCCCACGACATGATGCCAGCGTGAAGATGTCTCAAACTAGATGCCAGACGGCCACCTCCTACCTCGAGCCCTCTGTAGACCATTCGGTTGAACTCGCCAGGTGGCACACTCTTTGGCTGGTAGGACAGAATGTCCTACAACGAAGCGTACGAAATGCCAGTCGTAACAACGACCAACTACAAGGAGCAACCAACAGGTATCGAAATCAAGTTCGTGGACAAATCATGCAGTCCGGCTGAAAAACATGTGGCATGCCAGCTATGGCATAGCGACACCCATGCTGGCAACCATTTCTGCACGAACGTGTGAAAACTAAGGCTGAATATAACTGGACATTAAACCGACGTGGCATGGTTGACACCACGAATGTTGGGAAAAAAAAAGATTCCACTGCCTTTCAAATTGGCAATTTCTGACCGCCGGCTTTTTTGCACAATGCGTGTATGCAGGACTACTATAGACTTCCCAAGAAGATGTTCCTGGATAGTTTTTGGCTGGCCAAATATCCCAGATGCTTCACGGCTTTGGTTTTGTTGTCAGGCTAGCTCGAATGCCGAAAATTGAGGGGTGCCGAGATTTTTTGTACCAAGTGTATGCATGAGTGTACTTTGCATTAGCAGCAGTGCTCGTGACCGAGGAATAGAATGAGGACAATTAAAGGGCCTAACATGGCCTAACATGCCATGCAGTGCGGCATAGCCCGAGACCAGTCTGGGCTGCTCTGTAGTGTCGGTCGCTTTGCTCCTCTGATTCATTTCAAAGAGGACGTTAATCACTGCAATGAGGCTGCGGACAAAGCCGCAGCAAGCTACCGGCAGAACCAGGACTAATAGTAGTAATAATAATAATATTGATAATACACTTGATAAAGCACCCTCAGAGAACTCAATCTCTTTCTAGGCGCCTTACATTTGCTAAGCGATTAAATGCCTAGCCACTAGGTATATGCTGGTCAGTTCGAGATAACTAGTTGGCAGGTAATTCAGGTGCCGAGCTCTGACTCTAGTGGGTCAGGGTCAGGCTCCCAGGAAACACTGCGTGCAGACCTTTATCAACCAGCAGCTTAATACTGTACTTATTTTCCAGTTCAACTGCCCTACGTGCATGCGCCAAACATTCTGACTTGCCGATGATCTAACCCAGCCTTTCTGCAACACACTCCTGTCCCTTCTGAGAGGCCTCAGCCATGGGGTTCACTCACGAGCACCTCTGCAGGTGGGCGAATAGCACGTGGCGGCCAGCAAGCATCGCAGACAGGACCAGCATCAGGGAAGGATACAGAGGGGGTGGGGCTCGGCGACGACACACGAGCAAGACAAACGTTTGGATGCATGCGCAGCAGGAAACAGCATTGGGAACAGGAAATGGTTGCAGAAGGCATAACACTGCTGCAATCGAATAAAACGAGCCTGTCTAAACCAGACTGGCTGCCGAGAGAAGTCACGAAATTTCCGGTTTCTACTGCATAACCACGAGGGGATTCCCGTGACATGTAAATCGTGCTAACAATGTCTTGAGGTTGTTTGAAGATTCCAGCATGCCAGCCCAATCTCCATGTAAAGCCAGCGTACCCTCTGGCATCCCCTTCCCGATGTAATCTATACAATTTTGTTTCTTAGAATAACCAGACTGCTAGGGTGTACATTATGGAGGTTCGTGTTGCTGGCTTGCACTGTTAGCAAGCAGCTGTTACAGCCTGCAGTTCTATAGACACCACACAGATGTTCTGCAATCCGTGAGCTTACGATTCTGAGCATTAATTAGAATGCTTCATTTAATATTTTTTCAAAAGTTTTTTTATATAAAGCTTTCAGAGACCCTGGTTCACTGCCATAGATTTCGACAGAAGCTATTTGCTCAAGGCTCCTTCACATAGGCAATTCCTGAAACTGCTGCCTCGTGTGATTCATACACAAATATAGCAGTGATTCATGCTAGCATACAAAGTTATCAGTAGCCCGTGTGTACAGAAGTCTGGTGTACACAGCAGTGATAGCACACGAGTTCTGCTGCATTTACATGAAGTATTATCTAACAGACAAGTCGTAACTGTTAAACACATGTCAATTTTTCTCAGAAAGAGCTGATTGTTGGTTATCTTTACAACAAAGTCAAATAGCTTGACGGCAATGAAAGAAAATAGCATACATCTCAAGAAGAGGCAGAGCAAGTTATGAGAAACAAAGCAGGATACGTGTGCTGTTTGCATAACTCACCTTAGCAAATTGCACATTGTGAGTTAAAAAGTCAATGAGCTCGCATGCAGCATCAATTTCTGCTTGCACGATAGTCTTGGCCTGCAAGAAAGTTTTTTTTTTAAGCGACTGCTGCAAAGCATGCGTAGCATGTACAGATGAGCTACAGGCTGGCATTCACGACCATCAAGACTTCTAAATGCCTACAATATGACAAGTTCGGCCTACTGATGGGATAGATACCAGAGATTAGGTAATAAAAGGCCTGTTAGACAGGATCTGGTCGACATTATGCAACTACAGTGCAAACATAGCAACAATAAAAAATAATAGTGATTACAATAGCCAAGGAGCATATCTTCCATAAATTAACACTTCTGCATACAAGCTCTCCAAAAAAATCAATCTACACCACAGACTGGCTAAATGGCAAATATGATACCTTCCTAATGAACTGATCGCTAGACTGTTCCCATTGTCTGCAATGGATCGAACCAGACATGATCACAATCGGCAAAAGCGTCTCGTATGCTATACAAGTAAATTTTATCAAGTCTTGTCGAAGTCAATTATCGTGTAGAGATGGTACTAAGAAAACGAAGCTACAGTTTCCATTATCCACTTGTGCCTACCATGCCCATTGACCTGGCGCTGTGCTGGCCTGCCTCTGTAGCCAGGCTAGTAGGCAATCGATGTAAATATGGACTCAAATAAAACAATCATCTTACGAATATAGTGGTCAACAGCACTGCCAGAGGTCGGCCCTGCAAAGTGTAATTCGGTAAGGCTTCCTCCATCGACCTGCTGCAGCTCCACAGTCAAGTGTGCCTACTTTTAGCTACATAAAATTGCTACAATTCGTTTTTTTTAGACAGAGATACCACATCTAAATTGATCCATGCATTTGTGATATCTCTTCTTGACTTCTGTAACTCACTGCTTGCTGGTCTATCGGCCAGTGCACTCATGCGCTTATGGCTGGTGAAAAACTCTGCAGCTAAGCTTGTTTGTCGCGACCATCACAGTTACCACAGCACACCACTTCTCACCGCCCTGCACTGGTTCCCAGTCAAGCAAAGTACCGACTTCGAGGTTTTGTCACTCACTTTTAGGTCTCTTCATTCTTTGGCTCAAACCTACCTAGCATACCTACTCCCTCACCAGGCTAAGCACGGTGCCACCCCCTGTTCGGAATTTAACGGTTTACCCATACCTCGTACAAATCACAAATCCTTTGGAGACCATGCCTTTAGTTCGTATGCTCCAAAAGCCTGGAACTCACCACTTGCATCACGACATCTGACTTGTCCACATTTAAAAAAACAACTAAAAATGCATTTATTTATGACAGCATTTAGTGGGTCCCTGTGATTCGTCCTCACGTGCTTATGCCTGCCGACACTGTTGGATGCTGCCACTAACCACACTTGCATGCCGACCCTGTGCATGTCACCCTTAACCATGTTTTCCTGTTGTTTATCGAACATGCTACCACTAACCATTCGATCGCGCTTCCTTTGCAGCAAATATAAAGTGCCTAGAAAGAGATTGAGATCTCTGAGGGCATAATATAAATGCATTATAATCATTATTACTCCTGCTGCGTTCACGGAAACCCTCACCCGACATCTAAGGTTGCGTCTGGATAAGTGGGAGAGGCATTGGCCTCAGTTTGCTTGTCCACAAGAAGCAGTGCAATTCGATAAAATAATAATAATAAATTTGATAAGGCGCCATCAGAGAACTCAATCTCTTTCTAGGCGCTTAACAATTGCTGCAAAGAAATATGCAAAAGATTCCTATAACGGCTCTTAAGCAGGTCAAAACCAGGTCTGTGGCAGGCTTCACACAGAGGGCTCTCTCAAGCCAGCTTGCTGTACTCGGCTAAAATTTTTCGAACTGATACTTTAGTTGTCGCTGTCTTCTCAGCCAGAAAAGCACAGATTAACAACTTTTGTTTTAATTCCACGATGATTTTCGAACAGCTTCTTTCTAACTAGGAAGTTCAATCAAACCTGGTCTGTGCACCACCTGTCTACACGCTTCACATGCCCAAAAGCGCCTCTCTTCACCGGTGATCGCACATGTATACGCGTTCGCCAGTACCTGTCTATATTATATGTCTATTCAATACGTGCCGCTTTCCTCTGACAAGAAGAATGCTCAGCCGATAAGACCACCCATAAAGCAAATACCGACAAAGCAACACACGTGCCTCGAATTCAGCCACCGGAGCTGGAGTCAGCAGGTACAACTTAAAAGCTGACTCTGGTGCAACTTATATAATAATAATACATTTGTATAGCACCATCGGAGAACTCTTTCTAGGTACTTGACATTTTCTGCAAAGGAACGTGATCAAATACTTAGTGGTAGTATGTTCAATGACAACAAGCATAACATGGTTAGAGGTAACTCGCACACCATCAGCATGCAAATATGGTTACTGGCAGCAGGCTTTAGCACATTAAGAAGGGGCTGCCGAGGTTTCGGTAGCTGCAGCACGAGAACAAAGTAGCAGCAGCTCTTAAAAGTTGCTTGGATCATATCTGAAGTCCTTGTCTCTAAAACAGCCTCAGGACCATAACTTGATGCCAGCTTCCGGCTCCTAAGAGAGAGAGGCAGGGAGCTGCAGCAGATGGTAGAAGCTCAGGTGTGGGTGGGGGCTGGTTTATGTGACCAGTCGCTCAGTCTGGAGCCTGAAGCAGGTAGGCATCAGATGCCTGAAAGACGACGTATTCCAGAACATTCACTTCAAATACAGATACAAGCGTTACAAACATTACAAGCTAATGAGTCTGGGTGCTTTACATTGCCTCAGCGCTCAAGCCCACGACCTGGATCGTTAAATTGAGCAGCTTACCCCTGGGCTACAACAGGGTGGCAGTAAATATTTTTCAAGCTTCGTGAAGACGTATGCTAACTCAATGAGATGCAAAGAGCATACCTTGAGCAATAAGAAGAACAAAATAAGAGAGGTAGATGCTTGAAAAATCAACGAGTAATAGCAAGGAAGCTTGGAACAGAGAGGGGTGCTCGGAATGGGAAAGGATAGAGTGCAGCAAATAGCTAAGAATAAGGCCAAGATTTATGGTGATTTTCTTAATTATAGGGAAAGAAACAATGGGTAAGAAATCAAGAAAGACAATCACGAAGGAACTAGCTCCGGGGTAAATTTCAAGAAAATACTGAGAAAGGTGATCCAACAATCAAATAATTTTTCGGATACTTTCAGAAGATTAATCTGTTAAAGATGGGATTTGAAGTTCTGGCAATTTTCCGCAAAATAAGAAAGCACTAAAAATGATTAGGCTAGCCAACTCTTATCCGGAAGTAAACAGGAAATAACATATCTACAAAAAACAAAGTTACAGAGAGTATACAACTTGTGTCGAAACTGTCGATTCGTAGAACATCGATGTGCATGCTTGCAGCTGTAGAGGTGCATGCTTGTGACATTTAAATGGCTTTAATGCAGTGTAGCTTTATGCCGTATAAATCCAGAACTCGGCCAATACTCGACAGATTAGCATGACATTTAAAATCCAAGTTCAGCTGTGTGTGCACACCACTGCAGGAGTTCGTTTCGTTTTTTATTTCGGTTGGATAGGTTTTGCAGTACATGTCATCAAACGTCCTTAAACTTTATATCATGCAATTACGGATATGTTTACTGAATACGTAATTAAACCAAAATCAGAAATGACCTCCTACAGTGGTTTACAGGCAAAACTGAACTCACTTTGAAATTTCACACTGATCAGAGCAATGTTGGCCGAGTAATAAAATTTCCAAGTCACAAAGCTACACTGTAAAGAAAGCTGTCACAGCACGTGCCTCAACAAGCTGCAAACATCTACCTCGCTTTATAAGGTTTAGCAAGTTGGGACCAAGTCATATATGATACAGACATCAGTAAATTTGTTACTTGCAAATACGTTGCTACTGGGCTTATAGCACTATACAAGGATTCGTCAAAAAGTACTTCACCAGCCTGGCAGTCTGCTTAGGGTCGTTATCTTGCTGCCGAATGTAAAGACCCCCAAACAGAATATTTGAGCCTCGACATCCACTTTTATTAACCACAATGACTTAAGTAAAGTACCCTTTGAGAAATCCTTATTTGGTATTGGTGCAGTGACTCAGCCAGTCACCTAATTTTAACACAGTAAAACAACTATTTAGTGATATCGACAGTAGGCTGAGGACGGGTGTTCGGCCTGCACTACTAGCCGATCTTTTCAGTAAAACTCAGCTCAGTGAAATGTGCTACAGAAGAAGGGGCATCACAGAAGCTGGTGGCCTCTATTCCTGTCCAGACAAGCGAGATCATTAAGAATCGTGGTGGGTGGGACGACATCACAATATTTGCATACACATAAAAAACACATGTATTTGCTTTTTGGCTGTATATTTTGGGCTGTCAAATTTTCACATGCTTTATATAACTTTAATATACCTGGTATCGTTGGAAGCCCTCTTATTAAATGAATTAATTTACAGCTACAGTAGTGGTGGCCATACTGCAAAGATGTTTTTGCACCTGAGTGTTTAACTTTAACGGCTACATGCATATTAATCTTAAGCTTGCTCATGCTCTTAACTCGCTAGCAACGTGAGCTTGCGGAATTTTAGTAACACAAATTATCAATGCCCTTGTGAAAGCATGGTTCAACAATTCCATTGCCCGGCAGGTACCGGTCAGCACTCCCCTCATTCAGAAGCTAGCATTACGGTTTGCCGAACAGCAATAGGATAAAAGTGGATTACTTTACTACATCAAATGGCCGGCTAGAAAGCTTAATTAAAAGTTAGAATATTTAGAGTCAACTACATGGTCACGCGTTTAAAAAAGACCCAATAAAGTCGAGAAGGGCAAAAAGGACAGTAATAACAATAATAATAGTAATTATAATAATACGTTATCTGTAAAATGCCCTATGCGAACTAATCTCTAGCCAGGTGCTTCACAACTTCCTGCAATAGCACCAATGACCAAGGAATGTGAAATGCACGGTATCAACCATGCAAAAACAAAAACCGAATCATGCACAAGTAAGCAAACAAAGCACACTGGAAAAAAGACAAGTTCACCGAGGCAAAGGTAAGGTTGACCGGAACGAATTCGTCTTTAAGCTGTGACTGACACACGATACACATATTCAGATGCTTAGGCATTCAAAATAAGAGTGCATAACAACTAGAACCCATATCCGATAAATAGTCAACAGTTGTGTGTGTGTGTGTGTGTGTGTGTGTGTGTGTGTGTGTGTGTGTGTGTGTGTGTGCTTGTAAGACCATATTGCAGCCTGCCAAATCAAAAGAATAGCATTAACAAAATGACAATCGACATGCCCCACCTGGCTGCCAGGCGAGCTTACCTGACCAACCATGGTTGTCGCTACCAGGTCCATGCGATACTTGCTCTGCATCAGCTCGGCAGCACGGAGGAAAATCGTGCATCGCTCTTCGAACGGTGTCCTGTCCCAGGCTGCACGTGCACTCATGCTCACGGCGATTGCTTTTCTTACCAGATCCTAGTAAGCGAGCCAGAGCAGACCCTGCAGGCAGGCCCCACACAAGTAGCAGCTTGCAGGCAAGGCGGGCACACGTAACACAGTGTGAAGAGAAAGTCTGTTTGCCTGAAACCAAGAGTGCTGAATAGCAGTAACTAGTTCTCAGACAGACATCGATATGAGCTGGCCGACTCACCGGAGTAGCATAGGTAAACCTCGCCACCTTCTTTTTATGGTTGAATGGCTAAAAGAGAAAAAAGCACAATTAAACGCTAAATGAAGATAACAGCCTGCATTCTGGACAGCAGACACCAGAGGTAAGAAATGAACTAGATAATAAATGCATAAGCAGAGCTGATCTCAAATTTTAAATTGATATGTGGACTATTGGTAGAGTAATGGAATTTACAAGGCACAAAGGTAGACTGTAAAGGAAGCTGTTTGAAAGTCATGAGCATATACCTCAACGTGCTGCAAGCATGTACTTCGATGTGCCGAGGTTCTAAAAGTTGGGATTTAAGTCGCATATGATGCTGAGATGGCTAGATTTGTTAATTGTAGATGGGTTGCTTACGGTTTACTTCCGAGTTCACATCTAATTTTTTATAATTTTATTTTTTAATCCTTTATTTTTTAATCCTTTCTTTTAATGTGGAAATCCTGCATACTTCTTGTTTAGGTTTTCATGCTTAATACTGTAATTGAAACTAACCCTTTGGTATTGATTCTCTTGCAGAGAGTTGCAGAGTGCCTTGATAGAGATTAAGTTCTGGAGCCCAATAAAGATGACTTATTATCATTATTATGCAACTAGAGAGAGAGAGAGAGATTGAGTTCTCTGAGGGCACTTTATCAAGTGTATTATTATTATTAAAATCGACAGCCGGCCACTAACATGATACTGACACTGACATCAAAACTAAACTGACAACAAAAAGAACCAAAAACTGGGAGGCATCCAGTGTGCATGGGCTGCTTGTAAAGATGGAGCTTGGAGCCTCTTTCTTGCTGTCCTTAATGACGCTGAGTCTGTTAGGGATCGTGCGAGGGCAGAATCAAACCCATGGTTGAAGATCATGCTACACTGGAGTAATAATCACACCCACTGGTTCCCTGCTGCAGGTCACCAAGCAGGAGAGCTCGACTTCATGTTGTTCCAATATTGAAACAAAGAGCACAAAACAGTCAACATCTTAACATACCTTATATAGAAAGAG
Source organism: Cristatella mucedo (assembly GCA_009760855.2). Taxonomy (NCBI): domain Eukaryota; kingdom Metazoa; phylum Bryozoa; class Phylactolaemata; family Cristatellidae; genus Cristatella; species Cristatella mucedo. The sequence goes on along the minus strand of WPIO01000039.1, from coordinate 1,374,983 downwards.
ACGACTCATACTGCCAAAAAAAGGAGCACGAAAGAGCTCACATGATTGACGACCAAAAGAGATCTCAGCCCATACCACAGGCATGCTACGCTCCTGCCAAGCAAAGGTCGATTGCCCGGCTTGTACAGGGATGCACCGTCGTGCAGGATGCACAGTCGTGCAGGATGCACAGAATATGCTAGCTCAGTGGTGCTAACACTCTGCGCAAACGATTGATGGATAAGACCACTCGCGGATTAATGCACTATGCACGTCACAGTGATCCAAGTGAAGCAAGGCACTGCCCAAAAGAGCTGGATAGTGGAAGCATGGGCACAACAGGCACCGTCGATAGACCAAAGGCAGTTCAAATTGTAGGACGCAGCCCAAAGCATAGGCGGCCGCAGCTCCTAACCTGCACTTGGTATCGGATGTCGGCAGTGTAGATCTCCTCGTCCCCGATTATAATGGGTACATCGATGCAGCTCGTCTCGTACTTGTCGAGTGCTTTCTCGAGCTCTGCCCGCTCCTTCGATCCCCTCTTGTAGAGCAGCACCGGCTCGTTGATTGCCTCGGCGCCTCGCGACAGCACTGAAGACATGTGTCGAGGCAGCGTGTAGCTGCAATACGAAAACACGGTTCAATGCCACCGTGACCACTGCTGCTGCCCCCCCTGGTGCTGCTATAAAACAGCGACCAATGCAGGCACTGCAACGATGGTGAAACCAATTGCTAGGCTCGAAAGAAATCTAAAAGGTAAAAATCAGGTAATTCGAGGAGCATCGCCTCACATTGCAACAAAAGTATCTTGACGATAAGCATTCTGCAACTCGCTTTCAGTGGCTAATAAAAACTTGCCTATATCGAGAGGCATAGCAGGACTACAGTAGATCGTACCAATTGATCCTAACAAAGGCCAAATCTAGCAACATTATTGAATCACAGATGCATAATCCAAAAATGCTGATGTCGGCAATCAACCATCTCCTTAACCACTCGCAGGTCAGCTCCTTGCCAAATGATCCCTGTGACGATCTATTATAGCTGACCACTTTTGTAGCTTCTTGTCAATAACATAGACAAGATCAGGGAGTTCATCCCTAAGATGGCAGCATCCCCTCTGGAATGCTGTCCCCCTTAACCATGCAGCACCTCAATGTCTACATTCAAGCAGGTCACTAGTAATGTAATGTCATGTATCTCTGTCTGTAACTCCACAAAGCCACAAAGACTATGTGGGTGTCATGTAGGAGAGTTTTGTATAGTGCATTCAGCCTAAGTGGCTTTCGGTACACATTCGGTAGGCAACAGACTTCGTCTCATGCAACAAAGAGAAAGTGGGAAGCATAGCAGAGTCAGGAGAGCAGTTGAGGTAGTGAGTAGCATGGAAGTAGCAGCTCAGGACTGCCGAAAAGAATGAGTCATAGTCGGCAGCAGGTGAGTAGTTGACATTGCGTAAGAATTGTGGAAGCGAGTTCCACATTCTAGGACCTGCAGAGCTAAAGCTTCTGTCGCCAACTGTCTTTAAAGCAAAGGAACGGAGCAGCTAATTTGTTGTCAATACACTACCTGAGATCACAAGGAGGCTGAAACTGGTGCAGCTGTTCAGCTAGGTATGGAGGAGCCAAGTCGTGGCGGGCCTTGTGGGTGAGGGCAAAAACTTTGTTCTGTATTCGTTGATCAACCGGCAGCCATCCTAGCTCTTTTAGCAAATATTGATCACCAAGTCCTTCTTGAGCACCACTCATCTCGCCTGGGCATCACTGGCATTACACTGCAATGGTTTAGGTCCTATCTCAGTGGGAGACTCGGGATTAGTGATGTGAATTGACAAAGATCATTCGAGGAACCTCTGAAATATGGATACCTCAGGGCCCCATGCTTGGTCCTATTCTTTTCACGATTTACAGTCTCTTTCTCACCGACGTGATTGCCAAGCACAATCTAGGCTTTTACTTCTATGCTGATGACACTCGGTTGTACCTTTGCTCTGATCCCTCCCAGCCCTCCAGCATGTCTAATTCTCATAACTCCTTTGTTGCATGTATTGCTGACATCCGCACATGGATAGCAGCAAATTTTCTTGAATTGAATGATGATAAAACTAACTTACTAGTTATGAGCAAACCAAGTGTTATTCAGAAACTGGAAAGGCTAGTGCTCAAAATCGGCTCTGCCAGCATATCTCCTGTTGAATCAGCACGAAATATAGGTGCCATGTTCCAAAGTAACTTTTCATTAGACGACCGCAAATGCTCCACGGTCAAGTGTGCCTACTTTTAGCTACATAACATTGCTAAAATTCGAGCTTCTTTAGACAGGGACATCACATCAAAATCGGTCCATGCATTTGTGACATCCTGTCTTGACTTCTGTAACTCACTGCTTGCTGGCCTACCGGCCTGTGCACTCAGGTGCTTACAGCTGTGCAGCTGCAGCTAGGCTCGTCTGTCGTGAGCATTGAAGTTGCCACATTGCACTACTTCTCACCGACCTGCACTGGCTCCCAGTCAAGCAACGTATCGACTTCAAAATTTTGTCATTTCTATAGGTCAATTCATTCTTTGGCTCTAGTCTACCTATCAGATCTACTCCCCCACCAGGCTAAGCATAGTACCACCTGGTTTTCGGAATCTGTTTATCCATATCTTGTACAAATCTCAAATCCTTTGGAGACTGTGCCTTTAGTTTGTAGGCTCCCGCAGCCCGGAACTCACTCATGACTGGTGTCACGACACCTCCTGACTTGACCACTTTTAAAAAGAAACTAAAATGCACCTATTTATGACAGCATTTAGTGGTTCCCTGTGATTCCTCTTTTATGGGCATAAGCGCCCATACTGTGCATGCTGCCACTAACTAAGCTTGGATGCTGACCCTATGCATGTCACCCCTAACCATGTTATTCTTGTTGTTTATTCAGCATGCTACCACTAACCATTCGATCGTGCTTCGTTTGCAGCAATTGTAAAGCACCTAGAAAGAGATTGGGTTCTCTGAGGGAGCTTTGTCAAATGCATTATATATATATATATATATATATATATATATATATATATATATATATATATACAGGGATTGGGTTCTCTGAGGAAGCTTTGTCAAATGCATTATATATATATATATATATATATATATACACACACACACACACATATACATACACACAATTTATTTGCATTAGAGAACTTAATCTCTATTCAGGCGCTTCACATATACCACAGGACTCGAGCCCACGATCTCGGCCAGCAAATACACTCAGATTGACCTTGGTTGGAGCAAGCACATTAACCACTAGGCCAGACAAGCAAGGTGCTAGTGAGCATAGTGACGAATCAAGCTCACCCACGAATGCAAAAAATCCATGAAACATACCTAGAGTTTCGACCTCTTTAAATCGGCCATAGTTTCATACAGCTTGAAGGCTGTCACACCAAGTGACCGAGGTACCTGAAGTAGCTGCCCTTAGGGAGCCGTGATGGCACACTAGGTAAGGCGGTTGCTTTCACGACCTCGGTCCCGAGGTCATGGGTTCGATTCCTGTGGTGGGCGATCCTTTATCGCCACTGCAAGCGGTGGTGATAGCCGTAAAGGCGCTTCTGTCGCTATACAAAAAGAGGCTGTTTAATCAGCTAGGATTTTTTTTCACTATGCCTACATCACTTCGAGGCAAGCTGAAGAGGGGGAGGGTGTAAAAGCTTGCTGCCTGGCTGCCAGAAAGGAGGGCTTCCTCGTGGCCGTACAGGCAAACACAGACTACCTACATACAGTACCATAGGACCAGCCGAGCTCCTTAGTTTTGGGTTCGAATCCTGCAGTGGGCGATCTTTTATTGCCAACTGCAAGTAGTGGTGATAGCCATTAGGCTCTTCAGCTGCTATACAAAAGAAGCTGTTAAATCAGCAAACATATTTTTTTTAGTCACTTTAGGAATACTGCATGATTTGTGCAATTTCAGAGCTAGATGCTATAGACTAATGCTATTTGTATACACAGAGCAAACAGACTCAGTGGGCCAAGTCAAACACATTACTCTGTCTGTGGATATCAGTTCAGGGTGAAGGATCTTGGCACTTTAGTGGAGGTGAGCGATCGTGCGCACATAAATCTGGCATCAATTTATAGATTTATTTCAAGGGCTTCTCAACGGTCTGTCTCACACCCCGACGTAATGGCTATTACTGCTGCACCAGCACCACCAGCACAGCCGACGAGGCATCCCATCAAAGTGTGCAAAGGCACACGCATGAGGTCTGCCTATGGCACGACAGCTTGCGCCTTGCTTTAACACCACTCACTACTTCAACTGCTCTCCTGACTCAGATATGCTTTGTACCTTCTCCTTGTTGTGTGAGATGAAGTATGTTTGCTACCGAATGAATACTGAAAGCTGCTTAGGCTTTGAGTGCGCTATATAAAACTCCCCCCTAACACCTACATCGCCTTTGTCGCTTTGTGAAGTTACCGATGGAGATACATTTCATAACGCAGCAGCAGTGCACCGACTGCTTAGGCTTGGCAGCAATATGAAGTGAAGCTGAGAAGCAAAAACACGATTACCTATCACCATGCAAACTGATAAAAGAAAAGGGTAAACTTTGCAGAATGGCTTTGAGCTTGAGGAGTGCTGAAGTTGCCTCTTCTTATCGATCCAGCGAGGTGTTGCTATTCCTATCAGACAGTACAGCTGCTATTGCAGACAGTACAGCTGCTATTGCATACAGTACAGCTGCTATTGCTAGTGCAGAGCTATTGTGTGTACATGCTCACAGCAAAGACATGGCTGCTGGCTACCAGTCCATGATTCTGCAGAGCTAAGTTTTAAGGGCCAAATATTTCCGAGCAGCTGGCATGCTTGTTACGCGGCTGCCACGGTCAGAATTTCAAGATAAACAGACAATCTAGACTAGCATCGCGAATCAGAATTTGACTACAGCCACCTGACCTGATGACGCAGGCAACATAAGCATCTGCAAGCGAGCAAGCAAGAAAAGTGTAGTCACACGCACAAGCAGGAGCTAGCTTTTTAAAGTCGACCACAATAGCGAGTGCTGGTACAGCATTGCCGAGTTGAACCAGCGAGCCTGCTCCTAGGGCCAAGGCCTAAGCACGTAGCTGACGTTGGCAGTCATGATGGCAGGCTCTTCGCAAAATGCAAGCGAAACTGAGCGCGAGCTGGCACAGTTGGCCAGTGGTGACAGCCGAACGCAAGACCTTGGGCTAAGACATAAAATATAATTCATTTGTACCATCATCAGAGACCTCAATCTCTATCCGGGCACTTCACAGATGATGCAGTAGTCGAGCCCACGGCCTTGGTCGCTAAAGGAGGGCGCCTTTCGGCAAAAACCAAGGCAAGCTAACAACACCAAACTGCCACCGCCGACACTTACTTCTTCTAAGACGGTAGCACGAGTGTTGCAGAAGCGCGTAGCAGCCCAAGACATACTTTTTTATCTGCTAGCCCGGGCCAAGGGAACTTCATGAGCCAGAGGAGAAGACGGCGAAATGATGTCAGTGGCACTTACAGTGGTGTACGGTCTCCGGCTGTTTGCACGGCAGCCGTTTTATAGCTGGCACACACCGACAGCGCTTTCACCCGAGTGAGCAATCCTCTACCGCTGCTGCTGCAGCAAGCCTCAGCTAATGTGCTGCTAGAGCGCTGCTGCCGAGGCGCGGCCATACAAACGCACAATATGGGCTGCACCGCGAACACAGGTAAGGGTCCTGCCGATGCAGCAGCCAGTCGGATGAGCAGCAGTCCTCTCCCGGGGGGGGGGGTAGGAGTGCGGCTCGTTCGCTAGCGAGTGACTGCCAGCGTCACCGCAGACGGCGGCGGCCTGTCCTAACCGGCGGATGTGGGCGCCAGTACGCCGGCCAAGCCCGCCACGATACAAATGATCTTGAAGGACGGGAGGTGAAAAAAAAGTGCCTGCCCTCTCTAAGAGGTCGTGCACTGCTGCTGCTGCTGCTTCGCTAGGGCCGTCTGCCAGGCGTCAGCGTAAGAAAATGCTCACCAACTCTCGAAGAGGGCGAAAGACGAAGCTGTCGCAGCAAGACTGCACTGCGCGACGGTGTCGTCTTACTGCAACAGCTGGCTCCGGTCGGCCGGAAGGTAGCAGCTGCCAGCTGCCGGCAGGGACGTGAAGGGGGCCAAGACGGCGTCGCGGGTACACGTGCTGCGCTTCCAAGGTCGCGCGCGAGGAGCGCGGGCCAGCGGTGTGAGCGTCGCAGACGCCCGGCTCGCCGGAACCCGCAATGTAAACGGCGTTATCGGCGGTCGCCTACCGCGGCGGCGCACGCCCGCGGCTGATACTGTGCAGTCAGTCGACGTGCATTACATACCGATACGCTATCTTTCGTGAGAAAGAGAGGAGCATCGGCAGCATGTCTTGCCAAAGCATCAAATTCTCAATCGTTCTTGCTGCAGCAAGAGCGAGAATTCGTACTGCCGCGGAACGGCAGGGTAAGTCCAACACAGCGAGCCGTTCAAGACGTTTCTTAATCGGCGAGTGCAGACTCGTGGTCGCCGGAGTCCTGGGTGCATGCAAATAGCAGAATTATGTAATCGTAGGGGTGGCCTTTTGCTGCACGTGCAAGAGAATTGCAAAAACACGGCGTCTCATTAGTGGTCGATGAGAACAACTAGTGAGCGGCAAATCTTGGCGTCTCAGCTATTGCAGCGGTACTTCGCCATGCGTGGATGCCCCAACCGCCACTCCGCCGGCGCGGCTACATTGCCGGACCTTGCCGGGTGGCGACCGAGGTTATTGACAACCGCTGGGTGACAGGTGTGTCGCTGCCCTAACTTACGACTCTTCACGCGCCGCTTATTTGCGGCCGACACCTAGCCGAAAACGAGCGACAGGCACTGGCGGTAGCCTGAGAAATCCTTCCCCACCCACTGGTGAGCTAGTCAAGTATATTAAAATGAACAGCCGGCTGGTGGAGCAGCCTGGTTTGAATAGCGGCAAAGGAACCTCAGTGGCGTTAATCCTTTGCAGCGAGAGATAGAGAGTTGCATGCAGCACGACTCGAACTTGTATCCTCGGTTGCTAAAGACGAGCGCCCCAGGCTTGTGGGCAGCCACCCGCGAGTCCGAGCTCTTGAGGTAGTGTCGCGGAAACCCTTGGGGCCGTCTGCAGCGCGGCAGCGACTGCGTTAAATAACGAGCGTCGAGACGCCTGCGAGCAGGCCAGCAATAGAGACTAGACAGCGCGGACAGCGTAAGCGACAGCCGTGGTCGGTAGTAAAAACGCTTCGCTACGTCCTTCCATCTAAAGACAATCGCTAAGCCAGCCACGAAGGAATTTCAAAATGCATGCTGTCATTCCCCGCGATTATCGACTATGAGTTTGACAGTCGAACCTCGATTACGAATTATGAACTTTGCCACCGAATATGAACTGAGCCACTTATGAAATAGCCGTGATAAGCGATGGGTTATGAGCAGAGTGATGTATAATTTTTTTAAGTTAGTAAGCATTGTCTGACTTATGACCTGGCTACCATATGAGGCTTGTGCTTGACTGCAGTCGCTCTTCTTGGAGCAAGCGGTCTGCCGGTCGGCGAGTCCCAGCGCTGAGAGTGAGCTACTGTGAGCTTAATAGCGATTGGGCTGGAAGTCGCATGTGTGTGAAACAATACTAGCTGATTTAAACGCCTCGTTTGTATTTCGTCAAAAGAACCTTAACGGCTGTCGCCGCCGCTTGCAGTTGGCCATAAGGGGTTGCCCGCTGCAGGATTCGAACCCACGACCTCGGTCGTGAAGAGCGAGCACCTTACCTCCGGGGTTATCCGAACTAGTGAGATTGTTTAGCGGTCTTAACAGTGCCGTTATCCAAGGCTCGTCCGACGACGCGAGACCTGCAGCCTGTTCAGGCATGCCGCCTGCTTACGATCCGGTGGAAGACGTGCGGAGGACTTTTACGCGATGTATAACTTGGCCGTAGCGGCACTGCTCAGTCTTTCGCAGGAGTAAGCACAGGCGCTGCTCCGAAGTTCTGATTGAGTCCGTGTTAGACGCTAGGATTGTACGCGCTTCGCGCACGGTACGCGCGTCAGCACCGCCGCTCGGACTTTGCAAGCTAAAGCGGTGCGAAGAGGCGGTGCGTAATTTCGCGTTCTCGTACAATAATAATAATAATAATAATAATAATAATGCACTTGATAAAGCGCAATCAGAGACCTTCTTTTTCTAGGTGCTTTACATTTGCTGCAAAGGGAAATGCAATTGAATGGTGAGTAATATCATGTTTGATAGACAAACAACATGAATAACATGGTTAGGGGTGACATGCACAGGGTCAGCATGCAAATGTGGTTAGTGGCAGCATGCACCATGTCAGCACGCATAAGCACATGAAGGACGAAACAGATGTATAAATCGCGATTTATAAATTAACACAGTACCAAGCCGGTAGGCTAATCGTATAAGAATCGTAACTGACAATGTTGAGCCCCGCAGCGCAGCTGGGAAAGACGCTAGCCGACTTATGGAATAATATTATGCGGAATAGGGTGGTAGCGGCATGAGAACTATAGATCAACGCGAGAGATCGGAATCTGGATTTACGTACCTGCAAGTATAGTTCCGCTTTTTGACTGCGTTTCAACTGCACAGTTTATAATGGGAAGCGAGTGGGCTGCAATGGATGCGCGAACGCATGCATTGAGGGATTCGGCGAGAAACCGTACGAGCTAGCGACGCTCAGCTGCCCTGTCGCATTGCTTTCTTCAGCGGCGACAGGCGAATGATGGTTCAGAGCCGACCGATAGGGGCCCTCTAGTGACTGATAGGGTCGAACCTCCGCCCCCACCTAACGAGCGTAGACAATTCCCCTAGTGTGTGCGCGGACCCAGCGTCGGACTCCACGGCTGCAATGTCGCTCCGAAGACGGGGCGGAGAACCGCGCTGCATGGACGCGGCATTCCGCACTGCGATCGCCGCTGGGCATGGCGCGCCGATGCATTTCGAGGCTTGGAGGCGACTTCAGTCATCGGTGGAAGCTGGTGCTAGTGCTCTAGCCGTATACGCAGCCGGAGGAGCTGCCGACATTTCACTGAGGAGCGCCACCCTGGCGATGGACTGTCGCGAATCTGTCTGTCGAGCGACAGATGGAGCAGCGGTCGAATAGCTCGGCGATTTGCCTGCCACTCTCCGGACGAACATCGGTCAGCGTCGAGGCCGCAAGCGACGGCTGAAAAGATGCCGCAAGCAATCGCCGTCGCAGCGTCGCTGTCGTGGTATCCGATGAATGAAGTTTAATAATAATAATAATTCATTTGTATTGCGCCCTAAGAGAGCTTAATCTCTAATCAGGCGCTTCACATATGCCTCAGGACTCGAGCCCACGGCCTCAGTCAGACCTTAGTCGGGGCGAGCACCTTAACCGCTAGACCAAATCAGCCCCAGCCTGTTCGCGCCCTCAGGTCCTCTGTGGAAAATAAATTAGCTGTTCCATTCCTCCGCTTAAAGACCGTTGGCGACAGAAGCTTTAGCTCTGCAGGTCCTAGACTGTGGAACTTGCTCACACAATTCTTACGCAACGACAACTTATCTCCTACTGCCGACTATGGCACATCCTTTTCAGCGGTCCTGAGCTGCTACTTCTATGCTACTCACTACCTCAACCGCGCTCCTGACTCTGCTATGCTTCCCACTTTTTCTTTGTTGCGTGAGACGAAGTCTGTTGGCTACCGAATGCCGCTTAGGCTGTGAGTGCGCTATACAAAACTCTCCTGCGTAACACCCACATGGTCTTTATGACTTTGTGGAGTTACAGACGGAGATACATTACATTACATAATGCAAGAAAAAACCAAACGGGTTTCCTGGACGACGTTGAAGTGCGTCGCTTGCTGCCTTACGATGCTTTGCATTGAGGTTCGAAGAAAAAAGCTGTCTGCGAATGCGCAGATGCACGGGCACGCTGACGTCGGGGTGTAGAAATTAGGCAAAACGGCGAGTACGCTGCCGAGAATTCGTGCTGCATTATTGAATACTGACTCGACTTCTGTTGGTCGGCTACCAGTGATGCAGTTCCTCCCGTAGCAAACGGTAGAAGATGGTTTCCCTGAAGCGCTCTAGACGCTGAAAGCTATCTTGATAAATAGTCCGGCGGCGGCTTCTCGGCTCCAGCCGAGCGTGTGCTAGCTGAGATAGCCCCCGCTCGGTGCTCTATTGCCGCTGCAGCTACAGCGCGCCCAACGGCTTATTGTATGCACCGGGTTTTCCATTTCACGCGTGGTCAAGTGGTCAATTTGTCAGAGGTAGAATTGACAGATTTGTGAGAAGTAAAGCTCCACGTCTGAGGTTCACAATGCGAGTGAGTCGATTTTAACTTCTTTTATCTTATAAAGCTTAATGTCATGCTCATTCCTCGTTTCTAATTGAGGCGAAAGTAACAGTTGTCGGCGCCACACGCCCTTGATATAAAACACTGATTAAAGTGCTCTATTATTTGCACGGCACGGTTAATTTATCTTTGGCTTGCAGCTGACGAATATTTTGAAATGTCTAGCCATTCTTCAGCATGCATGGAAGCTTCTGCAAGAAATTATTTGGAGTTGAGCTGGCATCACGTTTCATCGTCATAGTTTCATGAGTAGTGTGTCTAACATTTCCGTCACTCGCTTCAAATGTTGATGTTAGTAGATAGAACTTTAGAGCATCAAATCAGTGGACCTGCGGAATCACATACGAAAAGTTGATGCATGAGCATTCACAGGTTCCCATTCACATTCAGCATGAGCTTTCACAGTTGCGTCGCCTCCGAACGCACTAACCGCGAGTTTCCGGCGCATCAAGTTTGAGCTAAAAATAGCATCCGGTTCGCTTCATTCGTCGCGAAAGGTACGGAAGCATACATTTTTCTCCCATCTTGCGCCAGCACCGTCGTGACGAGAGGGCGCGAAGGCGCTCTCCAGAAGCAGATGAAAGAAAAATCAATTTTTGCCTACGAAAGTCGTCGATCCAGTCGAATGCCTGGAGCTGCTGACCAAGGCGAGTCGCCGGCTAAGACGCCCGTCCTCTTCGGAGAGGCGACAGCCTGCGAGAGGCAGAGCCGCGGCGGCGCCGCCGCTCGCAGGCTCTCCGAAGCGCTCGAAAAGCGCTCGCACCTCTCATGCGGCAAACCTCCGCCGCCACCCCGGCTGCAGTTGCTGGCAGCGCCGGTGTGGCGGCGGCGACCCGGGCGAGGTTGCGCTGTCGAGCGTACGCTCCCAAGCAATCGGTATGCCGGTCGGCCAACTGCGAATACGAAGCGAGTGCGAGCGACTGGCGGGCGGCAACGAATTTCGACCGCCAGACCACGCTGCGCTGTGCCGCGGCGCAGAAGGTGCAGAGGACGCGGCAACTCCGCGGCCGTTGGCTGGTCGCAGCGGCGTTGACGACCGGAAGCGGTTACTGTGGCTCACGAGAAGCGGAACTGCGCGGCGTCGCGGAATTGCGTGCCAACTCCCCTCCTTTTTCCGCTCCAGCGCCCCGCTACCGCGCTCTGCTCTCGTGCTCCGCTTTAGCGTTCCGCTCTCGCGTCTCGCTCGCGTGCCCCTCCCCGCACAGCTTGGTCGGCTGGCCGACTGCTGCCTGGACGCAGGTCCCCGGGCAGCTCTAAGCGACTGTTGAAAGAAAGCCAAAATTCTGCCGAACATTCCGCTCGCCTCCGCGCGCCTTTCGCTAGGCGGCGGTGCGCCGCGGTAACTCTCCGGAGATTTACTTAAGCGAGCACCATGGTTACCGGGGGGGGGGGGCGGCGGTTTCAGGCCAGTCGATAGGATGCTTGCGTCGGCACAATGGCTGGGGACATCAAGTTCAAGAGTACGGTATTCTTGGGATACGTGGACGTCTGTGCAGCCAGCAGGTAGCTTCCGTCTAGGCGCAAATGAGTAGTGCTGCGAGCAGCATCCGCCGCGTAACGAGGCGCGGTGCTGATGAGCTGGCTTCGCCGGCAGTCGGGCGCTTCTAGGTCTCGGCCAGACGGTCGAGTACGGAAGTCTGGAAGTGCCCGAGTTGAGTGAAGCTCAGCCATCGTGCAGACGACGAACTCCTCCGTCGGTATTCGAAAGAGACTTCGAAGCTCTTCAGGTGCTTAACTGCAGATACGAGGAGGTAGGCCGCGGAAGTAGACAGGCAGTCGGCGTGTGCCGCGGTAGTGAGCTTATTAGACCCGGCGTTCTAGTAAACGCGTTGCCGATGGCTTGGCTGCCTGCAGGCGGCAGGCGTGTGGATTATCGGGGAAAAACATGCCATTCAACTACTGAATTCAAGTCCGTTCAGTCTAATTGTGCATTAGGTAATGGTCTGTGAGCTAGTTCAACAAATTCACTTGGTGGAAAAGCCTCATCAGCGAGGCAGGAGATTCGTAACAGTTTTGTATCGAGACACGCAGCGCAATTGTTTGTGCCCGAATTCCGAAGGAAACATTATTAAGCTATGTGAAAAATTATATGCCGCACCCAGGTCTCCTGGGGCATCTAAATCGCATTTAATGGTCGACAGGCTTTCCGGCCAAAAACTTATATTTCGTACATGCATGGGTCATGCTACGCCGGCTGTGTGCTTTAGATTTTGCTTGTGACAGAAATTACTAAGCTGTACACCGCGGCCTGGCGAATTCAGAAATTTGTCTTTGTTATACCTTAAAACTAACATACTTTGATATGCTGCTGCCATTCAGAACTAAAATCAACTAAGCAATGTCATTAGCCTCAGGTCAAGTTCCAGCACCCTTCAAAAAAGCTGTAGTCAGGCCACTACTCAAGAAAGCGACACTAGACCAAGAGAACTTGAGCAACTACCGCCCAGTCTCCCGTCTAATATTTCTATCAAAGACACTGGAACGGGTCGTGGCGGACCAGCTAAACTCATATATTGAAACTTGAAACCTTGCTAGTAAGTTCTAGTCTGGCTTTAGAGCTAATCACTCCGCAGAGTCAGCATTATCAGTGTTCAACGAACGACCTAATTAGGAATACAGACGTGGGCAGAGTATCTCTGCTTGTTTGAATGGACAAAGATCATCGAGGTACCTCTAAAATATGGAGTACCTCAGGGCTCCGTGACGGATCCAGTTCTTTTCACGGTTTATACTCTCCCTCTTGCCGATGTGATTGCCAAGCACAATCTAGGCTTTCACTTCTATGCTGATGACGCTCAGTTGTAAATTTGTTTTGATTCCTCCCAGCCTTCGAACACGTCGAATTCTCTCAACTCCCTTGCTGCATGTAATCATGACATCCGAACATGGGTGGCAGCGAGTTTTCTTAAATTAAATGATGATAAAACTAACTTACTAGTTATGGGCAAACCAAGTGCGATTAAAAATTAGAAAGGCTAACGCTCAAAATAAGCTCCACCGGCATATCTCCCGTTGAATCTGCACGAAATCTAGGTGTCATGTTGCAAAGTGACTTTTCGTTAGACGACTACATCAGGTTCACAATCAGATCTGCCTACTATCAGGTACATAAAATCGCTAAAATTCGGACTTGTTTAGATAAGGATACCACATCTAAGTTGGTCTATGCATTTGCGACATCCCGTCTTGACTTCTGTAACTCTCTGCTTGCTGGCCTACCGACAGGCGCTTACAGCTGGTGCAAAACTGTACAGCTGGGCTTGTCTGTTGAGAGCGTCGCAGTTGCCACATCACACCACTTCTCGCTGACCTGCACTAGCTACCAGTTAAGCAACGGATCTACTTCAAGGTTTTGTAGCTCAAATTTAGGTCCCTTCATTCGTTTGCTCTAGCTTACCTATAAGATCTACTCCCTCACAAGGCCAAGCGTCGTACGACCCTCTTTTCGGTAACTAACTGTATACCTATATATCGTACAAACCTCAAATCCTTCGGAGACCGTGCCTTTAGTTCGTATGCACCTAAAGCCTGGAACTCATTCCCGACTTGCGGCACGATGACCCTGACTCGACCATATTTAAAAAGAAATTAAATACGTACCTATTTACGAAAGCATTTAGTGAGTCCTCGTGATTCGTCATGTGCTTATCCGTGCTGACACTGTTGCATGCTGCCTCTAAATAAACTTGCATGTTGACCCTGTGTATGTTACCCCTAACCAAGTTTTTCATAGTGTTTATCAAGCATGCTAACACTAACCCTTTGATCGTGTTTCCTTTGCAGTAAATGTAAAGCGCATAGAAAGAGATTATGTTCTCTGGGGTTGCTTTATCAAGTGTATTGTTATTATTGTTATTATTATGCTTTGCTTGGAATTTACGTTTACGTCTGGCCAATTCCAAATACATCTGGTCTATTGCGAGTATTCGTGGAGGACTTCGGCAGTAAAAAAAGAGGGCCCGTAATAAAATTGGCGAGCGGCACACCAATCGACGATCCGGTGGCGTGCCTTTTCACATGATCAATGCTGCTCGCTAGTGCGACCAAGTCAATGCCAAATATTCGCTGGCTCCATAGCGCCGAGCGTTATATTACCATGCCACATAGTGGCGTTCATAGAGCTGACTTCTCAGCGTGAGAACTTTTTCCATTCATTTCAGCGACATGATCGAGAGACTTGCAATTATCATCATAAGAGAAAGCTGTTACCTACAAGAGCCTGGGCGAGGTACTTGGCCACGAGATTCGGCATTTCTATGGGCTACTCCTACGAAAGGAAGGGGCATCTAAATAAAAAGTAAAGTGAAAAAAAATTGTAAGCAATCATAAAATAAATTAATCCTTGATGCATTTTAAAAGAACCTCAAACTAGTTACAGGATTATTCACAATGCACGGCAGAAACTAAGCTGCACGAGCTGTTGAAGCTATGAGAATGGTCCCGCATGCCGAAGTAGAGTGATGTAAAACACGCAGTGCAATGATTGAGAACGAGGCAAGGAGAGCTGGCCTGCCTGGAAGTGCACGCGTGAAATAATTAAGGAAGAAATTAAAGGCGTACTAACATCCCAGAAATCGAACTTACTTTTACGACCGTGGAGATAAGCAAGGAGAGCTTGCACGAACGCTAACTGTTGACAGATTAGTGAACTTTTGAAGTTCATGAATTGTCTGAACTTTCATTAAGTTCTTTGAAGTCCACAAATCTAATTTCAATATGAGTGAGCCCTTCCTGCCTATCAAAGTTCATGAATATTCACACATGCGATGAAGATAATCTACATTTAGACAATGCTATTGCTAAAATTATTCTACTCGTTTGAATATGTTTTTATATTTGAATATTGTTTTTAGTCATTTTTAGACTGGTTTTTGTTATGTTTTTCTTTTTATTTATTTATTTTAATATTGCAGCTACTTTGGAATGTTTATATGAGTACTAACACACACAGGATAGTGTGCTGTTTGATAATTAAAACCGAGTGCACGTGTCGATATGGTCGAGTTTCCAGGGCTTTTGTCTCTGACTACGTAGGTCATGGATCCAGTCTCGGAAATATTCTGACTTCCTTGTTCTATGAAGTTCCTACACAGCAGAGTGACGTTTTATTGAGCCAGCTGATGGCTCAGATGCAACTTTTTAAATTACAGGTGTGCGAACTTTTTATTTTCTGTCAGTCTGATTGAGAGCCAATGATATCTAGAGAGAGAAAGAGAGAGAGAGAGAGAGAGAGAGAGAGAGAGAGAGAGAGAGAGAGAGAGAGAGAGAGAGAGAGAGAGAGAGAGAGAGAGAGAGAGAGAGAGAGAGAGATAGAGAGAGAGAGAGAGAGAGAGAGAGAGAGAGAGAGAGAGAGAGAGAGAGAGAGAGAGAGAGAGAGAGAGAGAGAGAGAGAGAGAGAGAGAGAGAGAGAGAAAGAGGGAGAGAGAGAGAGAGAGAGAGAGAGAGAGAGAGAGAGAGAGAGAGAGAGAGAGAGAGAGAGAGAGAGAAAGAGTGAGTGAGAGAGAGAGAGAGAGAGAGAGAGGAGTGAGAGTGCACAATATCAGTGAGATTAAGCGAGTGTGTAGGTAGTGGGCTCCCGATATCCGTTGGCTCGCTGGGTCAAGTGCCGAAATTGTGAGGCTTCGGCTGAGAGGTATCCACTGGGCAGCACTCGCTGATTGCTGTTCTCTCGCTGATCGCTCTTTGCTCGCTGGCCCACGCCGCCACTGTGCGGTACGTTGCAAGTCAAAACCAATGGCTCGTGTGAACTTTGTACTTTCAACAGTTCACGTTTATTATTAGACCAAATAATGACCCTAAAAACATCTAGTTGATTGGGTGTTTCACATTTTGTCGTGAGAAATACCGCCTCGACACTTAAGACGTGACCATAAAGGCAAACATCTCTTGCACCTGGAGCGCTGAGTTGCTTGTATTGGAAACGTTACACAGGCTAGTTTAAAACTTGTTAAATTACGAAAAGCGCACTGTTTATTAGCCCCGTCCTAATCACCGTTGTCGCAGCTTTTCGCAGAGAATCAGTTGTAGGGTTGTTGGGTACAAGCGATGCAAATGAGCTGCTGCCGCACATGTAAAGCTGCGTAAACCGTAGCAGTCATTGGCAGGCGAAATGCAATTGGTTTACTAGCATGCAACAAGGAATAGAGGTAACAAGAGCGTGAGGTGGCGTTTTTTCGAGCCAATCAAAGGTAATTTGTAATCGGCGTACCAACATAAGTTCGCGGGCCTTGCCCGCAAATCTGTCAGTTGAAAACCTAGTTCAGCAAGTTCGCCATTGCCGACAAATCGGCGGAATTGGCTCGTCGGAAAGTGTAGCCAACACTCCCGTCGGATAGGTAAAGAAGCGCATGCTGGGCAGACGAGCGAACAGCATGTTGAACGCGGATTCCAGTGCACTCGTTCTAGTAGCCAGCACCGCAGGCCGAATGGGGCAGGAACATTCTCGCGTTTATGGGATGTAGGTACTTCCGTTTATGGAATGTACTCTCGTACCTGTACATAAAAGATGTCTATAGGCTGATTGGGATTGAACAGAAGCGAAAATTATCAAAATCTAAAATTCAATTATTAATTTAAGTTTTAATTTCTGCTGGAAGTGAAATAAGCCAGCGCAGTTTGCATGTATATGCACATTAGCGCTCTCTTTTATCATTGGTCAGCGTCGGTTGGCAAATCAGTAGTGACTTCGTTTACGGGTCTCGCGAACGTAATGGTAATAACAATAATAATACATTTGCATAATCACCACAGTGAACTAATCTCTTTTAAGGCACTTTATATATGATGTAAAGGAAGCATGCCAATATGGTTACTGATAAATAAGGCACCGCGAGAAATATAGATGTGCACCGGACGACACAAAGGACGAGTCGCGGGGCTCGGGCGAGCGAAGGCTCGGACAAAAATGGGACGGGTCCTGCAGCGCACGCAGCGAGCGGAGTTCAATAAGCGGACTGCTGCTGCTTCGCTGTTGTGAGCCGCCTTAGTAGACCGCTGGCGTCGCGATTCGAGAGGAGAGTCTGCGCCAGCTTTTGTTTTTACGTCCTCCCTTTTTCCTTCTCGTCCGTCGCCTCACGGCCGTACCTGGCCGTGCAAGACGCAGTGACGCTATGAACGTACCCGCCACTGCGAAAATGTAAAACCGCAGCTACTAGGTGTGCGCATCTGCAGCAACTACTGTCCGTCCACTGGGCTCGTAGAGCCAGAGAGAATCTCTGAGCTTTGAAAAAAAACTTCGTCTGAGCCGCAGCATCGCGCAGCTAAAGCTCTACATAGAGTCTGACCTAGGCAAAGAAATCAAAAGCGACGTTGCGGGTGAGTGCGAGTCTCGCGCCCCGATCGCGTCACGCTTCCCTGATCCTCCGAGTACGCCGGCGATCGATCTCCAGCCTTCGAAGGCCGTCAAATCATTGTTCCTGCCTGATCGATTGCAGTAAATCGCCGGGAACCACGAGTTCGGCCAAAATGAGTCATCTGCATCACCCCTAAGTGGCCCATTCAAGATTATGGTTTGACGCAATTTATTTTCAGCAAGGACTAGATAATTTGCTTGCCTGCTCCCTAAACGCTCGTTCACTGGTTCGACATCAATTCATAAGTTGCATTGCATACCGAATAAATATTTACTCGTCGCATGCTAGCGCGTCATAAGACCACTCGTGGCAATGAATCGTCGTAGGAGTGCATTAAATAATTCAACTGAGTCGATGGAAAGGGCTGTGCCTTTCCCCAAGTTTCCGTTTCGAACTTGACCTTGGTTAGTAGTCATGAATGGCGAGCGCATTTCTTGAAGTTATGATGTTAAAGCGCCCCTGCTAGCGAAATTAAAGCTCGCTCAAATCAACTGTTAGCTTATATTAATTGGATTGGAAAGTGTTCATAAAGCATTTGACACACCTTAAATTTTACCATGCAGTACACCATTGTGGTCGTCAACACGACGGTGACGGGTGATAAGGCTCATTACGTCTGCAGCAAATTTCTGGACGCGTGCCGCGAGAGGTGAGCAGTGCTCAGTAAAGGTTTGTACTTTAAATTATGCGATTGTTTCACAAATACGTGCAATCGGATGTGTACTATGCTGACTGCTACGTCATGTGAGGCAGCTCGAATCTTTTACGGTTTAAAAAATGTTTTAGAAGGTTTCCGCTTAGGGCTGGCTGTATGGCAGCTGTCTCCTTAAGCAGTCAGCTGATAGAAAACTGCAAAGTCTTTCTCAAGCAGCCTCAATATTTTGACAGTTCCCGAAGAATATACATGCAATGATTAGGCAAACGTGCAGTCAACTTCTCCAATTGACACTAGCGAAGATGACGAGCGAATTGTGGCAACCAAATCTTCAGGGAACGCTCGAGATGGAAAATAAAAAGGACGCAGTAGCCGAGGCGCATATGTGCATGTGTATGATGTTAAAACAACAAGAAGAATTCAAACCATGCTTGTCGCAGAAGAAAGTATTGAATCTAACGCTTTTTAACTCCAGTCTTTACTAGCTTCATGTATATAGGGGCGTGGTTTCGCGCCGATTGCATATTGCGTTTGCAGCTTCCTGTAATTGTGAGCTTGTTCCTAAACCAGGTCCTACTGTAGTGATACCGTGTACATTAAAACAAGCTAAGCAGCGTTTGGTGTATGAGTTCATTTACACTGCCAATTTCATTGTCAGCGGAGCAGTCTCGATCCATGGGTGCAATCGTTATCCATTTAATTTGACAGCGAGCCAAAATTTAAACTCTCTAAGAAACTTGGAGCCAGTATTGAAGTGAATTTCAGTGCATGCGAGACGAGCACTCTACCGCGTTAATAGCTTGTAAAAAAGAAGTCACTAAAAAGTAAAAGGCTGGTGATTATACCGTGTTGAAAATAAAAACTAATCCGACAGGGGATACTCTCTTTAGTCGTCTCCTGATCTATTCGCATATGTCAATTCTGTAATTCCAACACATTCCTTAGCATACACATCAAACCAATTTAATCCCGCTTATTCAAGTTTTCCATTGCAGATAGCGGTAACCAATTTGTCGGTCCCACCATTGTCTGCAATGTGCTTTCTACGTCTTTCTGTCGCCATCGAAGCATTAAATGCACGTTTAAAACTCATCCACATGAGACAGCCGGTGTTACAAAACAACGAATTTTATCAATACCGGTCTATTCATTTTTACATGTCGCTGTCCCGTTCCCACCATTATCCCGTCTCCCGGAAAGGTTATTGTGAATTCATTTTAAGTCACGAGAAATAATCCGAAGCGCTACTTAATATTTGAATCGTAAATAATAAGTAAATAAATGCACAGGCAAAGGTGTATATTTATACTAATTCTGCCAAACTGCAGACAGATTGAACAATGATAGCTGAATTGGTCATCTCAGTCACAACTGTCAATTATAACTGGCATTGTAGCAAAGTTACGAAGATCATAATCTTCTCAGCTCTAAGAATCGATGCAGAAAAAAGTACATTCATCGAAGCTTACGAGAACTGCCTGAATGGATGCCCAGGTATAGTTGCTGTTTTGCACGTGCCTTGCATGAAGGTGAGTTGGCAGCAGTGTTTAGCAGGTTTTAATTTGTGCACACGTCATAATTGCAGGTTTGTAAAAATCTAAAACAAGCTTTATTTTTTCACTTATTCATTGTCCATATTTAGTCCAGGTAAAGATGCAGCCTCTGCATGTTGCCGTAATCCCAAATCTGGGCTGCAAGGTGGTTTGTCGCTCTCTGCTATAACCGTCAGTCCAGTGTACCGTCCCATCTTAGCTGTTCTATTCAGCTCTCGCGGTGACGCAAGTTTCTGTTGGCAAATCAGCCGGGCATGAGCGTTGCTTGAACCTTGAGAATTATTGCTTTAAGCAGACACGCTGTGCTAGTACTGAGCCTGTAGCGATACTCGTATTGACTCGTTGTCCGCATTTGCCTTTTTTGTGTTCTTGTAGTCTATATTCAATCATCCTCCTCAGATCATTTGCATTCTACTAAAAATAACCTGCACATATGCTAAAGAATTTAACGGCCATTCTTTAGTCTCGAACCGCTAATAGTCTTCTGCCTACTTAATATCCGTCTCGGGTTCACAATACCTGCGCAGGCAAGTCAGCATTTCTCAGCCAGTGTAAAACACTTCAGCTGCTAAAGACCTCCCGAAACTAGAACTCCTTTTTTTAACTTTTGCATGGCTATACAACCTATCAGGTCTTTTCCGACGTTTAGCCTGTCTATCAGAACTATCCTTGAATTTTCCAGGACTTGGACTCCTCGCAACAATAGGCTACAAGACAAAATCTCAAAACTGGCTGAGCTAGTCTTTGTTGGCCAAATATTCCGCAGCCAGAATAAAACATAGCCAAGTGATACAACAGCGCAGGATGTAGTTTTGGGTTAGTTGTGCATTTACCTTTTAATAAGTCAAAATATTGCCTTCGGCGTTTCGGGGCATATGTAAAAGAGCTATTTGCATAGCACAAAGCTGATTCAAATCCTGCATTGATGAGATACAGATTTTCGCTATGAGGTCCAATAAGTGTGCCGAGCAAGCTGTCTGAATTGAGCGAGGTGTGAAGTTATTTAAATCATCGTGGACAGCTTTGTTCATATGGCTAGCTCCATCGGTCGCCAACTATAGCATATAATTCAAATCGACGCCTAACATTTTGATAGTTTTTTAATCAACTCTTGGGAAGAAATTGTATAGTTAAAATATTCCAAACAGCTCAATGATGAAGTTTATTGTGAAACAGGTAAAATCGCAAAAAAATTAAATCTTTGCAACAACTGCCAATAATTTAGTTCAATAGTACATACATCTCTTTGTGTGAAAATACTGTTTAAAGACTGTCAACATAGCAGGGTAGATACAACTTCACGTAGGTAGTCGTCCTTAGATTGGAGTATGCGGGTGCAGCGCCTCCCTGTTTGTAGCGTTTTCATAAGGAAGCTGTCCATTCAAGAGCTTCTCCAGTCTGCTTTAACAAAAAATTTAACCAGATCGAGAAAAATTGTGTACGAGCCGCGGATGCCAAATATTTGGTAGTAGCAATATCTAATACTTTCAGCTGCACTGTACACGCATTGTCTGCAGGATGTAAACCGCCATGCTCAGCTCGTATTTGGGAGAGCTAATACGGAAGCAGGCGTACACATATCTAGAAGTACGACGCTCTGTCTTTGAATGAAAAGGAATGCACAAAGCTGGTGCAAGACTGAGAAAAAATTATTTTACTACATTTTACTACTATTGTTTAGTTATAGTACAGCAGTGCGCCTGCGAAGACTCGGGCTGCGTGTCACCGGGTATCAAACATGGCGTAATTTGCAAAGCACCACTCCTAGATGTAAGGATTTTGACGCGAACTCGGTCTACATCAATCCGCCACTAAAATAACTGCAAACACGTACTGTTTTGACAGTTTGGCGAGCTTGTAGCGTTTCATCTATGGCGAGATGCTAAACATTGACACGCTTTGCTAAAATGTATCCGGTAGTTCTTGTGCCGGATGCAGAAACAAAGATTAAAGTGGCCGTTACTAGGAGTCGGTAGTAGATGTACGGGTTCGATCGCAACCCGTAGCTACTTATTTCTTTGCGGTAGGACCAAAAACAGAGGCCGAAGTTTTTCAAAATTGTGATTGATGCCAGTAAAAAAAAAAGCAAAATCCGCACTCCAAGCATAATCCGCAAAGTGCGTCAGTTTCCGCAAGCACACATTCTGCCTGGGCCTAATGATAGCAAGCGCAGTGTCAGAATGTGTCGGCTCACGCAGGACAGTTCATATTGATGTGTCGAATGTCTTTCGTCCACTTACTAATGCACGTTGAAAACTCAGAGGCTACTACCCTGTTAGAGATTCGGAAACCGAAACGATGGGACCCTAAAGCAGTAAGATTAAGCAGTGCTACAGATTATCAGCGGTTCCTGAATTGTAACCCATTGGAACCGGAAATGTCAGTAGCTATAGTTTAGAAAGTATTGTTGGAAGTCTGAAATAATAGTCAGTTGTACTTTGGCCTTCAAAGTGAGTTTTACGCTGCGGATGGAGTTGTAAAAATAGGGCTCTCTGTAGCTGTCGAATAGACTGCTCTACGTTAATGACACGGTATCGCCATAAAAAGTTATGGATGACTTTTTATAGCTCCGTGCTCTGCTAAATTTCGTGAGTGCATACGCGTGCATGGAGGCAGCTTCTGTGACTCTGGCTAGCCGTACTTCGCGATGCCTGATCCGGCTTTATTTTTATCGTGACTTTAAGGACTAGCACTCACGCAGATTGCGCTTTCGGCAGAGGGCCAATGGTCAAAAGCCTTTGAAGCGTCTTGACATCGATACTACCCGTGTAGGGTTAGTCGCACAATATATATATATATATATATATATATATATATATATATATATATATATATATATATATATATATATATATATATATATATATATATATATATATATATATATATATATATATATATATATATATATATATATATATATATATACATATACATATATGCTCAGTCATTGGCTGAGTGTTCGTATGCAAGTTATCTTCACATCGATTGGTGATTTTTACTCATCCACTGTTGCTCGGTCTAGAATTTATCTGCGCTCATTGCGAGCGACAGAAATGTTACTGTAAATCCACCGCAGATGAAAAAACTCATTAATCTTTAACAGCACTCACCGAGTATCCACCCTTGCCAATGCCCACCAGGATCACGGATCCGATAATGAACACACTGCTACAACTTCTGTTGGTAAGAAGTCGAACATTATTAAACGTCTGCCGTCGTGCCACTGCATCTCGGGCCGACCATAGAATGCGAATGCTCATACTCACAGGTTGAAAGGATTCCTGCAAGCGTCGTCATTTTTGTGGGGCACGCAGGGCATGACTCGTCAACTGCTGCAGAGGATGAATCTCGCGAGGTAAGAGCACAATCAGCGGACCGCTGCCTCACTTGGCATGTGGCTTGGTGTTCACTTACCCACCATTGCCACATGGGAACTAGAGCATAACGCTGAGGCATCAGCCGTTCGATTCCGTTCCGGATTTACTGCGAAGTGTTTCTACAAAACGTCATTCAGCCTAAATAACGTGAATACTACTGACGCTATTGCTGTGGCTGTGCGTCATTAATCTGCTCATGGCTTTACACTCTTCCCATCTGGCCGATAGCATTAATAAGTCCAAATGCATGGTCTAATACATTTTCTGGCCTAACGAGTAGCCAGCAAGTGCTGGGCTGACCATGACTACTTATTCAAATTCTTAAAGTAATCCTGATACTCTTTAACTTAAAGCTAAAAATGAGTACACGAGCAAAGTCAATAGATGTTAATGTATGTCCGTCTGTAACTCCACAAAGTCATAAAGACCATGTGGGTGTTACGCAGGAGAGTTTTGTGTAGCGCACTCACAGACTAAGCGGCTCTCGGTACGCATTCGGTAGCCAACAGACTTCGTCTCACGCAACAAAGAGAAAGTGGGAATCATAGCGGAGTCAGGAGAGCAGTTGAGGTAGTGAGTAGCGTGGAAGTAGCAGCTCAGGACCGCTGAAAAGGATGAGCCGTATTCGGCAATAGGCGAGTACTTGTCGTTGCGTAAGAATTGTGGAAGTGAGTTCCACATTCTAGGACCTGCAGAGCTAAAGCTTCTGTCGCCAACGGTCTTTAAGCGGAGGAATGGAACTGCTAATTTATTGTCCGCACAGGACCCGAGGGCGCGAACAGGTTGAAACTGATGCAGCAGCAGTTCAGCTAGGTACGAAGAAGCCAAGCCGTGGCGGGCATTTTAGGTCAGCATAAGAATTTTTCTCTGTTTCCGTTGCTCAACCGCCATCCATCCTAGCTCTTTTAGCAAAGGAGACACGTGCTCAAACTACTGGGACTTGAAGACTAGCCTTGCAGCCATATTCATAGTCCGCTGTAATGGCATAATAGCTTTCTTTGGCAGCCCAGCCAAAAGGGAACTACAATAATCAAGCCAAGACAGAACTAAGGAGCTAGTTAAATCTTTTACAAGCAATTGTGGGAGACAGCTCCTGGTTAGGGATCGGATGTGATGGCTAGCTGTAGAAGCTGTCTTCTGAATGAAGCTTTTAAAATTCAGACAGCTGTCGAAAACGACACCTACATTTCGAGCACGTGGTGATGGTCGCACTATAGCATCACTTATTAGAACAGCAAAGTCTTTTAATCCAGCCACACGCTTAGGGTGTCCTATGAGCAGTAGATCGGTTTTATCATCATTTAATTTCAGGAAGTTTTCCAACATCCATGATTGAATATTAACAAAGCAAGCATTCAGTTTCTCAGTGGCCGAAGCAGATTCCGACGGTTTGAATGACAAATAAAACTGAATATCGTCAGCATAGAAGTGATATCCTATTCCATAGGCCTTTGTCACTTTTCCCAGAGGTTGTGTATAAATGGAGAACAGCACGGGACCGAGTACAGACCCTTGAGGGACTCCACAGGTGACTCTTCGCGTGTGTGAGCCCTGACCCCCACACGAAACGGATTGAACACGATCAGACAAGTACGATTTAAACCACGCCAATGCTTCGTCTGACAGATCAATCGTTGTTCTCAATCGTTCAAGTAGAACATCGTGATCAATGGTGTCGAGGGCAGCAGACAGATCTAGCGGAGATAGGGCAGTGACATTCCCGTCGTCGTTGCCACGTAGAATGTCATTGTTAACACGGAGGAGAGCAGTTTCAGTGGATTGCTGCCTCTTGAACCCTTATTGAAACGTTTCTGACATTTCATTATTTTAAATATGTACAACTAGCTGCTTAGCAACAATTTTTTCAAGAATCTTTGATAAGAAAGGAAGAAGGGAAACTGGGCGATAGTTTGCAAGGAACTCTATGTCTAATCCAGGCTTTTTAAGAATGGATCCAACGTTTGCCGATTTTAAGGATTTGGGGACAAACCCTTTTCCTAAAGAAGCATTACAAATCTCGGTTATGGTAGGACTAAGTTGGTCTGCTAGTGAAGACCACAGAGATGAGGGTATAGGGTCTTCCGGAGACGAGCTCTTTTTGCTATACTTTATTAAGGTAGCCACATCGCATGTAGAAACATCGGAGACCCTTTTAAGAAAGGTCACAGCTTGTGGAACCGCGATTGCTTTACTCGGAGGGGGCTTTATGGAGGCACTAATGTGCACAATTTTTTTAGTAAAGATGGCTGAAAACTTTTCGGCTGAGCCCTTAATATTTGGGGAGTCTGACCACATAGCATTGGCCAGTAACAGGTTTACTGTCTTATAAATCTGTTTATGTCAGACTGGCAGGAATTTAGCTTTCGAATGAAAAATAGCCCTGGTTTTCTTAAGCTTTCTGGTGTAAACTCGAAGGTAGTCTATGAAATTGATTAGATCTGCATCAGACCCCGATTTCTTGAAACTACGGGATCGGATGTGATGGCTAGCTGTAGAGGCAGTCTTCTGAATGAAGCTTTTGAAATCGAGGCAGCTGTCGAACACAACACCTGAATTTCGAGCAAGTGGTGATGGCCGCACAATAGCGTCACCTATTAGAACGGCAAAGCCTTTTAATCCAGCCACAAGCTTAGGGTGTCCTATGAACAGCAGTTCGGTTTTATCATAATTTAATTTCAGGAAGTTTTCCGACATTCAGGATCGAATATCGGCAAGGCAAGCATTCAGTTTCTCAGTTGCCGCAGCAGATTCCGACGGTTTGAATGACAAATACAACTGAGTATCGTCAGCACAGAAGTGACATCCTATTCCATGGGCCTTAATCACTTATCTCAGAGGTTGCGTATACATGGAGAACAGCACGGGACCGAGTACAGACCCTTGAGGGACTCCACAGGTGACCCTTCTCGTGTGTGAGACCAGACCCCCACACGATACGGATTGAACACGATCAGACATGTAGGATTTAAACCACGCCAGTGCTTCGTCTGCCAGACCGATTGTTGTTCTCAATCGTTCAAGCAGAACTTCGTGATCAACAATGATCTGAGAGTGTCAATGGGCACACCAAAATGTCCGTGGGAAGGACATCCTTAGTGATCACGAGATCTAGAATGTGGCCACCGACGTGGGTTCTATGATTAACGTGTTGGGCCAAACCAAAATTCTCCAGACAGTGAAGAAATGATCGGACCTGGCTGTTGCTAGGGTTGTCAACGTGAATATTGAAGTCTCCTACAATCAGTAACGGCCTGTCTCACACAAAATGTTTAGCGAGGAACTCTGAAAACTCCTCTATAAACAAGTTTAGACAGCCAGAAGGAGACCGGTATATCACACAGTGAGAGGCATTGTCTTTGATGAAGACCTGATTGCAACCGATTCAAACAATGGCCCATGCAAAAAACTGCACATTTTATAGCCAAACGATTCGCGAACAACAATTGCCTCCAACCTTGTCAGAACGTATGGACTGATAGAACGAGAACCCGGGTAGAGTGGTCTTAGAAATACAGCTATGGGAACAAGGCGTCATCCAAGTTTCGGTAAGCAGAAATGCATCTAGCTTCTCCTGGACCACCTGATCGCGGATAAGTAACTCCTTGGTTTTTAGCGAGCAGACTATACCTTTACGTTAGGCAAATAATGGTTGGAGCATTTCTGAACTCGGCCAGAGCCTTTGTGTGGTAGGCAGCAACTGTTAAGATACACTGCGATGTAGGAAATCCTGTCATCGGCCCCTGATCTCTCAGGCAGCCGACGGATGACACATTTGTCATCGCGGTCCGAATGTCATCTGGATGTCTTATGGCTTCAAGAACTTGCTGCCTAAAAGCCGACTCTCAGCTTCGCATAAATCCTTATCACGTTTTGATCCGCTTTGTCTCCCCCTGGCGAGCCGGGCTGGCAAAGTTCACTAGCGGCGTTTCGGTTCAGTGGTTCTGGCACCAGTTCAACACTGCGAGCCATTTGCACGTGCTTGCCAGGCGGAAGTTGTTCCATGCCTCGGTAAGGGACAGGTGCAAGCCCCTTTATGCCATTTACTTCGGTAAGAGAAACTGGTCAAACAGAAGCAGCAATCGTCGATATTCTCGTCTGAGATTGATCTGCAGCTGCTAGCTTCTGACCTTACTGAGCTGATGCCGTAATCGGTGAGCCGAAGGCGGATTAGACAGACTGGCCGCAGTGACGTGCCAGTCACAGGGTGCACGCTGAACGTAGTCGACATTCGGCCTCTCAGAACGGCTGCCGTTAGCCACGTTACTCGGAGAACTGTATGCCCATCAACTGAGTCAATCGCCGGCCGCCGAATGCCACGAACAGCGGCCAGGGTGATACGTCGCTCAATACAGGGGTCGGCTGTCAGCTCAGCAACCTTGGCCACTCACTGCTCAAGTAGACACTCCGTACGAAACTCAGCACGGCATACCGTAGCCAATGCTCCAGCCGGTTGAAAGGCAGGTAGCTTTTAAAATCAGGCCGTGAGACAACTGATCGAGCCCACAGGCATCAGGCCTGCCAAGCCGCAACGGTTACGAGTCTGCTGAACAGGTGGAGGCTAGCTGATTTAGAAGCCTCATTTATATAGCGGCAGAAGAGCCTTTGCGGCGATCACCATAGCTTGCAGGAGGCAATAAAGAATCGCCCACTGCAAGACTCGAACACACGATCTTAGTCGTGAAGAGCGAGCACCTTACCTCCTGGGCTAAGACCCAATCAGTATGTGCCCTGCCAGGTTGAAAGGCTGCAGAAAGCCTTCTGGCAGGCCACGCTTGCAAAGTATTCGACCTACTCACAAGTTGCAGTCACGGATATGAGCGCGTTATTTATGTTTAAAGGCATTAGGGCAATATCTGACATAGACATTGCAGTCAGCACAAGGTATTGCTTGCTACTTGAAGGAATAAAAGGCTCTCGAGAGCTCTGAGATGTGTTTACCCAAGAAGGCAAGACACGTTAATCACCATGTAAACTGGTGCAACACCAGCAATCTGACTCAGCATTTGAACTAGTAGTGTCGTCGTGCAGGCTGTCTGAGACCGTAATGGCAGGACTAATATCAGGATTGGTCCAGCGGTTAAGTGGCTCGCTCCGACCAAGATCTGGCTAGGGTCGCAGGCTGCAGCCCTGAGGCAGATGAGAAGCGCCTGAATAGAGATTAAGTTATCTTTGGCACTATGCAAATAAATTATATGAAATATGAATAGGGCCATGGTAGCCCTGGGGTAAGGTGTTTGCTCTTCACGATCGAAGTCGTGGGTTTGAGTTCTGCAATGGGCTATGCTACATTGCCCACTGCAAGCGATGGGGATAGCCATTAAATCTCTTCTGCCGCTATACAAATGAGGCTGCTTATTCAGCTAATGTATTTTTTAAGCTTCAAGTTCGCAAGCATTCAGACTGAGCAGGTTTCGGGTAGAGCTCAAGGTTATCGATAGAGTCAAAGTGGCTCGAAAGTTGATCGATAGTCCCGTTATAGTCACACATCACGTTAACGTCGATGATTGTATCTTAGCTCAGGTAAAACAACTCGTTCTGACGAGCTGAAGCAGCAAGGCTTTCGCATAATGTCATCCTCAAAATCTCCTATGAAGGTTTCTTAGGCGTGAGTCAAACTCCCCAATCGATTGCAGGCGCACACACACGGTTCCATCTGGAAAGGCAGCGCAGGGCCGCAGACCCCCTACTCCCATGATTTCGTCTAGGTGCTATACCACATGCCACAAATTCTCGTTTTCCAATTATATTTCAATTATATTGCCGTGAAATGATATACACTATAGTTGAAGGCCGAAAAATGCAGGCTAAACATTGTTTCGTAGACTGTAGAACTGTATTTAGCAAGCTGTCAGCCTAGAAGGCTTGGGCAAAAGCATAGTTTCGTATACAGCGAGGGACATTTTTCTAAAGCACATCTGGGTGCATCAGCAATACAGCATCGCGAAAGCTTGAGAATGCATTACTTGCAGTTCACTTACGTGCATGCAGTACGCTTGCATACCGGTTAACTCTTTTATCTCGATATACTGCGAATGTCACGAATATGTTTTAGATTATAAGAGAAATTCAGAGTCTCATCATCGGTCACACTGGTCTTCGGTTCAGTTTCAGCTTCAGTTGCTCCCTGGTGAGTACGGGGCTCGTCCAGGCTTTTTGTGCATCTGGTTGCAATCGGGTTGCTTGCTAGTTTAGGCTCTGCAGGTTACCTAAAGCCGCCGTTAAACCCAATTCACTGGACTTTGAACGACGAGTCGTTATAAGGCTGTCCGCCACTAACTTGTTCGTTGGCTCTACACTCCACTGGCTAACACAATGCATGATCTCCGGTAAAGCTGTCTGATGAGTAACATTGAAAAACCGTGGAGGCCGCCGCAATAGATTTGGAAAGAGCCGAGGCCGATCAAGAGGACGGTCAAGTGCCATTAAGATGCCTAGCAAGTGCGGCACTGCGGCAAGAGCTGAAAGCTTGGTAAAAGGATAGTGGAACGCATGCACATGCCGGCGTGGTAAGATTTCAATCGTTTTAGAGATTATTAACGATTCTTGTTTGTAAATCATTATATTTGGGAACCGGATGTCACAATCTGCCCTTGAAAACAATAGAAAAGCCCAGTTTAAGAGATAGTTTTTTCAGGTGTGCTCTGGGATTCGAACGATTTTTTTGTTTTTGTAACATCGGGCTTCTAATCAGAAATTATTACCGTGAACTTCAAAGTCAGCTGTTTGCCATTGCTGACCTGTTTCCACACTTTCAGTGGCTGATGCGTAGCCTGGTCTAAATTAGCGACATGGACCTGCTATAAAAATGCACGGGCGCTCGTTATCTCTGTCGTACTCTGCCGCTGTCGACGTACCTTCTGAATCGAGGTAGCGAATCCGAATCGCCAGCCTCATTTCGAGGGGCCAGCTCGATACAGCTGCACAAGTATTTGCCACGCATCTGTAAGGACAAGTAACGCCGCGAGCACTGCTGTGTTTGTGGCTAAGGACTTTAGTGAAATAGCCACTACAAAGCGTTCGTAACGTTTGGAGGAAGAACTTCTGCAAAGCATCCGCTGGACCTTTTTTTACAGTCGTTTTGTGCTCGTATCGTTGCTTGTTAATTTCTTTGAGCCAAAACTTGCCTAAAGCATGGCATTCTCTACGTGCTGAATCAAGGCACTCATTGACCACAGTACTGAGTGCTTGAAAGCTGAGGTAGGTAGCTAGCTGCTTGCCTTTCCAAAATGTCGAATTTGAAAGGGAAGTCAGCTGATGAAATTAGACAAATTTTGGAGCAGTGCTTAGCCAATATTGAGCATTGTGCATTATTATGTGCGCTAAACCAAGCATGGGAAGTCAGAATCGAAGCTCATTCTAAATATTTCCAGAGGCAGTAATTGCAGCTAAGCAGCATCAATCAGTATTTAGACATACTCTTGATGAGAGCATGTTTACCAAAAAGGCAGAGATTACATGATGTCTGGTCGAAAAGTTTTTAATAACTAAATTAAAAGCAACGGCCAACCAACAGTGTTGTTAGAGAAACGCTGAGTTTATTACCAAGCTTGAGTTCACATGTCGAATTATGACGTAGCATGCTCAGGGGTTCACCAATTCAATTGTATACCCGCAGTGTCGTCTTGTGGCGGCATGCATTTCTCTTTCTACTACGGTGAAGACTGGTGATATTTGGTTCGCCACGCGCGGTTAGACAGCTTTGCAACTAACAGTCATACTCACTATGTCTCATATATTACATGAGCAGCTCACTTCCCGTGGACTCGCTTCACTGATTCATAGTAGAATTACACGTCTCCCGGAAGTATTTGTTGCGTCTAGCCACGTAGCGGAGGGAAGGACGGAATTTCTCGCTAAATTAGTAGAGATTACCTGAACCATTTAGCTTCAATGCAGCTGATAGAGAGAGAGAGAGAGAGAGAGAGAGAGAGAGAGAGAGAGAGAGAGAGAGAGAGAGAGAGAGAGAGAGAGAGAGAGAGAGAGAGAGAGAGAGTGATGGAGAAAGAGAGTTGACAGGTTAGGGGTGTTTATCTAGTAGAGCTTAGGGACGATACAGTGCCCGGTGTAGCATAAGTAAATGCCACGGCTGAAACTCCAGGTGGTGAAAGCGGACAGCCCAGCTTCCTAAGCCGAATTATATTATTGTACACGAAAGTATGGAGCTAGCTGCGTTTTGATGACATTTGTAGCTCTACAAATCAATTCACGAACCGCTTGTAAACTTTAATGGCAACCGTTGGCTTGGAACTTGTCCCAGCAGCAGTGGGCCGAGCGAGCCACCGTGAAGCGGCGCTGCATTGCCGCAGGCCTAGTCTAACAGAACTTGCACCGTAGTCGGATTGCTGTTCAATGCATTTTCGCTGTCAGCATTCTAAGCAGCTGGCAATTGGTGCTGTGAGTGAACCTCTACCGCTCTCGGCTGGCTGCGAGCGAGCGCGGCTTTGAGCGCCCGTCAATTCGCTGGTCAATGCGCCGCCCGAAAGCCCCGCCCGCCTCATCCATCGGCTTGTTTCCAAATGCCTTCAATATTCAGACTGCTCCGATAGACAAGGAAAAAATGCCGAACGGAAACTTTCAGTCAAATGTAGAGATATACGGCACCCGGAGGCGATATCGCAGCGTTCGCCCTTAAAAAGAGTCTTTCTCGAGTCGTTCTGCGTACTGGGGAGCTGCTACCTTCGAAAGTGAAAGCCAGAGTTATTGCAGCTATTTCGTTTCAACCGAAGACTAAAACGCTGTTCGAGATGCTGCTTTTGTTACTGAGACAGCTTTTAACCACGCCGCCTCCCCAAATGTTGCTTTTAGGAAGAGTCCGTGACGCCCTAAGCGGCTGGTACAGCAGCTGCAGCCCGTACCAGGGTATGACAGGGCACGTAGGCTGCAGCCAAAAGCAAGGTGATAAAATAAAAAAAAAGCAATTCAATTCGTATGGCGCCATAAGAGAACTTAGTCTCAATCTTGGCGCTGTACGCTTGCGGATGAGCTCAACCCCACGACCTGGCGCGCGAGAGGTGAGCGTATTACCTCTCGGAAGGGCTCCGACTTACGAATCGCTAGCAACTTTGCTGAAAAGGGCAGCCCGACTGAGCATAAATCCACGCGCCACTCGTTTGTTGAGCGCGGTGATAGCGAGCAATCAGAGCGAACCGTACGGTCGCTGTTTCGAACCGGAGCCTCTCCTCTCGTGCGAGCCTTCGCGTAGGCTACCGCCGAGGTCGATCCCTGAGTCGATGGCAGCGGATCCTCAAGCAATGGACGTGCTCTCTCTGCACTGTCTGGCCGCTGCGGTAGCGTCGTATTGCGCAGCTACAGGCGGCCGTGCATTGAGATCTCATCGTCGCCGCGGCGGAGTAACGCCGGCGCGGTCGCATTCAGCCGCGGCGGCGGCGACGGCGGCGTTCGCTTTCGTCAGCGCTCTTTTTTTGTTAGGACTACAAGTCGGACGCGAAAGAACATAAAGATAGCGTGTTTGGCATCTACAGCTGAGCGATAATACACGTTGCCTAATGACTCGCGATGGAGCAGCGACCTCGCGCGAACTCGTTTTTCGACTTCGATACATTAACACCGACTCTGCAAGAGCAACGCACCGCACGGGATTCACTATCATTCTGGCTCACGCTAGGCATTCTATTGAGGCTGGCAGTCCGGAAGTGACTCGCGGCAGATTCATCAATGGTTATGCATAGAAATATAGAAAAATTACTGAAAAGACTCGATTGTTTTTGGCAAGGATCGATTTGGCATACCGCTTCTAACTTCGCGATATAGTTCATAACAACATTAGATACGCTGTGAGTGGGCTCACGTTCACTCAGTACCAGATGGAGGTGACGTTTGACTGACTTACGGCTAGAGCCGCCGCAACGCGCTCGTGACGACCGTAAGGAGATCTCCGTAGACGCAGATCGATTAGGCACCAATAGTGAGTCGGTTATGTCCACAAAGTGTGGCGCAGTATCGCTGCATTACTCCACCGCTGTGGCTGTTGCATCACTCCACCACCGCAGGTATTTGCCCCGCTTACACTTACGCTTTCGCTGTTCTTGCCTCGCGCTGGACGCGATAGCCTTAGCGCGTCTGCGAGCAGACGTCGCCCGAGCAACTCGGCGGCGGCGGCTACCGATTGGCGGGCGCGTTTCGCACGGGCTGCTCCTGCTGCTGCTCACTCAAAAACGCAAGACGCCGCGTCAAGGCCACGTGGTTTGTCATGGGGTCATTGACGTCGTTGGTGGCAATGAGGATCAACCGGACTCCTACCGCCGGAATAGCCTCGGTGGCCCGCTCGGATCATCGGATCCCACCTCTTGCGAGCTCGCGGCTACCGGCCGGCACTGGCCGCGGCACGGCACGGCTCGGGGCAGCGCTTTGTACTCGCTCTCTGTACTCGCTCTCTGTACTCGCTCTCTGTACTCGCTCTCTGTACTCGCTCTCTGTACTCGCTCTCTGTACTCGCTCTCTGTACGCTCGCGGATGTCTTTCAAGATCATTGACACGAGCCGCTCGAAGAAGACGTCGAGAGCCCCTCCCGCAGCCTCCAGGGGACTCGATTCAGTCATCCGAGGGCGCCAAACCCAGCCAGGTAGGCGTGGTCTGACAAAGAACAAACCCTGGTGAGATCGCGCGCGGCCTCACCGATTTGCCCCGCTATACGAACCGCAGGCACGCCGGTGTGCGCACGCGCGTAACAATTACTCACCGGCTTACGCAGCGCCTTTCGATAACCCCGTCCCTTCGCACCCGGCGGTATCGCATGCTTTCTGGCGCCCGCACGTCATCGTCGCGAGGAGCGTGGCTGAAAAAATGTGAGCTGATTTAATAGCCTCGTTTTTATAGCGGCTGAAGCGCCTTAACGGCTCTCACCACCGCTTGCAGTTGGCAATACAGGATGACCCAGTGCAGGATTCGAACCCAAGACCTCGGTCGTGAAGACCGAGAGCACCTTATCTCCTGGGCTATCACGGCCCGGAGCGAGCCAGAATCGGAGGAAGCGTCCGGCGCTCTAGGCGTGGCCGCCGCCGCCGCCACCTAGTATCGCTTCGCTCGAGATTAAAAGCTGCCAAGCGGAGCCGCCGCAGCCATCGCCGCCGCCGCCGCAGGACGAGGGCAGTGCGCACTCGCGCCGCAGCCGTCATGCTTCCCGAGGGCGGTCTCTCGGAGCGCATCCGACAGCGGCTGCGCGCGTGAAAAGGCCGACGGCGTGCGGAGCGATACCGTGGCTTCGCGTGCTCGCGCGTGTTCTCCGGTCGCGAATGAGAGATTTTTGTGACGACGGTCGCCTCATTCGAGGCTTAGCGCTTACAGCCACGCGCTACAGTCTTAATATTAAAAAATACGATACTAACATATTTGCACAGGACCCTAAGGGAACTTAATCTCATTCTAGGCACTTTGCATGTAAAGTAAAGGAGGCACAAGCACAGGGTCTGTGGCGGTCGTGCGCGGCGGCGGCGGCGGCTCGTGGAGCGAGCGCGCGCTACAACAAAAAACAACTGTAGCTCTATCCCGAAACCTCGTTCTCGTAGCGCTGGGCCAGCCAAACGGCGCTACACTACGCACGCTCAGTCGCGCATGCACCAGCAGCACCAGCAGCGCCCGCGGCTGTTGTTGGAGTAGTGGCGGCGACGCTCGACTAGCGACGCGGGCAGGATGTCGCTTCTTTGCGTCGGCGACGGTGACGCGAACGACCGGCAATGGCGCACGCGCAGCGCGCGGCGACGCGCCGCCGCCGCAGAGCGCGGCGAGCCTCTCCCGCCTGTGGCTAGCGCGCATTCGCCGCCGTGCGTTCGCTGCCGTCGGTCGGCAGCCGAGAAAGCGAGCGACGGCGCCGGCGATCGAACGAGCCGGCGGCCCGCAACGCGCGTGACAGCGCGAGCGAGGGCCACCGCTTCGTCGCTCATCGCAGGTGCGTCGGTGGCTTTCGTGGCGGCGCGTCTTTCGAGATATTCAACATCTCCCTCTGGGGTAGGTAGGGGAGGGGGCAGGTTTCGAATCCTACGCGGCGATGGACGAAAGTGCCGCACTGAAACGCTGGACTGAGAGATCGATTTGTGCTCGCAGCTGAGACGAGGAGCGAGAGAAGGCGCTGGGTAGCTGGCGGCTGCGTGCGTGCGGCTTGACGGCCCACCATTCATCGCTCGGACACGTGCGCGAGCCGTCTCTGGTCGTCGCGGGCGACTCACCTGTCATTCGGCGTCGCACCCATCCCGCGACTCGGTCGCCGCTCGACACGCCCTCTTGTTGCGTACTTCCGGCCTCTAGCCACGAGCGGCCATCGCCCGTGCGTGGGCGCGCGTCGCGTACCTGTTTGGAGAGCAGACCGCGCTGCGGGCGTCGCCTAAAAGCGTGCGCGGCGGGATCTCCTGGCTCCGGAGCGGAAGAAGAGACGCAGGAAGAAGCGATGGCCGCCACCGCCACCGCCGCCGCCGACGCCGTCAGCAGCGCCAGCAACGGTACTCAGCCCTGGCTGCCGCCGCAGTCGCCGGCGCTCGAAGGCTGTGCGGCCGTCGTGGCCGCGCTGAGCGGCGTGTGCGCTCTCGTCGGCACCGGCCTGAATCTGCTGGCGTGCGCCGCCATACTGCTCAAGCGTCGCTGGCGGAGAACGAACCCGGCGGATATTTACATCGGCGGCATCGCCACGGCCGACCTGGTCCAGTCGTCCGTGCACCTGCCGTGCGTAGCCGTCGGCAACGCGTTCGGAGAGGACCTGTTTGGCCCCGCCGGCTGCTTTTTCCTCACGTGGCTGCAGGCGACCTGCGTGAGCGTGATCTGGGCGTGCCACTGCGCCCTCGCCCTCCACTGGATGTCGCTCACTTTCACGGCCGACGTTCGGCTGATGAATCGCAAGGGCTGCCTCGTGGCCGCCTCCGTGGTGGTCGCCTCGTTGGTGGCGGTGGGCACGGTGTCGGCCGTCGGCAGCAGCCGGGACTCGTACTTCGCGGGCGCGCCCAACTATCACTGCAGCGTCGACGGCTCGTCGACTTTCCAGAAGGCGTTCGTGGCCGTCCGGCTCGCTCTGGCCCTGACGCTGACGCCACTGGGCTACGCCATTGCGTTTGCCCGGATGGCACAATTCAAGGCGACATTTGCCCGGGAGTTCGGTAGCAGCAGCGGCAACAGCAGTGGCAACAGCAGCAGCAACAGCAGCGGCAGCGGCAGCAGCAGCGGCAGCAGCAGCATCGGCAGCAGCAGCAGCAGCATCGGCAGCAGCAGCGGCTGCAGCATCATCAGCAGAGCCGGCGCCCCGCATGGCCGCCCGGACGTCCGTGGTCGCGGCGTTGTGCTGCCGCTCGCCGCGCCGAGCAAAGAGACGAGGCTGCTGCGATCGACAGTAGTCATGTTCGTCGTTTCCGCAGCTGCCTACCTCATGTCGGCTATCTCGCGGCTCGCGAGCGGCGGCAACGAGGAGTTCATACTGGCCGGACAGTGCCTGCTCTATCTGACGTGCGTGGTCAACGCCCCACTGCTGCTGACGATTAACCGAGACTACAGCAAGGCTGTCGGCTTGATATTCCTTAACGACCGCCGCCCGACGTAAAGGCAGGAGCCCGATCGGCGGCGGCGGCGGCGGCGCAGCGAGCCGGCGCTCAGTCGATTCGCCATCTCCCGATCGCGATCGCACAATCGCTCGGTGGCGCGCGCGGTCTTTCGGCTGGCGATGTGGACGTAAGCATCGCAGCACGCTGCCCACTGCGTCGCTGCTTCCATATTCGAAGCCGACGCCGAACGAGCGACGGATGCCAAAAACGCAAGCGCTGGACAGGCGGTCCAACGAAAGCCGACCGCAGCATCGTCGCTCGCGGAGACGTCGCCGCCGTACTCGGCGTTGTATCCCTTGTCCGTCGCCTGCGCTCGCTCTCGTGCTCGCGAGCGAGCGCCAGCGTGGCAATCCAGTATCTCCAGCTGCGAGCACTCGAGAGTGGGCGGAGGCCGCTCGGGGGATCCCTTGTAGTTCTTCGGAGACGCTGCGGACGGCGTCCTGCCTTTGGCGTCCGA
The DNA here is from genome assembly GCA_009760855.2 of Cristatella mucedo. NCBI lineage: Eukaryota > Metazoa > Bryozoa > Phylactolaemata > Cristatellidae > Cristatella > Cristatella mucedo. Next base: position 1,337,711 of record WPIO01000039.1, on the reverse strand, counting down.
CGACGCCACCGGCGGCTCCGTTCATTCTAAATACATGCTCGTACTCGGTACGCGGAGTCAACTATTCGACGGGCACACAGTTGAGCGCCTTACGGCGTAGCCCGCGAGTAAGACAGTCGCACACGTCGTGTCCTTTCAAACGCCCGTGCAACTTCCCTGCGCCGAACGGGCTGGCGTGGTAACAGTTAACTCGCAAAAATTTACGCAATACAAAATAGCTGGCGATAGGGCGTGAGGTCAATGGCCGCCGAGGGATGAGCTAGTAGGTGGTATGGATAGAGATCGTGGGTCGTTCCGGTAAGCATGTCTTGAGTAGCAAGATGGTGGAAGAGGCGCAGACATGAACCGCGTGGCCGTAGTGGCAGCGTGAGTTTGATATGCAGCCTTTGCCTGATGTCGAGGATGAAGAAGAAACTTGCACGATCATGGGAAATTTCTCTCTTCAATGGTCATTGCTTCACATCATTACTGCTACAAACAGAAGTTAGTGGCTTCCGAAAGAGTACAGCATTAGGCCGCAGACGAAGCGCTGGTAGCGGTGCTAGTCCTGGTTCACAGAGGGAAGGATAGCGGTGAAGCCTCGAACCGTGTATTGCGGCTAGCGACGTGCAGTTGCAGCACCAATGCAGGTTCACAGTAGCGAAATACGGAAGCAATGAAGAGTCCTCGTATTCTAGCAAACCGAAGCAACATAGATAGCATAGACGAGACGATTCGACATCGACGACGGGCTGCCGACGTTCAATAGCGGCCGTGGCGTCCAACAATTCTCGCACGGCGCCAGAGCGACGCTGAGCTGCCGACCCTCGCAACTGCCTCCTGGCACAGTGCCGAGAGCTGAACTCCTGCCTGGATCAGAGCTTAGAGTACGACAGTCTATTATATTACTTCGGCTAGTATGCCGCCTCTCCGTGGATTATGACATAAGCAGCTTCTAGATGTCATAACCTAGGAGCCAAGAGTGATATCTCGGAAGTCATAATCCGACTGCTCAAGCACGCAGCTCTTTAAATTTTAGCTTGGTTCTGAGAGGGAGGCGCGCCGCTAGCGTCCCAAGCTCGTATCGTATGCAGATAGATGAGGTGCAGGCGTGCTCGTTCGCAGCGGGCTCTACACTACCTGACGCCAATGCGTACGAGCCTGGCACGCCGTCAAAGGAAGTAAAGTACGGAGGCGCATGCTTGCCGCTTAAACAACCGCGTTTCCATAGGGTCAAAAGGTTGCTTTAGCAGCTTTCTATCTTCTTCAAAAAGGAGGCAGTAAGGAGCTTTCCCGCTGTAGCAGTCTAACTCACGATCCGGATCGCAATGAGCTCGAGCACTTTGCCGACGAACGACGATCTAGTGCGCTTGTGGTCCTCTCGTGGGAGGGACCGGAAGCCAGCAGCAGCAGCAGCAGCAGCAGCGGCGGCGGCTGCGGCGGCGGCGGCGGCGGCGGCGGCGGTGGCAGAGGGGCAGCGGAGGCGGCGGCAGTCCACCGCGGGAGTTCAGAGCTGAAAGTGCGAAAAGAAAAAGTGCTAAAATACCGGCTTGCTAAACCAACCAGATTATAACTGATATTAATTAATTACTGTTCCTGAATTAAAATGGCTAGAGCAGATTATTCGATAATCTATGACCATGGCTACACGAAAGCAAAAGCCGTGTCATAAGGAGTCAGTTATAATATAAATAATACACTTGATAAAGTGCCCTCAGAGAACTCTCTCTAGGCGCTTCACATTTGCTGCTAAGAGAAATACAATTGAATGGTGAGTAATATAACGATTGATAAACAAACAAAATGAATACCATGGTTAGGGGTGACATGCACAGGGTCAGCATGCAATTGTGGTTAGTGGCAGCCTGCAGTGTCAGCACGAATAAGCACATGCGGATGAATCACAGAGACCCACTAAATGCTGTCCTAAATAGGTGTGTTTTTAAATTCTTTCTAAATGTGGTCAGGTAAGGGGATGTTCTGACGCAGGTCGGGAGGGAGTTCCAGGTTTTTGGAGCACCCGAGCTAAATGCACGGTCTCCAAAGGATTTGAGGTTTGTACGAGGTATTTGTAGGCTGTTGGATTCCGAAAAGCGGGTGGTACGATGCTTGGCCTGAAGGGGGAGTATATCTGAGAGATAGGCTGGAGCCAAAGAATGAAGTGACCTAAAAGTGAGCGACAAAACCTTGTAATCAATCCGTTGCTTGACTGGTAGCCGGTGCAGGTCGGCGAGAAGTGGTGTAATGTGGCAACTGCAATGCTCACGACAGACAAGCCAAGCTGCATAGTTTGGCACCAGCTGCAATAGCCTGAGCGCAAATGCTGGTAGGCCAGTTAGCAGTGAGTTGCAGAAGTCGAGACGGGATGTCAAGGGTGCATGGACTAACTTGTACGGGGTATCCTTATCTAAACAAGCCCGAATTATAGCAATGTTATGAAGCTGAAAATAGGCAGATTGGACTCTGGAGCTGATGTGGTCGTCTAACGAGAGGTCGCTTTGAAATATGACCCCTAGATTTCGAGCTGATTCGACAGGAATTATGCTGGCAGAGCCAATTTTGAGCGTCAGCCTTCCAATTTGTGAAGCACACTGGGTTTGCCCATATCTTGTAAGTTAGTTGTATCATCGTTTAGTTTTAGAAAATTTGCTGCCATCCATGCGCGGATGTCATAAATACGTGAAGCTAGTGAGTTGAGAGAATTTGAGGTGCTCAATGGCTGAGAGGGATCAAAGCAAAGGTACAACTGAGTGTCATCCGCATAGAAGTGAAAGCCTAGATTGTGCTTGGCAATCACATAAGCAATAAGGCGAGTATAAACAGTGAAAAGAACCAGACCTAGCACGGAGCCCTGAGGTACCCTATATTTCAGAGGTACCTCAGATGATATTTGTCCATTCACGTCAATACTCTGCAGTCTCTCACTGAGATAGAACCTGAACCACTGCAGAGCAGTGCCAGTGATGCCCAGGCGAGATGAGAGGCGCTCTAGAAGAACTTTGTGATCGATGGTATCAAAAGCTGCCGAAAGATCGAGCAAAACAAGCAGTGACACTCTACCCATGTCTACATTCCTAAGTAGATCGTTGTATACCCTAAGCAATGCTGACTCTGTGGAGTGATTAGCTCTAAAGCCAGATTGGAATTTACTAGCAAAGTTTGAAGTTTTGATATATGTGTTCAGTTGTTCCTCCACGACTCGTTCCAATGTCTTTGATAGGAATGGTAGAAGAGAGACTGGGCGATAGTCGCTCAAGTTCTCTTGGTCTAGTGTCGCTTTCTTGAGAAGAGGCCTGACTACGGCTTTTTTGAAAGGTGCTGGGACATGACCTGAGGCTAATGACATATTAATGATGTTAGTTATGCATGGCAGCAGCAGATCAATGCAACGTAGGAGCAGGACAGTGGGAATAGGGTCCAGAGGACTTGTTGTATTTTTTGATTGAGATACGAACTTCAGGACTAGATCACTAGTGACCTGCTTAAATGTTGACATTGAGGTGCAGCCAGGAATCTGGGAACGGCATTCTAGTGGGGATGTTGTCATCGCAGAGATGGATTCCCTGATATTGTCTATCGTCTGCACAAAGAATCGAGAGAAGGGATCGGCTAGATCATCACAATGATCATGAGGTAAGGAGATAATCTGAGAGCGGTTGAGGAGATGGTTTATCGTCAACATCAACATTTTTGGATAGTGCATCGGTGATTCAACAATGTTTCTATAGAAGCTAGACTTGGCCTTGGCTAGGATCGATTGGTAAGACCTACAGTAGTGTTCATATGCTTGTCGATGGACAGTGGGTCCAGATCTTTTGTATGCTTTTTCAAGCTTTCGCTTAGTAGACCTGGCTAGTTTAATGTCTGTGGTAAACCCTAGGCCTTCTGGGTGGGGGCGCACAGTGCGCTTTGTCAGAGGTGCAAACTCGTCGAGCGTGTCAGCTGGTGTCGTGTTGTAGCTATCTACCAATGATGACAGATCGGAGGGAGGACTGAGCAGCAGAGGTTAAGCAGATATTCTCGCACGGACAGCATCGATGTCAAGGGTCTTGAGGTTTCGCGATTCACAGGTTATTTTAGAGGAGGTGGGCACACGCTGTAGATTGAATGAGCTCGGCATGTGGTCATATAAGCAGGATTTGGTGATAATTGGTGATGCCAAAGTGCCGTTGCATGAGAAAATCTGGTCGAGTGTGTGACCCTTGATGTGAGTGAAGGGAGGGCCATGCACATGAGCCACAAGAGACAATGAGTCAGTCAATGCACAAAATTCGGTGCTAAAAGCGTCAGATAAGTTATCAAAGTGAACGTTGAAATCACCAATAACCAGAAGGGATCGATTTCTTGCACACAGAATCGAAATGAGATCAGAGAAATCTGAGATAAAGGAAGATTTGATAATTGGTGGGCGATAGACTACTGCCACTATCGGTAGCTTCATTTCGGATGAGACCAAGACAATTGATTCAAAAGACGGCTTCGAGGGTACTGCAAATGGGTTGAAGTCGAATTTCGAGCGCACGCTAATAGCAACTCCACCTCCAGTTTTGATTGATCGAGGGGTTGTGCTACCGGAGATGGCGATGGCATTTGAGCTACTTTTAGCGTTTTGCTTCGGAGCAATTGGCGTACATGACGATCGCTGTTTATCGTCTGTAAGCCTTTTTTGTCAAATAGACTTCTCCGTACTATAGATATGGACTTGTTAGGTAGAGGTGTGAGAGATCTTTCTTACTGCTCCGTTCTACTAATATCGGCATATGCGTGGTCACTGTTGCTGCACATACAAGTCATTCGCCATGAAATGGTTAGAGGCTTCGTCAGCAGTATTTTGGTCGCGCATTGGCACACAGTGCTAGCACTGCTGTGAGCGCTGCGTTTGCGGCCTCCTACCTCTGTCCCGCTTTGGAAGCAGTCGCCGCACCCCCTTCGTAACGGTGCGAACGCCCGCAGATTTTCCAGAAGAACGCTGCAGCCCTTCAGTCGGCCGCCGCTGCCGGGCTGCCCACGTGACCACAAGCGAGCGACAGAGGCGATCTAGCGGCGGAGGAGAAGCGCCGCAATAACTGGCGCCCGCGTTTATTTAGCAGATCGACTAGGAGCGCGTGATGTCGCGAGAGTCGCCGCTCCTGATCCTAACCGTGCGCGAACTGCGAAACGACTGCATCGGCTGGAATGAGAGGTAACAGCGAATTCTGTGGTCTGTCAACGACGAGCCACGTTTCGCTAAGTTGCCCAAGCGCAGGTATACGGCCACCAATCGGATCTCGCCGAGGCCAACCGCGATCCAGTCGATGCTGTGGCCAGTTTAAAGCCAGTTTACGAGAAGAGCTTGCTGACCCGGTGCATGTCACCCCTAACCATGTTATTCATTTTGTTTGTCTGTCAAGCATGATTTTATTCACCATTCAATTGTATTTCCCTTTGCACCAAATGTAAAGCGCCTAGAGAGAGATTGAGTTCTCTGAGAGAGTTTTATCAAGTGCATTATTATTATTCTAGGATACCACGTCCAAGTTGGTCCATGCATTCGTGACATCTCGTCTCGACTTCTGCAACTCACTGCTTACTGGCCTACCAGCATGTGCGATCAGGCGATTGCAGCTGGTGCAAAACTCTGCAGCTAGGCTTGTCTGTCGTGAGCGTCGCAGTTGCCACATTACTCCACTTCTCGCCGACCTGCACTGGTTACCAGTCAAGCAACGGATTGACTTCAAGGTTTTGTCGCTCACTTTTAGGTCTCTTCATTCTATGGCTCCAGCTTATCTTTCAGATATACTACCCCATCAGGCAAAGCATCGTACCACTCGCTTTTCGGAATCCAACAGTCTAGAAATACCTCGTACAAACCTTAAATCCTTTGGAGACCGTGCATTTAGCTCGTATGCTCCCACAGCCTGGAACTCCCTCCCGACCTGCATCAGAACATCCCCTGACCTGACCACATTTAAAAGAAACTTAAAAACATACCTATTTAGGACAGCATTTAGTGGGTCTTTGTGATTCGTCCTCGATTTGCTTATGCGTGCTGACACTGTGCATGCTGCCACTAACCACATTTGCATGCTGACCCAGTGCATGTAACCCCTAACCATGTTATTCATTTTGTTTGTTTTTCAAGCATGATTTTACTTACTATTCTATTGCGTATCACTTTGCAGCAAATGTAAAGCGCCTAGAAAGAGATTAAGTTCTCTGAGGGCGCTTTATCAAGTGCAATATTATTATTATTATTATTCTCATTAAGATATCGAGCACCCGGTAGGCAACGTGCTAATGTGGAGGGCGCCGCCGCGCGAGCAGCCGTCTCAATCCTTGCCGCTGGCTGCAAAGGAAGCACGATCGAATGGTTAATGGTAGATGTTAACGATTTAAAGCCATCTAGCGGCTGGACGAACGTGTCGGTTTTCATTAATGCAAAACTCAGGAGAAGATATCCTTGACTGGGTTACTTTTTTTGTCGGAAACCAGCTCTCGCGCACGTACGGAGCGAAATGCAGTAGCGACGCAGGAAGAAAGAGTGCGCCGCCGCCGCCGCGGCAGCAGCAGCAGCACCGTCGAGGGAATGCAGCTTGCGGTGAGGTGTCGCGCGCGTGCTGTAATGGCTGCTCGGTGTTGGAGGCAATGGGCGCAGGATAGTTTAAACTAGAAAGTTTACTAGCTGTGGTTCCTTCCCTATTAGTGAGCCTGCTCGCGAACCGCCGGGGACCTCCTTGCTCGCTTGAGAGACGACCGCTGTCCAGCTTTAAGGGCTCGCACTAGATTAGCAGCGCGAAGTGAGCAGGGTTGAATCCCGGGCGTCATCCGGCTTGTACGGTAGCTGCCAAAAGCTCGCGAGCGGAGTAATCGTGCTGTCCGCGATTCGAAATCGGTTCGCGAGTGACGAGAGGGCCGGCGCTGCGCTAGCCGGCTCGATCGCTCGAATCGAGGTCATAGGCCATTGATCGATTCAAAGGAGTGCGCCGCAAAAGCCTAGAAGCCCAGTGCTGTACACGCTACTCGTTCAACACGATGTATCGCAAGTATAGCGCGACTAGCACTCCGCACTCTCGGACATGGCAGACGGTAAGAAACGCTTGAGACTTCTCGCATTTGCACGCATGCGTATACGACCGAGAGCGGCGATGAACCGCTTGAGGCTGTTTTTTCTTAATAAAAAAAGTCACTGGCACATTTTGACGAAACGGAAGCAATGAGGAATTCAAAAAAAAGTAAAGAAACAGCCGAGCAAAACGTTGTTGAAGCGAGTCGCTGCTTTTGGCTATTGACAGTTATGACGTTGACGATAGCTGTGGCATCACAGCGCCAGTTCCGGAAACCTCAGTGGGGCTATATCAAAAGCAATGCAGCTAAGGATATTTCTTTTGAAACAGTTACTAGTCACTGAAAAGTAAACGATTGAGCCAGAAAGTTCTAGGGCGTGGATGTCCATGGCTGATACTTCAAAGTTGTTCCACACCTGCAGATGAGGCTGCAAAACTACTCGCTTTACGAGTGCTTCGTGCATTCATATCTGGGCTATTGTAGAGTTTCCCCCAAGGAGCCATATTTTTATAGCATCGAACCTGAACCTTGCCCGTTGCCAAATAATTGTAAGTAAGCTGTTTGGAGTGGGATACTGCCTTCCAGTGGTGACATCCGGCTGAGTGCGGGCCTAATCTAACTGCTTACCTATACCTCGTACAAGCCTCAAATCTCTTGGAGACCATACATTTAGTTCGTATGCTCCCAAAGCCTGGAACTCACTTCCAAATTGCGTCACGACATCCCCTCACTTGACCACATTTAAAGAGAACTTAAAAACGTAATAATAATAATAATGCACTTGATAAAGCGCCCTCAGAGAACTCAATCTCTTTCTAGGCGCTTTACATTTGCTGCAAAGAGGGATGCAATTGAATGGTGAGTAATATAATGCTTTACAAACGAGCAACATGAATAACATAATTAGGGGTGACATGCACAGGGTCAGCATGCAACGTACCTATTTATGACAGCATTTCGTAGGTCCCTGTGATTCGTCTTTTATATGCTTATGCATGCTGACACTGTGCATGCTGCCACTAACCACACTTGCATGCCGACACTATGCATGCCACCCCTAACCATGTTATTCATGTTGCTTAACAAGCATGATAGAATCCACCATTCGGCCTTATTTCCTTTGCAGCAAATGCAAAGCGCCTATAAAGAAATTGAGTTTTCTGAGGGCGCTTTATCAAGTGCATTATTCTTCTTCTTATTATAATAGCCCATAAAGCCTTTTAGTTAATTCGCTATATGGGATGATTACTGCATGGAACAAAGCGCTCAAATTTTTCAGCAGCTGGTGGATGTTGGTGGTGTTGGATGATGGTGTCAGCAGATGGTGGTGGATGGTGGTGAAACCGTCGCACCATCGCAGTCGAGGCTGAGTCACATGCTTAATTCCACCTCTCCCGAAACTATTGAAAACGATGTGCTGTCCGATGGAAGCAAATACAATTATCTCCAAAAAACTGCTCTGTTAACGAGCACCGAGGTCTCACGCGAGCGACCGATTCATCGCCGCGTCTAGTCGCGCACGCCATTGATCGATCAATGCGCCGCCGCTTTTCGAACGGTTCCAGCGGCATTGGCAGCGATTTGAACAACTGGCTTTGTCTTGCAGTGGACAAAAGCGCACGGGACGCACCGGAATTAAGTGACGGATTATGTTAAACGACTTTGCCGCAGCATTTCGTAGTCGTCGAAGCTGTCCGTCGGGCTCGAGTGGCTCTTCGCGACTCGAGTGCTCTGCGCGTGGCCCTCGTGCGCTTCTAGCTTTGTTTTAACGCAACGTCGAGGACCCGTGCTTAAATCATCCGCAACCAACCCCTAGAAAAGGCAAGTCTTCGAGCTCGATCTGGAGAGCCCGCAACGAAGTAGGCAATCGAACTTTCACCGGCGACGAGCTCGTATTCGGCGTATGCGTACGAATTCGTATTTCGGCGCGATTTCCAGTTTAGAAGAAGACATTTGCTAATGAGCGGGATGCAGGAGCCGATATTTAGTAGGAGCGGCCAGTGGCGAATGCGCCGCGTTGCTAAGTGATGGCGGGTAGGTAGCAGGAAGAAGCATGCGTCTCTTACCCAGTATGTGTAGACAATTGCTGCACAGCTGACAGTGTCCACTAATTGTACAACAAGGGTTGGAATACTTAGTGGTGCGGTCGTTTGCACGAACAAAATCACCGACGGCTCGCTCTTGAGTGTGGCGTTCGCAGTGCAGGCCATCTTTTGTTCTGACAAATAATTCGAGCGCGAACACTGAGCCACTGCAGTTCGCAGCGGCTCGTTGCTGCAACGGCCTCGTTTCAATTGCGGCTACTTGTCGCTGTGCTTGTGTTTGCATCATGCACGCGCGGCGACTGACAGAAGAAGCCTGTAGGCACGTCTAAAGCATAAGGATACGCGAGTGGTGAGCTGTTACGCCGACTGAAGTGATCCGTCTGGTAGCCAGAATGATGTTGATAGCGCCGTACAATTGAGATCACGCCAGCGTGGTCGAGACCGTATTTTTTGCACACACGGTTTACACCGGAAACACTCAGTACAATGACCTCATTGCTGCCGGGCAGTGGGAGGGAGACGCTGCATCTTTCACCGTCCCCTTATATTAGGAGAACGACAAATCCCTTTGCCGTGCTCGATGAGGTCCCGCCGGCCGAGCTCTCGATGCGCTGCAGCTGGATCTCCACTGTCTGAGTGGCGCGGTAATTTATTGCCTACCGTCTAGCGCTGGACGAAATTTATCACTCGGTGGCTCGACGGCATTCCTCAGCAGAGTCACACCCACGTCTCCGAGAGCTTGCTCTGCTGCTGCTGAGTTGTGATAAATATGTCGCTGGTTACGCCGGTAGAATGCTCTTTCATGGTCCTCGATGCTGTATGACCTGTTGCCACGGGTTACCTTGTTGTTGCCTTCTCGAAGCTGCTCATCAGATGGCATCTTCCTGCTTCGGATTGCCCAGCCGATGTCGAGAGGTTTCAGACCTTTTGCTGTGTAGTCGAAGTGCTTTTTGACAACGGTCCCGCGTCCAGATATCGTCTGCGCTGTAATAAACATCTGGCCGTTGGTGGAAACTGGGGAGAAAGGCTAACGGTTGAGGTGGGAACAATAGAGCTCGTCAGCCGGCCAAACAACGTTTGAGCTTGACTGCACTGAGAATCTTACAAGGGTGTGCTCCGACCGTTCAACATGGCATAAATGGATCCGAATAGTCTTCGCTAGCCTTTCATTCGCATTATTCGCTTCACTAGCTTGACCGCTGACTAGGCCTATCGTTTAGACCGGGAAAATAATGGCAAATCTGTGATGTGCTGTATGCTCCTGCCACCAGTAAACTTTCTAAATACTGCCGATGTGAACTTCGGTCCGTTATCGGTGACCAACTCTATTAGAATAACGTTACACGCAAAATGGGCCTTCATCCGTAGAATGACGTGGGCCGATGGAGCTTACAAGCCCGCCGATTTCAATAAATCCAGTAAAGTAGTCGAAAACAGTCAGTCACTGCCAACAATAAAAGTCTCACATGTCTGCACTCTGCAGACACCTTTCTCCACCACCCACATCCTGCCGCCACTTGATGCCAAAAGCTCCGCTTTGGTAGCACGTGCTTGATCCAATCGGGCAGTGAGCGAAACTTTCGGCAGTTCACTTGACATTTACAAGCAATGGCTGGCCAGTACATAGTATGACACTAAATTAGCTGTTCCATTCCTCCGCCTAAAGACCGTTGGCGACAGAAGCTTTAGCTCTGCAGCTGCTAGACTGTGGAACTCACTTACACAATTCTTACGCAACGACAACTACTCTCCTACTGCCGACTATGGCTCATCCTTTTCAGCGGTCCTGAGCTGTTACTTCCATGCTACTCACTACCTCAACTGCTCTCCTTACTCCGCTGAGCTTCCCACTTTCTCTTTGTTGCGTGAGACGAAGTCTGTTGGCTACCGAATGCATACCAAAAGCCGCTTAGGCCGTGAGTGCGCTACACAAAACTCTCCTGCGTAACACCCACATGGTCTTTATGACTTTGTGGAGTTACATACGGAGATGCATTATCTTACATTACCTTGCATGACGGGCCTTTCTCATCATGCTGTCGTATACCCGGTGAGCAAAGTGAATGGGTGTTGGTATCGTATTCCGTTGAGCTACTCGAGTCGCCACTTCAGCTTACCTTTCAATGTAACGCCATTTTGATGGCTCAGGACTTCCTTTATATAAAGAATGTACAATAACTGGTGAGATTTTGTGTCTTCGGTGAGGGAAGCCAGTGGTGACAAGCTTCCGTAGTCTTACCAGACCAGATGTCTAGGCATGTTGTATCCGCACTTTCTATATACTTATGCCTGCCGACACTGTGCATGCATAACATACATAACATATACATAACTAACGACACTTGCATGCTGATCCTGTGCATGCCACACCAAACCATGTTACTCTTGCTGTTTATTGAGCGTGCTACAACTAATCATTCGATCGTGTTTTATTAGCAGAGAATGTGAAGTGCCTGGAAAGAGATTGAGTTCTCTAAGGGCGCTATATCAAATGTTTTCTTCTTCTTATTATTATTATTTCTTATATGTCACTGGCAGGGGCCATAGATAGATAGGGTATCGATACGCAGTGAGCGTACACAAGCTTGGCTTCCAACTGGTCATAAGCGTCTCAGCGTTCTGAGATGCGCAGATTCTCACCAGGCATGTAAGGCTATCACCAGGGTTATATATGCCCGATACCGATATCGCTGCGTATCTTGACGTATTAACCAAGGTGCATTATCAGGGACTGCAGTCTCTATGGTACTTGGCTCAGGGGTGGCCGTTATATGTTGGTCACTGGATAGTCGTGATTGGGAACAATCACTTCTCTACCAAAGATGCACTGGTCAAAGCACTCATCGACATCTGCAAACAGTTATTTTTCTATTGGTACCCAGTTCTATTTCACCGGCGTGAGCGCTCGAGACACGTAATCTGCGGGTTTACCGTCTGGATGCAGACCAGCACCAATGCCCACGTGGCTGCTATCCGCCCGCTAGATCAGAGTTTTGATCAGGTTGAAATGTGCCAGGACAGCGATTGCTGCTATTTTCTCATTGAACTGTCCAAAGGCGAGCTAGCATTTCTGGTCTCATGACCATTCGCTATCCTTCATGATTTTTCTCTCGATGTGTTGCCTGGTCTAAGTATCGCTATGACACAAAACAAGCTAGTTATTGCACTAGGTCACTAAACCGCCGAACGGCGGCCACACCGTAAGAGGTGGGTGGACGGGGTGGGGTGCGGAAGGCATACCGACCATGGTCTTTGCGGTCTCGGGGTCGGCTGATATATCGTCCTGGGTGAGGGTGTCTCATGAATGTCACTCGATCTTGCTTGAGAGCTGTCTTAAAGCACTCAGTTTCATATGTCGCTCGAGGCAGCACAGCTGTCCAGTGCTGCCAAGTTTTGCTCGTGGCCTCTTGTTGCCTCCTGCTGTGATTCACCTCTTCTTAACGTTAGGTTGTCATCAGCCATGCTATCCACTACATGAAGATCATCAATAACACCAGGCCGGCGCATGTGGAAGATCTTGCAGCCCATATTTAGACCAAATAGCAGACGTTCCTAACAAAATTTCCCTGGGTTTGGGATGGATGAGGCCAGTTTTCTTGATTCCTCTCATATAATAATCGTAGGTGCCAGAAGGCGACGCTCAAAATGGAAACTCCGGCTGGTAAAAACATGCTCGAAAGCGGTGGCGTGAATAAACAGCTACCACTCGCGTGGCTAAAATTCTTCGCTGCTCAGGCCCAGCTGTACTGGAACTATCAGAGCAGTTTACGTACGATAGGAAGGCCGACAGCAATGATACAGACAAAGTTCCGAAGAAGATGAAAGCGTATCGCATACTGCAAAACTAATGGTTTTTTCTAAAGTTCAGTATGCTGCCTGTTTTACTCTTATGTCTCTTTGTGTGTGTGTCTGTGTGTGTGTGTGTGTGGCGCTTGAACGAAAAACTGTGCAATTTTAAAGGTCCAGATTGCATAATCCGAGATAAATTACTTTCATCGTTGATAAATTACTTTCATCGTTGATAAATTACTTTCATCGTTGATTTACTTTCATCTTTCCGATTATAAGAGCTGTTTTTTAGGGAATCTTCGCTAATGCAGCAGGAGGCAATTTAAATACATTGCTCTTTAAAAGCCACTCGCAAAACCGTGCTAGACAGGAGCAGTCAGGCTTCGAGCATCAATAATCCTAACAGACAAATCAAGATGGTCGTGGCAAAGATGCAGGGACTACAGCAGCTTTCGCAAGACATTGGAGATTTATGAACCCCTGGGAAACCCGGATGGCACTACGTCAGCTCCGAAAGTGTTAGACCGTCAAAATTGCGGTCTGGCAAATACGACATCGCGAGCCGGTAGCCCCTGCACAAGAACATTGCTACCACAAATGCAGCACTCTCAAACACTTCAGTCGCCAGTGCCAGAACTATGAACTATGTACGATGTAGGAGGCGATGACGCTGTCACAGAAGAAGAAGACATGATGCAAATAATTTTAGTAGTAGCAGGGAGCCAGAACATGCGCATTACAACCCTGATGATGGTTAGCGACATTCACAACGCTTTCAGCTTGACACTGGAGCTTACGTCAATGCAGTAAGTCATCTGTTAGTACGTAAGCATCAGACCGCAGATATGTCACAGTGCTTTACATCTCGGGACCTCGGTTATGTAGTTCCAGTCGGGACGGACGACCATGTCGTGACGAACCCAGAGGCAAGTATCAAAACTGCCTTTTCTTGTTGTGTCTGACGATGTACGAGCTTGCAAGGCACGAAGCCTATTTAAGCCACGGGGCTGATAACCACTAGCTACAAAATCTTTATGGCGTGACAAGAGACGAATTACAACGATTTATAGCACGGAGAGACCTCATATCCTTAATGTCTTATGAGTTAGCCAATCCAACTCAACAGTTGGCATAATCTCTGTTCTTAATATAGTTTACTTATCTAATCGCATGCTAAAAAGAAATAATATCATCATGTTAACCCAACGATTGTATCTAGCCTGTGCAAACATCCTCACCCAGATCCCATATGGTGTTTTGTGCCGCCATTATGCCACTGCTAGCTAGACGAGCAACTCAAACCTAGTGCTCGTAGTAAGGTCGAGGCTGCCATACTGGCGCCTCTACAGCATATGGAGACCGATTGGCAGGTTTTTGGCTCGTTTACACTTTGCAGCCAAACTCAAGGGCAGCGAACTTCTTGTAGTGACTGGCGGGCTATGGAAACGCTGGCCTACTATATAAACCAGATTATGAATGCAGATTATTTACATTTCAAAAGCTATTACGAATAGGAACCGGTCAAATCATTATTTTTCATGGCTAGGCGGCAAAAAAAGCGAAAGTTTCGTAATAGACAGTTTTACTCCAGGCTGTGAGCCAAGCAGCAGTTGAGCTCTCGCTGCTGAGTTTGTGGCCCAAGGACACGAAAGACATAAGGCGCAAAAGCCGCAGCTTTTGTTAGTCATAGAGACACTTAGCTGTAAGTACAAATACAATGTGCTGGGCAGCCTAGATGCGACTGCTGCGGCGAGAACAGCATTGTAATGTGGACTACTAGCGTCCAGTAGAATAATGAGCTCGGTGGCTGCAGAGCTGCTTTCTTGAACGGACGGCACACGTACCAAAACTCTAGCACTCTAACGGTAGCCAGCAGATTACGCAGCCACGATTTTCACGTTATATTAAGCCACTCTGCATTCCATATACCAATTTACCGTCAAGAATGTCTGCTATTGAGCTTTGCCTCGTTTGAAACTAGATATACACTTTAGTTTTTTGTCCATTTGTGTCAGAGTGCGATTAGCAATTTCGAAACAGTCGATAGGCAGCAATGATCCCGATCACTACCGCTGAGAAATAGAGCGCTAAAGAGCAGAATTAAAGCAAATTGAACTTAATGTGTCCGAATGCAAGAATATTGAGATGTGTGTAAACAAATTTACGTAAGTTCCTTAATAGCAAGGTAATGGCACTGGCAGTTAGTTGACCTCAATCTTAGCAGGCTATTAACTGCAGTCCTTTTTAAGCAATAAAATGATAAATAACAAAAACACATTTGTAGCACCCAAAGAGAACTAGTGTTTATCTAGGCACTTTACAGATGCTACAAAGGAAGCAAATGAGGAACCTAGTCAAATTGATACAATCGTTCAGTACAAGCCGCCACATCAGCCGTAAATGGACATTGGAATTACAAGATCGTATTTGGCACTTCAGGTTCTGCCAATCGGCAGCCTATCTTTTTTCTATGGAATGGTTCCAGGTTCCAATGATGTGATTTTAGTGCTTAAGATTACATACTGCTCAAGTGAGCCGTGATGGTACACTAGGTAAGGCGGTTGTTTTTCCAGACCTCGGTCCCGAGGTCGTGGGTTCGAATCCTTCGGTAGGCGATCCTTTATTGTCGCTAGGAGCGGTGGTGATAGCCGTAAAGGCTCTTCTGCCGCTATAAAAAAGAGGCTGATAAATCAGCTACTGCTTATTTTATATTAACTGCACGCTCCTTAGCCTGAGCACCAATGACCTTCGCGAAATAGTCTAAAGCCTAAACCCCCAAGGCTTGATCAAACGCTTGCACAGTCTCCAGCTCAGTGATAAGACTACGGCATAGCCTCCAGCTTAGTGATAACTTCCAGTGCAGCCTCAACCTCTGTGATCATTTCCAGCTCTGTCTTAAGGTCAAAGATGACCATTATTTCGTTTCGCTACGTGCGTTTTTTAATTACTTACAGGGTTTATTCTAGCTAACATCAGTGGACATACCGGTGGCAAGTAAATACATCGTGCCTGTTACTCTAATGCAACACAAAACGCAGTGGACTTCCTACCTGATGATACGAGAAAAACGGTTAGGCGAGTGACACGAATCTTCGTACCCTGACTGAAAAATGCTGATATTTCTCGAATCGCTTCTGAGCCCAAACTGCATCAAACGGCGTTAATCGAACCTCTGGGTCGGTCATAAGAGATCGATGGCCAGCCCATCGGCAGGCTGCTCACCCTTGACCACCAAGGTCGTGGCCTCGAGCCCTGCCGCCTTTGTGAAGCACCTTGATAGAGTTCGTTCTCTTAGGGCGCTGTTCAAATAAATAATATTTTAATGAACTAATTCACATCGAAGATGAAACTCATTGCCAGTCGGTTGGCCGCCTTTCCGCTAAAAGTCTTGAAACGCTGTTGTCCGTTAGAGCGCCCCATTTGGATCGTATGCTCTTCATCGTGCGTATTTCGGGTTGCAAGTGGCTGCACAATGTCAGTACAAGAAGCCAAAACATTTTGCTAGGATGGAACGCTCTGGCCTAGCCTGGTTGAGCAAGATCAGTTAGGATGCTTGATACTGACCGAAAAAGCAGCATAGATTCACGGCTTAGTTAATTGGTAACTCGCTCAACCGCAGACAAGCGCACCACCACCATCATCATCAGCAGCAGCAGCAGCAGCGGCAGCGGCGGCAGCAATAGCAGCAGCAGCAGCAACAGGGCGGATGGAAACAAGTTCAGGCTCGACTTAACGGCTCATCCAAGCGAAGAGGCCCAATTTCATCCTAAATCACGGGCTTAAGGCTTGAGCCAGACAACGCATAAACGGCACGATGTGCGGCAAACTTGTTTGGTCTAGCCAAATAGCGTCGTCGCTTTCGTCGTTAGGGCTGCTGCTTAGACTATGACCGCATAATCGTGATACATTTGTCAGAAGCGGGATTACGGATCAGGCCTGCAAGCGTTTCTTTGGGATTGGCAATGGCAACTCGCTGTGCAACCGAGCGCTGTCGAAGCAAGCACGTGAACCGACGTCAGTGGACGCATTGCTGGATAATGCTGCAAAATTAGCGGGCTTGCCGTTCTGCCTTGAGGGACGTACGTCAACATGATCTTGAATGTATTCCTTTAAAGAGTCTCTCAAAAGAAACTAGAGTTCAGCGTGCACTTTGGGCGCGATTCAGACTAACATGTTGCAATTCATTGGGTATCTTAAAAAATGCACTGCGTAGTTACTCGCAGTGTACACTCGTAGTAGCATTCCTAAAAATCGAGGACGGCTGAATGTCGTATCGTACTTTATACCCGTAAAACCCGCCAGTGTAGCGACGCTTATTTTGGGTAACGCCAACCGACGGCAAGGAATCTGCAGTCTTGGCGACCTTTGAGGGACAGCCATATATCCGCTTATTCAGCTCAGCATTGGCTACGTCAAATGAATCCCCAATAAATCCTCCTTTCGCTGATGCATGTGACAATTGCTCGTGCATGTTTTTATCGCTGATAAGCTGATAAGAATCCTATCCAGCCTAATTGAAATATCCAGAAAAAGGTTTAGTTCCGTTAAGCAACAGAACGCATGCTTGTATAACATTTAATACTATTGTGTACCTAAAATAACAGCTCTTTCACTAAACCGGATTGCTCAGTTGCTGCGAAAGATTGGCGTGCTTGGAGGGCGTGGCTCTTCGAGCGAGAGCGTGAGCCACGCACACGCGCACGTGCACGTGCACGTGCACGTGCATGTGCGAATATTCGCGCATGCTCAACCTGCTTTTATTCAAGCGCCGGTAGCTCAGGCTTACAACGAGCCTGTAAAATATATCACCGTGGCTTCGAAGCCTAGTTTCTGCAGGCTAATTTCCCGAGAGCACGCTCCTTTGATGGAGGTGCGAATTCGAGTTATTTCCTCGCCAGCAGGCTTTCTCGGGTTTCTTAAAAAATACAAAATAGCCCTGCAAGATTGCTTCCAAGTGGCCGAAACAGGTTGGGCAATGCTGCTGCTACGAATCAAGCGGATCCAAAATAAGAGCTTCCGTTTGAAGCAGGCCAGCTGCTCGATGCTTAATTCCTTTACAAGTGGTGCCACTATTTCTAGCTGACGAACGACAAGGTCGGACGGCGAGCAGACAACGTTATGCGATACAATCGTATCGCGTCTGTAACGCTAAGAAGCTACAAGGATTAGTGGGTGTACTGATGGAGAGTTTCCAATAGGGCACTCCAAGCCTTTGCGGTGGCTTTCGGTGGGTCCGCTGTAGCCAACATATTTCATATCGCGTAACGAAGAGAAATTGAGAAGTATAGCTGAGTCAGGATGACAGTCAAGGAATGAAGTGTGCAGCCAGAAAGTAGCACCCCAGGCCCGCTAGAAAGGATGTACAACAGTCGACAGCGCTAGGGAAGTTGTCGTTGAGTAAAAGCTATTGCGGTAGTGAGTCCTACAGTAGAATGTAGACTCCGATGTTTGCATGGGGAGCACGAAAGTGCTACGTCGAACGAGCGACCCAGTCGAGCCGCGGCTGTTATTTTTTTATTATTTTATTATATATATATATATATGAATGATTCTTCAATATTTTTTACCGGGCAGGGTGGCATTCTAGTTTCCGCGCGGCTAATCGATCGGATCTTACACAGGAAGCGGCGGGGCGCTATATAGCGAACGGAACTCACTTTCTTTCGCACGCATCGAATGTAGCCTACGATCTCTAAAAGCTCCTGCTCCAGTAACGGCCATGGGCACTTGGCTTACCAGCCGATTGCTCGTTGAGTAAAAGGGGCCGTCGCTTAGTCTGCTGAAAAAGACCGACGCTACCCGCTTGAGAGCGAGTGAGTAGCAGGAACGCCCGGCTTTTTCAGACAAAGCGCGAACACTTCTTTGTACGCCGCGCTGATTGGCTAGAGTGCCTGCATGAGGCGATCACTCTCCATGGTCTTGTCTCCGAGCCTTGATAGCGGGAAACAGTTCGCGTAGTAGTGCCGATTGAAGCTCTAGCAGCACGAGCGGCTGGCTTGCTGCGAGAGCAATGGGATCGCTGCAGCTCACTGCCATATAATAGCAGGGCTTAGGAGTCGTGACTAGCGACTAGCGGCCACCTGTACGCTAGGCTGTCTAGTTTCCGAACATCTCGCCGAGCCGCGGTGCCGCTTTTCGCTCGTAGCTTCGCGTGCGGCGTTCGCTAGCAGATGTCACGTGCAGGGCGCACGGGCGCATGCGAGCGAGGCGGGCAGAGGCGTGCAGAGGCGGGTCGAGGCGTGCAGAGGCGGGTCGAGGCGTGCAGAGGCGGGCAGAGGCGGGCAGAGGCGGGCAGAGGCGGGCAGAGGCGGGCAGAGGCGGGCAGAGGCGGGCAGAGGCGGGCAGAGGCGGGCAGAGGCGGGCAGAGGCGGGCAGAGGCGGGCAGAGGCGGGCGGGCAGAGGCGGGCAGAGGCGGGCAGAGGCGGGCAGAGGCGGGCAGAGGCGGGCAGAGGCGGGCAGAGGCGGGCAGAGGCGGGCAGAGGCGGGCAGAGGCGGGCAGAGGCGGGCAGAGGCGGGCAGAGGCGGGCAGAGGCGGGCAGAGGCGGGCAGAGGCGGGCAGAGGCGGGCAGAGGCGGGCAGAGGCGGGCCGAGGCATGCAGAGGCGTGCAGAGGCGGGCAGAGGCGGGCAGAGGCGGGCCGAGGCATGCAGAGGCGTGCAGAGGCGGGCAGAGGCGGGCAGAGGCGAGCGAGGCGGGCAGAGGCGGGCAGAGGCGGGTCGAGGCGAGCGCCGTGACGCTCAGCTTCCTCTGCGGCTGCTCAAGTGGCTCGAGCGCATTGAGAGCCGTGCTGGCACACTAGGTAAGGCGGTTGCTTTCACTATCTCGGTCCCGAGGTCGTGGGTTCGATTCTTGCAGTGAGCGATTCTTTATCGCCACTGTAAACGGTGGTGATAGCCGTAAAGGCTCTACTGACGCTATATAAAAAGAGGCAGTTTAATCAACTAGGATTTATTTTATTTATTTATTTATTGAAATGGCAGTGGTGGCGTGACCCGTATCAATCAGATTATCACTGTTGAGACGTGCGCATGTGTGTATATATTACTGGCTATTCCTAAATTATAGCGGTCAGGAGATTGTCAAGAGCGGCTGGAGGTATATAAGCTGAAGTCGTGCAATTGTCAGTCGGCTATGCTCTAGGCTTTTATCCAGGTAGCAGCAGTTTACCTCCAGACTATGAGCTAGGCGCGAGTTGCACCCGAGGTTTAGCTACGGTCGGCAATTCATTGATGGTCTGGTCGCGCTAAGAGAGCAGTTGTATACCAGGGGTGCTGCTGGTTGCGTGTAAACCTACGTCGCTCTCGAATGCAGTTTTCTGAAACTATAGATATGTATGGCGTATGTATGTAGATATGTAGGTGAGGCGCTCCTGGTTGCTGCAGTATTCAGCTGCCGTCGGTACACCTGTGTGAATTAGTAATGATAGCAACAATAGCATCACATCGGTAAAGCACCCGTAAGAGAACTTAAGCATTTTCTAGGAACGCTAAATATTCTGCACAGAAGGCTTGATAAAACCCACGTGGAATGCATGTGAAGGCTAAATACTAAGCTGCAGCTATAGCTGCAAAAGGCATTATTGATTGGTAAGTGCCGGATGTATTTTTTATTGAAATTTAGTGGAATTAAATATCCTTTAATCTCTACCATAAAGTGAACAAGAGCAGCTGCTGCAGCAGCTCAGTTTACGTGGCAGCACAGTGGAGACTACGCGGCAAGACTTGCACTTGCAAGCACTTGCCGCGTACGATACAGAAATGCATGCGGAAGGACTTGCACACACAACTTGGCTAGTGGCCGCTATCGCATTGTCGCTGGGCTAAGATCGAGCAATGAGTCCGCTGTAACACTTTGACGATCGTCTAAAATTCACGTAATATTACAAATACATGATCTATGAGCTTCAAGTTTAGTTTCTCGAGGGAATTCGCTACCATCAACCATTCAATCGTGCTTCCTTTGCAGCAAAAGTAAAGTGCCTATATAAGAGATTATATTCTCTGTGGGTGCTATAAAAATGTATTATCATTATTATTACCGTAAGCTGAGCTTGCACAGGTACGACCGCGTGCCGCCAATGCAAAGGGTGGCGGGCAAAAGAAAAATCGCTAGCCATACGAATGCGGGTTTAACGGCTTTTTTGTTAGCTCTATAAAGTCCACCGTCCGTCACCGCCGCATCTCGGTTGACGCTTGGCCGTGAATTTGTGCTCGATGGTTCTGTAGTAGCGGTCCGTGGCAAAAACTGTCTTGGGGGACGGAGCGAGACTCGAGCTGTTTAAAGTTAAGGGAAGTACTGGGAAAGTCCAGTTAGAACGTCCAGTCTCTCCGAATAGTGCTGTCGAGGGAACGTAAGACGCCAGCTAATTGATGGCGAATGCTTCGCAAGTTGTTCGAATCGGTTCAAAGGCCACTCAGTCACTCCTCAATAATTTAGCGACATCAGACCGTCGGCAGATGCTAAGACTGGTGTCTCGTGTGCCGTATTTAAAATGGCGCCCGAGTGGCTAGCCAGGTCTAGGGCAAAGCGAATGCTGAGAAGCCGCATCCCTGTTGCGCGACGAGAGCGCATAAACTCGAGGCTACTGCCCTTTGTTCGCTCGGAAGTCGAGAGGCAACGCAGGCATGGACGCCGGAAGGCTGCTGGTGGTGTGGGGGGAGGGCGACGACGAAGGCGTAGCAAGCCTGTACAGACCGCATCCGCGGAAGGACGGAAAGCAGCCCATTTAGCTCACACGACTTTCGAATCTCACCCCTACGGTGCAGTGAGTCTGCTGTCGCGGAGCGAAGCACGCGCGCGTAAAGCAGAGCAAGAGAGAGAGAGAGCGAGCGAGAGGGTGAGAGCGAGAGAGAGAGGGAGGAAGAGAGAGAGAGAGAGAGAGAGAGAGAGAGAGAGAGAGAGAGCGAGAGGGAGAGAGCGAGAGAGAGAGGGAGGAAGAGAGACAGAGAGAGTGAGAGAAAGAGAGAAAGAGAGTGAGAGAAAGAGAGAGAGCGAGAGAGCGAGAGAGAGGGAGGAAGAGAGAGAGAGAGAGCGAGAGCGAGAGAGCGATAGAGAGGGAGGAAGAGAGAGAGAGAGCGAGCGAGCGAGCGCGAGAGAGAGGGAGGAAGAGAGAGAGAGAGAGAGAGAGAGAGAGAGAGAGAGAGAGAGAGAGAGAGAGAGAGAGAGAGAGAGAGAGAGAGAGAGAGAGGCTGCAGGGGAACGGTAGGGTAGGTAAGGCGGTTGCTTTTCACGACCTCGGCCCCGAGGTCGTGGGTTCGAATCCTGCGGTGGGTGATCCTTTATCGCCACTGCAAGCGGTGGTGATAGCTATAAAGGCCCTTCTGTCGCTATAAAAAAGAGGCTGTTAAATCAGCAAGCATTTTTTTAAGCGCCGCAACCTAACTGTAGCCTAGAATGTGGTTGCCGCTCGGCACCGTGCAGCGTTGCCAAGCGATTGCGAGCGGTCGCAGTCAACGCCGTAGCGCGCTAATCGCTCGCCCCGCAGACTCGATGATGCGATGCGGTTTTCTGCCCTAGCGGAGACTGGTGACTCGCGGCGGATTAGGGGGGCACTGATCGCTCGTCTACGGCTGGCCACCCGGCGGCGGAGACTGTGATTCGCAGGGGCCTACTACTACACTGTGCGCTCGTCGAATCGGCCATCGTCCACCAGCTCGTCGCATCTCGCGACGAGACATTCCGGCGAGCGGCGCGGTGACTCGGGCGAGGCGACCGCAGCCTAAGCTGCTATACGGCCTATCCTGGGAGAGAAGCGGCTTAAATTGGTGCTATTCGTAGCATATGAATTCGTGCGAGAGGCCATTTCTCGCGAATAGAGCCTGAGACCTGAGCACAGCACGTTTCATAAGCAGAGTGTCTAGATGGAGACGGCGAGACCAGAATTGGTGAGCGGTGATGGCACACTTCAACAAGGCGGCTGCTTTAACGAACGCAGTCCCAAGATCGTGGGCTCAATTCCTGCGGTGGGCGATCCTGTATCGCCACTGCAAGCGGTGGTGAAAGCAGTAAAGGCTCTACTGTCGCTATACAAAAAGAGGCTGTTTAATCAGCTAGGATTTATTTATTTTATTTAGTTAAGAATAAACTTGCCCAATAATGGGCGGTTTCCTCGCCGGCTTGACTCCGACCGGAAGCGGAGTGGCGGTGCTACATACAAAAGAGCCGCGCGAGTTTAATTGCCTGGTGTCCAGGTATAACGGTACGAAGTAATCGACAAACGTTTGGAGCTCACTATAGACATTCACGAAGCACTTGGTTGCCATGGGCTAAGTTTGCAGTAGAAGCTACGGTTTGCACTGGAAGCTACACGTCAGTCCATGTTAAGCATTACCACCAGCCAAAAGCAAGAGCTTTCGGCTCACTTCTGTCTAGAATTGATTTAGAGCAAGTCAATTGAAAATTAACATAATCCCACAAAGCAAGCTGCTTGAATTCAGCGTGTCACACATTTCAACTGGTGGTTTTGATTACTCAATTTAGTCTTGAGTGGCGAATTTAGCATTTTGGCTGATTCTTTTTCTCTTAGGCTATTATACCTGGGTCTAGATACTGCAGGGGTCACACACACACGACGAAAGTATGTGACCCGTGACTGTAGGCTGCTGATCCCTGTTATTACCGCATTCCGCTCATCCGACTACGCGTGGATTGCCTTCCATATGCGGTTGTGTAACCTTCGCCATCCAAAGTCAGCTGTGAGTTGCAAAACCTTAATACGATTGATATTGATGCGGTCCATACGAAAACATTGCCCTCACCTCTGCTGCTCAATAATACTTCCGACCTGACATATAATAATAGAATGTCCACAGAAGCTCAACACTAGCCGACATTCGTGACGAGTTTGCACCTCTGACAAAGCACACGGTGCGCCCGCGCCAGACGACCTGTGGTTTACCGAAGACATTAAACTAACGAGGTCTACTAAACCCAAGCTTCAGAGAGCATACAACGATACGGAATGAATTGTCGTCGATATGTTTGAGAGAACTACTGTTGATCATACCAATCGATCTCGGCAAAGGCCATATGTAGCTTCTATAAATATTGTTAAAGCGCAGTTGTACGATCCAAAAATCCTGATGTCTACCAACAACCATCTCCTTAACTGCTTCTAGTTTATTTAGCTCATTACATAGTGATCTACGTAATTACCCAGCTGATCGATTCTATATCTATTTTTTTAGTAAAATAGCCAAGACTCTAGAGAATCCATCCTCAAGAAAACAGGATCGTAGCTTGATAGTTCTCCACCAACAACATCCTACATGACTCTCTTCCTTAAGTTCTGTGCAGCACCTTGATGTCAGTACTCAAGGTTTCCACGAGTGACCTAATCAGAAAACTTAATCACTTTCGAGGCGCTTTAAATGCGCTGTAAAGAAAGCGTGGTTAGAGATGACACGCACAGTGCCAACATGCACATATGATTAGTTGCATCATGCACAGAGTCAGCATGCATAAGCACACAAAAGACGAATTAGATTGACCGACTAAATGCTCTGATAAGCAGATGCGATTTTACTTCTTATTAAATGTCGTTAAGTCAGGGGATGTCTCGACGTGACGAAGAAGACAACTAAATCTCTAAGTCCTATTTCCACTTCTACGATGCACAGATCTGTTGCTGCCATGCATAATTAACATAATAAATGTGCCCACAGTCGGGGGTCTTGCCCTTACACCTTTCTAAAAAGCTTTTGCAAGGCCACCGGTTAAGTAAGCAAGGCTAGACCAAGAGAACTTAAGAAACTCCCGCCCAGCTTTTCTACTGCCGTTTCGAATGCTTAGGGTGTATAACGACTTCTCAGAAATACAGACTTGGGTCAATGCCCTCTAATTTTTTTATGATCTTTAGGCAGCATTTGATGCTATTGACCAGCAAGCGCTATTCAAGAACCTCTCATCTCATCTCGGCATCACTGCACTGGAATGGTTTAAATACTTTCTCAGTGGAAAAACTCCAGATTGTTAATGTTAGCCTGCAAAGATCATTCAAGGAACCACTAAAGTACGGGGTACCTCAGGGCTCTGCTTAGTCTGATTTTTTCCAATTTGTATTCTCCCTCTTGCTGATGAAATCTCCGAACACAATCTAGCCTTTCAGTTCTATGCAGATGACAAACAGCTGTACCTATACTTTTACAAACTGCTTTCCCTTTACTTATATCCATCCCAGCCTCTCGCCACTTCACATTATCTCAGCTACATTGCTGCAAGTGTTGTTGACATTCGTGAATGCATGATAGCTAATGTGCTCACGATGAATGACAAGAAAGTCTACTTACTAGCTAAGAGCGAACCAAGTGTGACTCAGAAGTGGGAAAGGTCAACGCTCAAAATTGGCTCTACCAGCATATCTTTAATAGCATCTGCCCGAAATCTGGAAGTCCTCTTCCATTGTGACCTTTCACTAGATGATCACATCAGCTCCACAGTCAGTCAGTGTCAAGTGTCTGCCTAAATAGAGCTAGATATTAAATTGCTAAAATTCGGGCATGCTTATACAAGGATTCCACATCTAAGTTGGTCAACCCATTTGAGACATCCCGTAAGGTAAACGGGCTCTTGTTTTTAGTCACGCAGCATATTGAAGGATCTCCGTCGTACCAATTGCAACCGCCAAGCAACCACTACAATGCCCTTAAACGGAAGACCAATAGACAGCGACACGCGAAATAGAGTTGCAAGCCCGTAAGTTAAATCTTCACGCTTGTCTCAGTTATCTGACCACTTTATCGCATTCTTTCAATTGAAATTTCTTAGTCCGATGACCGGTTGCCATAAATGCCATGGTTCCGTGAGTAGATGCATATATAGTCTCTAAAGCCTCTCACAAACCTTGATCACAGTAGATGGCATTATATAGCCAGCCCTACACACCTCGCCTAAGTCAGGTCTTAAGTGTCTTAAGGTCTTAAGCTGCCATAAGTGCACCGGTCTCCACCATTTCAGTTGGCGGCGCCGGGCTAGACTGCAGTACGTGCAGAAAGTTGACGATGCTGTTACAGATAAAGACACGGTAGAAGTATTTTTGGTTGGAGCGAGTCGTCAGAACACGCACATTACGGCTCCGATGGTGGTCAACAATGCTGCAGTTCGCTTCCAGCTAGACACTTGCGATGACGCCGACACCGTTAGTCGAAGTTTTCCGGAAACACCAGATATCGGTTACGACCCAACGCCTCATATCTTGGAACGGCGGTTCTGTTTTTCCAGTCGGGAGAGCCAACCTCGCTCCGACAAACCCGAAGGTAGGTACCACCACTGTCGTGCCATTCATCGTTGTTTCTGATAACCTTACATGCTTGCTTGGTACTGGAGCCATCCAGGTCATGGGACTGACGACCGTGCACTGTGACCTTTTTATTGCACAAGTAGAGGTTACTGACAAGAATGACCTCGGCGACCTGGTTGTTGCCAGATTGCACACCATGCAGAACGTGTGGCGGACCGCCGCCTACATCCAGCAATGGCCAGACGTCTTGGGCAGCCTCGACAGCTATGCACCGTTCGGTTTTTAAAAGGCCCCACGACTCCGGAGCACAAGATCTGAGCGCCCACTTACCATTGACGATGCAATAATCTACAAGAGGACTGCTTCTGACGAGCAGCTTCGAGAGTGTCCTGGCGTGGCGACCCACGGTAACAGGTCATATGCAATCAAGGGCCGGGTCGGAACGTTCTACCGGCATAGCCGGCGACATATTCATCCCAAACCAAGAACAGCAGAGCAAGCTCACACTGACGTAGACGTCGCTCGGTGGAGCAATACCAGGGAGCCGTCGAGCAATGAAGATCGCCCACCGCTGGCGAAATGGGATATGACCGTGTTACGAGGAGCAGAAGCCAATACAGGCCTAGCTCCCACACCAACTACAACGCAGTAAGCTCGGCCAACGCGACCCAGTCGAGCTCCAACACGGCAAGGAGATTATGCGCTTCCATAACAAAGCGAAATGTTGAGAGATGCAGATGCGCCTCCATTGCTGGGTAACTCCCGGTTGCGGAAGGTGCATCATACCTTACGATTCCGGTACTTGCCGAGCCTGAATAAACTTGGTCTCTGTATGCCCGTGTATTATCGCTCGTACCGCACTATCGACATTAGGTGTCGGCTTCTCATTTTACATTAAAACTCTCCTATTCCTTCCCTCACGCTAATTAGTCTTCTGCTTCTAAAAACGAAAAAGATAGCTACTTTGCCAATCGCTTCTATTCGTAATAGTGGCATGCAAAACTGTAAGGCATCGCAGTCTGCTAGTTCTCAAATAAAAACGAATTAAATGGCTATTATGCTAGAGAGCTTTTTACTACGCAGCCATGGCTAACCGAATTTTATATTTGCATTTGGTAGCTTACCGGCTTCATGTCATGCAACAATGGGAGAGTGATGAATGAAAGAGCAATGAGCAATGAGCAATGAGCAATGAGCAAAGAGCAATGCTGAGTCAGGAGGGCTGGTAGAGGTAGAGACCGGCATAGACGTTGCCTCTCACGTCAGACGGAAAGATTTTGATCAGTTTGCTGAAAAAAGTAGGCGTGGTTGACTAAGATTATAGAAATTAGTTCCACAATCAAGGAAATCTACTTGCAATAGCTTCTGTTGCCAACGGTCTTTAAGGGTAGCAGTGCAGCGGCTCATGCTTTGGCCATGGAAAACCTGGGTGCGCAAGTAGGCTGAAACGTGAGCAGCAGTTCAACTAGGTAAGACGGACTCAATCCCTGGCGGGCCTCGCGGGTCAGCGATAGAACTTTACTCTGTGGCCGACGATTAACCGATTCCGATAGAAGGTCCTTCAGTAAAGTAGATGTAAGACTAAACCTGTGTTATTTGTGATCGAGCCTTGTGGCTACTATAATGGCTAGCTGCGGCAGCTGCATTTATTTTTTTGGTGGCATTTCCAAAAAAAGAATCAGATTAATCTAGGCTGGACAGAACCAGAGATGTAGGTTCATTTTTTGGAAGCTCCAGTCGGGAAATGAGTCCCTAATATTAGACAAGGATTGGACGTGGTTGCTAGCGGTGGCTAAGATCACTTTCGATAAGTAGAAATTAACCAATGCAGGCACCCACATTCCTCGCACACAGTGAAGGTAACAAGACCAAACCACGATATCAAGGAGCCTACTATTCTAGTGCAGCCAAGCGATGATTTAGTCCCAGGCGAAAGACTTTAGTTATATTCTGGTTTAGTGTAAGGAAATTTGCAGCCGCCAAGAATCAAATTTCTGCAATACGAGCGTACAGTTTACCAGTAGATGCCTCAGATTCCGACGGTTTTAACAACAGGTAAAGCTGAGCATCATCAACAAAGAAGTGAAAGCGGATCCTATGTGCCCAATGTTCTCCCCCAGTGGTTTTTGTATAAATGTAGAACGCGGAGGCTAAATATCTGACCCTTGTGGGACTCCGCTGGTGATTGGTCAGTATGTTACTTGATCCCCTCACGACACGGATTGCAATGATCACAATAGTAAGATTTGAATTACTTAAGCACTTTGTGTGCCAGAATGATCGTTGTTCTCTATCGTTAAAGTAGCCTCTCGCATATACATGATTCATTGATCACAATATCTACTCTCCAGCCTTGACCATTTGAGCTCTTTCCTCAGATGCATCAATATTAATGTAACTTATGTCCGATTAGCTGGGAATCGCATGACAGGCATTTCTCATTTCGGGTTGCGTAAAAGTAATCCCCATTAAACGATCAAATATTTGAGATTCAAGGAAAAGTACAAAATGTACTTGTGTGAGGAATTATATATATCGCCGAATGAATTACATACGTTATGCATTTGGTTTCACAAGCTTACTGAGGTGTCGTCTTTTCATTAATGAAGGCATTTCATGTTCAAAAGTGACCTTTAATTGAACAAACCCATTAGCTCCACAGTCAAGTCTGTCTAGTTTACGGTACATAATACTGCTAAAGTTTGGGCATACTTAAACAGGGATACAACACTTAAATTGGTCAATGCATTTGTGACATCCCGTCTTGACTTCATTCGCTAATTGTTTGCTAGTCTACCAGCCACTGAAATCAGGTGCTTACTGCTAGTGAAAAACCGTGCAGCTATCTTTCTCTGTCACAAGCATGACAGTTGCCACAGCATTCCACTCCTCACCTCGCGACCTGCTCTGAATCCCAGTCAAGCAGTGCATACAATTTAAGGGCTTGTCACTCCATTTAGGTTCCTTCATTTTTTGGCTCCAGTCTACCCAGCAGATCTGCTGCCCGATCAGGCTAATCATCGTACTCCCTGCTTTTCGGAATCTAACTGCTTACCTATATCTCGTTCAAACCTCAACTTCTTTAGAGACCGTGCCTGAAGCTCTTATGCTCCCAAAGCCTGGAACTCCCTCCCGACTTGGGTCACGACATAACCAGACATGACCACTATATGACCACATATACTAAAAATGCACATATTTATCACAGCATTGAGTGGATCCCTGTGATTTGACGTTTACGTGCTTATTATTAATATTATTATTGTTCTTATTGTTGTCATCAGTGTTATGACGTTGTAGCCCTCCTTTCGCCGATTAATGGACCAATTGTTCTGACGTGCACTGGCTTTCGCAAGACTTTTACGTTCGAGGTTGTGCGATTAAATTTCTGCATAGGACTGCACTAAGGAGTGAGATAAAATTGCTAAGCTATCTTTACGACTTATTTCGCATAGTCAAGGCATCCAATTATTATGATGGGAAATTCTTGACCACGGAGCTTTTCTGTACCAACAAGGAAAAGTTGAACGCTATTCTAATCAGGAGAACAGTTGTGGCATTAATCGGCGCAGAAATAAAATGAGGAGCAGTCAAGATTAAGCTAACTCAGGGCAAATCTTAAACAGGGCTTGCTCTTTTGTAGCACTAGTAAGTGAGAGTCTCTTAAACCGACCTTATTGTAATCTTGATACGATGTATTAAGAGCACTCTGAATAAATATTGAGATAATAAGCTCTGAAATCAGGCTACCATTAGTCTTCAAGTGAAAGGTATGAGAGCTGTTTTGTAGCCGTCGAAAAATTAAAGGTACTTGAAGGCTGTTATGGCTACATGTGGTGGTAAAGGCAGCATCAATAAACTGTAATTTGCTAAAAACAACGCCCAAATGAGCCGCGCATCTGCTTTTTTGAAATAAACTTTGTGGACGCCTACTGAATAAGAAAGTTATTCCCACAGCCCTTAAATTGACGGTAACACAGTCAATTATTTTCTAGTAATTTTTAAAACGTATTTTAATACACACAGAACAACCTTGGGTTCATTTGGTTACTCATTTGGATTAACTTGAAGCATTGCAGATGCTACTATCGTCCTAGAATTTAAGAGATTAGCAATCCAACTCTGTTAGGCTAAATTTTTACACGAATCTGTTTAATGTCGAGTTTGGTAACATGTAAGTTTGTTGCTGTAATTTTCGAATCTAAAAGAGAGACATGTCCTTTTTTTAGCTAAACAGTCCTTGAATATCGTTCTGAATAACAGGAAAAAGTAGTCGATAGCAGGTGCCACAATTTTCTACCATGTACTACATAATATAAAGGCATCTCTACTTGAAAAATCGATATTTCAGTATGTAGTAAATGTATTTAGTGTGTGGAAAGATTTTTGGACTTTTAATTTTTACGGACTACCTAGTAATTCCTCCTCGGGACTTGAGAGCAGGTCTCAAACGCAGGCACACACAATAAAGTCTCACAGATCCAGCTTAGTACGTTAATTTTCTAGGAGTTCTCAAGGAACTGTACCGGTCTCGATAGTAAATGGCAGGGCTTTCTTCTGTATCCGGTTCCACACGGTCGGTCTAAGTCTCAAGGATTTCTGTTGTGTAGTCCATTGCTTGTAAACACGAGTAAAGAGAATTGTAATATTATGAAAGACAAAACCAGCCTATTCTCTCTTAGTGCTAGAGCTCAGGCACATAGTCGGTGTTCTCGCTCCTTGATGCCAAGCTGTAAGCCTCTGAACTGCTACCAGGTCAGCAAACTGCCTCACTTACCGGACTACTAGACGTTAAAGTTGCTATGGTAATCATGAAAGCACACGCTTCGCCAGTGTTTGCTTGTTCACCAATGTTTTGGCACGTTTACAACAATGCCTGACAAAGCTTTGTAATTAATCTTTTCAGAGAAGCTGGCAGCTTTTATCACCACATCTGCACAGGCTTCACATCAAGCTGTTTTTCTTCTGCATGCAATCCTTTGCCTGACATTCAAAAAACATGTTTCGGATCCATGCACTAGGATAGTAACAAATGGCAAAATCTCCGAGGGATCTCAGATTAGATAGAAGCATTTTTAACCGGCCATAGTCGGATGAGTGAGCAATATAAGCGGTATCCCGAAAGTATGTCTTTCAGACTGATTAGTCGGAGCAAGAGAATGCAGGTTCCTAAAACTAAGTGGCAAGAGTCTTGATGTCGATGAAATAGTCTTGGAGCTAGTACAAGTAAGTGGAAATTGGTGCAATACCTTATACGCAATGTTAACGTAGACAAGCTTAGCAGCTAAATGTTTCGCAGTTTAAATGCCCATAATAATACTACAAATAAAATCTATACGGAGAAGGTTAGATAGGTCTAGCCGTGGTCCAATGCATTGACTAACCTGGCTGCTGCACGTTTATTTGAGAGCTTCCGAATTCCTGAAATGTCAAGTAGCTGAAAGTAAATAAACCTGTTGTGTTGCTGGGCTCATCTCGCGCGAGCTAACTTTGCACCCACCCATCTAGTTGCCAGACTGAGAAATGCTGACAGACAAAATTAATATTAATAACTGAATTATAATTATATTGAAATGATTAAAAACTCCTGAGTGAAAATGGGTAGCCAATAGCTAAATATTATTGCTATAGTGACTATATGAGCTTCAATGCGTCTCCACTAAGTGCTCCTTGAAGGTGAGAGTTTCACGATTAAATTGAGCTGACATTTGCTTAAATGACTTGGGCTAAAATCTTACAGTTCGAACTTGTGTTTGCATCACATCGCTAGAGGACGTCAAGTACTACATACAATGGGAGCGGTCAAAGAGGAGAAAATCCCTCAACAGCATGAGATTAGAGGGGGCGTTGGATTTCTCAACAGTTTAATAAAAGTAAGGTCTGAGATGAAAACCAGGCTGGTGGAGAAAGTAGCTCAAGGGATGGTTAGTCGTTGAAGGTGAATGTGCGGCATCATTCAAAACTGATCCACGGGTTTGCAATTGGGTGTAAAGTACCAAAGGCCAGCTCATATGAACCCTTGGCTCACATCCTTGGGCAATAAAGTACGAACAGTCTATTTAGGCTAAGCTCGTACGAACTGCGTGCGTTAAAAAGTTTCCAACACAGATAAATCTGGCCACATGCTAGCTGGGATGCTTGAGATAGAAATAAGCCTTATCGTGCAATAGCTCCTTACATACTTGTCGACACGATCCTGTGGCGCGACCATTAACAGTACAGTTTTCGTAGTGGTATTAGTTCCTTTTCATATTAAAAGTAGCTCGAACTAATGTTAAACTTAAAGCTCAATAAAAATCACATTTAAAGAAGAAAAGTGCGCTGCTTAAAATTATTTACTACTTACTAGTTATCTTCACAATGCTTTTCTAAGTAATGGCTTGCTATATGCTAGCTAAACCGTAAGACCTAAATAATAGATACTAAAAGCTAGTAAAAGAGTAGATACTAGCTTTAGTATATTACTAATATCTTAGTTTATTAATTATGAAATCATGCTCAGTCTGATATACATGTGAAACTACTTAAATCACTAAGGCAACTCAATGGCAATCAATCTCTCTCTCTCACTCTCTCTCTCTCTATTTCCATATCTTTTTTTCTTTCTCTTTCACCATATCTCTCACCCTCTCTATCAATATAGATTTCTCAATCCATGTACGATTTATAGAAGCTATTTTTAAGTAGAACGGTGAGTCTAATGATAGCCGCTTACTGATTACACTCAAATAAAACTGAATGCATGTCTATAGATCGTAAGCATAAGCTTTACTTGATTTTTCCCATGTGAAGTGTCAAGCAAGCGTCAAATGATTGTAATTACTTAGCTTGTAAAACAGTTAGAGTTTGAAAAATGCTACTTCCTGTATGGCTATAGATTAAAACACGGATGGCCATTAGTGATAATGCAAAGGGTTTATAGGTCTTGAATTCTCTAAGACGTAATTCCAGGTCAAACCTTTAGAAAATAAAAAAATACCTTTTGTGCGAACGATTTATTTAGTGAACTGTGACGATCTCCATTTTTATTTAACTACTGCAGCACAAACGAAATCATAGCTCATTGAGGATTAGCAAAAAGCTAACAATTTTACTCTATTTAAATGAAATATGGCAAGTATGCAAAGCAAGGAGTGGTTTCTTTTAGTAATGTCATCAGCCTCAATGGCCGTCAAGAATCTTGCAGACTTTATTAGTCAACATTGCGGTTATCAGCTGTCCGTCTTTGTGTGAATGATACAGATTCTTAACAAGAAAAGAGCATATTGTTTGTCTGGCATAATGTTTTAGGCAAGCGATAACTAATGTCACTGGTGACAGGAGATGGTTGTAATCAAGGCTCTTTGAGTCCAATTGTTTGAGTAGCCTCTTACTTGAAAATAACTCAGTGCCATAAATTCTACGCTTAACAATAATCCTGCAGTCGCAAGTCCTGCCAAGCACTCATGTTAGAACTGCGATATTTGGCAAAGACATATCAACATAAAATGAAAACTGAATTCAGTACATTGATAAAATCAGATTAGGCCGTGCAATAATTCTTTTATTTCCTAATATTTTTAAGCAAGCCTACGACCAGTTGCAAGATTTTCCACTGCAGATTTGAAATGTAGCAAATGTAATTGATCTTACAGCAGAATTACAGAAAAGTGCCTTGGGATCTTCTTAACATTCATTTGGGCAGTAGGTCCAGTGTGAGCAGTCGCAAACGCAGACCTTGGTGTTGAAGATAGTACTAGCCGGCCAGTCGAGCATCTTAGGAGATATAAAGGCGGTTGACTGGAGGAAGCTCTTGCAGTGGTCCACAGCACGGTACGTGTTGCCCTTGGCGAAGCATGAGCAGCTCCCTGAAACTGAAGGCATTAAATAGTTTGATGAATGTCCAATGGTCCACAACTGGAACCCTAAATAGTCCTGGTTCACGATTATTTACTGAGGTTGCAAAAGAGTAATGGATTAACGTGACGTTTTTTACTTCCACTAGCAACGGCTGGTCACTCCTGTCTGAAGGTAACATCTGTGCTAATGCATGATGACAGACCTGCTTGTCATCTCGAATTCTGCTACTGTCGTGTAAGCGCAGCTTTGGGCGCTTAAGCACAGCTGTACTGTATCTCCGTCTGCAATGCTACGAAGCCACAGGGACTATGTGGGTGCTACATAGGAGAGATTGTTATAGCTCACTCGCAGCCTAAGAGGCTTTTGGTACGCATTTGGTAGCCAACAGACTTCATCTCAGGCAACAGAGACCCAGTGTGAAGCATGGCTGAGTCGGGAGAGAAGTTGAAGTAGTGAGTAGCATGAAAGTAGCAGCTCAGGACGGCTTCAAAGGATGAGCCCTATTCGGCAGCAGGAGAGTAGACGTCATTGTGTAGGAATCGCAGAAGCGAGTTCCGCAATTTAGGACCAGCAGAGCTAAAGCTTTCGCTGCCAACGATCTTTAAGCGGAGGAATGGAATAGCTAATTTATTGTTCGTACTGGACCGACACGTAATAAGCCACAGCCGGTTCGGACACGTTTTTACAATATTAAGGCCTTGCAGAACCTAATCCCGTAACACCCATTTTTGGGTCAGGCCAACCTATCTCTACGGTTTGATATTGTAGCAATTGACGATGCAAGACCGGTTTATGAGTACTCTTGGACAGGTAATTGCAACCAGGTTCTAAAAATACTCGGCTCTCAGTTTCGGAGGCCCTCGCGTGTCACTTCCAATGATGAAAGGCACGATGTCTGCTTGTCATTTTGCACTTTCGTAAAATCATTCGCTGGTTCGTTGTGATGTATGAGTGAACCGCTGGAAAGTATTCAAATTGATAGCCAAGATTAGGTTTACGTTCCCTCCTTAAGTAGAGAGTGGAGCCCCTTAAAATATTGAAAGAATACCAGCTAACATGGAAGCTGAGTTAGCTGAACACAGATTAGAGCTTGTTATGCAGGAGCATTATCTAAAGCCGTAACGTAAAAGCCCACACGTCTGAATTAACTAGAGCAGATGCCACGACCCAAAAGCTCCAACCAAAATCTCACTCGAATCCTGCAGCTGAAATGTAACTCTAATTTCAATTTAATTTTGCAGACGCCGACTTAAAGGATCCTCAACAATCTCGAGGACTGGCTACAGGATCAGTCATCGTAAATGAACCGGCGACAGTTGCCTCCTCAAAAAGAATTTACTGATCTCATCCTTTAGAGATTTTGCTGTGGGTGGCTGCTTGGCCACTGTCGCATTCTGTGCGAATGTTGAAAGGTCAGCTGATTGCATTTCAGTAAAATTTACAAGTAAAATGCAAGCACAGTAGCACAGAGGTCCTTGCAAACTATCTATCGCCCAGTTTTTCTTCTTCCTGTCTGTCAAAGATTCTTGAATAAATTGTCCCTAAGCAGCTCGTTGAACATATTGAAAAGAATGAAATATCAGAAACATTTCAATCAGGATTCAAGAGGCAGTAATCCACTGAAACTGCTCTCCTCTGTGTTAACAATGACATTCTGCGTGGCAACGATGACGGGAATGTCACTTCCCCAGCTCTACTTGATCTGTCAGCTGCCTTCGACACAATTGATCACGATGTTATACGTTAACACTTGAGAAGGACGATCGGTCTGGCAGACGAGGCACTGGAGTGGTTTATATCGTACTTGTCTGATCGTGTTCAGTCCGTGTCGTGTGGGAGTCAGGTGTTACACACGAGATGCGTCACCTATGGAGTCCCTCAACGGTCCGTCCTCGGTCCGTTGCTGTTCTCCATTTACAATAATCCTCTCGGAAAAGTGATTAAGGCCCATTGACTAGGACATGACTTATATGCTGACGATACTCAAGCTGTATGTGTCATTCCAATTGCAAGAATCTACTGCGGCAACTGCTAAACTGTATGCTTGCCTTGCCGATATTCGATCCTGGATGTCAAAACATTCTTGAAACTAAATTACTGTTCAACCAAACTGCTGCTCACAGGACACCCTAAGCTTGTGGCTGGTTTAAACAAGCTTCGCTCTTCAAAAGGTGATGATGTTGTGCGACCATACCACCTGCTCAAAATTTAGGTGTCATTTTCGACAGCTGCCTCAATTTTAAAAGCTTCATTGAGAAGACTGCTTCTACAGCTAGCCACCACGTCCGCTCCATATCTAATATTAGGAGCTGTCTTCCAAAGCGGCTTTTACCACGTGTAACAAGCTCCTTATTTATGTCTAGGCTTGATTATTGTAATTCTCTTTTATTGGGCTACCAAAGAAAGCAACAAGGCCAGTGCAGCTGGCTATGAATATGGTTTCAAGGCTAGTCTTTAAGTCCAAGAGGTTTGAGCACGTGTCTCCTTTGCTGAAAGAGCTAGGATGGATGCCGGTTGATAATAGTAATAATAATAATGCACTTGATAAAGCGCCATCAGAGAACTTAATCTCTTTCTAGGTGCTTTACATTTGCTGCAAAGGGAACGCGATTGAATGGTGAGTAATATCATGCTTGATAAACAACATGAATAATATGGTTAGGGATGACATGCACAGGGTCAGCGTGCAAATGTGGTTAGTGGCAGCATTCATAGTGTAAACACGCATAAGCACATGAAGGACGAATCAAAGGAACCCACTAAATGCTGTCCTAAATAGATGTGTTTTTAAGGTCTTTTTAAATGTGGTCAAGTCAGGAGACGTTGTGACTCAAGTCGGGAGGAAGTTCCAGGCTTTGGGAGCATACGAACTAAATGCACGGTCTCCAAAGGATTTGAGGTTGATCGATGGATACAGAGAAAAGTTCTTACGCTGATCCACAATGCCCCCCACTACTTGGATTCTTTGTACCGAACTGCGGCAATAGTTTCAGCCTCCTCGTGACCTCATGTCCTGTATGGAAAACAAATTAGCCGTTCCAAATGCAATGCGCCTAGAAAGAGATTGAGGTCTCCGAGGGCGCTTTATCAAGTGCATTATTATTATTATTATTAATATTATTACTCCGCTTAAGGAAAGTTGGCGACAGATGCTTTAGCTCTGCACATCCTAGACTGTGGATCTCGCTTCCACAGTTCTTAAGCAACGATAAATGCTCTCCTGCTGCCGTTAATGGCCCATCCTTTACAGCGGTCCCGAGTTGCTACTTCCAAGCTACTCACTACCTCAACAGCTCCACTTCTAACCTCCACTTCCACCCCGACTCTGCTATGCTTCCCAATTTCTCTTTGTTATATGTGACGAAGTCTTTAGGCTACCGAATGCTTTGCGAAACCCGCTTAGGCTTTCAAAACGGCTTGAGTGGGCTATACAAAACTCTCCTGCGCTTAACACCCACATTGCGTTTATGGCTTTATGGAGTTACAGAGGGAGATACATTCATTACATTACGGTAGGGATGACCATGACTACTGACATAGCTTCTCCACGCTCACGCAGTAGAACAAGAAAACAATATTTAACCGACGAGCTTTTGCTATTTTATAACACAATTCCTAAAGAAAGGCAGAGAAGCTTTGATGTCGCATCGAACAATTCTGGTACGTGTGCCGGACAAGTCAATAAATGGAGAGAACACCAAGAGAAAGCCTCTATTGGTTTGTAACAAAGCGTTCTATGCGAAGTTTGAATATTAAAATATTATTAAAATAAAGCTTAATCAGTAGGTGACGTGGCCCGCCGTGTAGTAGCGAAATGTGGTCGAACGGTATTCTCACGTCGCGGGAATTCATTACAAAGTCGCGATAACATATTGTCTCGCACTAATAGTCTTCTCGGCACAGTAGTCAAGTCGCAGCAAGGGCGCATGGATGATCAAAGCGATGGTAGGGGCCATTGGCGGCCGTAATCGTTCGGTGCTACTCGGTGGAATACGTCCAGCAATAGCAGGTCCAACTTCCTAGCAGCAGCGCCTGCTCGCCAGGGGTCTCCTTCTGATGCCACCGTCTGATCCCTCAGGGCGGTAGACCGATCTGCACCAACAAAAACATTGGAGCGCGAGCACTAGCGAGAACAGGTAGATGGATTGCTTCCTCTAGCTGGCTTTGAAAACGCCCTAGCGAGACTGTGTAAGCCCTTCGAGACCCGAGTATTAAGGGCGGCCCATACTCGACTGTAGCTTATAGGCGTACTGAGTGAGTTCAGTCGCAGAGGCGCTCTTTCAACTGCAAAACACACTTGCTTTCTGGCACCTCTAGGGCTCGGCCTGTGGTTCCGCTTCTCGGAGTCGTACAACGATTACTAGTCTATTAGTTGTCACTTCCGAAAGTACCGGTTGCCATCTTGCTGCATGACGAACTGAAAGACGGGTGGACTTCCTCGCTTTAGTAAGTAGTTATTATGAAGGCTTCCGAGTCTCTAAGCTGATCATATCGTGCACTTGCATTTCAATTCGACAAGCGAACAATCATGTAGCATGACAAAAACTTTTTCAACGATTTGGCTGAAATGAGTATTCCATAAATGCTAGTACGTGAATGCACGCAGCCATGTGAGTATGATGACGACCGGCTTTACTATCCTTCATTAGCTTGAAAGTACTGTCGCTCAGTGTGGTTTGAGCGACACAACCGACGGACATCATCCGCACGGTAGACGGCAAGCAGCTCAGACCGGTGTGATCTTGGTCTAGATGGTTTATTTAAGGATGTAAATTAAAATCCTTCTTCTGAAGAGAAGGATAAGAGCTCATAGCAATAGCAATAACAATGGAAATGTTTCATATATAAAGTGGAGGAGAACTTGATCGCTGTTCACGAGTTTTCGAATCACTAGGAGAGCAGCATTAGTTAATAATTTATAAACAGTGAGATGTCCTGCTTATGCAAGCATGCAGAGAACACGACTACCATGCTAAGGCAGGCACGTAAAAGCACAGAAAATACTCGCGGCCGCTGTTTGGTGTGCCGATATAAAGCTAGAGCTGTCTGACTAAGGAGAAAATACGCGGTAATAATCTGTTGTGAAACAATGGGATCAATCAGCAGGTCTTCCTCCAAGCTTTGTATGCATGCATATATCTTGGTGTGGCAGCCATTGTATGTGCTAGATGTTAATCGGAAATAATAGCAAGTTGAATGCTCTGCTCTGCAGGTTTGGCTTGTCTTTAATTAATTGTGTTAGCCCTAAAGCCACAGCAGTGTTTCGAGAGCTAGAAATGACCGCCTTTATTCCAGGCCTCGCGCATTTATATCGGAACGATCACGAAAGTATACAAACAGTGATGATCAATTGAGATGTCAAAGACCCGTGCGAGTCAGACCCTATCAACGCCATAGTTGAGCTCCACCTAACTTGTGCAGGAAGAGCCTACTCCAAATACAAGCTGGCCATTCACCAACTTGATTATATTACTTCAACTAATACTGAAAATTGAATATGCAAAATTGAGTAAAAATGTCTTTATGTTCATTTTAATTCTAGGATTATAAGGAATTTTACTAATTTATAACTAGTAAAAGTTTAAGTACACACCCACAAGCTTCTACTGCAGGAACGAATGCAAAAACATTGATAACGCGTAGCCACGCTTTTAATTACACCACTAACAGCACCGTAAGATGTAGGAGTGTATTTATCTAAATATTCTAAAACATTTGCATTTAAAATTCAATGATTTCCGATTGAGCTCAGAAGCACATTGATCCTAGCCGCTTCTTGCTACCAGCACGTACGTCGAAGGCAATCGCACAGAAGTCACCCCACATGTCTTAACAATGTCTTACGATGTACTCGCGGTACCTAGTTTGATGGCGATAATAGCAGACTGTTTTTATATCGCAACGAAAACGTTCGTGATCTGCTCATCGAAGACAATCTCCTCGTAGGTCCCTTAAATGACGGCATTGGCCGGGTAGCCAGTACGGACAGTCAAGCCGGTTTTCGCCTAACCCCTGCAGCTAAAATGGTGGTAGTGAAGTGACTTCGTACTCTCCTGAAAGCTTTGATGCCCGAATAGTGGAAATAGTTATGCAAATTTATTTCAGTGGTCGCTTTAAGATCTGAAACATCTTACAACTCATATTCAGTAGCAAATCAAGTGGTTGCCAAAGCATTTAGTAAGACAAGGCTGTGAAGAATTCGTCCCAAGAATATAAAAGTCTGGGTCATTTCAGTAGGTTAAACGTATCGGATAATAGTAATCACTTCTTTGTGGCAGATATGAGTTAGGCAAACACAACTTCTATAAACGGAGCAAGACAGTGAGGTAGGGAACACGATGTATGTGACGATAGCAGCTGACCAGTGCCGTGACATAAAACACCCAATTTTATTAGTTTTAGTAATAAATGATGGTCATAGCAATAATTGCCAGTTTATATATCACCATGAACGACCTAAATCTATATCCAACTGCTGTGTAACTTGTTGCAAGACAAGCAAAAGCCAAGTACTAATGCCATGCAAGGTATAATGCTTAGGGCAGAAGCAGTACTGTCATCCTCCCGTGTAAAGAACAAGCAAGGACACTGTTTACACACACGTGGTTCTTAGCACATCTGATTAGTAACATGCATCGAATAATGAAGCATTAAAAAAGAACGCAAAACTTACAGAGAAACATGGACTTAACCCTTCCAAATAAGAAAATTGAATCAGGACCCATGTGTATAACTAGCCGAGACTTATTTGATGCAGAGTCGATTAAGGCAGTGACAGGTACCAGGGAAAAGCATCGGTCTTTTAGAGGCTCTCAAGTAGAGGCCTGATTACCTTAAGGTCTCAATTTAGTTGAAGGAACTTCGAGGTAACTGCATGCCACTGATTGGTTCTGTTGGTGTGCGCTCGCCACAGAGGTAGTGGTCGTTTGGGTAGGTAGGCTGGTGCAAGCGAGTGGATCCAAAGACAAGCAAAAGAAGTGATCTTTTGCGACGACTTGATGCGTAACCGGTAACCTTTAAAGCTCAAACGAAGGTCATGCGGCGATGCAGGCAAGTCATTGTTGACACACCGGACGAGCTGTTTAGTTTGCTCTAGTCTCAGATGATTGAGAGCAAGGCCAAGAGTCCTCAATGAAAGAAGATAAATTACAATAATCGATACTCAGATGAAAGTGCTCCTAATTGACGAA
This sequence comes from Cristatella mucedo, assembly GCA_009760855.2. Lineage (NCBI taxonomy): Eukaryota > Metazoa > Bryozoa > Phylactolaemata > Cristatellidae > Cristatella > Cristatella mucedo. The sequence goes on along the minus strand of WPIO01000039.1, from coordinate 1,296,589 downwards.
ACTGAAAATGTAGCCATCCAATGATGGCGGGTCACTTTTAGGATAAATACTCAATTTATTAAAAGCTTCAACAATAGAAGCACAATAGCTGCTTTGACCATGCCAATCACGATAGGCACCCTACGTGCCTCAGATGTAGCTCGGCCGAAGTTTTAATAAAACCGTCAAGAAATAGGTGCACTGAGTGCACTATGGCTGAAGTCAAGGCGGAGCTTAACGGATCCTTTGCTAAAGTAGCCTTTTTTTTGGCTTTCCATCAGCCACGTGAGTATGGCTCATGGGCACAAATAAGCTATTGGCTTAATTCAATAACCCACTCCTGCTGCTGCATTTCCATACCCAAACCATATTCCTAGCTGAAGTAGGCGGGTACGTACACGTCTGTACTACGCGAAATTTAACCTTGAATATAGCATTCCATCTTAAGAGCTTCGGATTCTGTGAAAATGACACGAATTAGCAGCCATCCTTTCATCGCGTAACGGACGGATCGTCCTGACGTGCCAGCGGTCGTGTGAATAAATTACTGCCTAGGACTGCACTAAGGGCTTAGATACAACGCCATAGCTATCATCGAGACTAATTTTACTTGTTCAAAGCCTGCATGGATTCTAATAGGAAACTCTTGGTCTGGAGCTTTTTTGTACCGTAAAGGAAAAGCTGAACGCTAGTGGAATTAAGAAGACAGTTGTGGCATTAATCAGCTGAGAAGCAAAATATGGGTGCAGTCAACGTTAGGCTAGCTCGTGACAAATCTTAAACAGGGCATTATTTTTGTAGAACTTGAAAGCGAAAGCCTCTTAAACTGACCTCATAGTAATCTCGATGCTATGTATACAGAGCACCCTAGATTAATATTGAGATGATAAGGACTGACATTTTGCACCATTAGTCTTCAAGTGAAAGGTAAGAGAGCTGTTTTATTAGCCTTCAGGGCTCTAAAAGTACTTGAAGGCTGTTACAACGATACCTGCTGTTGTAAGCCCCGCACCAAAGGACTGTAATTTAATTAAGAGAACTCACAAATCAGCCGTTAATCTGCTTTTTTGAAAACAACTTTGTAGATCCCTAATGAATTAAAAGGTTATTGCAGCAGCTCTTACATGATCCATAACACGAATAGTTATCGTCCAGTAAATTTTTGAAAAACCTATTCTAATTTCCAACAGCAAGCTTGGGTGAATTTGGTTACATGTTTTGATTAATTTCAAGCTAAGCAACTAATATCATCGTCATAGATCTTAAAAGAGTAGAAATCAAACTCTCTTAGCTTAAATTTAAATTTTACAGGATTCCTCGTATTGAGAGCTTTAGTAACATGTAAGTTAATTGCTGTTCTTAAGATTAAAACAAAGATTTATTTTTGAGTAAAGCAGTCCTTGAATATTGTTCCAAGTGATAAGTTAAAGTACTCGATAGCAAATACTGCAATCTTTTCTACTAGAGATGCTTTAACTTAAAAACCGGTACGTAATATATGTATCTAGTGAACAGAGATGTTTGTTGATTTTACAAGCTAGGGACTGCCAAGTAAAATAATTCTTTTTTGGGATCTGAGGGCATATGTAAGACACAGGCCCACACGGTAAACTGTAGCTAGTCAAGTTCAATACGGTAAACATATGGGAGTTCACAAGAAACCATATCAGTCTTCATAGCGAACGGCTGGACTCATGTGGTGACACATCCGGCTGCTCTCCTTGTTATAATGCAGGTGCTTGTGCTGTATTTTCACTCCTTGATGTGCCGCAAGCCTCTGAACCGCATCCAGGTCAGCCCAACGCCTCTCTACGCAGACTGCTAAGCAAAGGAATTGCTAGGATCAGCATTGAATTACTTGCTTGGCGAGTATTTGCTCGCTTCGCCAGCGTTTTGGCATGTCTTTGACAATGCCTGGTGCGGGATAACAATTATTCTTTTCGCATAAGCGAGTAATTTTTATTAAGGCGAAACATCTGCACAGGCTTCACATCAAGCTGTTTTTCTCGTGCATGAAAACCTTTGAGACGTGTTCAATCATAACTATGCTTAGGGGCGCCGAACAGACAAATTAGGCGAGGAATGCCTCAGTCAAGCCTCTTTGCCGACCTAATTCAAAAACTATACGAATATTTTGATCGTGTGTGTGTGCTCTTGATAGCCTATCCGAGTCACGATTAGTGCAGCCCGGTTTCGTAATGAATACGTCAGTCTGCAGGCTGCCAACCAGGAAGCTCATTAAGAGCCATTGATGGAAGACGTCAGCATACCATTTCTAACCTCAGCTGAAATTGACAGATCCCTGATATCGGCTTGGGTTTTTCACAACTTCTGGCACTAGGCGCTATAGGCAAGCCGAAGCAGCTGACGATCGCTCTACGTCGATTTAAAGTGGATGACAGGCTATCGAACGAAAATATATAAATCTAATACTCAAGTGTCAATTCATGTCGCAGACTGAGGCGGCAAGGTATTAGCTCATTCTTTAAACTACCAGTCGAATCTAAAGATGGATCGGCAGTTCCGGAGCGCGAATTAGCCTCCAGAGAGTGTCAGGCGCAACGGAAATCATGGGTAGGACCGCAACTGAATAAATTAACGCATTCAGGAAACTGGATTTTTCGCTCAATACATTTTGAGGATGGTAGATAATCACGAAACCGAGGAAGCAACACATCCTTAGCTTGGTTCTCCAACTTTATGGCATTTTCAATCATTTAGGTTTGCTGCTCCTCTAAAATTTGTGGTGTGGCTTGTGTTCACGTCGGAGTTGACACAAGGAAGGCAAACATATTGCAATTTTGTTGCAAACAATTTCAAACTAACTAATAGAACATTCGAGTTTTGATGTCTCATTTCCACTACAGTGCAAAAACAGATAATTTTCAAATTCCAATAGCAATTATAAATCTCTTGAAAGCATGCTGTAAGAAGGGCGATGCATTCTTAAAAAATGACCTACTATAATTCTACCTGCGAGGCTTAATGAGAATTTAAACGAAATCTAAGGAAATTGTACGGTTCTAAATCATTATGTATTTTTACGCGAAAGATTCTGAAGAACCATCAGTCCTACATAAACGGATTCATCTAACAATACAGTAGCCGGAGGAGATCAGTATTAGGCAAGTTAAGATGACACTTGATGTGCTTTTACAGAAGTTACTTTCAACCAAATGCAGGTTAAACCGCAGTTGGTATCAATCAGTCACTACCGTTTAATGAACGAGAGCATTGACTTCTATAAGACGCATTAGAGGCACCAACACTTCTCGTACCACTGTGTAGACTTTCAAATAAAGGTTGAAAAGTGGCTTAAAAAGATAGAAATATAAAACAACCTTTTATTCTGTCGCCAAAGCCCACAAGTTAGAACGGCTGGATTAGTTTTTCGTTAGGCTTCCCTTAATGTAACCGTGCTTACAGAGCTAGAGATCCCTGGTAATGTCATACAATTTGCCAATAAGAAGCGGTAGCTTAGAGCCAATCATCGATACTTTATTGTTCCATGAACGGCAAAATATCCATCGCTTGCTACCGCTCACCCACCTTCATTTATTCTCCGTCAAGTTAGATTTGCTCTTTTTCAGGTCGCATACATTTGCTTGCTTCAATCAACCAAACCAAACTACATCAAGAAGTTGCTTGTAATTGTACCACTTACTCTGCTCACTGTAGTCTAAAAACAATGTACCATACCTAGTCCAAGTATTTTAGAGAAAAGGCCTCCGGTTCGACAAGTTCCAAAGCCTTGAACCTGTTTTTGAATGACTTTCCGCCAGTCAATAACTTAAGATGTTTAGGAGAATGTTAAAAACCCTGTGAGTTCATCGCAAAAGCATTTGCTTTATCCTCAAGACTCGTTTTGGTAATAATACTGACGCGTGATCATGCAGTGCATGTTATAATTAGATGATTGGCATATACTCAGTTGAGGACCATGAGCACACGTGATAGGGATTATATTGCTTACAATTATCTTGACCACAGTTTAAAGGCCAGAGGATACTCTAGTGTCTCTGCAATAGGACGGTTTCTACCAGCTGTGTCATTGTCTCTGTGACAAATATTAACTCAAAACAAATCAATTTCGGCATCGGGTTATAAACAAATAAGCTTGAAGGAACAAAGCTAAGAGAAAAATAGCTTAGCCATTGTATCTCACCCCTCAGTGCAGCCCCAGGCAGAAATTTTATTCACTCAACCACTTCCGTATAAGTCATTTATAGGCCAGTGCAAGTCAGGACGATCAGTCCGTTATACCGCGAATGGAGGGCTGAAAGTCATTATAATCATAATAAACGTAACAACAACAATAAATTTGATAAAACAGCATCAAAGAATGCAATCTGCTTAGAATCGCATGACAGGCATTTTTCAATTCGGTTGCATGCAAGTAATCCCTAAACCACTATCAAATACTTGGGATTTAAAGCGATGAAGAAGTTACACTTGCCTGAATATCTAAATAAATTGCTAAAGGACTTACCCAAGTTTTGGGTTTAGTTTCAAAAGCTTACCGAGGTGTCAACCTTTCAGTTTAACAAGGCATTTAATGCTCTAAAGTAACCACCTATTAGACGACCTCATACGCTCCACAGTCGATTCTGCCTACTTTAAGCTACATAGAATTGCTAAAGTTCGGGCATGTTAAGACAGGGTATCATAGCAAAGTTGAATTATGCATTGGTGATATCTCGTCCTGACTTGTGTAAATCACTGCTTCCTGGCCTACCGGTCAGTGCAATCAGGCACTCACAGCTGGTTCAAAACCCCGCAGCTAGGCTTCTCGGTCAGGAGCTTTGAATTTGCCACGTCATTCCACTTCTCGCCACGCGGCCTGCACTGACTCCTAGTCAAGCAACTCATCGACTTTCAAGTTTTGCCACGTACTAGTAGCTCTAATTAATTCTTTGGCTCCAGCCTACCTATAAGGTCTAGTGCCCGATTAGGCTAAGAATCGTATTCCCTATTTTTGGAATCTAACTGCTCACCCATACCTCGTTCAAACCTCAACTCGTTTGGAGACCGTGCCTTTAGTCTGTAAGCTCATTAAGCCTGGATCATACTCCAGACTTGAGTCATGACGTAAACCATGTACCTGACATGACCACAATTAAAAAATGTACTAAAACACACATATTTATCGCATACTTTAGTGGGTTCCTGTTATTTGACACTGAAGTACTCATTACTATTTCTTAATGTTGTTGTCATCAGTGTCGGGACGTTGCAGCTCTCCGTTCGCTTAACAAAGGACCGATCGTCCTGAGATGCACTTACTTTTAAAAGATTTTTACGTAAGAGGTTATGTAAATAAATTTCTGCCTAGGAATGCACCAAGGAGTGAGATACAATTGCTAAGCTATCTTTGACACTTCTTTCGCATATTCAAAGCAGCCATTTATTACGATGGGAAGTTCTTGACCAGGGAACTTTTCTGTACCAATGAGGAAATGTTAAATACTAGTAGAATTAAGAGGACAGTTGTGGCAGTAATCAACATAGAAAGAACTTTAGGGGGCAGTCACGATTAAGTTAACTCAGAACGAATCTAAACCAGCGCTTGCACTTTTGTAGCACTAGTAAGTGAGAGTCTCTTAAACTGACTTTATTGTAATCTTGATACGATGTATAAAGAGCACTCTAATACACTCTAAATAAATATTGAGATAATAAGCGCTGACATTCGGCCACCGTCTTCAAGTGAAACGTAAGAGAGCTATATTGTTAGACAGGGATGATTTAAAGCTACTTGAAGGCTGATATGGGTATAGCTGTGGTGGTAAAGAACAGAGCCAATCAACAATAATTCGATAAAAAGCAAAGTCCAAATGAGCCGTTCATTTTTTTATCTAAAACAAACTTTGTAGATACCCAATGACTAAGAAGATTTTTGCCGCGGCTCTTATATCAACTGTTACACCTTAATTTATTCTCTAGTATGTTTCTTAAACATATTTTATTTCGCGAAGAATAATCTTGGGTTCGTTCGGATACCCATTTGGATTTACTTGAAGCTTTGCAAATGCTGTCGCCATTATAGATCTTAAGAGAGTGGCGATCCGAATCTGTTAGCTTAAATGTTACATGATCCTTTTTGCTGTCAGGTTTGGTAACATGTAAATCTGTAGCTTTAATCTTTAATCTAGAGAAGATACCACTCATCTTTGAGCTAAATAGCCCTTGAATATCGTTCTAAGTAACTAGCAAGAGCAGTAGATAGCAGATGATGCGGATTTCCACCATTGGCTGCATTATTTACAGGTATCTTCACTTAAACAAATCAATGTTTAAGTATAAAGTGAAGGTTTTTAGTGTATAGGGAGATTTGTGGATTTCAATTTCTACGGACTGCCAAGTAATTCTGTTTCGAAAGCTAAGGGCATCTGTAAGACGTAGGCACACACAATACACTGTCGCAGATCCAGTTCAGTACGATAATGGTCTGTGAGTTCTCAAGGAGTCAGTAGTAAAAAGCTGGACTTGTCTAGTGACGCATCCGGCAGCTTTCGTTGCTATGACACAAGCACATAGGCGGTATTCTCGCTCCTTGATGATAGGCCGAAAACCTCTGAACTGAACCAGGTCAGCCCAGTAACTCAATTCCCGGATTACTAGACGTAGGTGTAGCTAAGATTATCAGGAAATCACACTCTTGGCCAGCGTTTCTCGTTCGCCAGTGTTTTGGCACATTTTCAGCAATGACTGACACAAGACTGTAATTAATCTTTTGGTCGCGGAAGCCGATACTTTTAGTGCTGCATCACGTCTGCACAGGCTTCACGTCAAGCTGTTTTTCTTAGGCATGCAGTCCTTTGCCTCACATGCAATAACTATGCTAAGGATTCACACACTAAGATAGTAGCGAATAGCACAATCTCCGAGCGATCTCAGATTGGAAAGAAGCATTTCTAACTGGTTAGAGTCAGATGAGTGAGCAGTATTGGTGATATTCCAAAAAGTACTTATTTATACCGACAGGTCGAAAAAAGAGAATACAGGTTATTAAAACTGATTGACAGGAGTCTTGATGTCGATGAAAAAGTCTCGGAGCTAGTACAACTGAGTTTAAAGTGGTGCAATGCCTTAGAGGCGATGTTCAAAATAGACAAGCTTAGCAGCGGCATGCCTTGCAGTTGCAATGAACCTGATTGCACTATAAATAAAACCTATAGGGAGAGGCTTAGATTAGTCTAGCCGGGGTCCAATGCATTAACTAACTTGACTGCTGCTTGTTTATTTTAGAGCTTCTGAATTCTTGAAATGTTAAGTAGCCAAAAGTAAACAGGCCTGACGTGTTGCTGGGCTCATTTCGCACGACCTGATTGTTCACCCACCCATCTAGTTTCCTGGCCGAGATATGCTGATATAACCAAAACCAATATCCAAAACTGAATTGTTAATATATTAAAATGATTACAATTTCTGATTGACAATAGGTTACCAATAGGTAAACATTATTGCTCCAGTGACCGTATGAGCTTCAACGGTGCTCCGCTAAATGCTCCTTGAATGTGAGAGTTTCACGATTAAATTGAGCCGATATTTGTATACTTGACTTGGGCTAAGATCTTAGCGTTTAAACTCGTGTTTGCATCACAACGCTAGAGAACGTCAAGAACTACATTAATTGGGAGAGGTCAAAAAGGTGAAAGGTCTTAGCGTCATGAGACTAGAGGGGGCGTTAGATTTCTCAACAGTTTCATAAAGTTTACTACAGGTTTGTGATCATAACGTGGCTAACAGAGAAAGTTGCTCAAGGAATGGTTAGTCTCATCGAAAGCGCACGTGCAGGGTCATTTAAAAACTGACAAACTGGCTTGCAATTGGGTTTAAAGTACCGAAGGCCAGCTCATATGAACACTTGGCCCACATTCTTAGGCACTAAAGTATGAAAAGTCGATATAGGCTGACATCCCGTCTCGACTTCTGCAACTCACTGCTTACTGGCCTACCAGCATGTGCAATCAGGCGATTACAGATGGGTGCAAAACTCGGCAGCTAGGCTTGTCTGACGTGAGCGTCACAGTTTCCACATCAAACCACTCCTCGCCGACTTGCACTAGCTACCAGTCAAGCAACAGATTGACTTCAAGGTCTTGTCGCTCACTTTTAGGTCACTTCATTCTCTTGATCCAGCCTGTCAGTCAGATCTACTCCCCCACCAGGTCAAGCATCGTACCAACCGCTTTTCGGAATCCAACAGCCTACCAATACCTCGTACAGACCTCAAATCTTTTGGAGACCGTGCATTTAGCTCGTATGCTCCCAAAGCCTGGACCTCCCTACCGACTTGCGTCAGAACATCCCCTGACTTTACCACATTTAAAAAAAAGAACTTAAAAACACTTATTTAGGACAACACTTAGTGGATCCCGGTGATTCGTCGTTAATGTTTATGCGTTCTGACACTGTGCATGCTGCCACTAACCACATTGGCATGCTGACCCTATGCATGTTACCCCTAACCATGTCATTCATGTTGTTTGTTTATCAAGCATGGTTTTACTTACCATTCAATCGCATTTCCTTTTGCAGCAAATGTAAAGTGCCTGGAAAGAGATTAAGTTCTCTGAGGGCACTTTATCAAGTGCATTATTATTATTAATATTATTATTAGGCTAAACTCCCCCGAACCGCATGTGCTAGAAAATGTCCGATACATAAACATCTGGCCACATGCTAGCTGGGATGCTTGAGATAGAAACAAGTTCTATTGTGCGATAGGTCCTTACATACTTGTCGATGCAATCCTGTTTTGCTATTATTTAGCTACACAGTTTTTGTAGTGATATCAGCTCCGTTTGTCTACTAAAATTAGCTAATTTTACGCTTAAGGCTCAATCACAATCACATAATCCAAAGAAAAGTGGGCTGCTTAAAATTGTTCAATGCTAAGTAGTTATCTTCACAATCCATTTGCCATTAATGGCTTGCTTTATGCAGACTAAATACGCAGTACCTATAAAAATGGAAACTACAAGCTTATAAAAGAGTAAATAAATAGCTTTAGCATGTGACTAATATCTTAGGTTCCTAATTAATAAATAATGCTAAGTCTGATATGCAAGCGAAATCATTTAAATCACCAAGGCAAACTCAACCTCACCCAACGTCTCTCTCTCTCCATATATATATATATATATATATATATATATATATATATATATATATATATATATATATATATATATATATATATATATATATATATATATATATATATATATATATATATATATATATATATATATATAATCTTTCTGTTTCACCCAATCTCTAGCCCTCTCTATCAATATACTTCTCTCATTCCATGCATGGTATATTTAAGCTGTTTTTAAGGAAAGCTGTGAGTTTCATGATAGCCTCTCACCTATCATGCTGAAGTAAAACGATTTACATGTCAATACATCCGAAACATAAGCTTTATTCGACTTTTATCTTGTGAGTGTCAAGCGAGCTTCAAATGATTGTAATTACTTAGTCTGTAGCTAAGCTGACTTTTGGAAAATGATGCTTCATATACGGCTAAGGGCTTAATTATGAATGGTTATTAGGGATCTTACAAAGCCTTGATAGGTCTTGATATTTGTAAGGCTAATTTCAAAAATCCAGTTCAAACGTTGAGGAAATAAAAATACTGATCTTTGTAGAAACAATTTATTTAGTAAACTGTGACGGTCTATCTTTGTATTTACCTAATGCAGTGGCAACCAAATTATGCCTCATCGAGGATAAGCACAGAGTTAATAATTTCATGCTACTAAAATCAAGTATTGAAACTATGTGAAGCAAGAAATAGTCTTCATTAGAAATGTCATTAGCCTCACTGGCCATCAAGAATCCTGCAGACTCTATTAGTCAAAATTGTGGTGCAGCACTCTTCGTCTTGGTGTGAATACTCAAGATTCTTAAATAGAATAAAGCATATTATTAGTCTGGAATAATGTTTTAGGCAAGCTGTGACTGATGTCACAGGTGACGGGAGATAGTTATAGTCAAGGTTCGCTGAGTCCCATTGTTTAATAGCCTATATCCTGAAAGATCTCAATCCCATGAATTCTTCACTTAAATAAAATCCTTCTGTAATCTCGAGTCCAGAAAAACACTCATATTAGACCTGCGACATTCGGCAAACACATATCAACATTAAATGGAAACTGAATTCAGTAAATTGAGAAAATGAAAGTAGGTCGTGCATTAGTTCTTTTATTTTCCAACAGTTTTAAGCAAGCCAGTAACAGCAGGATTACAGCAGAGTGCCTTGGGATCCTATTAGCATCCCTTTGGGCAGTAGGTCCTGTATGGGTAGTCGCAAACGCAGACCTTGGTGTTGAAGACAGTACCATAGGGGCAGTTGAGCTTCTTAGGACCTAGATAGGCGGTTGACTGGAGGAAACTCTTGCAGTGGTCCACAGCACGGTACGTGTTGCCCTTGGCGAAGCATGAGCAACTCCCTAAAACAGAAAGGTTTAAATAGGTTACTTGCATCGGTATCGCTCTGTTAAATAGGTGCTAGCAGCTGTGCAGCTGAGCCACTTTCAGAGAAGCACTCGCTTAGCCACTACCTGTGCCCTTTTCATAATCTTCCTTGTTGTCGTCACCGTCGCCTCCCCAACCTTCCTCTGCAGAGACGGCTGCAACGAATAGCATGGCTGCGACGAGCAGAAAGGAAATTCGGGCTGCCATTCTCGTAGAGTTTCTGCCGAGCGATGCCAAATGGTCCGCAATTGGAACCCTAAATAGTCCTAGTTCACGATTAGTTACTAAGGTTGCAAAAGTGCAACGGATTAAAGTGTCGTTCTTTACGGCTCACTAGCAACGGACGGTCATTCCTGTCTGACGTTGGGTTGACGTGTGTGCTCGTTCATTATTACAAACATGCTCGTCATCTTGGATTTCGCTACTGCCGTGGAAGCGTCACCTTGGCTGCCGGAGTATGTATAAATTCTAGGTACTACGAGCAAAATACTTTGGGATTCTGCCATAATTTATGTGGGTAAACTGAAACTCTTTGATGGCCAGACTGCTGGAATGGCTCATATGAGACTTAGGAAAACTTAGTATGCCACTGCTTGTGCTTCGAAACCATTCACTTCGATCCGACCTTTGAAAAGCCGATGTTCCAGAAGGTTCCAGAAGGCCTTAGTCTCCTACCGGGTCTTTGCCTAACAGCAACCAAAAGAAAAAAAGCTTTCGCCTTTCGAATACACTTACGAGCATCTTCCACAACTGTTCCAGAAGGAAGCAGTATAAAGATGAAAAGTCAATTTGAAGTACCTTTTCATTACTGTAAGCTAGCAGGCCCTTATCTATCACCGTCTCTATCAATATACCTCCCTCACTTAATTTATGGTATCTTGAAGATGTCTTACAGGAAAGCAATGGGTTTCACGATAGCCTCATAACTATTGCACCGAATTAAATCTAAATTCATGTTCATAATCATACACATGAGGTGTTTCTGATTTTTTTCGCGTGTCAAGCAAGCTGCAAATGATTCTAATTACTTAGTCTGTAGACAGTTACAGATTTGGAAAATGCTGTTTTATGTAAGGCTATGGTATCCATCCCGGACGGCTTCCGATCATAAAAATGTATTAGCTGCTGTTGGGGTAGATGAGATATCAATCGGTGAGTGGAAGGTTAACTTACTCGTTCTAAAGAGAGCAAAGAGTGGTAGAGGCTGGGAAGAGGAGAACCTCTCCCAAAGCATTCCGCCAAGCATTCTTTACTGGCCCGACCCTGTGGTATCTGCATCATATCTTATTCACTAATTTTTAGCATACTGACGATATTAAAAATTGATAAGCCATGTCTGCCGTTTCGAAAACTGAAAAACGAGCTTACAAAACAAGCGACGGTCGGGTTCGGCTTTTCAAAAACTGTATGAGCTGAAATGCTATACGCCTTAATCACCAGATCGAACGTTTATTGAGAAGGGAATCCCATACTGTTGTTACGTAATGCACTCGTATAACTTGCCATTAAGAAATTTTCGCTGAAGCTTTAATTCGAGATGATTAGTGAGCAATAATTTCTTTCCTACCATTCCATCGTCGCAACAGGATGATGAAAAATCCGAAGCCTTTATAGGCTTTGAAAAGCTTATGACGACTGATTTTGCAAACTCACCCACACCTTAAGGAAGTCAAATAACACCGACGTTTAACAAACGAGCTATTAAGTGCTCTCTGAAGGTGTTTATTTATATTCAACTAATGATACGGCGAAAAAATCGTGGCTCATCAAGGATCAGCAAAGAGCTAACATCTCACTCCATTAAAATGAAGTATTGCCAGTGTTCGAAACCAATAATTGTTTCTATCAGTAGTTTTATTAGCCTCACTGGCCATCAGAAATTCTGCAGGCTAATTTAGTCGACGTCGCTGTTCAACGGTCTTCGCTTTTGAGTGAATGCTGAAGAGTCTCTCAAACTAAAGCATATTATCTGTCTGGCTCAATCTTTTTGGAGAGCCGTAACTAATGTTACCGGTAACGGTTGACAGTTATAATCGAGGTTTACTTTTGTCAATGGGAAAACTTCCACCTGTCACGTATCCGTGAAACTAGTAATTGCTGTGTAGACTGAGAGCCTCTTGCAAATTTCCTGTAGTGGCAAGGTATCGAGGGCTACGAAGCTTCTATAGAGACGTCGGGAACTCCGGTCGATTGGCTGCTGAGACACTCAGGGGCTCGCTTGGGTGGCACTAAGCTTGACATCACAAAATTTGCTTTTAGATTCTAGTTTGCTTATTTGTGTCTAGAGGACGTGGTGTTACACCGGCGCGCTTCTCTGCCAGTAACCATTCAGAGCCGATAGCGAAGAAAACGCAGTTAAGAAGGAAAGTAGCGCACATATGTCACACCAAAGTAGTTTACTCGTGATTCGCGTGTCACTCGAATTGGGAAAGTCAAGAGTAACGTCGATAACCTCGCAACCTAACAGGTAGTGCACTGGAAGTGTTACGATCCGAGTGAATAAATGACAAGCAGCGAGAGTCGAAAGCTTGGGGTAGAGCAAGCTGGAATAAGGCCTGGGCTCGTCGTAGTTTCAAACTTGTTGAGCAAGGTTTTAGCTCCTTCATTAAATTGGTAGCTCGCCACTCTCCAGATCGTAGGTTCGAGTCCTACTGATCATCATAAGGCTCGTCTGCAGCTCAAAAGAATTAGACTGTCGAAAAAGTTTAGCTTTTTTAGAGTAGAAGCAATTGCTGCCGTTGTACTGCATAGGCTAGTACATGCCTGCCTCTGTCAGCTTTTTCTCGTAGATCTGGTGAAACAGCGAGCCGCTCACCCTCTACAAGGTTCTAGATCGATAAACCGATGACTCGGCTAGCCCGATTTAACTGCTGCTCGGCTCCCTGTGAGCGGCCACCTGGAGTAGAGTATGTATTTATGCGCTGCTGTATGAAGGACAGAGCAGAGAGAAGTTACACTTGTGTGGAGGTAAATCTCTTGCTACAATGTGGAGACACAGGCATACTTAAACAATTTGCAGTAACACACAGTTTCTTCTACTGCAAGTGCCTTGCGAATTCTTAGACTCTTGCCTCTGGAATAGGGACAAATAAGCTTCAGAGCTGAGGCTAGTGCTGGCTAGGCATACACATCGAAAGGACGTAAAGTGAATGCTCGACGAATACTCAACAGCAATAGAAAGGCTTCATTTTCTGGAGAAGGTCCACACATTTTTTTTGGGAAGGTCCAGGCACTTGATACGTATATTTCAGTATGAAATACCTGTAACGAGTGTACGATCGGATTTTTGGATTTTAAAATCTATTGAATACTTCGTAATTCCTCTTCGGGGCGTGAGGGCATTTGTAAAAGGCAGGCACACAAAGTAAACTGTCACTGGTTCAATTTAATTCGGCGATGGTCTGGGCGTTCTCAAGGAACCGTAGCTGTCTCAAAATCAAATGGCTGGACTCATCTGGCGACAAACCTGGCTGTTAGCTTTGCTATAACACAGGCGCTTGTGTTTTGTTCACGCTCTTTGATACTCTACTGCGAGCCTCTGAACTACTAGCAGTTAATCCCACGCCTCTCTTCCTAGACTAATAGATGTAGGCGTTGCTGGCATCATCATGAAATTAAACACCTGGCCAGTTTTCTGTCGTTTTTCCAGAATTTCAGCACTTATTTAAGAATTTTTAACCAAGTTTTACCAATGCAGTGCTGTTATTAGTTTTTATGAGGAAGCTAGTAGCTTTTTTTATTGGACAGAATCACCACAGGTTTTACATCAGGCTGTTTGTTTTACTCACTCAATTTTTTATGCCGAATTCAATAAATATGGTTATTAGTGATGAATAGCCTAAAGGGGGTTGAGTGCCTCAGCCAAACGTAGTTGCAGAGTCGATTCAAACAGGATGCGAATAGTTTGATCGTGCATTAGCGGTCGCAAGAACCGATCCAAAGAGAGATTTCGGCAGCCTGTTGTCCATATGAGTTTTCTGCCGCCTGCATACCAAAAAGCCGATTAAGAGCCCCTGAAGGACAGTGCCAGCATACCCTTAAACACCACAGCTGACGTCGGCAGATCTCAGACATTCATGTTGGCGTTTTTTAGCAACTCTAGCACAAGTAACCATTGGCAAGCCGTAGCAACTAAAAATCAATCTGTAACAATATAAAATGCCTTTCAGGCCACCGAACAAAAAACTTGATTTTAATACTCAAGTGCCATTGCACGTCTCAGCCTGAGGCAGTAACGCATTACCTCAATTCTTCCAGTAACCAGTCTAGCCTGGAGATGCAATATCAGATCCAGAACGTGACTTGGCTGCTAGAGAGTGTCAGGTGCAATGGCAATCTAGGGTAGGATAGAAAAAACTAAGGTACCTCGCCCAGTAGACAGCCTTCTTCACTCAATATATTATGAGGCTGACAGATAATCACGAAGCCAAGGTCCCAGCAAACGTCCTTAAATCGTTTCTGTAATTTTATATCATTTTCAATTATTTGAGTTTGCGGCTCCTCCAACGAATTGTGGTGTGGCTTGTGGTCATCTAAAACTTGATAAGCCAACATAATAAAATTTTTATGCCATGTGAGGGCACACAATTTCAAACTAACCAGAAAGGTATTCGGGTTTTGATGTCTTGTTTCTACTTCTGCAGAAAAAGAGAATTTCCAGATTCAAATAGTCATTATTAATCCCTTGATACCAAGATGTATTGAAAGTAATGTTTCACTAAAAACGACCTAATTGCGAATCTATTTGTGAGACTTAGTCAAGAATGGAAGACGAAACCTAAGGAAATTGCATTGTTCCACATCATATTGTCTTGTTATACAAAATATTACAGGTTTTTATGCGAATGGATGCATCCATTAGTACAGAGGCCATCGGGGATCAGTATTGACAGAGTTACGCTGGCTCTTAATTTACCTTGACAGAAATTACTTTCAAACAGCAACAGATTAAACCGAAGGTGGTACAAATCACCCACTACTCGTTTGCAGAATGGGAGTATTAACCCTTACGAGACCCATTAAAGGCGAAAATATTTCTCGCACAACTTCGAAGACTTTCACAATAGCTTGCAATGCGGCTGAACGAAAAATCAACCGACAAATCCTTAATTTTATTGCCAAAGTCCAGAAGTTAATGCAGCTTAGTTAGTTTTCATTAGACACCCATCAGCACAGGTAAACTTACCGAACTAGACATCGTGGTAGTGTCCTAAAATATGCCAATGGGGAAGCAGGTGCATAGTTTTAATCAGTGATGCATTATTTTCCGTGAGCTTCACTATAGTCATCTATTGGTAGCTCTCACCGACCTTCATTTATTCTACGTCAAGTTGCAGTCGCTTCTTTTTAGGTAACTCAAATTTCCGGCTTTAGTCAACCAAACCGATCTACTTTCTGAAGTGGCTAGTCACCATACCACCTACTAAGCTCTCTGTTGACACCCAGCAATGTCTAGCAGCGCTAAAAAGTATTTTGAGAACATACCTTCGGTTAGACAACTTCAAAATCATTTAGCCTATTTTTTAATTACTTTAAGGCTTTGTCTAACGTGAAGAGCTTTAGAAAATAGGTGAATACCCTCCAAGTTCGACACTACAGCATTTGCTTCGTCCTCGAGAATCGTCTTTCAAGTGCTAATGCGTGATCACACAGTGCCAATTGTAATTAGATGGTTGGCTTCTAGTCCGTTTAGGACTATATGCAAATTAGATAAAGATGAAATTGCTAAACATATTGTGTACCAATGTTCACACACCAGAGGATCCTCTAATATTTTGACGGTATTTACAGTTTGCATCGCTGTCTCTACAACCAGCAGTAACTAAAAAAAACAACAACTTGGGGCTCAGGCCATATGGAAATAAGCCTAAAAGAACACGTCATTTTACATTTGGCGGCACATATTAAGTTTAAGATAAGCATTGAGACAATTCCTAGGAAATAAAAGCATATCCATAGTGCTGATCGTAGCTAGTCATCAATGTAGACTTGTGGCTACACTGATGACTAGCTACTGAGGCTGAACGGATTTTTTTCGTGGCCTTGCCTAAATAGAATCGGAATAAGCTAGACTTGACAAAACCAGGGAAGTGGGTACATTTTTGCAAGCTCCCGTTGGGTAATAAGTCCTTGATATTAGATAAGGACAAGCATCGGACGTGATTGTTAGCTATGGATACAGTCTTTTGATCCATAGTTTTTATATGTACGAGCTAATTAAAAAAGACAACTACATAGAGAGCACACGGTGAAGGTCGCACGACGAAGTCACGAATTCAAGGAACACGCTTTTCTAGTCAAGCCAAACGATCACTTATGCCAACGAGTGGATCATTATTTATATTCTGATTTATTGTAAGGAAACCTGTGGCCGACAAGAATTGAATTACCGTAAGTCAAACATTCAGTTCACTAGTAGATGTAGCAGCTTCCAACGGTTTTAACGACAGGTAAAGCTGATTATCATCAATGAAGACGTAAGAGCGGATCACATAAGCCCAATTTACTTACCCAGTGGTTTTAGGATACATTTAAAACGCGGAGCCTCAATAGGGGAGCCTTGAGGGATTCTACTGGTGACTGGTTAGTATGTTACTTAGTCCTTATACAACACAGAATACAATGATCACCATTGTTAGATTATAAACACTGAAGCGTCTAGTCTGGCAGACCACAATTCATTCTCAATCAGTAAAGTAGCCTCTCAAATATATAGAATTATGTGATCACACATTCTAGGTGCCAACCTTGATTATTTGAACTCATTCCTCAGACGCATGAATGTTATTGTATTATGAATCCAATTTGGTGCGAACCACATTGAAAATTTTCCTATCGGGTTGCGTCAAAGTAATCCCTAAATCACTTTAAAATATTTGGGATTGGAATTGATAAACAAATTATATTTGTGTGAGTATCTATATACATGGCCGAAGAAATAACCCAAGTTTTGGGTTCAGTTTCACAAGCTGACTGAGCTGTCGAGTTATCATTTTACCAAAACATTTCACGTGCCAAAGCGACCTTTCATTAGATGATCGCATCACTACCACAACCAAACCTGCATAAATCAATCTACATAATATTGCTAAACTTGGGGACATATTAAGACACCGAAACTACAACTAAATTGGTCCACGTATTTGTGACATCCCGTCTTAATTTCTATAGCTCACTGCTTGCTGGTTTATCGGCGTGTGCAACGACGTGCTCACAGCTGGATAAAAAACCCTGCGGCTCGGTTTGTCTTTCAGTAGTGTCGCAGTTGCCACATCATTCAACTTCTCGTATCGCGACCTAAACTGAATCCCAGTCAAACAAAACATCGACTTCAAGGTTTAGTGACTCACATTTTGATCCTCCTGCTTTTGGCTCAAGCCTAGCTGTCAGACCTATCCTATCAGGCTCAAAATCGGACCAGGTGCTTTTCGGAATCTAACTGCTCACCTTTACCCCGTGCAAAGCTTAAAATGTTTTGGAGACCCTACCTTTACTTTTTATGGTTCCAAAGCCCGGAACTCACTCCTGACTTCAGTCACGACATCCTTGACTGTGCAATATTTAAAAATAAACTAAAAAAGAATCTACTAGTTACAGCTTTTAGCTGGTCCCTGTTATTAGACCTTTATGTGCTTATTCGTGCTGAAACGGAGCATGCTGCAAGTAACCATACTTGCATGTTGACCATGTACATGTCGCCCCAAAAAGTGTCATTCTTGTTAGTTATCAAGCGTGCTACCACTAACCACTCCACCGTGATTACTTTCCATCAATTGCCAATCCCACATAAATGGATTGAGTTCTACGAGGCCGCTTTATCAAATGTATTCTTATTGCTATCCTAATCGTTATTATAACGACTTTGGAGCCCTTCTTTTGATGTGTAACTCGCTGATCGTCCTCACGTGAACTGGCTTTTAAAAGAATTTTATCCGAGAGGTTGTGTGAATAAATTTCAGCCTATGACTGCGCTAGGCGGTGAGATGCAATGGCTTAGCTTTTCTTGAGACTACTTTCGCATATTCAGAGCCTCAATAGATTTCAATATAAAACTCTCAACCAGAGAGCTGTTTCATACCATAAAGGAAAAGTTATACTCCATAGGACTTAGGAGGACAAGTGTAGATCGGCTTGGATTAAAAAAAGGTGGGGTAGTCACGGTAAAGCTACCTTACAAAATATCTTAGACATGTTTTCCACTTTTGTAGAAGTTATAAGTGAGATTGTCTTAAACAGACCTTGTAGTAGTATTTATGCGATGTATAAGAAGCGCCCTTAAATTAATATTGAGGCTATAAGCATTGAAGTTTGGCCACATTTAATCTTGAAATGAAAGGTAGGAGAAATGTTGTCTTAGCCGTCGAGGATACAAACCTACTTAAATGCTGATACGGCTCTACTCGCGGCGGTAAGAGCAGCGCCAAAAACTGGTCGAATTTTTTAAGGAAACCACGCCCAAATGAGCCATTTATTTGCTGTTTTGAAGCCAATTTAGAATCACTAGTGACCTGCTTAAATGCAGACATTGAGGTGCAGCCAGGAACCGAGGAACAGCATTCTAGTGGGGAGGTTGTCATCACAGGGATGGATTCCCTGATCTTGTCTATCTTCTGCACAAAGAATCGAGAGAAGCGATCGGCTAGATCATCATTAGGATCATCAGGTAAGGAGGTAATCTGGGAACGGTTGAGGAGATGGTTTATTGTCGACATCAGCATTTTTGGGTTTGAAGTAACGCGTGAAATTACTCCATAGAAAATGCTGCTATTTGTTTATTTTTTACTGCATTAATTAAAGGTATTTACTATGACAAAACAGAATTTCAACATGTAACATATGTATTGATTGTTTGGAGTGACTTGTGAATTTTAAAACCTAGGGACTGTAAAGTAATTTCTCTTCGAGGTCTGAGGGAAAATTTCTCTTCGAGGTCCGAGGGCATCTGTAAGAGACAAGCACACAATAAAATGTAGCTGGTGCAGTTTAATAAGGCAATGGTCTTGGTATTCTCAAGGAACCCTACAGGTCTTAATAGCAAGCGGCTGGACTCATGTGGTGACACATCCAGCCGCATACATTCGTATAACGTAGGAACATGTGCTCGTTCATATAACATTGGTACATGCACTATATTATTGCTCCTTGATGCTGGGCTGCGAGCCTTTGAATTGCCAGCGGGTCAGCCCACTGCATCTCTTACCAGCTTGGTAAACCTAGGTGCTGTTAAAATCATGACATTACGGTTGGCGTGTGTTTAGCAGTTTTGCCAGTATTTTCGGCACGTTTTTTTACAATGCAGTATTGCAATTGATCTTTTCTAGGAGGGTGGTAGCTTTTATTAGAGCACCACATCAGGCTATTTTTCTTAAGCCAGCTATCCTTTGCTACACTTTTACTAGCTATGCTTAGGATCCCTGCACTAGCCTATTAACTAACTTATTAGTTATGGGAAAACCCAGTGTGATTCAGAAATCGGAAAAGCTGACGCTCAAAATTGGCTCTGCCAGCATATCTTCTGTTGAACCAGCTCGAAATCAAGGTGTCATATTCCAAAGTGACCTCGCGTCGGACGACCACATCAGCTCCACAGTCAAAGCTGCCAACTTTCAGCTACATAACACTGCTAAGCTTCCGGCTTGTGTAGAAAACGATACAACGTCTAAGTTGGTCCGTGAATTCGTGACATTCCTTCTTGACTTCAGTGACTCACAGCTTACTGATCTACCTGCATGTGCGCTCAGGCGATTACAGCTGGTACAAAACTCCGCAGCTAGGCTTGTCTGTCATGAGCGTCACAGTAGCCACATCACACCACTTCTCGCCGACCTGCACTGGCTACCAGTCAAGCAACAGATTGACTTTAAGGTCTTGTCGCTCACTTTTAGGTTGGTTTATTCTTTGGCTCCAGCCTATCTCTCAGATCTACTCCCCCACCAGGCCAAGCATCGTATCGCCTGCTTTTGGGAATCCAACAGTCTACAAATACCTCGTACAAACCTTAAATCCTTTGGAGACCGTGCATTTAGTTCGTATGCTCCCAAAGTCTCGAACTCCCTCCCGACTTGCGTCAGAACATCCCCTGACCTGACCACATTTAAAAGGAACTTAAAAACACCTATTTATGACAGCATTTAGTGGGTCCCTGTGATTCGTCCTTGATGTGCTTATGCGCGCTGACCCTGTGCATGTCACCCCTAACTATGTTATTCATGTTATTTATCAAGCATGATATTAATCACACCTCAATTGCGCTTCCCTTTGCAGCAAATGTAAATCACCTAGAAAGAGATTTAAATCACCTAGAAAGAGATTGAGTTCTCCGAGGGTGCTTTATCATGTGTATTATTATTATTGACAAAAAATCCCAATCTCCGAGGGATTTCTGATTGCTTAGATGGATATTGAATTGGTGAGGCTCAGAAAAGTGAGCAGTGCAAGCCGTATCGTGAAAACTCTGTATTTCACACCGCTAAGCCTGAGCGAGAGATTGCAGGTTTTTCAAAACTAAGTGACCGGTGTCTTGAAATGGATGAAATAGGCTGGGAGCTAGTACAAGTGAGTGAGAAGAGGTGCAATGCCCTAAACGTGGCGTTCAAAATAGGCAAGCCAAGCTGACAGATTTTGCGCAGTTTAAATACCCCTGATTGTACTGAAAAAAAACCTCTATGAAAAAGGTTAGAGAATTTTAGTCAGGGTCAACTGCAACCACTCACTTTGCTGCTACACAGTTACTTACGTGCTCCCTAATCCCTGAACTGGTATGTAGCTGAAGGTAAACAGAGCTGTTTCGTTATTAGGCTCATGTCGCTTGAGTCTATCGTTAACCCACCCATTTAGATTCCAGGCCGAAATATTCTGACAAAACCAAAAATAATATCAAAAAATTAATTGTTAATATATTAAAATGAAGAACAACACATGAATGACAATCGATGTCCCAATCGAGCGAAAAATTATCGAACTACTTTCAATCAGAGCTTCATTGCTTCTTCACTAAGTGCTCATGGACGTACGTTCACGGTTAAATTGAGCCGAAATTCGTATACCTGACTTGGGTTAAGTTCACAGCGTCCGAACTTGTGTCTACATGACATCGCCAGAGGAGTTTAAGTAATACATAAATTGGAAGCGGCCAAATAGGAGAAAATCTCTCAGCCACATGAGACTAGAGGGGGCATTGGATTTCTCAACAGCCTAATCAAATTTAGGTATGAGATCAAAGAATTGCGGACAGAGGAAGTTGTGTAAGGAATAGTTAGTTCGATTAAAGGTGTATGTGCAGGGCCAATTAAAAAACTGATCCACAGTTTTGGCATCAAAGGCAAACTCACATTAGCACTTGTCTCACATCCATAGGGAATTAAGTATGAAAAGATTTTACAGGCTGAACTCGTTTTAAACCATGCATGTTAAGAAAATTCCAATACTGACACAGCGGGCTAGTAGCTAGCTGGGACGCTTGCAATTGAAAAGAGGGTGCGATAGCTACTTACATACATGTCGGAGTGATCCCTTTGTGCGACCATTAGCTATCCTGATTTTTAGTGATATTAGCTTCTTTTTTCCATCCGACGGAGCTCTCAACGGTTTCACACTTAAGGCCCAATCACAATCACAACGTCTAAACTGAAGTGGGCTGCTTACAATTACTTACTACTCACTAGTTATCTCGAAGAAGCGTTTACAAGCAATGGCTTGCTATCAGCTAGCTAAAAACATAGAATCAATAAACATGGATACTACTAGCTTTTAAAAGAGTAAGCCAATAGCTTAAGCTTAAGACTACCATCCTCCGTTTCAAATTATGAAATGCTACTCATTCTGAAATGTACGTGAAATCACTTAAAATCAAAATGGCAAAATCAGTGGCACTCAATGTCTCTCCCTCTTTCTCTCTCTGTCTCTCTCTCTCTCTTTATCTTTCATGGAATGGAATAGAACAGCTAATTTATTGTCCAAGGTGGACCTGAAGGCACGAAGAGGCTGAAACTAGTGCAGCAGTTCAGATAGGTTTGGAGGAGCCCAGTCGTGGCTGGCCTTTTGGGTCAGCTTAAGTACTTTGCATTGTATCCATTGATCAACTGGCAGCCTTCCTAGCTTTTTTAGCAAAGAGGACACGTGGTCAAACCTCTGGAATTGAAAAACTAACCTTGCAGCCATATTCGTAGTTGGCTGAAGCTGCTTAGTTGTTTGCTTTGATAGCTCAGCCAACACCGAATTACAATAATCAAGCTGAGACAGAACTGAGAGCAAGTAAATATTTTTGCAAACCACTGCAAAAGATAGCTCTTAACCTTATATAAGGATCGGACGTGATGGCAAGCTATGGAAACAGTCTTCTTAATGAGCTTTTAAAATTTAGGCAGCTGTCGAAAACGACACCCGAATTTCCTGCATACGATGATGGTCGCACAAAAGCTTTGCTTATTAGAAGAGCAAAGCCTTTAAGTCATGCCTCACGCTTAGGGTGCCATATGAGCAGCAGTTTGGTTTTATCGTCGTTCAGTTTCAAGAAGTTTTCAGATATCCGGGATTGAATGTCGGCAGTGCGAGCATCCCGTTTATCAGCTGCAGCAGTAGACTCCGATGGTTTGAATGACAAGTACAATTGAATATTGTCAGAATAAAAATGATATCCTATTCCGTTGGCCTTAATCACTTTTCCCAGAGGTTGATTATAACTGAAGAACAGCAAGGAGACGAAGACGGACCCTTGAGGGACTCCACATGTGACCCATCTCGTATATGAGACCAGACCCCCAAACGACACGGATTGAACACGATCAGACAAGAACGAGTTAAACCACGCCAGTGCCTCGTCTGCCAGATCGATCGTAGTTATCAATTGTTCAAGTAGAACATCGAGATCAGTGCTGTCAAAAGCAGCTGACAGATTAAGCAGAGCTAGGGCAGTGACATTCCGTCATCATTGCCTCGTAGAATGTCATTGTTAACACGGAGAAGAGCAGTTTCAGTAGAGTGCTGCTTTGAGCTGCTTAGCAACAATTCGTTCAAGAATCTTTGACAAGAAAGAAAGAAAGGAAACTGGGCGATAGTTTTCAAGGATAACTGTGCTACTGTGCCCTCATTTTACTTGTGATGTTATTGAAATGCAATATACTGACCTTTCAGAGTTCTAACTTGATGCGACAGTGGCCAAGCAGCCACTGACAGCTAAATCTCTAAAAGATGAGATCAGTAAACTGATTTTCGAGGAGGCAATTATCGCCGGTTTATTTCCGATCACAGATCCTGCAGCCAGTCTTCGTGATCTTTGAGGATCATTCAAGTCGGCGTCCGCAAAATTAAATTCAAATTAGAGTTAAATTTCAGCTGTAGGATTCAAGTAAGATTTTGGTTGGAGCTGTTGGGTTGTGACATCTGATCTATTTAATTCAGACGTGTGGGCTTTTATGTTACGGCTCTATATATTTCTCCTGCATAGCAAGCCCAATATGAATTCAGCTATCTCAGATTCCACGTTAGCTGTTATCCTTTCATTATTTTAAGGAGATCCACTTTCTACTTAAGGAGGGTACGTAATCCTAATCTTGGCTAGCAATTTGAATAAATTATGGCCACCCTCTCATAAATCAGAGCTAGCCAGCGAATGATTTAACGAAAGTGCAAAATGGCAAGCGGACATCATGCCTTTTATCATTGGAAGTGACACGCGAGGGCCTCTGAAACTGAGGGCCGAGTATTTTTAGAACCTGGTTGCAATTACCTGTCCAAGAGTACTCATAAATCGGTCTTGCATCGTCAATTGCTACAATTACAAACAGTGCTGAGGAGAAGAACCCTGATTTTCATGTAGATAAGGCAAGGAATTTGGCCACGCCCGCTTAACACTGGAAAACTCGACAAGATATCACGAGCTGCGTATAGTTTGCTTTGGGTACGGAATTGTAGCGTGATGCAGCTTACGGAATTCTGAAGACCGTCGCGATAGCCTGCCAAATGCCAGATTTGTGCAGCCTGGTGTCATTATAAATAGGCCATTCTACAGCCTGCCTGCCCACCAGGAAGCCCATTTAGATCCGTCGATGAATGATGTCAGCATGTAATTTGTCAAAATACCCGAAGTTTTGAGATCGCTGATATCTGCATTATGTTTGTTACCTCCTCTGGCACCAGTAACAATCGGCAATGCTGAGGCAGCTGACAATCACTATTTGACGATTTATAATGGCAGGCTACAGAATAAAAAAACATGACTTTGCTACTCAGGTGTCGATGGGTGTAGCAGCGTGGGGTGGTAAGGTATTAGCTCAATGCTTGAGTTAACAGTCGGGCCTAAATATACATTGGCAGTTCCAGAACGTGGCTTAACGTCCAGAGAGTATGGAAACCAGAGGTAAGATGGCAACCAAATAACTCGTTTAGGCCACAGCGTTCTTCACTCAATGTAATTAGAGGATGGTATATTATCACGAAGTAGAGGTTGCAGCATACGCAACTAGCTTGTGTTGCTAACTGTATAACATTTTCAGTCATTTACGTTTGCAATAACTCCAACAGTTTGTGGTCTGGTTTGTGGCCACATAACAGTCGATACGTGGAAGGTGAACATAATAAAATGTATGCCGTTTGTTTGCAGACATTTTCAAAGTAAACGTTTAAGCATCAATGTTTTGATTCTCATTTAGGCTACTGTGCGAACGTGAGATGATTGGCTAATTGTGATGGTCATAATGAATCTCTTGAAAGCATGATGTATTATGAACAAAACTTTTACTAAAGAATGTGGCCTACTGCGATTCTACCTACGAAAACTAATCAAGAGTTAAAGAGGAAATCTAAAGAAACTGAAACGTTCGAAAACAATGACCTCTTTTCATGCGAATGCTTCTGAAGATCAATCAGTCCTCCATGACAGATGAATCAACTAGTACGGAGTCCATCAGGGATCAGTATTAGGGAGTTACGATGGTTCTTCAGTTGCCTTTACTGGAATTACTTTCAACCTGCATCCGGTTAACCCGCCAATGATGCTAATCAGCCACCTTTAGTTTAAAGAGTGGAACCACTAAATGCACTTGCCATCTTTTTACTGTTTCAAAAACTTCCGCAATAGATTGCCATGCAGCTGAAAGAGATAGCGAATTGATTAACTTTTAATTACTTCACCAAAATACAGAAGT
Organism: Cristatella mucedo; assembly: GCA_009760855.2. Classification (NCBI taxonomy): domain Eukaryota; kingdom Metazoa; phylum Bryozoa; class Phylactolaemata; family Cristatellidae; genus Cristatella; species Cristatella mucedo. The sequence continues at coordinate 1,270,982 of WPIO01000039.1, read as the reverse complement.
CAGTACAAAATGATCAGTTTTTATGGAGCCTCCATTCCGTAGTGACACTGAACTAGAGATGGTGGCTATGTCCTAAAACATGCCAATGCGGAAGCAGTAGACTAGTGCTAGTCAATGATGCTTTGTTTTACTTGAACGGCGGGACGGCCATCTATTAATACCTACTACAGAGCTTCATTTAGTCTTCACCAAGTTATGCTCACTTATTTTAGGGTTGCGTATTTTAAGATCATTTTCTGGCTTCAGTCCAGCAAACCGAGGTACTTCCTGAAGTGGTTAGTCATCGGAAAAATCAATCTACTCACTGTAGTTGTCTGGCAATGTGTCATACCTAGCATTAGTACTTTGAAGAACATGTTTCCAGCTCGACAAGGTCAAAAGCCCTTGAAACTGTTGTTGCATGTCTTGATGCAGCGACTCACTTAAGAGGTTCACGATGATGCTATACACCCGATAAGTCGGCCACAGGAGCGTTTGCCTCGTCCTTGAAAATCGTCTTTGTAGTGCTGATGTATGATCAGACGGCGAAAATTATCATTGTCTGATTGGCATACAGTCCGTTGAGGTATAATTAGAAGCTTTGATAGAGATTATATATATATTGCTAAAAATATTCTTTACGAAAGTTCGCATACCAGAGGATCCACTATTATCTTCACATTTTGACGGTATTTACCATTTTTCACTGTCTCTATCACAAAAAGCAAGCAGCTCAAAATAAATAATTTTTGGCCTCGAGTTATAATGCAATAAGCTTAACGGAACATGTAATTTTACATTGGGCAGTAATAATTAAGTATCTGTCTGGCATCGAGCCATTTACCATGAAAGTAGAGAAAGTCCGTCGTGCCGATTATAATGTACCAGGCAAGTGAAAAGATTCGTGTACACAGGAGACCACTAGACAACGATGTTAACTAGAGGTATTAACATGTACGTTTAACCTTCACATTTAGCCTCGTTTCTCGCAATTGTAATGCATCCTCTTCCTGGAAAACACTTAGTCCGACCACCATGTGACCAAAATGCTATGTTGCCGTGCCTAGATCCATGTAATGTCTCTAAACCTTTTACGAACCTTGACTAAAAAGGGTGGCATCACTTGGCCCGCACTAAATTCATTTCCAACGTCAGCTCTTCAATCATATGAGCCTATATAAGGTGATAATCATTGAGCCTATATAAGGTGATTTGTGAATCTTCAAAGCACCGGCAACTTGGAGCCCTCAGTGTTTGCGAGAAGCCTAACGTTGCTGACAGGTAAATCCATGCTTAGCTGTCAAGATCATCCGGTTCAAGATGCGGATAAGAATTTAACTGTTCCTCTTTTAGACAATAACGAATGATTTTTCTACTATACCAACATTTAATGAAAATTCAACTTTCGCTTCAAAGTGTGTTCAACTGCAGTTGCAACCCTCGTTTAGCGTGTAGCAGTGGATTGTCCTGAGAGCTTACGAGTAGGCCGGTTTTACCTTTCGTTTAATCGTAAATCTCCGTTCTTGTATTTTAGCTTACTTGGCTGCTCAAACGAAAGCCATGAGATCACGACCGACCATTCAGAACTAGATAAAACGCTTATTAAAAAACGAATCATTCATGGCTAAGTTATTCTACGTTTTTGACGAAGACTTACGTAAGCTGCATGTTTAGTTTCGCATACTTACTGAGTTCTCGGCTTTTCATTTTACAATGGAAATCACCCGTTCCTCATGCTGCCTAGCTTTCTAGTTCTTAAATACAAAATGGTTAGCTACTTTACTAATCGTTTCTATTCATAGTAATGTCATGTAAAACTTATCATGCTTGATAAACAAACAACATGAATGACATGGTTAGGGGTAACATGAACAGGGTCAGCTTGCCAATGTGATAAGTGGCAGCATGCACAGTGTCAGCACGCATAAGCACATCAAGGACGAATCACTGGGACCCACTAAATGCTGTCCTAAATAGGTGTGTTTTTTGAGTTCTTTTTAAATCTGATCAAGTCAGGGGATGTTCTGACGCAAGTCGAGAGGGAGGTCCAGGCTTTTGGAGCATACGAACTACATGCACGGTCTCCAAAAGATTTGAGGTTTGTACGAGGTATTGGTAGACTGTTGAATTCAAATAAGCGGGTGGTACGATGCTTGACCTGGTGGGGGAGTAGATCTGACTGACAGGCTGGAGCCAGAAAATGAAGTGACCTAAAAGTGAGCGACAAGACCTTGAAGTCAATCTGTTGCTTGACTGGTAGCCAGTGCAAGTCGGCGAGGAGTGGTTTGATTTGGAAACTGTGACGCTCACGACAGACGAGCCTAGCTGCCGAGTTTTACACCCAGCTGTAATCGCATGATCGCACATGCCGGCAGGCCAGTAAGAAGTGAGTTGCAGAAGTAGCGACAGGATGTCAAGAATGCACGAACCAACTTAGACGTGGTATCCTTATCTAAACAAGCCCGAATTTTAGCAATGTTATGTAACTAAAAACAGGCAGATTTGACTGTGGAGCTGATGTGGTCGTCTAACAACAGGTGGCTTTGGAACATGACCCCTAGATTTTGAGCTAATTCAACAGCAGATATGCTGGCAGAGCCAATTTTGAGCATAAGTCTTTCGAATATCTGAATCACACCGGGTTTGCCCATGACTAGTAAGTTAGTTTTATCATAGCTTAGTTTTAGGAAATTTGCTGCAATCCATGTACGGATGTCATCAATACACGCATCAAGTGAGTTTAGAGAATTTGAGGTGCTCGAAGGCTGGGAGGGATGACAGCAAAGGTACAACTGAGTGTCATCCGCATAGAAGTGAAAGCCTAGATTGTGCTCGACAATCACATAAGCAAGAGGGAGAGAATAAACCGTGAAAACAACCGGACCCAGCACGGAGCGCTGAGGTACGCCATATTTCAGAGGTACCTCAGATGATATTTCTCCATTCACGTCAATACCCTGGAGTCTCCCACTAAGATAGGACCTGAATCATTGCAGAGCAGCTCCTGTGATGCCCAGCTAAGATGAGAGGCGCTCTAGAAGAACTTTGCGATCGATATTATCAAAAGCTGCCGAAAGATTGAGCAAAGCAAGCAGAGACACTCTACCCATGTCTGCATTCCTAAGTAGATCGTTGTATACCCTAAGCAATGCTGACTCTGTGGAGTGATTAGCTCTAAATCCAGACTGGAACTTACTAGCAAGGTTTGAAGTTTTGATATATGTGTTTAGCTGGTCCGCCACGATCCGTTCTAGTGTCTTTGATATGAATGGTAGAAGGGAGACTGGGTGGTAGTCGCTCAAGTTCTCTCGGTCTAGTGTCGCTTTCTTGAGAAGCAACCTGACTATAGCTTTTTTGAAAGGTGCTGGGACATGACTTGAAGCTAATTCCATATCAATGATGTTAGTCATGTATGGCAGGAGCAGATCAATGCAACGTAGGAGTAGGACAGTGGGAATAGGGTCCAGAGTACTTGTTGTCTTCTTTGATTAAGATACGAACTACAGGACTAGTAAAACAAGTGAATTGCTTAAATGTAGACATTAAGGTGCAGCCAGAAATCGGGGAACAGCATTCTAATGGGAATGTTGTCATCGCAGGGATGGACTCCCTGATCTCGTCTATCTTCTGCAAAAAGAATCGAGAGAGGCGATTGGGTAAATCATCACAAGGATCATGAGGTAAGGAGCTAATCTGGGAGCTGTTGAGGAGATGGTTGATCGTCGACGTCAGCATTTTTGGACAGTGCATCTGTGATTCAACAATGTTCTATAGAAGCTAGATTTGGCCTTTGCTAGACATTAGATGTTGTTGACTAAGATTGTCGACATGTGTTCCACAGTCAAGGAACACTCTAGCAATAGCTTCTGCGGCAAACAATCTTTAAGGGTAGCAGTAGAACGGCTAATGATTTGGCCAGAAAGAACCTGGGGGCACAGGTAGGCTGCAACGTAAGTGGCAATTCAGCTAATTAAGACAGAGTCAAACCCTGGTAGTCTTGCTGGTCAGCGAAAGAACTGTAATCTGTATGTGACGATTAGGTGATTGTGACAGTAGGTATTTCAGTGATCAAAAGGGATACAGTCATTTTATCAATACTTTCAATAGGTAGAAACTAACGAAAGAAGACACCTACTGTCCTGGCATATGGTGAAGGTCATACGAAAAAATCACGAATTCCAAGAAAATAATCTTCCAGACCAGCAAACGATGATTTAGTCCCATTTGTGGGCTTTAGTTATGTCTTGGTTTAGTGGAAAGAAGCTTGCTACCGCCAGGAATATTTTTTCTGTAAGGCAATCATTCAGTTCACCAGTAGATGCAGCATATTGAGACGCTTTTAATGACAGGTAAAGCTGATTATCATAAAAAAGATGATAGATTATAGATATAATTTATCATCTTTTTAGAAGATAGATGATGATGCTTAATTCCCAATTTACTTCCATGCAAGTTTTAGCATAAATGGAGAACATGGAGGCACACAAGCAGACACTTGTGGTACTCCACAGGTGACTGGTCAGTATGTCACTTGATCCCCACAAGACACACATTGCAACGATCACCATTGTAAGATTTGAACCACCACTGAAGCACCTTGTCTGCCAGGCCCATAGGTTGTCCTACATCGTTAAAGAAGCCTCTCACCTTTACAGGATTCTGCGATCACAAATTCTAGTTGCCAATCTTGACTATTTCAACTTTTTGCTCAGACGCATCAATATAATTGTATTATAAGTAAATTACTTGTGTATCGTAAGACAGGGATTTTCATCTCGGGTTGTGTTAAAGTAATCCCTAAACCACAATTAAATATTTGGGATTGTAAGTGATAAAGAAATTATACTTGTGTAAATAACTATATGCATTGCACAAGGAACTTCACAAGTTCTGGGTTCGGTTTCACATGCTTACTGAGCTGTCAACTTATCAGTTTACAAACACATTTCATGTTCCAAAGTGATCCTTCATAAGACGACTGAATCAGCTCCACATTCAAGTCTGCTAACTTTAAGCTACATAATGACGCTAAAGTTGGGGCACGCTTAGATTGGGATATCACGCACGCTTAAATTGGTCCATGCATTTTTGACATCCCGTCTCCACTTTTGTATAACACTGCTTGCTAGTCAAACGGCCTTGTAATCAGGCCCTTAAAGCAAGCACTCAACCCTGCAGCATGGGTTATCTGTCACGAGCTTTGCAGTTGCCTCATCATTTCGATTCTTACCTCATGACTTGCACTGACTCCCTGTCAAGCATCGTGTCGACTTTAAGTTTTGTTCAATCTCTTTCAGGTCGCTTCATTCTTTGGCTCCAGCCTAACAATCAGATCTGCTGTCCCACCAGATTAACCATTCTACCACCAGCCTTTCGAAATCCAAGTTGTTCAACTATACTTCGTTCAAACCTCAAATCCTTTGGAGACCGTGCCTTTAGTTTTTATGTTGCGATAGGCAGGAACTTACTTCCGACTTGCGTTACTACATCTCCTGACTTGACGAAATTTGAAGCTAATAAAAGACGCACCTATTCGTCACAGCATTTAGTGGGTCCCTGTTTTACGACCTTTATATGCTTATGCATACTGACATTGTGCATGCTGCTAGTACCAATACTTGCATGCTGACCCTTTGCATTTCACCCCATTTTCATTTCACCATTTCACAAGTATTATTAATGTTATTTATCAAGCACGCTACTGCTTACCACTCCGCCGTGATTCCTTTCCATCAATTTTAGTGAGCGCATGAACAGATTAGGTTCTCTGAGGTCGTTTTATGAAGTGTATTATTATTGTTATATGTATCATCATCATAATGAATTTTCAGGCCTTCTTTAACCGTGTAATGGAATGATCGTCCTCACCTGCATTAGCGTTTGAAAAGACTTTTATCCCAGAGTTATGTGAATAAACTTATGCTTACGACTGCAATAAGAGGTGTGATCTAATAAGTAAATAATAACCTATCCTTAAGGCTAATTTCACATGATCGAAAGCATTCATGGGTTTCAAAGGTAAGCTCCTGACCAGGGAGCTTTTTCGTATTGTAAAGAAAAAGTTGAACCCTAGTGGAATTTGGATGACGGTGGTGGCAAAGTTTAACACGGAAATAAAAGGTGGCGGCTATTAAGATTAAGCTAGCTCACGGTGAATTTTAAATAGGGATCGTATTGTGTCGCTCTTGTAAGTGATAGTCGCTTAAATTGACCTTGTAGCAATCTTGTTATGACATATAAAGAGAACCCTAAGTTAATATGGAGATATTAAGTGGAAAGGTTTTGCGACTGTTAGTGTTAAAGTTTAAGTTAGGAGAGCTGCTTTGTAAGCTGTTGATTATCAAATAATACTTGATGACTGATATGGCTATACCAGGGGCTCTAGGAGCATTGCCAAACGACTGCAATTCGATAAAACAACGCCTTAATGAGCCGTTCATCTGCTTTTCGGAGCTAAAGCTGTAAATACCTTAGGAATAGCAAGGTAATTCCCGCAAATCTTAAATTATCTGTAGCAAGATTTTTATTGACCTGCAAATATTTTAAAAACCTATTCTAATTCACGAAGAGGAAGCTTGGCTTCATTTGGCTACACATTTGGATTAGCTAGATGCTATGCAAATGATATTGTCGTAATAGATCTCAAGAGAATCAAAATCCAGCTCGGCTAGTTTACACTCTAGTAAGTTCTATTTATTTTGAGGTCAAGTAGCGTATTAATTTATTGCTATAATTTTTGAATGTAAAAGAAATAAGTCTTCTTTTTGTGTTAACAAGTCCTTGAATATAATTCTCAGTAATAAGCGAAGTTATTCGATAGCACATGTTGAAATTTTTCTACCAATCACTGAATCATGTAGAAATATTTTCATTTAAAGATAATATTTCAGTATGTCAGCTATGTACCTGTACCGTTGACTGATTTGTGTATTTTACAATTAACGACTGCCAAGTAATTCCTGTTTAGAATCTGGGGGTATTTGTGATGCCTCTAGAATAAACTGTCACTAATTCAGTTCGATGCCGTAATGGTCAGGGCATTCTCAAGGAACATTACCGGTCTTAACAATAAATGGCTGGACTCATCTCGTGACACGTCGGCTGCTCTCCTTGGTACCAATTGCGCACTTGAGCTGCACTCTCGCTTCTTGATGCCGCGCTTCAAGCCTTTGTACTGCTACGATGTCAGTCCTCTGCCTCTCTTCCCAGACTGGTTGGCGTAGGCATTGCTTGTATCTTCACGAAATTACACTCGTGGCAAGAGTTTACTCGTTATGCCAGTTTTTGGCACATTTCAATCAAAGCCTTGTACAGGTTTACAAGAAATCTTTTAGCGGAAGGAGATAGTTTTTTAATTGAACCACATCTACACAGGCCTCACAATGGACTGTTTTTCTTATACACGAAATCCGTCGTGACACATTTAGTAACTATGCTTAGAAGTGACGAACAGACACACTAGGCTCTGAGTGCCTCAGTCAAGATTAGTTGTGGAGATGATTCTAACACGATACGAATAGTTTGATCGTGTGTGAGCTGTCTCGATAGCCTATCCGAGGCAGCATTAGTGCAGCTGAGTGCCGTCATGAATGTGTCAGTCTGCAGCCCGCCCACCAAGAAGCACATTAAGAGACGTTGATTAATGATGTCAGCACACTATTTTTCACCACACCTTTAGTTTGGGGATCGCTAATATCCTCATGGTGGTTTTCATCACTTTTGGCACTAGTAACCATCAGCAATGACAAAGCAGCTGATAATCACTTTTTTGCGATTTAAAGTGGCTGTAAGGCTACGAAACGGAAACGCGGGACTCCGACACCCAGGTGTCAATGCATATCACAGCCTGGGGCAGTAAGGTTTTAGCTCATTATTTAAGTTACTAGTAGAGCCTGACGACGCATTGGCAGTTCCGGAATGCGGCTTAGCCTGCACAGAGTGACAGCCTCAATTGATCAAGGGTAGGATTGCAACCAATTAAGTAAACTCGTTCAGTAGACAGCTTTGTTCGCTTATAATATTTAAGGGCCTAGAAAGAGATTGAGCTCTCTGAGGGTGCGTTATCATAGGTATTACTATTATTATATTATAAAAATGGCTAATAATCACGATGCTGAGATCGCAGCACATGTTTTTAGTTTTTTTCTCTAATTATTTGACATTTTTAATTATTGAAGTTTGCAGCTCCTTCAATTTATTGTAGTGTGGCTTGTTATCATCCAACAGTTGATAAACGGAATGTATCTTAAGGTATTTGTGTGAACACATTTCCACGCTAAACTGGAGGGCTTCCTGGTTTTGATGTCTCTTTTCAAACACCCTGCACAACGAGAGAAACTTTAAATTCCAATAGTCTTTATAAACATCTTCAAAGCTTAATGTATTGAGAACAATCGCGTTATTAAAAATATGACCTACTGCAATTCTACCTGCACGGCCTTAATAAAAATGGAAGACAAAATCTAAGTTAGTTGTAGCAGTATAAATCACGATATCTGTTTATGCGAAGGATTCCGAAGTACAAACACTCCTACCTGAAAGATGCATCTGCTAGTACAGCAGCAATCGGGGAGCACTTATTGGGAGAGCTACGATGGGTCTGGAGTTGCCTTTACAGGAATTACTTCCGACCAGCAGGTGAACTTACTGTTGGTACTAATCGTCAAATACCTGTTCGAAGAACGGGAGCATCAAAAGCATCAGCATTTCTTGGACCACTTCACCGACTTTTAACGCAACTCGCAATGGTACTCAATCACATAACAATAGAATCAGAAGGTTATAAGGAAGTAAGCTTAGAGGTTCATATATTTTCATATTTGGCAGTAGTAATTGTTTTCGTTTCAGGCATTGAAACAATTTCTAGGAAATTGAAGGAAGCTCGTACGCCACTTATTAAATGCCATTCAACCACGAGTGTTCATGTAAAAAGAAGACTGCTAGACTACAAAGTGAACTAGAGGGGATAACACGTTAGTTTTATCTTTACGTTTGGTTTCGTTAACTGACAATGTTAAGGCATCCTTCTAATTGAAATTTCTTAGTCCGACACCGTGTGCCCTAAAGGCTATGGGGCCGTACCTATATGCTTGTAATGTCTCCAAAGCGTCTTATAAGCCTTGATTGCAACAGTTGACATCACTAAGCAGGCACTAAACTCACCTCCAAAGTCAGCTCTTCAAACGTTTGAGCCTACTTAAGGCGAATTGCAAATCTTCGAAGCATCACCAACTTGGAGCAGCCGGGTTTTTCAAGAATCTTGATGGAGGTGATAGGTAGACCCATTGTTAGCTGTCGCGATCGTCAGCTTCAAAAAGCATTAAGCTATGTAAGAGTGCTATCATTGTAAGATCGTAAATCACTTCATTACTCTAAAAATTTTAAGCGAGCTTTCAACTTTCGCTTCTCAGTGTGTATAACCAAAGTTAGAAACCTGGTTTTAACGTACAGTAGTGAATTATCTTGAGAGCTCATGAGCAAGCTGGTTTCACCTTCCGTTGTATTATAAATTACTTAACCTGTGTTATCCTGTGCTGGGCTGCTCAAATGATATTCTTAAGACCATGACTGACCATTCAGAATTAGATACAGTCTTAGTAACAGACGAATCTTGCACGACTAAGTCATTCTTTATGCTGCAGGACGACTTACATAAGCTTCTCATTCAGTTTCGCACACTTACTGAGGTGTCGTCTTTTCATTTCACATTGAAAGTCACAGTTTCATCGTCTCTTGCTGCCTAGTTTTCTGGTTCTTAAAAATTAAAATTAACTCATTTTCTAATTTCTTCTGTTCGCGATAATGATGTGTAAAACTGTGCGATATCTCCGTCTGTTAGTCCTCAATTCCAAACTGATGAAGTGGGTGTTGCACTGGAGAGCTTTTAATAGCACAGCCCAATGCTAACCGGCTTTTATTTACGGATTCTGTAGCCTACTGACTTCATGTCACGCAACAAATAGAAATTGATAAGCAATGCTGAGTCACAAGGGCTAGACTGGTAAGGACCGGCGTAGACTTTGCCCCGCAGGTCAGGCAGAAACCGTTTAATGAGGTTGCTGCAAGACAGTAGATGTGGTTAACTAAAATTGTGGAAGTGAATTCAACAGTCGAGGAACTTTATGGCAAATACTTCTAAAGCCAGCGATCTTTAAGGTCTGCAGTGAAACGGCTAATGTTTTAGCCAGGAAAAACCTGGAGTCACAAGTAGGCTGAAATGTAAGCGGCAGTTCAACGAGTTGAGACGGAGTCAAGCCCTGGTGGGCCATACTTGTCAGCCAAAGAACTGTACTCTGTATGTGACGATGGGGTGATCGTGACAGAAGGTCTTTCAGCGAAGTAGACGCAAGACAAAACCTCTGTTATTCACGAATAAGCTTTGTAGCTACACAAGTTTTAGCAAATGCGGCTGGCTTTATTCGGTGGCCTTGCCAAAATAGATCAGAATAATCTAGATTAGACAAAACCACTGATGTGGGTACATTTTTGCACGCTTTCGTCGAGCAGTAAGGCCATGATTATAGATACAGATAGGACGTGATTGCTCGCTGTGGCTACAGTAATTTTATCGATACTTTCGAGACGTTGAAAAATAATTAGAGGACACCTACATTCCTAGCACACGGTAAAGCTCGCACTGCAGAATCACGATTTTGAAGAACTTACTCTTCTAGTCCAGCCAAAAGATTACTTAGTCATATAAATAGGAGTTTACTTACGTTCTGGTTCAGTGGAAAGAAGTGTTTGGCCCTGGAATCAATTGTGTGCAAGGCGAGCATTCAGTTCAGCAGTTGATACAGCTGTAGTTCGTATGTATGCATTGTATGCAGGCTCCTCTGATAAGCCACTGGTGAGCTGTTAGAAGCACCACCGAGAGGGGCCGGTGCACTGCTGTGGTCCGCCTATGATGTGGCATGAACACAGGCCGGTAACCAGCTGGTGGCCAGATGGTGGATTCACCATCAGGGTCGGCCAGTGCACAGGTGTGGTCGATGAATGATTGGAGTCGACCAGGGGACAGGAGAGTCGTGTGAAAGTAGGGGCCTAGGGAAGCCGTGCGCTCTTGGGCTCTGTGCATTGGGAAAAAAACTGTCGGTGTTGGTAATCGGCTGGCTCTCTGCTGCGCGACCAAAATACAGCAGCATATTCCAACGGTTTAACCAACAGGTGAAGCCGATCAGCAAAGAAGTCAGAGCTGATCGTATCAGCCCATTTCACATTCCGACAGGTTGTAGTAGAAATGGAGAACGGGAAGGCCTAATAATGGACCCTTGTGAGACTCCAAAGTGACGATTGGTTTCCCGTAGCTAAATATCATCACTCCAGTTACAATATGAGCTTCATTGGTTCTCCACTAAGTGCTCCTTAGTGGTGATAGTTTCATGATTAAATGGAGCAAACATTTTTGTTACTTAAGCTAAGATTTCAGGGCCTCAGCGTTCGAACTTGTGTCTGCATCACATCGCAAGAGCCAAAGAGGAGAAAATCTCTCAGCCTCATTTCACTAGAGTAGCATTGGATTTCTCGACAGCTTAATAGAGTTACTATCTGAAATGACACAATGTAAACAAAGTTTTGTAACTCGCGGTTAATTTGATCGATAGTGCATATTTGGGGTAATTCAAAAACTGACTCACAGTTTTGCAATGGGGTGGAAAGGACCTGCAGCCAGTTCATATGAAAACTTGGCTCACATCCGCATGCCGTATAAAGTAAGAAAAGACTGTCTTGGCTGAGCTCGTCCAAACCGCGTGTGTTGGAAATTTGAAAAGCAGACACAGTCAGAGTCACATGCTAGCAGTGAGGCTTGGAATTATGGCGAGCGTGATTGTGCCATAGGTACTTACACACTAGTCAGTGTGATCTCGCTGTGCGACCACTCTTTATTCTGTTTTTGTTTTGATGTTAGCTCCTTTTCTCAATTGAGATAGCTTGTGCGTGTGTGTATGTGTGTGTGTGTGTATCTCCGTCAGTAACTCCACAAAGTCATTAAGACCACGTCGGTGTTACGCAGGAGAGTTTCGTATAGCCCACTCACAGCCTGAGCGGCTTTCGGTACGCATTCGGTAGCCAACAGACTTCGTCTCACGCAACGAAGAGAAAGTGGGAAGCATAGCAGAGTCAGGAGAGCAGTTGAGGTAGTGAGTAGCATAGAAGTAGCAGTTCAGGACCACTGAAAAAGATGTGCCATAGTCGGCAGTTGGAGAGTAGATGTCGTTGCGTAAGAATTGTGGAAGCGAGTTCCACAGTCTAGGACCTGCAGAGCTAAAGCTTCTGTCGCCAAATGTCTTTAAGCGGAGGAATGGGACAGCTAATTTATTGTCCACACAGGACCTGAGAGCGCGAACAGGCTGAAACTGATGCAGCAGTTCAGCTAGGTACGAAGGAGCCAAGCCGTGGCGGGCCCCAATGTGATGCTTAATGCTCAACCATAATCACATTACCCAAATAAAAGTGGTCCGCTAACAATTATTTATTACGAAGTACTTATCTCCACTACGCTTTCATAAGTAATGACTTTAGATCAGCCAGCTTAGTACTCGGGATCTATAAACATATTCTATAAGCTGGTACAAGTGTAGATCGTTATCATTCGCTTAAGTCTACTATCTAAGGTTCCTGATTGTTTCACAGATCTGAAAAGGATGCGCGAAATTACTTGAATCACAATGGCAAACTGAATGACTCCAGATTTCTCTCCCTCTCTCCCTCTCTCTCTCTCTCTCTGTCTCTCTCTTTCGCTTCCCCTCGCTCTTTCTCTCTCTCTTTTTCTCTTTCTATTCGACTTTATCTCTCAACTTCTCTATCATTATAGCTCTCTCAGTTAGTTCCTTATATCTTGAAACTGTTTTTAAGGAAAGCATCACGTTTCATGATAGCCTCTCAATAATTACACTCATAAAAACTGACTGCATGTCTATACATCCTATGCACGAGCTGTATTTGATATTTATCTTGTGCATGTCAAGCGAGCTTCACATAATTGTAATTACTTAGGCTGCACCGCAGTTGAGGTTTGGAATATGACTCGGGTTTAATCATGGATCGCTACCAGTTATAATACAACGTATTAGCTGCTTTCGGGATGATGAAGTGTCACGGGGTGAGTAAAAGATTAACTTAGTCTTTCTAGAGAGGAATGAGGTGCCAACGCTTAGTTCATGGCTTACTGATACCGTCGAAAACCTGGATAAACCCTTTCTGCCGTTTCGAAAACTAAACACTCAGCTTCAGTCATGCCTGGATTTCAAAGAACCGTGTTATCACCCTAATAATTGAGTTACAGGTGCTAGAACGTAACTTAATTCAAAAACCATGTCGGAACTTGAAGGACGAGGGAGCATTGTTTTGTTAAGCACTCATTCGTATAACTCCAATTAGCAATCTCAGCTAAAGCTGTAACTAGAAATGAGTAGTATGCAATAGTTTTTTTTATTCCCTTACTCTCAGCTCAAGGGGCAGCTTAAACAATACAAATCCTTGATAAATTTCGAATTTTTAAGACTGGTTTCACTCACTTAGGTCATACCCTAAGGAAACCAGAAATAACTCTCCATCATACAAACGGTTTATTAAGTGAACTTGGACGGTCTTTATTTTGTATTAAACTATTGAGCTAACAATTTCACCATAATAACATGAAGCATTGCAAGTGTCCTAAGCCAATAACGGTTTCTATTAGTAATGTCGGTAGCTTCACCCACCATCAAGAGCCCTGCTGACTGTAGTAGTCAATATTACCGTTGAACGCTGTTCGTCTTTGTGTAAAGACAGATGATTCTTCAAAGCAATGAAGCATATTATTTGTCTGGTGAAATGGTTTAGACAAGCAGTAACTGATGTCATTAGTGGAAAGAGAAGGTTATAGTCAAGGTTCTTTAATTCGAATAGTTCACGTAGCTTGACAAGAATTCGGTGCAATGGATGCTGACCCTTAGTATACATTTCCTGAACTCTCGCGGCTTGCGTAGCACCTATGCTAGAGCTGCGACATTCGGAAAACAACGTATCAATGTAAAATGAGAACTAAATTTAGTAAATTGAGAAAACCAAATTAGGCCGTGCATTAATTCTTTTATTTTCCAATAGGTTACGACAAGCCGGTAACTCATTGCAAGATAAACCACTGAAGATTTAAAATGTAGCGAATACATATGATCTTACGGCAATGTTACATCAAAGCGCCTTGCTATCATATTAACATCCCCTTGGGCAGTGGGTCCTTATGGGTAGTCACAAACGTAAGCCTTGGTGTTGAAGATAGTACCATATGGGCAGTTGAGCTTCGTAGGAGATATAAAGGCCGTTGGCTGGAGGAAGCTCTTGCAGTGGTCCACAGTACGGTACGTGCTGCCCTTGGCGAAGCATGAGCAACTCCCTGAAACTGAAGGCATTAAATAGGTTACTTGCATCGGTATCGCTCTTTTAAAGTGGTGCTAGCCGCTGTACAGCAGAGCCACTTTCAGAGATGCACTCGCGTAGCGACTACCTTTGCCGCACTCATAGCCTTCCTTGTTGTCGTCGCTGTCGCCTCCTCAACCACCCAGTGCAGATACGGCTGCTACGAATAGTATGGCGGCTGTGAGCAGAATGGAAATTCGGGCTGCCATTGTCGAAGAGTTGCTGCCTAGCGATACTGAACGGTCCACAACTTCTACCTTAAAGAGCATTGGTTTACGATTAGTGTATGTGGTTGCGAAAGAGCAATCGATAAGGTGACGTTCTTAAGGGCTCACTAGTAATGGCCTGTCATTCCTGTTCGACGGCCTGCTCTGACTTCCAGTCAGGCAACGCATGGAGTTTAAACTTGTGTCACTCACTACTAGTTCTAATTAATTATTTGGCTCCAGTCTACCTATTAGATCTGCTGCCCGAAAAGGCTATGCACCGTAGTCCCTGCTTTTTGGTATCTAACTGTTGACCTCTTCCTCATTCAAACCTCAACTTGTTTGGAGACCTTGCCTTTAGCTTGTAAGCTCATTAAGCTTGGATCGAACTCCCAAATTGAGTCACGACGTAAACCATATACCTGACATGACCACAATTAAAAATGTACTAAAACACAAGTATTTATCACACGATTTTGTAGGTCCCTGTGATGTGACGTTGAAGTACTCATTATTATTTTTTAATGTTGTTGTCATCAGTGTCGGGACGTTGCAGCTCTCTGTTCGCTTAAAAAAGGACCGATCGTCCTGAGATGCACTTAATTTTGAAAGACTTTTACGTAAGAGATTGTGCGAATAAATTTCTGCCTAGGAATGCACAAAGAAGTGAAATACAATTGCTAAGCTATCTTTGAAACTTCTTTCGCATATTCAAAGCAGCCATTTTTTACGATGGGAAATTCTTGACCAGGGAACTTTTCTGTACCAATGAGGAAATTTTAAATACTAGTAGAATTAGGAGGACAGTTGTGGCAGTAATCAGCATAGAAAGAACTTGTGGGGCAGTCACGATTAAGCTAACTCAGAACGAATCTAAACCAGCGCTTGCACTTTTGTAGCACTAGTAAGTGAGAGTCTCTTTAACTGACCTTATCGAAATCGTGATACAATGTATAAAGAGCACTCTAAATAAATATTAAGAGATAAAGCGTTAAAATGTGCCCCATTAGTCTTCAAGTGAAAGGTAAGAGAACTATTTTGCTTGCCATCGACAATTTAAAGCTACTTGAAGGCAGGCATGGCCTCACCTGTAAGGACAGAGCCAATCAACAAAAATTCAATAAAAAGCAACGCCCAAATGAGCCGTTCATTTCTGTTTTGTTACTAGTTTTGTAGATACCCAATGAGTAGAAATATTATCGCCACAGCTCTTAAATAGACTGTACCACTTGCATTTATTGTCTAGTATGTTTTTGAAAGCTAATGTAATTGACAAAGAACCATCTTAGCTTCAATCGGTTACTCATTTGGATTTACTTGAAGCTTTGTAAACGCTATCGCCATTACAGATCTTAAGAGAGTAGCAATAGGACTATGTTAGTGTAAATATTTACATGGTTCTGTTTGCTATCAGGTTTAGTAACATATGCATTTTTTGCTGAAATTTCTTAATCAAAACGAGAGACCGCGCTTTTTTTGAGCTAAACGATCCTTAAATATCGTTCTAAGTAACAGGCAAAAGAAGTCAGTAGCACCTGCTGCAACTGTCTAACAATAGCTTGGTGAGCCGTGATGGCGCACTAGGTAAAGCGGTTGCTTTTCATGACCTCGGAACAAAGGCCGTGGGTTCGATTCCTGCGGTGAGCGATCCTGTATCGCCGCAGCAAGTGATGGTGATAGCCGTGAAGGCTCTTCTGTCGCTATACAAAAGAGGCTGTTTAGTCAGCTAGGATTTTTTTAGGATTAGCTGCATTATTGAAATTTATCTTCAGTTTAAAAACATCATTATTTAAGTATGTAGTAAATGTCTTTATTGTATGGGGAAATTTGTGAATTTTAATTTCTACGGACTGCCATGTCATTCTGCTTCGGGAGCTTAGGTCATCTGTAAGACACAGGCAAACACAATAAACTGTATCAGATCCAGATCAGTACTTTAATGGTCTGAGAATTCTCAAGGAACCATACCGGTCTCAATAGTGAATAGCTGGACTTGTCTAGTGACGCATCCTGCAGCTTTCGTTGCTATGACACAAGCACATAGGCTGTATTCTCGCTCCTTGATGCCAAGCCAAAGCCTCTGAACTCCTATCAGATCAGCCCAGTGCCTCACTTCCCGGACTAATAGACACGGGGGTTGCTAGGATCATCATATAACCACACGCTTGGCTAGCCTTTGCTCGTTCACAAGTGTTTTGGCAAGTTTTCAGCAATGCCTGACACAGGATTGTAATTAATCTTTCGGTCGCTGGCGCTGATACTTTTACTGCTGCACAATGTCTGCAGAGGCTTCACGTCAAGCTACATGACGACCTACACTGGCTACCAGTCAAGGAACGGATCAAATTCAAGGTTTTTTCGCTCACTTTTAGGTCACTTCATTCTTTGGCTCCAGCCTATCTCTCAGATCTGCTCCCCACTAGGCCAATCATCATACCACCCGCTTTCGGAATCCAATAGTTTACCAATACCTCGTACGAACCTCAAATTAATTGGAGACCGAGCATTTAGTTTGTATGCTCCCAAAGCCTGGAAATCACTCCCGACACGCTTCACAACATCCCCTGACTCAACAACATTTAAAAAAAACTAAAAAACACTTATTTAGGACAGCATATAGTGGATCCCTGTCATTCGTCCTTCATGTGCTTATGGGTGCTGACACTGTGCGTGCTGCCATTAACCACACTTGCATGCTGACCCTGTGCATGTCACCCTAACCTTTTCGTTCTTGTCGTTTATCAAGCATGAACTGATTTAGCATTCAATCGTTAATCCCTTTGCAGCAAATGTAAAGCACCTAGAATAAGACTGAGTTTTCTGAAGGCGCTTTATCAAGTGCATTATTATTATTAGCTTTTTTCGTATGCACGCAATTCTTTGCCACGCATGCAATAACTATGCTTAGGATCCACAAACTAAGGTAGTAATGAATGGTACAATCTCCGAGGGATCTCAGCTTGGAAAGAAGAACTTCTAACCAGCTAGAGTCAGATGAGTAAGCAGTATGGGTGATATTCCAAAAGGTACTTATTTATACCGATAGGTCGAAACAAGAAAATAAAGGTTCCTAAAACTGATTGACAGGAGTCTTGATGTCGATGAAATTGTCTCGGAGTTAGTACAAGTGAGTTAGAAGTGTTGCAATGCCTTAGATGCGATCTACAAAATAGACAAGCTTAGCAGCGGCATGCTTTGTAGTTGCAACAACCCTGATTGTGCTACTGATAAAACGTATAAGGAGAGGTTTAGATAAGTCTAGACGGGATCTAATGCATTGACTAATTTGACTACTGCACGTTTATTTAAGAGCTTATGAATTCCTAAAATGTTAAGTAGCCAAAAGTAAACAGACCTGAGGTGTTGCTGGGCTCATTTCACACGAGCTAATTTTTTACCAACTGATCCAGTAACCAGGCCGAGATATGCTGACATAACCAAAACTAATATCCAAAACTGTATCAATAATATATTAAAATGAATAATACTTCTGATCGACAATAGGTTGCCTGTAGCTAAATATTATGGCTCCAGTGATTGTACAGTATTCAATGCTGCACCACTAAGTGATCATTGAATGTGAGGGTTTCACGATTAAATTGAGCCGACATTTGTTTAGTTGACTTCAATCAAGATCCTAGCGTTTGAACTTGTGCTTGCATCACATCACTAGAGGACGTCAAGTACTACATTAATTCGGAGCAGTCAAAGAGGAGAAAGGTCTTAGCAGCCTGAGACCAGAGGTAACTTTAGGTTTCTCAACAGTTTAGTAAAGTTTTATAAATATCTGCGATCAAAAAATGGCTAACGGAGGAAGTTGCTCAAGGGATGACTAGTCTTATCGAAGTGGCATGTGGAGGGTCATTCTAAAACAGACTGACAGGCTTGCGACTTGGTGAAAAGCAACACAGGCCAGCTCAAATGAATAATTGGCTCACATTCTCAGGCAATAAAGCACGAAACGTTCATCCAGGCCAAGCTCGTCTCCACCTCGTTTGCTGAAACATTTACGATGCATAAACATCTGGCCACATGCAAGCTGGGATGCTAGTGAAGGAAACAAGCTTGATTGCCCTATAGCTCCTTACATACTTGTCGATGCAATCCTGTTGTGCTACCATTATCTACGCAGTTTTTGAAGTAATCTCAGCTCCGTTTGCCTATTAAAAATAGTTCACACTAATGTCAAGCTTAAAGCTCAATAACAATCACATTATCCAAAGAAGAGTGGGCTGCTTCAAGTTATTTAATACTAACTAGTTATCTTCACAATTCTAATTGCTTGCTATGTGTTAACTAAAAACGCAATACCTATAAAAATGGATACTGCAAGCTTATAAAAGAGTAAATTACTAGCTTTACCAATTGACTACTATCTTACGTTATTAATAATAATAATAGTAATAATGTACTTGATAAAGCACCCTCAGAGAACTCAATCTCTTTCCAGGCGCTTTACATTTGCTGCAAAGGGAAATTCAATTGAATGGTAAGCAATATAATGCTTGATAACCAACATAAATAACATCGTTAGGGGTGACATGCACAGGGTCAGCCTGCAAATGTGGTTAGAGGCAGCATGCACAGTGTCAGCACGCATAAGCACATGAAGGACGTATCACAGGGACCCACTAAATGCTGTACTAAATAGGTGTGTTTTTAAGTTCTTTTAAAATGTGGTAAAGTCAGGGGATGTTCGGACGCAAGTCTGGAGGGAGTTCCATGTTTTGGGAGTATACAAACTAAATGTACGGTCTCCAAGAGATTTGAGGTTTGTACGAGGTTTTGGTAGACTCCTGGATTCCAAAAAACGGGTGGTACGATGCTTGACCTGGTGGGGGAGTAGATCTGACAGATAGGCTGGAGCCAAAGAATGAAGTGACCTAATAGTAAGCGACAAAACCTTGAAGTCAATCCATCGCTTGACTGGTCGCTAGTGCAGGTCGGCGAGAACTACTGTGATGTGGCAACTGGGACACTCAAGACAGACAAGCCTAGCTGAGGAGTTTTGCACCAGCTGTAATAGCCTGATTGCACGTGCCGGTAGGCATTCTTAATTATGAAATAATGATCAGTCTGATATACATGCGTAATCGCTTAAATCACCAAAGCAAATTCAATCACACCCAATCTCTCTCCCTTTATATATATTCTCTCTCTCTATATATATATATACGAATATATTTATCTATATATATGTGTATATATACATATATATATATCTCTCTTTCTGTTTCGCGCTATCTCTGTCCACCTCTATGAGCATCAAAATACCTCTCTCAAGCTATGTATGGTATATTTAGGCTTTTTTTAAGGAAAGCTGCGAGTTTCGTGATGGCCTCTCACCTTTCATACTGAAATAAAACTAATTATATGTCACTGCATCCTAAACATAAGCTTCATTCGATTTTTATCTTGTGGTTGTCAAGCGAGCTTCAAATAATTGTACTTACTTAGCCTGTACCGAAGTTGACGTTCGCAATATGATTCTTCATGTACGGCTATGGGTTGAAGCATGAATGGCCACTAGTGATCTTGCGAAGCCTTGACAGGTCTTGATTTTTGTAAGACTTTTTTCAAAGATCCAGTTTGCATCTTGAGGAAATAAAAGTACCGATCTATTTAGGAAAGATTTATTTAGTGAACTGTGACGGTCTCTAACTGTACTTAATTAATGCAGTGGCAACCAAGTTATGTCTGATCAAGGATCAGCACAGAGCTAATAATTGTATGCTATTTAAATTATTAAGTATTTTAAGTGTGCGAAGCAAGAACTAGTTCCCATTAGTAATGTCATCAGCCGAACTGGCCATAGAAAATACTGCAGACTCCATTAATCATCATTGTGGCGGCTCAACGCTGTTCGTCTCTATGCAAATACTAAAGATTCTTATAAAGAATAAAGCATATTATTTTTCTGGAATCATGTTTTAAGAAAGTGGTGACTATTGTCACTGGTGAAGGGATATGTTTATAGTCAAGTTCTCGTAGTCCTATTGTTAAAGTATCATATTCCCTGAAAGGAACTCAATGCTTTGAATTATTTACTCTATAATTATCCTTCTGTACTCTCAAGTCATGCCAAGCACTCATGGTACAGCTACGACATTCGGCAAAGACATATCAATACTAAATCAAAACTGAATTAATTACATAGATGAAATCAGATTAGATCGTGAAATAAGTCTTGTATTTCTCAATAGTTTTAAGCAAGCCAGTAACCTGCTGCAAGATATACCACTGCAGATTTTAAATGTATCGAATATATATGATCTTTCAGCAGAATTACTGCATTGTGCCTTGTGATGCTGTTAACATCCATTTGGGCAGCAGGTCCAGTGTGGGTAGCCACAAACTCAGACCTTGATGTTGAAGACAGTACCATGAGGGCAGTCGAGATTCTTAGGACCTAGAGTGGCGGTTGACTGGAGGAAACTCTTGCAGTGGTCCACAGCACGGTACGTGTTGCTCCTGGTGAAGCATAAGCAACTCGCTAAAACAAAATGTGTTGAATAAGTTATTTGCATTGGTATTGCTCAGTTAAAGTGGTGCTAGCAGCTGTGCAGCAGAGACACTTTCAGAGATGCACTCGTTTAGCAACTACCTTTACCCTTCTCATAGTCTTCCTTGATGTCATCACCGTCGCCTCTTCAACCATCCTCTGCAGAGACGGCCACAATGATTAGTATGATAGCTATTATGCCGAGCTGGTTTGGTCTAGCGGTTAAGGTGCTCGCCCCGACCAACGTCTGACTGACGTTGTGGGCTCAAGCCCGGAGGCATATATGAAGCGCCTGAATAGAGATTAGGTTCTCTTGCAGTGCTATGCACATGATTTATATATTATATATGTATATGAGCAGAAAGGAAATTCGGGCTGCCATTCTCGTAAATTTGCTGGCAAGTGATGCCAAGTGGTCCACAACTTCTACCTTAATAGCCTCGGTTCACGATTAGTATCTAAGGTTGGGAAAAAGCAATGGATTAAGGTGACGTTCTTAAGGGCTCACTAGCACCCGCCGGTGATTCCTGTCTGACTTTGATGCATGTGCTCATTCAAGATGACAGTTCTGTTTGTCATCTGGAATCCTGCTACCGTCGTATAAGCATCGCCTTGGGCGCCAGAGCGTTTAGCATTTCTAGGTAATACTAGTAAAACATACTTTGAGATGCCCGCATAACCTTTTTGTAAACTGAACGTCTTTGTTAGCTCAACTGTTGAGAGGGCTCATGAAAGACTTGGAAAACATAATATGAATCTTCTTGTGCTCCGATAACATTCACGTTAGTTCAAACTGGTGTTCCAGCGTGCCGTAGTCTCTTACAGGTCTGTGCAATATAGCAACCAAAAGAAAAGAAGTTGCATTGAATATACCTACGAGCAATTTTGATAACTGCTCCAAAAGAAAGCGTTTAGAAGATGAGAGGTCAAACTAAATTACAACCTCATGACCGCAAGGTAGCAATCCAATAAATTATTGGCTGAAACCTTATAACTAATGAAAACCTTTAGAGTTTACGTTGCTAACGTAGATATGAGAGTTATATTTAGATGCGATCTTTAGAAGGTATGCTCTAGTTATCTTAAACATAAATTAGGAGCATGAGCAATCATTTATTACTACTCAGAATGCAGCAATTAGTGTTTTCACCCTCAATGAAAATGAAATAGGTGACACAGTTAAAAGCCAGTCACAATGCCTAAGGAATTTTTGAGATTTATGAAGCTGTCGATCGATGAATTAGCTTATGGAAACTGAGCTCAATATGTCAGATGGATCCGGCTAATGCAAGGGATATTAACTAATATTAAAATTACTGGACCTAGCCATCTCAGTCGAATGGGTGAAAGACTGTTAGCAGACGCGCCTCAACGAGTTTATTAAACGCAAAGGCTAAGCAGATGTCCACTTACTATGCATACTTGTCAATTTCACACCATTGCGCAACCATTATTTATCATGTTTTCCTAGGGATTTTAGCTCGGTTTTTCCATTAAATACTGGTCGCATAAATGTCAAGCTTAAAGACCGATCACAATCCTGTTATCCGAAGAAAGATGGGCTGCTAACAATTTCGTACCATCAACTAGTTATCTTCAGGTTGCTTTTATCAGTAATGGTTTGCTATCTGCACAGCTGTAAACGTAAGATCAATAAATATTAATGCTGGAAGCTTGCAAACGAGTGAATCATTAGTTTTAGCTCCAGACTACCATATTTGGTTCCCAATTACAAAATGCTACACCATCTGAAATGCACGGGGGAAACCACAGTAGTCGCACAGGCAAGCTCAATGACACCCAATCTCTCACTCTCTATTTCTCTTTCTCTCACTTTCTCTTTTACACTATATCTCTGGGTCTCAATCAATATAATTCTTATTCCCAAGTTATGATATCTCGAAGCTAAGCCGGGTTTCATGATAGCCTCTTTCTACTACACTGACTTAAAGCTAAATGCATGTCCATAAATCCTTTAAATGAGGTAAATTCATTTTATTCTTGAAAGTAGCAAGTAAACTTTAAATGATTTTTAAGTACATAATTCGTTTCAGAGTTGGAGCTTGAAAAACGCTGCTTCAAGTAAGGCTACGGTTTTAATCTTGAGTGGCTTCTAGCGATCATGAAATGTAGTATCTGCTTTCGGGCTTGATGACGTGTCTATGGTGAGAGGTAACTTATCTTATTCTTTCTAAAGAGAGCGGAAAGAATGAGTGATCCAGAGAAGAGGAAAAGCTCTCCCGAGAGATTCCGCCAAACATTGTTTTCTGGCACGAAAACTCGTGGTAACTGCGTCGTCTCTCACTCACTACTTCTTAGCTTACTGATACCATTGAAAAATTTGATAACACGTTTCTGCATTTTTGATAAGTGAAAAACGAGCGTCAGTCATGCTTGGATTTCTAAAAAACTGTAGTGGTACTACGAAAAATGAGTCACAAGTGCTAAAATGCTAAACGTTCTATAAACCCTTTCGACCATTGATAGACAAGGGAGCACATTGTGTCGTTACATAATGCACTCATTCGTATAACTCTGCACTTAGCAATCTTCACTGGAGCTGTAATTAAAGATGAGTACTGAACAATTACTTATTAAGTACCTTTCCCTAGTTTCAAGGAGCTGCTGAAAAAATTAAAAGCCTTGATAGGTCTCGAATATTTTTATAGTGATTTCGTAAAGTCAGGGCAAATTTAAGGAAATCACAAAATATAGACTTTTTACAGAGGGTGTGTTTAGTAAATTCCAAAGATGTCCATATGTTCATAACTTTGCAACGGCAAAGATATCATGACTCATCGAGGATCAGCACAGAGCTAGAAGCAATTCCTATATTAACATGAAGTACTGCCAGTCTGGGAAGCCAAAAACTGTTAATAGTAGGAATTCCACCAGCCTCAATGACCATAAGAAGTCCTACAGACATCACAGCCGTCGTCATTGGCTTTCAACTCTGCTTGTTTTTGGGTTAATGCTGAACACTATTTGAATAATAAGGCATGCTATTTGTCTGGTGTAATGTTTTAAGGAAAACCATAACTGTTGTCACTGGTCGAGGAGAGACAGTTGTAATACAGTTTTACATCCACTAATACGGAAACTGGCATGTTCCCATGTATATATGCGAACCTAGATTTTCCGTGTTGGCTTAGAGCCACTTGCATGCATCCGCTCATGAAGCTCTATCAATGGCTAATTTGCTGCTATACAGACGTTGGGGAACTTTGGTCGAAGGACTGCTGAGACTCTGAGAGGCTAGTTACTGTGAGACTTAGCTTGACATCGCAAAATATGCACCTAGTTTCTAGCATGTGAATTAGTGTCTAGAGAGGTGATCTTACACTGGCACACCCAGCTGCTTATAACTCCAACGCACTGAGTGGGATGAACACACAGCTAAGAAGGTAAGTAGCACACAAATGTCACACCAAATTAGTTTACTCGCAGTTCGTGTGTCCTACGAATGAGGAAAGTCAAGTTTAACATTTGTAATCTTGCTGAAAAGCACCTAGTGCAGTGGAAGTGCTGTAGTGTGGTGCTTAAATGACAGCAGGTAGTCAAAAGCATGGGTTTTGGCTTGCCAATCCTACTCAGACCCGGGCTAGTCGCAGTTTTGAACTTGTTCTGCAAGGTCCTAGCCGAGAGGTAAATTGCTCGCTATTCGTGATCTAGATCGTAGGTTCAAGTTTTTCAGATAGACGATAAGGCTAATGTGCAGCTCAGAAAAATAGGGCTGTCAAAGCTACCGTTATACTGCATAGGCTAGTAGACGCCGGCTCAAGTCAGCTTATTGTAATAGATGTGCCACAACAGCGAGCCGCTCGCCAGCGATTAAGTTCCAGGCAGGCGACCCGAACGCTCGGCTAGCCGAATAAAACAGCTAAAATAGCCTGATGAAATGAAGACCATGTTATGTCACAGATAAGCCATTGCTCACACTCAGGGCGAGGTTCTTAGCTTGCAGTAGTCTCAGATGACTTAGGGAAAGGCCAAGTGTCCCCAATAAGGGAAAATAAATTACTGTAAACGAGACTCAGATGAACGTTGTCCAAATTGAATAGAAAAGCAACTCACTCATGCAACTACGACAGGTCATTTGTTTTGATAGATATTCAATTAATTGAAAACTTAAATGACAGAAGTGCAATGGCTGCTTTGACGGTGACAGTGGCAATATCCAGCCTACTCGCTCAGATGTAGCTCAGCCGAACGTTTAGGGCAACCGTAGGGAAACGAGTGCACTGAGTGCACCGCATGGATCCGTTGCTACAGCAGCCTTGTATGGCTTTTCATCAGCCATTTGAGTGCGGCTCCGGGGCACAAAGAAGCTGACGGCTCAACTGAATAACCCGCTCGTATTCTATTTCAAAACCTAAACCTTATTATCGCTAATCGTGCTTGTGCGTGCTGACATTGTGCATGCTGCCACTAACCACATTTGCATGCTGACCCTGTGCATGTCACCCATAACCATGTTATTCATTTTGTTTGTTTTTCAAGCATGATTTTACTTACCATTCAATTGCATTTCCCCTT
Source organism: Cristatella mucedo (assembly GCA_009760855.2). Taxonomy (NCBI): domain Eukaryota; kingdom Metazoa; phylum Bryozoa; class Phylactolaemata; family Cristatellidae; genus Cristatella; species Cristatella mucedo. The sequence goes on along the minus strand of WPIO01000039.1, from coordinate 1,245,359 downwards.
GCAGCAAATGTAAAGCGCCCAGAAAGAGATTAAGTTCTCTGAGGGCGCTTTATCAAGTGCATTATTATCATTATTAAATTAGGCTAAAACGTACGCCTTTGTACTATGGGTAATATGATGCTGTGGATAGCAGTTCTTCTGATGAGCTTCAGATTCTGTGAAAATGTCGTGACTTTGAAGCCCTTCTTTCTTCGCCTAAGGAACGGATCGTCCCGACAAGTCTTTGCTTTTGAAAGAATTTTACGTCAGCGATTGTGTAAATATCTTTTGGCCTATAACTCCACTCCACGTTTTTAACAATTCCTGATTCAGGTTTGTTATGAATCCTTTCGCGGAATCATGTAGCTTTGATTATTGCACCACATCTACACGTGCTTCACATCGGACAATTTATCTTAAGCATGCAATATCTTGCGACAAATTCAGTAAATATGCTTCGGTGAGACGAAGAGACAATCTAGGCTACAAGTGCTTCAGTTAACCGTAGTTGCAGAGACGATTCAAGCACGATGCAAATAGTTTGATCGAGCGTGTGCAGTCTCAACAACCTATCAGAGGCAAGATTAGCTCAGCCTGGTGTCATTTTGAATACGTCACTCTGCAGCCTGCCCACCAGGAAGCACAGTAAGAGCCATTGATGGATGATGTTAGCCCACCATTTCTCATTGCTGCTGACGTTGGTGGAATGTTAATATCCCCATTGTATTTTCCACAACCGTTGGCATTAGTTACCGTCGGCTAGCCGTAGCAGGTGACGATCGCTTTTTGACGATTTAAAATTGCTGTCAGGCTACCGAGCACAAAACATGACTATAATACTGGGTTTCAATGCGTCACAGCCTGGGCGGTAAGGTATTAGCTCATGCTTTTAGTTACCAGTCAAGCCTGAAAATGCATTGGCAGTTCGGGAACATGGCCTAGACCTAAAAGAGTGTCAGACCCAACGGCAATCAATCGTAGGATTTCAACCAAATAATGTAACTCATTTAGCAGACAGCCTTTCTAACTCACTATGTTATGAGATGGCAGAGAATCCCGTACCCGAGATGGGAGCACGCTTCCTTCGCCAGTTTGTCAAATGATATGGCATTTTTAATCCTATAAAGTTTCGGCTCCTCTAACAAACTGTATTCTAGCTTACGGTAACTGGGCATTTCATAAATGGAACGCTAACAGAATGCAGTTTATGCTGCTTGTGCACACAATGTCAAACAAAACTGCAAGGCATCCGGTTTTGGATGTCTCATTCCGACTGGGTTGAAATAAAAAAAATTTCAAATTCCAAACTTATTATGAATCTCTTGAAATCTTGTATTAAGAGCAATGTTTTTGTGGAAGATGAATAGTGCGATTCTATCTTCAAGGCCTAATCAAGAATGCAAGGCTTAATCAAAGAAATAGGTATCGTTCTAAATCGTGTCATTTTATGCAAAGGATTGTTAGGAACAATCAGTCCTACGTGAACGGATTCAGCACGTGGTACGGGCGCAGTCGGGTACACTTATTGCGAGAATTGAGGTGGCTTTTAAGTAGCCTTAACAAAATATACTTTCAACCAAACACAGGTTAAAATTTTGTCTGCAACAATCAGCCACTACCCAATTAAAAAAATGGTGGTTGTCAAAAAGGATAGCTCTTTATAGCACTGACCAGGGCTAACCGACTTGTGAGCATGCATTCGGTAGCCCACTGACTTCATGTCATGGAACAATCGGCAAGTGATAAGCAAAGCCTAGTCATGAAGGATGGTTATGTGGCGAATGGAACAGAAGTCGTCTATCCTGTCTGATGAAAACGGTTTTCTCAGTTTCCTGCAAGACAGTAGTTGTGGCTGACTGCAATTGTGGACACGAGATCGACAGTCAAGGAACTCTACAGCAAAATCCCGTGTTGCCCACACTCTTTAAGGCTTGCAGCCCGACGGCCATTTTTTGTCCCGGAAGAAACTGGGGGCTTTCTTTGCCAACCGTCTTAAAACGTAGTAGTCTAACGGCTGATTTTTTGGTGAGTAATAACCCGAGAGCACAAGGAGGCTGAAATGTAAGCAGCAGTTCAACTATGGGAGACGGAGTCAAGCCCTGGTAGGCCTAGGGAGTCAGCAAAAGGTCTGTGCTCCGTATGCTACGATCAAACGATTGCTAATGAAGCTACTCTAACAAAAGAAACTATCAACTAAACCCGTTTTATTCTTAACGAGCCTTCTAGCTGCTCTGATGACTAGCTACAAAGGCTGAAGGTTTTTTCGGTGGTATTGCCAAAAAAAGAATCAAAAGAGTCAAGATTGGACAGAACCAGGGATCTGGTTGCGGTTTTGCAAGTTATCGTCGGGCTGCCAGTCATTAATATTAGATAGAGATTGGGTGAGATTGCTAGCTGTGAATACAGTCATTTCGTTGACAATTTTAGCTCGTAGAAATCCATAAAAAAGACATTTACATTCCTACCACATAATGAAGGGTACATGGCAGAATCATGCATTCGAAGAGCATGCTCTTCTAGTCCAGGCAAACGATGGTTTAGTCCTATGAGTAGGACGTCAGTTATATAATGATTAGTATTAGGAAATTTGCAGCCACCAATAATAGATTATCTACAGGGAAAGCATTCGGTTCAGTCGTAGAAGCAGCAGATTCCGAAGATTTTAACGGTAGGTAAAGCTGAGTATCATCAACAAAAAGGTGAAAGCGTATCATATAAGCCCAATTTATTTCTCCAGAGGCAATAATATAAATGGAAAACTAGGAGGCTTAAAAGCAGACCTACGTGGGATTCCTCAAGTGACTGGGCATTGTGTGACTTGATCTATACACGAGACCGATTGCAATGATTACAAAAGTAAGATTTGAACCACTGAAGTACCACGTCTGCCAGACCGATCGTTTTTCTCTATCGGACTTTGCATCCATTCTTTAACAGTGTAACGGTCTGATCGTCCTCACGTGCATTGGCATTTAAAAGTTTTTTATCCGAGTGGTTGTGCGAATAAAGTTCTGCCTATGACTGCATTAATCGGTGTGATACAATGGCAAAGCTAGTTTAAGACTACTGTCGCAAATTCTGCCATGTTTCTAACATTCGCTCCACAATTTTGTGGAGGTTATTTTCACAAAAGTATCAATATTTAAGTGTGTAAGAAATGTAAAGAGTGCATTACGAGATTTGTGAGTTTTACGATCGAGGGACTGCCAAGTAAATGTTCTTCGAGATCTAAAGGCATTTGTAAAGCTCAGGCACACTGTAAAAAGTCGGTGGTCCATTTTAATAAGGCCTGGGCATTCCCAAGGATTTGTACAGGTCATAATTAAAAATGGCAGGACTCATCTGGTAATATAATAATAATAATTCACTTGATAAAGCGCCTCAGAGAACTTAATCTCTCTCTAGGCGCTTTATATTTGTTGCATGACACAACCGGCTGCTCTTGTTGCTGTAACCTAGGTGCTTGTGCTGCATTCTCGCTCCTTCATGCTGTGCTTCAAGTTCTGAATGGCTACATGGTCGGCCCACTCGATTTCCTTCCGAACTGGTAGACGCCAGCATTGCTGGATCATTAGGAAAGTATTAGCTAAGCGAGAATCATTTCGTATCGCCAGTTTTGGCATGTTTTTAACAATGCCTTGCACACGATTGCAGTGAAAACTTTCGCTCAACGTGATAACCTTATTTATTGAATCACGTCTGCACAGTATTCGTATAAATCAGTTTTTCTTAAACTGCAAAAATTTTATGACACTTTCAATAACTATGTTTAGGTGCTATGAATAGACAAACTAGATGCTGAGTGGGTCACTTAGGCATAGTTGCAGAGACCAGTAAAAAATTATGCGAATACGTTGACTGTGTATGAGCTGGCTCCAAAGCCTATCGGAGGCAAGATTTATGTAGCCTACTGTCGTTATAAAAAGGTCAGTCTGCGAACTGCACACCCGAAAGCCGTTACCACACCTTAAGTGAAGAGATCGCTAATATTGGCATAGTGTGTTTCAACACCTATGGCGAGAGCAACCATCGGAATAGCTAAGGCAGCTGACGCTTAATCTTTAGCGATTTACAATGTCTGTCAGGCTACAGAACGACAAACGTCACTCTAATACTCAAGTGTCAAAGCATGTAGCAGCCAGGGCCGGTAAGGTATTGCCTCTTTCCGTAATTTGAAAGTCAAGCCTGAAGATGAATTGGCAGTTCCTTGTAGTGGCTTAGCCTCTATAAAGTGTCAGGCGAAATGAGAACCGAGGGTGGGATAGAAACCTGACAACCTAGCTCGTTCTGGAGACAGTAATTCTGATAAGAAAACCGAAGTTCTTGCGAGCATCGCATACGGAAACGAAATAGCTAGGACCATTTTACAGTTATTCTGATTGTTTGTTGACAGTAGCCCCAAAGAAATCACGTTCCTATGGCTATCTAAACGATTATCGCTTCCGCCTTTAAGGTGTCGAAAGCCGGCGGCTACCTTAGCTATGCTGCAAGCTTGCAACCCACATGTCAGTTACGATCGTCAGCAGCTAATATCGCTTCGTCGTCAAAGATAAAATGCAGCAAAAGATATTAAAGCTGTTGCTAAGATTCGTGAACCATGCATTAAATAAGAAAAGATTCCGGAGCCTCCGCCGAGCCATGGCCTGAACTACCAGCTTGGATGCCGGTCGCAGGGCATGAACTGTGAACTAAGTACCTGCTACTTTGATATTCCTAGCCTTGTCTCAAACAGCTCAGCACTCTCCCCAACATGCATCACTATGAGTTTCTTTAACCAAGTGATCATCAGGCCTGTTATTACCCCATCGGGCCGACATAAAACTAGCCTTTGAAATGCTCACTTGATGTGCCTTAAACCGCTAGTAAAGAGCGACCTTAAAGTGCTAATATGGCCGTGTGACGGAACGATCGTCCTAATGTGCATTGGCTTCAAAAAGACCTTTTTCCGAGAGGTTGCGTAATTAATGTCTGACTATGACTGCACCTAGGGGTGAGATACTGTTGCTAAGCTATCAACGAGACTACAATCGCATATTAAAAACCTTTATGGATTAAAAAGAGAAACTCTTGACCGGTGATATTTTTTCCACCGTAAAGAAAACCTTTAACATTAGTGCTATGAAGAAGACTATTGTTGCAGTCATTATCATAGAAATAAAGTTGAGTGCAGTCAAAACCAAGCTAGCCTACGACACATGTTAAATTAGGCTCGAACTTTTGCAGTACTTGTACGAAAGTTTCTAACGCAGACCCTACATGACCAGCATCAACAAATACTATTGTTATTATAAGCACTGACAATGGGAAACCATTAGACTTGAAGGGAAAAGTAAAAGAGCTGTTGTGCTAGCCGTCGAGGATCCGAAGCAATTTGAATGCTTACGTGTCTAAACCCTAGGTGGTAAGAACAGTGCCAACTAATTGTAATTCAACAATAAGCACACCAAAATGAGCCATTCACTTGCTTTTCTAAACTAGTTTTGTAGGTACCGAATAATTAGAAGTATATTGCTACAACTTTTTAATTATCCGAAGGGTGACAGTTAAAAACCTTACAGGTATTTTGAAACCCAATTCTAATTCAAGAAGATCAATCTTGGGTTCATTTGGTTATGCGTTTGGATTAATTTGATTCTGTGCATACGCTCTCATCTTCATCGATATGTATTGAGTAGAAATCCGACTCTGTTAGTCTAGAGTTTACACTCTTCTTTTATGGTCGGGTTTTCTAATTTGGAAAACTATGCTCTATTTTTCGAATATAAAAGACAGGCGCCTTCTTTTTTGTTAACCAGTCCTTGACTATAATTCCATATGACAGGCGAATGTACTCGATAGCTGATGCTGCAATGTTTATACTATTCACAGCATAGTTTGGATTTACTTATGCTAAAATTCTCATATTTAAGTATTTATTAAACGTGTACGGTGTATAGGGATGATTCTGGATTAAAAAATCCACGGACTGCAGAGTATCTCCTCTTCGGGATCTGAGGGCAACGATAGTAAGCAGGCACGCACACCAAACTGTAAACGATTCATTTTATTACATTATTGGTTTCGGCATTCTCAAAAAACCGTAGAGGTCTTAGAAATGAACGGCTGCAGTCGTCTGGCGACACATCCGGCCGCTCGCATTGTTGTAGTACAGGTAGTGCTGCACACTAGCTATTTGAAGCCGTGCTTCAAAGCCCTGAACGGCTACTAGGTCAGCTCACTGCCCCCTCCTAGATTGCAAAGCTTAGGAATTGCTAGTATCATTAGGAAATTACATGCTGGGTCAGTGTTTGCTCGCTTCACGTGTGTTTTGGCATGTTTTGTATTAATGCCTAGTTCAGGATTGCAAGAAATAATTTCACGGAAGTTGGTAGCTTTTATTGTTGCAATCAACTTGCACAGACTTCACGACAGGCTGTTTTTCTCCTGCCTGCAATTGTTTGGAACGTATTCAGTAACTATGCTCAGGTGCGAGGAACTAGCATAGTTAGAAATGGCTCAATCTCCGAGTAATCTCGAATTGATTAGAAGCATTTCGAAAAGATCAGAGACGGAAGAGTGATCAGTACAGGCGGTATCCCGGAAAGTAGGTTCTGCAGACGGATAAGCTGGAGCAAGGAATCGTGGGTACCTACAACTGAGCTACGGGAGTCTTGAAGTCGATTAAATAGGCTGGGAGCTACTAATAGTGAGTGAGAAGATGTGCAATGCCACAGATGTGATATTCAAAATAAAAAAGGTTAGCTGCCGAGTTTTTCCCAGTATATCTGCCCCTGCTTGCACTATGAAGAAAAGCTGAAAGAAGAGTGTTAGACAAGTCAAATTTTGGTCCAAGGCTATGACTAATATCGCTGCCGCAAAATTGTTTGAGCACTTATAAAACCCTTAAATGTTAAGTTGCTGAAAGTAATGGAAGCTGCTGTGTTGTTATGATAATCGAGTACGTGCTAAATTGTAACCCACGCATCTCGATTCCATGCAAAGATATGATGACAGAACCTAACTTCATATCGTAGAATGAACTAACATTATATTTTAACGATAAAAAATTCATTGGTGACAATAGGTTGTCCACATCAAAAAACTATTGCTGATATTACAATCTGTACTTCATTCCTTCTTAACTAAATGCTACTTGGTGGCAAGAGATTCGCGATTGAATTTTGCTGACAATTTATATAATTGACTTGCACTAAGATCTTTGAGTTTGAACACGCGTCTGCGTGACATCTTTTGAGGTATTCAAGTACTACAAAACTTTGGCTCAGCCGAAGACGAAGCAATTCATCAGCCTCGTGAGACTAGAGAGATGGGGTTGTTGTTATAATCTGTTTAATCAAGTTAAGGTCCGAGATCTAAACATGGCCGGTGGAGGAAGTCGTGTAACGGATGCTTAGTTCATTCAGAGGTGCACTTGTGGAGGCATTTCCAAAAATTGCCAACAGTTTTGCAACGCGATCGAGTGCACCAAAGGCCCGCTCATTAAAACACTCGGCTCACATCGATACGAAAGAAAGTATACACATGTGATCCAGGCTGGGCCGACCAAACTGTAAGTGTTTAAAAATGTCCATCATACACATCACACCTCATGCTAGCTGAAAGCTTTCAATTGAAACAAGACTGATCGTGCGACGTCTAATTACATACTCATCGATGCGAACTATTTGTCCGATTATTGTAGATTCTGTTTTTTGTAGCCATGTTGGCTAATTTTTACTAATAAAAGTAGCTGGCACTAACGGTATACTTAAAGCTCAATCACAATCACGTTATCAGAAGAAAAGTGGGCTTCTAACAATTATTTACTACTTTATTAGATATCATTATAATGCTTTTGTAAGTAAAGGCTTGTTGTCAGCCAGCTAAGAGGTGATATCTATAGAAATGAATATTGCTAGCATATAAAGAGTAAATCATTAGCTGTAGCTTAAGTCAACCATCTTCGGTCCTGGGTTATGGAATAGTGCTCTACTAAACTGCATACAAAATCAATTGAATCATGAAGGCTAGATAGATGGCACCTAATCTCTGTCTCTCTCTCTCTCTTTTTCTCTCTCTGTCCCTCTCTGTCTGTCTCCCTCTCTCTCTTAGTCTCTCTCTGTCTCTCTCTGTCTCTGTCTGTCTGTCTGTCTGTTCGTCCGTCCGTCCGTCTGTCTGTCTGTCTGTCTGTCTGTCTGTCTCTCTTTCTCTGTCTGTCTGTCTGTTTCTCTCTATCTCTCTCTCTCATTCTCTCTCTCACTCTTTCTCTTACACCCTATCGCTCACCCTCTCTATCAATATACCTCTGTCACTCAATTCATGGTATGTCAAACTGTGTGTATGGAAAAAATAATGAGTTTAATATTACCCTCGTACATATTACACAAACGTAAAACTGGTTGCGTGTCTATGCATTCTACAAATGAGCTGTAGGTGATTTTTATCTTGGGCTTGTCAAGCAAGCTTAAGAGGAATGCAAGTACTCAGTCTGTAGCACAGTTGGACTGTGGAAAATGCTGCTTCATGTACGGCTATGGGTGTTATCACGGATGGTTACTAGTAATAATGCAACGTATCAGCCGCTGTCGAGTTAATAATGTGTCAGTGAGTGGGGGAAACCTTACTTTTTTCAAGGGAAGGAAAGAAGGGCAGAGACTGGAAAGGGAGAAGCTTTCCCAAAAGATTCCGCTAGGTATTCTATACTTGCGAAATCCTTCCGTAACTGCTTTATGTCTCACCCATTAATCCTTAACTTACTGATACCATTAAGAAACGTTTATAATCCGTTTCTGCCGTTTTGAAAACTGAAACGGAGTTTCAGTCATTCCAGGCTTTCAAACAAATGTATTGGCCCCACTATAGGTGAGTTACAACTGCTAGAAGGCTGTATGCCTCAATAGCCCTGTCGAACATTGAAGGACAAAGAAGCCTCACGGTGTTGTTAGGTAAAGGATTTATTCGGACAACTATCAATTTTGCAAGCTGACCTAAAGCTGCAATTACAGATGAGTAATGAGTAATTACTTCTTGTATACCGTTCCTTTTGAGCAAGGTGAAGCTGAATAGTCCGAAGATTTGATCGGTCTTCAATTCTTTAATACTGATCTCGCAATGTCAGGTCAAACTTTAAGGATGTCAAAAAATACTGACATTTGTACAAAGGGTGTATTCAGTGAATTCTGACAGTCTCTACTTGTACTTGGTTAATGCAAGGGAAACAAAATCGCACTCATCGATTATCAGCACAGAGCTTGCAATTTAACCCTATATAAATATTGCATTGCAAGTGTAAATAGCCCGTGATGGTCGCTATCAGTAATGTCATCAGCTTCATTGGCCATGAAGAATCCTTCAGACTCCATTAGCCACTATTGCCTTTTAACGTTGTTCGTATTTGTTACAATGCTGAATAGTCTTTAAAAACTAAAGCATTTCATTTATCTGACGTAATGCTTTAGGTAAGCTGTAACTAATCTTGCTGGTGACGGGAGATGATCAGAATCAAATTTTGTTGATTGCAATCGTTCAAATACCTACAAAAGATTTGTTATCACGGATTCTACGCCTTACTATACTCTTGATGAGTAATCGATTCACGCAAAGCACTCATGTTAGAGCTGCGACCTTTGGCAAAGACACATCAACGTTAAATGAAAACTATATCCAGTAAATTTCAGAATGACATTTTACCTTGTTAATTTATTTATTTCTCTATAGGTTTTGACAAGCCGGTATCCCGTAGCAAGATATACCACTGCCAACTTGAAATATAAAGATGACAGTTGATCTTACAAGGGAATCACACCACAGTGGCCTGTGATCTTATCAACATCCCTTTGGGCAGTTGGTCCTGTATGGATAGTCGCAAACGCACACCTTGGTGTTGAAGATAGTACCATATGGGCAGTTGAGCTTCGTAGGAGATATAAAGGCCGTTGACTGGAGGAAGCTCCTGCAGTGGTCCACAGCACGGTACGTGTTGCCCTTGGCGAAGCATGAGCAACTCCCTGAAACTGAAGGCATCAAATAGGTTACTTGCATCGGTATCGCTCTGTTCAAGTGGTGCTAGCAGCTGTGCAGCTGAGGCTTTCTCACAGCCTCACTCGCTTAGAAAATACCTTTGACCGGCTCATAGGGTTCCTTGACGCCGTGGCCGTCACCTTCCCAACCTTCCTGTGCAGAGACGGCTGCAATGAATAGCATGGCGGCGGCGAGCAGAAAGCTAATTCGTGCAGCCATAGTCGTAGATTTGCTACCAAGTGACGATAAATGGCAATCAACTTCAACCTTAAATAGTCGCGGTTCGCGATCAGTAACTAAGGTTGCAAAAGAGCACCGGATTAGGGCGAGGTTCTTTATGCACCAGCAGCCCCGGCCAGTGATACCTGTCTGACCTTGATGTGTGTGCTTATTCACGATGACAAAGCTGCTCGTCATCTCGGATTCCGCGGCTGCCGTGTAAACATCCCGTCGAGCGCGTGAGTATGAATAATTGATAGGCGGTACTAATAAAATCCTTAGGGATGTCATCACAAATTATGTCGTTAAATTGAATTTCTTTGATGTCAAGACTGCTGTGAGGGCTCGCATGAGACTTGGGAAAGTTATTATACCATTGCTTTAATTTGAAAACATTCAATTTAATCCGACCTCAGAAAAGGAAATGTGCCATAGTGTCTACCCAGGTCTAATGCATGATAGCAACCCTAAGAAAATGTGGTGACCTGGAATGCACTTGCAAACAACTTTAATAAGAGATCCGGTTAAAAGCAGTTTAAAGATGCAAAGTCAAATTAAAGCTTCTCGTCACGGCTGCGAGGTAGCAATCCTTTAAACATTCGTCAGACACCTTAAAACCCATGAAATCTTACCTAGTTGACATCACTAACGTAGGCATGACAGGCGGAGGTAGGTGCACTCTTTAGATGGCTTTCTCTAACCCTCTTTGACAAATAATAAGATGGTGAATGAACATTTATTTCTTACTACTCACGGTGTAATGGTCTGGGTATTCACAAAGAATTGTACCGTTCCGTATATAAATCGGCAGGACTCATCTGGTGATGCATCCATCTGCTCTTGTTGCTGTAACCAAGGTACTTGTGCTGCATTCTCGCTTCTTCATGCTGTGCAACAAGCCTCTGAACGGCTACATGGTCAGCCCACTCCATCTCCTTCCAAACTTTTAGATGCGAGCATTGCTGGATCATTAGGAAAGTATTCGCTTAGCTAGACCTTTCTCGTTTCCCCAGTTTTTGTGCGTTTTTAACAATGCATTGAACGGGATTGTAGCTAGAAATTTCGAGGAAGGAGAAAACTTTATTTATTGAATCACGTCTGCACAGGCTTCACATAAATCAGTTTTTCTAATACTGCAAATATTTTGTGACACTTTCAGTAACTATGCTTACGTGCTATTAATGGACAAACTAGGTGCTGAGCGGGTCACTTAAGCATAGTTGCAGAGACTATTCAAACATGATGCGAATACATTGACCGTGTATTAGCTGTCACCATAGCCTCTCGGAGGCAAGATTTGTGCAGCCTAGTGTCGTTATGAATAGGCCAGTCTGCAGCCTGATCACCCGGAAGCCGGTAATAGACGATGTCAGCATACAATTTATTAGCCTACCTCAAGTTTGGAGATCGCTAATATTGGCATGGTGTGTTTCACCACCTATGGCAATAGCAACTATCGGCAATGCGGAAGCAGCTGACGCTTAATCTTTAGCGATTTACAACGTCTCTCAGGCTACTGAACGAAAAACGACAGTCTAATGCTCAGGTGTCAATGCATGTTGCAGCCAGGGTCGGTAAGGTATTATCTCTTTTTGTAAGTTGAAAGTCTAGCCTGAAGATGAATTGGCAGTTCCTTGTAGTGGCTTAGCCTCCAGAAAGTGTCAGGCGAAATGGCAACCAAGGGTGGGAGAGAAACCGAACAACCTCGATCGTTCAGAAGACTGTGAGTGTTACTGATTAAGAAAACCGAAGTTGTGGCGAGCACCGTATGCGGAAACGATACAGCTAGGACCTTTTTACAGTTATTCTGGTTGTTTTTTGACAGTAGCTTAAATGAAGTTACGTTTCTATGGCTATCTAAACGCTTATCACTTCCGCCTGCGGGATGTCGAAAGCCTGTGGCTACCTTAGCTACGCAGGTAGCTTGTAACCTGCACGTCACTTACGATCGTTAGCAGCTGATATCGCTTCGTCGTCAAAGATGAAATGCATTCCAAGATATTAATGCTGTTGCTAAGAATCGTGAACCATGCATCAACAAAAGAAAAGCATCTGGAGCCACCAACGAGCCATGGCCTGAACGGCCAGCTTGGATGCCTCTCGTTGGGCATGAACTGTGAACTAAGTACCGGCTCCTTTAATATTCCTTGCATTGTCTCGAACCGCTCAGCACTCTCCCCCCACATGCATCACTGTGAGTTTCTCTAACCTAGTGGTTATCGGGCCTGTTATTACCCCATCGGCCCGACTTAAAGCGTGCCTTTGGAATGCTCACTTAATGTGAGTTAAACCGCTGGTAAAGAGCGACCTTAAAGTCCTAATATAAAAATATAACTATAAATATAAAATATAAGTATAAAATATATAAATATAAAAAATATATAAATATAAATATAAAAAGTTGGTAATTATTAGTCAGGAATATGAAAACTAATTGTGTTCATGAAATTGTGTCATTCCGTCGTGGCATTTTTAATTCAGTGCTTGCTGGTGCACCGGCTTGAGCAATCAGAGGCTTACTGCAGTTTCTAAACCCTGCAGGTCAGTTTCTTTGTCGCGAGTGTCGTAGTTGCAGCACCATTCCACCTTTCACCAAATGACCTGCACTGAATCGCCTCAAGCAACGTATCGACTTCAAGGTTTTGTCACGAGTTTAGGTGCCTTCATTCTTTAGCTCCAGCCACCCTCTTAGATCATCTGAACCACGAGTCAAAGCATCGTGCCACAAGCTTCTTAGACTCCAGCTGGTTACCTGTAACTTGTTCGAACCTCAAATCTTTTTCAGAACCTGCAATTAGTTTGTATGCTTAGAAAGCCTGGACCTCAATCACTACTTGAGTGACGAAATTTCCTGACTTGACCAAGTTTGAAAATAAAGTAAAAACGCATATATTAATCATAGCGTTTAGTGGGTCCCTGTGATGAGACTTTTATATACTTATGCCTGCCAACACAGCATGTGGCCACTGACCTCACTTGCATGCTGACCGTCTGCATGTCACCCCTAACTACTTAATCACTTCGTCTATCGAGCATGCTACCACATAGAACTCGATCGTCATTCCAGGGCAGCAAGCGAAAAGCGTGAATTAGAAAGATTAAGTCTCTGAGGCTGCTTTATAAAATATGTTATTATTACAGAGATTCTTATGGTTATCGTAATTAAAATGACTTTGTAGCCCTAATATGGCCGTGTAACGGACCAATCGCCCTCACGTGCATTGGCTTCAAAAAGACCTTTATCCGAGAGGTTGTGTTAATTAATTTCTGACTATGACTGCACCTAGGGGTGAGATACTGTTGCTAAGCTATCCACGAGACTACAATCGCATATTTAAAACCTTTATGGATTAAAAAGAGAAACTCTTGACCGATGATATTTTTTCCACCGTAAAGAAAACGTTTAACGTTAGTGCTATGAAGAAGACTATTGTTGCAGTCATTATCATAGAAATAAAGTTGAGTGCAGTTAAAACCAAGCTAGCCTACGACACATGTTAAATTAGGCTCGAACTTTTGCAGTACTTGTACGAAAGTTTCTAACACAGACCCTATATGACCAGCATCAACAAATACTATTGTTATTATAAGCACTGACAATGGGCAACCATTAGACTTGAAGGGAAAAGTAAATGAGCTGTTGTGCTAGCCGTCGAGGATTCGAAGCAATTTGAATGCTTACGTGTCTAAACCCTAGGTGGTAAGAACAGTGCCAACTAATTGTAATTCAACAATAAGCACACCAAAATGAGCCATTCACCTGCTTTTCTAAACTAGTTTTGTAGGTACCGAATAATCAGAAGTATATTGCTACAACTTTTTAATTATCCGAAGGTTTACAGTTAAAAACCTTACAGGTATTTTGAAACCCAATTCTAATTCAAGAAGATCAATCTTGGGTTCATTTGGTTATGCGTTTGGATTAATTTGATTCTGTGCATACGCTCTCATCTTCATCGATATGTATTGAGTAGAAATCCGACTGTGTTAGTCTAGAGTTCACACTCTTCTTTTATGGTCGGGTTTGCTAATTTGGAAAACTATGCTCTATTTTTCGAACATAAAAGACAGGCGCCTTCTTTTTTGTTAACCAGTCCTTGATTAAAATTCCATATGACAGGCAAATGTACTCGATAGCAGATGCTGCGATGTTTTTACTAATCACTGCATAATTCGGATTTACTTGTGCTAAAAAGCTCATATTTACGTTTTTATTAAATGTGTACGGTGTATAAGGATGATTCTGGATTAGAAAATCCACGGACTGCAGAGTATCTCCTCTTCGGGATCTGAGGGCAACGGTAGTAAGCAGGCGGCAGGCACACCAAACTGTAAACGATTCATTTTATTACATTATTGGTTTCGGCATTCTCAAGAAACCGTAGAGGTCTTAGAAGTGAACGGCTGCAGTCGCCTGGCGACACATCCGGCTGCTCGCATTGTTGTAGTGCAGGTTCTTGTGCTGCACACTAGCTATTTGAAGCCTTGCTTCAAAGCCCTGAACGGCTACTAGGTCAGCTCACTGCCCCCTCCTAGATTGCAAAGCCCAGGAATTGCTAGTATCATTAGGAAATTACATGCTGGGTCAGTGTTTGCTCGCTTCACGTGTGTGTTGGCATGTTTTGCATTAATGCCTGGTTTAGGATTGCAAGAAATAATTTCGCGGAAGTTGGTAGCTTTTATTGTTGCAATCAACTTGCACAGACTTCACGACAGGCTGTTTTTCTCATGCCTGCAATTGTTTGGAACGAATTCAGTAACTATTGTCAGGTGCGAGGAACTAGCATAGTTACAAATGGCTCAATCTCCGAGTAATCTCGAATGATGAGAAGCATATCGAAAAGAGCAGAGACGGAAGAGTGATCAGTACAGGTGGTAAATCTAGGTGTCACATTCAAAAGCGACCTCTCGTTAGACGACCATATCAGTTCCACAGTCGAATCCACCTATTTTCATCTCCATAACATTGCTAAAATTCGGGCTTGTTTACATAAAGATACCACGTCCAAGTTGGTCCATGCATTCGTGACATCCCGTCTCGACTTCTGCAACTCACTGCTTACTGGCCTACCAGCATGTGCGATCAGGCGATTGCAGCTGGTGCAAAACTCTGCAGCTAGGCTTGTCTGTCGTGAGCGTCGCAGTTGCCACATGACTCCACTTCTCGCCGACCTGCACTGGCTACCAGTCAAGCAACGGATTGACTTCAAGGTTTTGGAGCTCACTTTTAGGTCCCTTCATTCTACGGCCCCAGCCTATCTGTCAGATATACTACCCCATCAGGCCAAGCATCGTACCACCCGCTTTTCGGAATCCAAAAGTCTAGAAATACCTCATACAAATCTTAAATCCTTTGGAGACCGTGCATTTAGTTCATACGCTCCCAAAGCCTGAAAATCCCTCCCGACCTGCGTCAGAACATCCCCTGACCTGACCACATTTAAAGGGAACCTAAAAACACACCTATTTAGGACAGCATTTAGTGGGTCCCTGTGATTCGTCCTTGATGTGCTTATGCGTGCTGACACTGTGCATGCTGCCACTAACCACATTTGCATGCTGACCCTGTGCATGTCACCCCTAACCACATTAATCATTCCGTTTGTTTTTTCAAGCATGATTTTATTTACCATTCAATTGCATTTCACTTTACAGCAAATGTAAAGCGCCTAGAGAGAGATTAAGTTCACTAAGGGCGCTTTATAAAGTGAATTATTATTATTATTATTATTAATACTACTATCCCGTAAAGTAGGTACTTCAGACGGATAAGCTGGAGCAAGGAATCGTGGGTTCCTACAACTGAGCTACGGGAGTCTTGAAGTCGATTAAATAAGCTGGGAGCTACTACTAGTGAGTGGGAAGATGTGCAATGCCACAGATGTGATATTTAAAAGAAACAAGCTTAGCAGCCGAGTTTTTCCCAGTATAAATGCCTCTGATCGCACTACGAAGAAAAGCTGAAAGAAGACAGCTAGACAAGTCTAATTTTGGTCCAAGGCTATGACTAATATCGCTGCTGCACGTTTCTTTGAGCACTTCCAAAACCATTAAACGTTAAGTAGCTGAAACTAATGGAAGCTGCTGAGTTGATATGATAATCGTGTACGTGCAAAGTTGTTACCCACCCATCTCGATTCCATGCCAAGACATGATGACAGAAACTAACTTTATATCCAAGAATGAAGTAACATGATATTGAAATGATAGAAAAATCCTGGGTGACAATAGGTAGTCCACATAGAAAAAGTATTGCTCTTATTACAATTTGTACTTCATTCCTTCTTAACTAAGTGCTACTTGGTGGCAAGAGATTCGCGATTAAATTTTGCTGACAATTTATATAATTGACTTGCACTAAGATCTTTGAGTTTGAACACGCGTCTGCGTGACATCTTTTGAGGTATTCAAGTACTACGAAACTTTGGCTCAGCCGAAGACGAAGCAATTCATCAGCCTCGTGAGACTAGAGAGGGGGTTGTTGTTATAATCTGTTTAATCAAGTTAAGGTCCGAGATCTAAACATGGCCGGTGGAGGAAGTCGTGTAACGGATGCTTAGTTCGATCAGAGGTGCACTTGTGGAGGCATTTCCAAAAATTGCCAACAGTTTTGCAACGGGATAGAGTGCACCAAAGGCCCGCTCATTAAAACACTCGGCTCACATCGATACGAAAGAAAGTATACAAATGTGATCCAGGCTGGGCCGACCAAACTGTAAGTGTTTAAAAATGTCCATCATACACATCACACCTCATGCAATAGCTAGCTAGCTGGAAGCTTTCAATTGAAACAAGACTGATCGTGCGACGTCTAATTACATACTCATCGATGCGAACTATTTGTGCGATTATTTTAGATTCTGTTTTTTGTAGCCATGTTGGCTAATTTTTACTAATAAAAGTAGCCCGCACTAACGGTATACTTAAAGCTCAATCACAATCACGTTATCAGAAGAAAAGTGGGCTTCTAACAATTATTTACTACTTTATTAGATATCATTATAATGCTTTTGTAAGTAAAGGCTTGTTGTCAGCCAGCTAAGAGGTGAGATCTATAGAAATGAATATTGCTAGCATATAAAGAGTTAGTCATTAGCTGTAGCTTAAGTCAACCATCTTCGGTCCTGGGTTATGGAATAGTGCTCTACTAAACTGCATACAAAATCACTTGAATCATGAAGGCTAAATAGATGGCACCTAATCTCTTTCTCTCTCTCTCTTTTTCTCTCTCTGTCTCTCTCTGTCTGTCTGTCTGTCTGTCTGTCTGTCTCCCTCTCTCTCTTTCTCTCTCTCTCTCTCTCTCTCTCTCTCTCTCTCTCTCTCTCTCTCTCTGTCTGTCTGTCTGTCTGTCTGTCTGTCTGTCTCTCTGTCTGTCTGTCTGTCTGTCTGTCTGTCTCTCTCTCTGTCTGTCTGTCTGTCTGTCTGTCTCTCTCTATCTCTCTCTCTCATTCTCTCTCTCTCTCTTTCTCTTACACCCTATCGCTCACCCTCTCTATCAATATACCTCTGTCGCTCAATTCATGGTATGTCAAACTGTGTGTATGGAAAAAATAATGAGTTTAATATTACCCTCGTACATATTACACAAACGTAAAACTGGTTGCGTGTCTATGCATTCTACACATAAGCTGTAGGTGATTTTTATCTTGGGCTCGTCAAGCAAGCTTAAGAGGAATGCAAGTACTCAGTCTGTAGCACAGTTGGACTGTGGAAAATGCTGCTTCATGTACGGCTATGGGTGTTATCACGGATGGTTACTAGTGATAATGCAACGTATCAGCCGCTGTCGGGTTAATAATGTGTCAGTGAGTGGGGGAAAACTTACTTTTTTCAAGGGAAGGAAGGAAGGGCAGAGACTGGAAAGGGAGAAGCTCTCCCAAAAGATTCCGCTAGGTATTCTATACTTGCGAAATCCTTCCGTAACTGCGTTATGTCTCACCCACTAATCCTTAACTTGCTGATACCATTAAGAAACGTTTATAAGCCGTTTCCGCCGTTTTGAAAACTGAAACGGAGTTTCAGTCATTCCAGGCTTTCAAACAACTGTATTGGCACCACTATAGGTGAGTTACAACTGCTAGAAGGCTGTATGCCTCAATAGCCCAGTCGAACATTGAAGGACAAAGAAGCCTCACGGTGTTGTTAGGTAAAGGATTTATTCGGACAACTATCAATTTTGCAAGCTGACCTAAAGCTGCAATTACAGATGAGTAGTGAGTAATTACTTCTTGTATACCGTTCCTTTTGAGCAAGGTGAAGCTGAATAGTCCGAAGATTTGATTGGTCTTCAATTCTTTAATACTGGTCTTGCAATGTCAGGTCAAACTTTAAGGATGTCAAAAAATACTGACATTTGTACAAAGGGTGTATTCAGTGAATTCTGACAGTCTCTACTTGTACTTGGTTAATGCAAGGGAAACAAAATCGCACTCATCGATTATCAGCACAGAGCTTGCAATTTAACCCTATATAAATATTGCATTGCAAGTGTGAAAAGCCCGTGATGGTCGCTATCAGTAATGTCATCAGCTTCATTGGCCATGAAGAATCCTTCAGACTCCATTAGCCACTATTGCCTTTTAACGTTGTTCGTATTTGTTACAATGCTGAATAGTCTTTAAAAACTAAAGCATTTCATTTATCTGGCCTAATGGTTTAGGTAAGCTGTAACTAATCTTGCTGGTGACGGGAGATGATCAGAATCAAATTTTGTTGATTGCAATCGTTCAATTACCTACAAAAGATTTGTTATCACGGATTTTATGCCTTACTATAATCTTGATGAGTAATCGATTCACACAAAGCACTCATGTTAGAGCTGCGACCTTTGGCAAAGACACATCAACGTTAAATAAAAACTATATCCAGTAAATTCCAGAAAGACATTTTACCTTGTTAATTTATTTATTTCTCTATAGGTTTGACAAGCCGGTATCCCGTAGCAAGATATACCACTGCCAACTTGAAATATAAAGATGACAGTTGATCTTACAAGGGAATCACACCACAGTGGGCTGTGATCTTATCAACATCCCTTTGGGCAGTTGGTCCTGTATGGATAGTCGCAAACGCACACCTTGGTGTTGAAGATAGTACCATATGGGCAGTTGAGCTTCGTAGGAGATATAAAGGCCGTTGACTGGAGGAAGCTCCTGCAGTGGTCCACAGCACGGTACGTGTTGCCCTTGGCGAAGCATGAGCAACTCCCTGAAACTGAAGGCATCAAATAGGTTACTTGCATCGGTATCGCTCTGTTCAAGTGGTGCTAGCAGCTGTGCAGCTGAGGCTTTCTCACAGCCTCACTTGCTTAGAAAATACCTTTGACCGGCTCATCGGGTTCCTTGACGCCGTGGCCGTCACCTTCCCAACCTGCCTGTGCAGAGACGGCTGCAATGAATAGCATGGCGGCGGCGAGCAGAAAGCTAATTCGTGCAGCCATAGTCGTAGATTTGCTACCAAGTGACGATAAATGGCAATCAACTTCAACCTTAAATAGTCGCGGTTCGCAATCAGTAACTAAGGTTGCAAAAGAGCACCGGATTATGGCGAGGTTCTTTATGCACCAGCAGCCCCGGCCAGTGATACCTGTCTGACCTTGATGTGTGTGCTTATTCACGATGACAAAGCTGCTCGTCATCTCGGATTCCGCTGCTGCCGTGTAAACATCCCGTCGAGCGCCTGAGTATAAATAATTGATAGGCGGTACTAATAAAATCCTTAGGGATGTCATCACAAATTATGTCGTTAAATTGAATTTCTTTGATGTCAAGACTGCTGTGAGGACTCGCATGAGACTTGGGAAAGTTATTATACCATTGCTTTAATTTGAAAACATTCAATTTAATCCGACCTCAGAAAAGGAAATGTGCCATAGTGTCTACCCAGGTCTAATGCATGATAGCAACCCTAAGAAAATGTGGTGACCTGGAATGCACTTGCAAACAACTTTAATAAGAGATCCGGTTAAAAGCAGTTTAAAGATGCAAAGTCAAATTAAAGCTTCTCGTCACGGCTGCGAGGTAGCAATCCTTTAAACATTCGTCAGACACCTTAAAACCCATGAAACCTTACCTAGTTGACATCACTAACGTAGGCATGACAGGCGGAGGTAGGTGCACTCTTTAGATGGCTTTCTCTAACCCCCTTTGACAAATAATAAGATGGTGAATGAACATTTATTTCTTACTACTCACGGTGTAATGGTCTGGGTATTCACAAAGAATTGTACCGTTCCGTATATAAATCGGCAGGACCCATCTGGTGATGCATCCATCTGCTCTTGTTGCTGTAACCAAGGTACTTGTGCTGCATTCTCGCTTCTTCATGCTGTGCAACAAGCCTCTGAACGGCTACATTGTCAGCCCACTCCATCTCCTTCCAAACTTTTAGATGCGAGCATTGCTGGATCATTAGGAAAGTATTCGCTTAGCTAGACCTTTCTCGTTTCCCCAGTTTTGGTGCGTTTTTAACAATGCATTGAACGGGACTGTAGCTAGAAATTTCGAGGAAGGAGAAAACTTTATTTATTGAATCACGTCTGCACAGGCTTCACATAAATCAGTTTTTCTAATACTGCAAATATTTTGTGACACTTTCAGTCACTATGCTTACATGCTATTAATGGACAAACTAGGTGCTGAGCGGGTCACTTAAGCATAGTTGCAGAGACTATTCAAACATGATGCGAATACATTGACCGTGTATTAGCTGTCACCATAGCCTCTCGGAGGCAAGATTTGTGCAGCCTAGTGTCGTTATGAATAGGCCAGTCTGCAGCCTGATCACCCGGAAGCCGTTAATAGACGATGTCAGCATACAATTTATTAGCCTACCTCAAGTTTGGAGATCGCTAATATTGGCATGGTGTGTTTCACCACCTATGGCAATAGCAACTATCGGCAATGCGGAAGCAGCTGACGCTTAATCTTTAGCGATTTACAACGTCTCTCAGGCTACTGAACGAAAAACGACAGTCTAATGCTCAGGTGTCAATGCATGTTGCAGCCAGGGTCGGTAAGGTATTATCTCTTTTTGTAAGTTGAAAGTCTAGCCTGAAGATGAATTGGCAGTTCCTTGTAGTGGCTTAGCCTCCAGAAAGTGTCAGGCGAAATGGCAACCAAGGGTGGGAGAGAAACCGAACAACCTCGATCGTTCAGAAGACTGTGAGTGTTACTGATTAAGAAAACCGAAGTTGTGGCGAGCACCGTATGCGGAAACGATACAGCTAGGACCTTTTTACAGTTATTCTGGTTGTTTTTTGACAGTAGCTCAAAGGAAATTACGTTTCTATGGCTATCTAAACGCTTATCACTTCTGCCTGCTGGATGTCGAAAGCCTGTGGCTACCTTAGCTACGCAGGTAGCTTGTGACATGCACGTCACTTACGATCGTTAGCAGCTGATATCGCTTCGTCGTCAAAGATGAAATGCATTCCAAGATATTAATGCTGTTGCTAAGAATCGTGAACCATGCATCAACAAAAGAAAAGCATCTGGAGCCACCAACGAGCCATGGCCTGAACGGCCAGCTTGGATGCCTCTCGTTGGGCATGAACTGTGAACTAAGTACCGGCTCCTTTAATATTCCTTGCATTGTCTCGAACCGCTCAGCACTCTCCCCCCACATGCATCACTGTGAGTTTCTCTAACCTAGTGGTTATCGGGCCTGTTATTACCCCATCGGCCCGACTTAAAGCGTGCCTTTGGAATGCTCACTTAATGTGAGTTAAACCACTGGTAAAGAGCGACCTTAAAGTCCTAATATAAAAATAAAAATATAAATATAAAATATAAATATAAAATATATAAATATAAAAAATATGTAAATATAAATATAAAAAGTTGGTAATTATTAGTCAGGAATATGACAAATAATTGTGTTCATGAAATTGTGTCATTCCGTCGTGGCATTTTTAACTCAGTGCTTGCTGGTGCACCGGCTTGAGCAATCAGAGGCTTACTGCAGTTTCTAAACCCTGCAGGTCAGCTTCATTTTCGCGAGTGTCGTAGTTGCAGCACCATTCCACCTTTCGCCATATGACCTGCACTGAATTGCCTCAAGCAACGTATCGACTGCAAAGTTTTGTCACACGTTTAGGTGCCTTCATTCTTTAGCTCCAGCCACCCTCTTAGATCATCTTAACCACGAGTCAAAGCATCGTGCCACAAGCTTCTTAGACTCAAGCTGGTTACCTGTAACTTGTTCGAACCTCAAATCTTTTTCAGAACCTGCATTTAGTTTGTATGCTTAGAAAGCCTGGACCTCAATCACTACTTGAGTGACGAAATTTCCTGTCTTGACCAAGTTTGAAAATAAAGTAAAAACGCATATATTCATCATAGCGTTTAGTGGGTCCCTGTGATGAGACCTTTATATACTTATGCCTGCCAACACAGCATGTGGCCACTGACCTCACTTGCATGCTGACCGTCTGCATGTCACCCCTAACTACTTATTCACTTCGTCTATCGAGCATGCTACCACATAGAACTCGATCGTCATTCCAGGGCAGCAAGCGAAAAGCGTGAATTAGAAAGATTAAGTCTCTGAGGCTGCTTTATAAAATATGTTATTATTACAGAGATTCTTATGGTTATCGTAATTAAAATGACTTTGTAGCCCTAATATGGCCGTGTAACGGACCAATCGCCCTCACGTGCATTGGCTTCAAAAAGACCTTTATCCGAGAGGTTGTGTTAATTAATTTCTGACTATGACTGCACCTAGGGGTGAGATACTGTTGCTAAGCTATCCACGAGACTACAATCGCATATTTAAAACCTTTATGGATTAAAAAGAGAAACTCTTGACCGATGATATTTTTCCACCGTAAAGAAAACGTTTAACGTTAGTGCTATGAAGAAGACTATTGTTGCAGTCATTATCATAGAAATAAAGTTGAGTGCAGTTAAAACCAAGCTAGCCTACGACACATGTTAAATTAGGCTCGAACTTTTGCAGTACTTGTACGAAAGTTTCTAACACAGACCCTATATGACCAGCATCAACAAATACTATTGTTATTATAAGCACTGACAATGGGCAACCATTAGACTTGAAGGGAAAAGTAAATGAGCTGTTGTGCTAGCCGTCGAGGATTCGAAGCAATTTGAATGCTTACGTGTCTAAACCCTAGGTGGTAAGAACAGTGCCAACTAATTGTAATTCAACAATAAGCACACCAAAATGAGCCATTCACCTGCTTTTCTAAACTAGTTTTGTAGGTACCGAATAATCAGAAGTATATTGCTACAACTTTTTAATTATCCGAAGGTTTACAGTTAAAAACCTTACAGGTATTTTGAAACCCAATTCTAATTCAAGAAGATCAATCTTGGGTTCATTTGGTTATGCGTTTGGATTAATTTGATTCTGTGCATACGCTCTCATCTTCATCGATATGTATTGAGTAGAAATCCGACTGTGTTAGTCTAGAGTTCACACTCTTCTTTTATGGTCGGGTTTGCTAATTTGGAAAACTATGCTCTATTTTTCGAACATAAAAGACAGGCGCCTTCTTTTTTGTTAACCAGTCCTTGATTAAATTCCATATGACAGGCAAATGTACTCGATAGCAGATGCTGCGATGTTTTACTACTAATCACAGCATAATTCGGATTTACTTGTGCTAAAAAGCTCATATTTACGTTTTTATTAAATGTGTACGGTGTATAAGGATGATTCTGGATTAGAAAATCCACGGACTGCAGAGTATCTCCTCTTCGGGATCTGAGGGCAACGGTAGTAAGCAGGCGGCAGGCACACCAAACTGTAAACGATTCATTTTATTACATTATTGGTTTCGGCATTCTCAAGAAACCGTAGAGGTCTTAGAAGTGAACGGCTGCAGTCGCCTGGCGACACATCCGGCTGCTCGCATTGTTGTAGTGCAGGTTCTTGTGCTGCACACTAGCTATTTGAAGCCTTGCTTCAAAGCCCTGAACGGCTACTAGGTCAGCTCACTGCCCCCTCCTAGATTGCAAAGCCCAGGAATTGCTAGTATCATTAGGAAATTACATGCTGGGTCAGTGTTTGCTCGCTTCACGTGTGTGTTGGCATGTTTTGCATTAATGCCTGGTTTAGGATTGCAAGAAATAATTTCGCGGAAGTTGGTAGCTTTTATTGTTGCAATCAACTTGCACAGACTTCACGACAGGCTGTTTTTCTCATGCCTGCAATTGTTTGGAACGAATTCAGTAACTATTGTCAGGTGCGAGGAACTAGCATAGTTACAAATGGCTCAATCTCCGAGTAATCTCGAATGATGAGAAGCATATCGAAAAGAGCAGAGACGGAAGAGTGATCAGTACATCGATTAAATAAGCTGGGAGCTACTACTAGTGAGTGGGAAGATGTGCAATGCCACAGATGTGATATTTAAAAGAAACAAGCTTAGCAGCCGAGTTTTTCCCAGTATAAATGCCTCTGATCGCACTACGAAGAAAAGCTGAAAGAAGACAGCTAGACAAGTCTAATTTTGGTCCAAGGCTATGACTAATATCGCTGCTGCACGTTTGTTTGAGCACTTCCAAAACCATTAAACGTTAAGTAGCTGAAACTAATGGAAGCTGCTGAGTTGATATGATATTCGTGTACGTGCAAAGTTGTTACCCACCCATCTTGATTCCATGCCAAGACATGATGACAGAAACTAACTTTATATCCAAGAATGAAGTAACATGATATTGAAATGATAGAAAAATCCTGGGTGACAATAGGTAGTCCACATAGAAAAAGTATTGCTCTTATTACAATCTGTACTTCATTCCTTCTTAACTAAGTGCTACTTGGTGGCAAGAGATTCGCGATTAAATTTTGCTGACAATTTATATAATTGACTTGCACTAAGATCTTTGAGTTTGAACACGCGTCTGCGTGACATCTTTTGAGGTATTCAAGTACTACGAAACTTTGGCTCAGCCGAAGACGAAGCAATTCATCAGCCTCGTGAGACTAGAGAGGGGGTTGTTGTTATAATCTGTTTAATCAAGTTAAGGTCCGAGATCTAAACATGGCCGGTGGAGGAAGTCGTGTAACGGATGCTTAGTTCGATCAGAGGTGCACTTGTGGAGGCATTTCCAAAAATTGCCAACAGTTTTGCAACGCGATAGAGTGCACCAAAGGCCCCCTCATTAAAACACTCGGCTTACATCGATACGAAAGAAAGTATACAAATGTGATCCAGGCTGGGCCGACCAAACTGTAAGTGTTTAAAAATGTCCATCATACACATCACACCTCATGCTAGCTGGAAGCTTTCAATTGAAACAAGACTGATCGTGCGACGTCTAATTACATACTCATCGATGCGCACTAACGGTATACTTAAAGCTCAATCACAATCACGTTATCAGAAGAAAAGTGGGCTTCTAACAATTATTTACTACTTTATTAGATATCATTATAATGCTTTTGTAAGTAAAGGCTTGTTGTCAGCCAGCTAAGAGGTGAGATCTATAGAAATGAATATTGCTAGCATATAAAGAGTTAGTCATTAGCTGTAGCTTAAGTCAACCATCTTCGGTCCTGGGTTATGGAATAGTGCTCTACTAAACTGCATACAAAATCACTTGAATAATGAAGGATAAATAGATTGCACCTAATCTCTGTCTCTCTCTCTCTTTTTCTCTCTCTGTCTCTCTCTGTCTGTCTGTCTGTCTGTCTGTCTGTCTCCCTCTCTCTCTTATTCTCTCTCTGTCTCTCTCTGTCTCTCTCTGTCTCTCTCTGTCTCTCTCTGTCTCTGTCTGTCTGTCTGTCTGTCTGTCTGTCTGTCTGTCTGTCTGTCTCTCTCTCTGTCTGTCTGTCTGTCTGTCTGTCTCTCTCTATCTCTCTTTCTCTCATTCTCTCTCTCACTCTTTCCCTTACACCCTATCGCTCACCCTCTCTATTAATATACCTCTGTCATTTAATTCATGGTATGTCAAACTGTGTGTATGGAAAAAATAATGAGTTTAATATTACCCTCGTACATATTACACAAACGTAAAACTGGTTGCGTGTCTATGCATTCTACACATAAGCTGTAGGTGATTTTTATCTTGGGCTCGTCAAGCAAGCTTAAGAGGAATGCAAGTACTCAGTCTGTAGCACAGTTGGACTGTGAAAAATGCTGCTTCATGTATGGCTATGGGTGTTATCTCGGATGGTTACTAGTGATAATGCAAGCATCAGCCCCTGTCGGGTTAATAATGTGTCAGTGAGTGGGGGAAATCTTACTTTTTTCAAGGGAAGGAAGGAAGGGCAGATACTGGAAAGGGAGAAGCTCTCCCAAAAGATTCCGCTATGCATTCTATACTTGCGAAATCCTTCCGTAACTGCGTTATGTCTCACCCACTAATCCTTAACTTACTGATACCATTAAGAAACGTTTATAAGCCGTTTCCGCCGTTTTGAAAACTGAAACGGAGTTTCAGTCATTCCAGGCTTTCAAACAACTGTATTGGCACCACTATAGGTGAGTTACAACTGCTAGAAAGCTGTATGCCTCAATAGTACAGTCGAACATTGAAGGACAAAGAAGCCTCACGGTGTTGTTAGGTAAAGGATTTATTCGGACAACTACCAATTTTGCAAGCTGACCTAAAGCTGCAATTACAGATGAGTAGTGAGTAATTACTTCTTGTATACCGATCCTTTTGAGCAAGGTGAAGCTGAATAGTCCGAAGATTTGATTGGTCTTCAATTCTTTAATACTGGTCTCGCAATGTCAGGTCAAACTTTAAGGATGTCAAAAAATACTGACATTTGTACAAAGGGTGTATTCAGTGAATTCTGACAGTCTCTACTTGTACTTGGTTAATGCAAGGGAAACAAAATCGCACTCATCGATTATCAGCACAGAGCTTGCAATTTAACCCTATATAAATATTGCATTGCAAGTGTGAAAAGCCCGTGATGGTCGCTATCAGTAATGTCATCAGCTTCATTGGCCATGAAGAATCCTTCAGACTCCATTAGCCACTATTGCCTTTTAACGTTGTTCGTATTTGTTACAATGCTGAATAGTCTTTAAAAACTAAAGCATTTCATTTATCTGGCCTAATGGTTTAGGTAAGCTGTAACTAATCTTGCTGGTGACGGGAGATGATCAGAATCAAATTTTGTTGATTGCAATCGTTCAATTACCTACAAAAGATTTGTTATCACGGATTCTACGCCTTACTATAATCTTGATGAGTAATCGATTCACGCAAAGCACTCATGTTATAGCTGCGATCTTTGGCAAAGACACATCAACGTTAAATGAAAACTATATCCAGTAAATTCCAGAAAGACATTTTACCTTGTTAATTTATTTATTTCTTTATAGGTTTGACAAGCCGGTATCCCGAAGCAAGATATACCACTGCCAACTTGAAATATAAAGATGACAGTTGATCTTACAGGGGAATCACACCACAGTGGCCTGTGATCTTATCAACATCCCTTTGGGCAGTTGGTCCTGTATGGATAGTCGCAAACGCACACCTTGGTGTTGAAGATAGTACCATATGGGCAGTTGAGCTTCGTAGGAGATATAAAGGCCGTTGACTGGAGGAAGCTCCTGCAGTGGTCCACAGCACGGTACGTGTTGCCCTTGGCGAAGCATGAGCAACTCCCTGAAACTGAAGGCATCAAATAGGTTACTTGCATCGGTATCGCTCTGTTCAAGTGGTGCTAGCAGCTGTGCAGCTGAGGCTTTCTCACAGCCTCACTCGCTTAGAAAATACCTTTGACCGGCTCATAGGGTTCCTTGACGCCGTGGCCGTCACCTTCCCAACCTTCCTGTGCAGAGACGGCTGCAATGAATAGCATGGCGGCGGCGAGCAGAAAGCTAATTCGTGCAGCCATAGTCGTAGATTTGCTACCAAGTGACGATAAATGGCAATCAACTTCAACCTTAAATAGTCGCGGTTCGCGATCAGTAACTAAGGTTGCAAAAGAGCACCGGATTAGGGCGAGGTTCTTTATGCACCAGCAGCCCCGGCCAGTGATACCTGTCTGACCTTGATGTGTGTGCTTATTCACGATGACAAAGCTGCTCGTCATCTCGGATTCCGCTGCTGCCGTGTAAACATCCCGTCGAGCGCCTGAGTATAAATAATTGATAGGCGGTACTAATAAAATCCTTAGGGATGTCATCACAAATTATGTCGTTAAATTGAATTTCTTTGATGTCAAGACTGCTGTGAGGGCTCGCATGAGACTTGGGAAAGTTATTATACCATTGCTTTAATTTGAAAACATTCAATTTAATCCGACCTCAGAAAAGGAAATGTGCCATAGTGTCTACCCAGGTCTAATGCATGATAGCAACCCTAAGAAAATGTGGTGACCTGGAATGCACTTGCAAACAACTTTAATAAGAGATCCGGTTAAAAGCAGTTTAAAGACGCAAAGTCAAATTAAAGCTTCTCGTCACGGCTGCGAGGTAGCAATCCTTTAAACATTCGTCAGACACCTTAAAACCCATGAAATCTTACCTAGTTGACATCACTAACGTAGGCATGACAGGCGGAGGTAGGTGCACTCTTTAGATGGCTTTCTCTAACCCCCTTTGACAAATAATAAGATGGTGAATGAACATTTATTTCTTACTACTCACGGTGTAATGGTCTGGGTATTCACAAAGAATTGTACCGTTCCTTATAGAAATCGGCAGGACTCATCTGGTGATGCATCCATCTGCTCTTGTTGCTGTAACCAAGGTACTTGTGCTGCATTCTCGCTTCTTCATGCTGTGCAACAAGCCTCTGAACGGCTACATGGTCAGCCCACTCCATCTCCTTCCAAACTTTTAGATGCGAGCATTGCTGGATCATTAGGAAAGTATTCGCTTAGCTAGACCTTTCTCGTTTCCCCAGTTTTGGTGCGTTTTTAACAATGCATTGAACGGGATTGTAGCTAGAAATTTCGAGGAAGGAGAAAACTTTATTTATTGAATCACGTCTGCACAGGCTTCACATAAATCAGTTTTTCTAATACTGCAAATATTTTGTGACACTTTCAGTAACTATGCTTACGTGCTATTAATGGACAAACTAGGTGCTGAGCGGGTCACTTAAGCATAGTTGCAGAGACTATTCAAACATGATGCGAATACATTGACCGTGTATTAGCTGTCACCATAGCCTCTCGGAGGCAAGATTTGTGCAGCCTAGTGTCGTTATGAATAGGCCAGTCTGCAGCCTGATCACCCGGAAGCCATTAATAGACGATGTCAGCATACAATTTATTAGCCTACCTCAAGTTTGGAGATCGCTAATATTGGCATGGTGTGTTTCACCACCTATGGCAATAGCAACTATCGGCAATGCGGAAGCAGCTGACGCTTAATCTTTAGCGATTTACAACGTCTCTCAGGCTACTGAACGAAAAACGACAGTCTAATGCTCAGGTGTCAATGCATGTTGCAGCCAGGGTCGGTAAGGTATTATCTCTTTTTGTAAGTTGAAAGTCTAGCCTGAAGATGAATTGGCAGTTCCTTGTAGTGGCTTAGCCTCCAGAAAGTGTCAGGCGAAATGGCAACCAAGGGTGGGAGAGAAACCGAACAACCTCGATCGTTCAGAAGACTGTGAGTGTTACTGATTAAGAAAACCGAAGTTGTGGCGAGCACCGTATGCGGAAACGATACAGCTAGGACCTTTTTACAGTTATTCTGGTTGTTTTTTGACAGTAGCTCAAAGGAAATTACGTTTCTGTGGCTATCTAAACGCTTATCACTTCCGCCTGCGGGATGTCGAAAGCCTGTGGCTACCTTAGCTACGAAGAATCGTGAACCATGCATCAACAAAAGAAAAGCATCTGGAGCCACCAACGAGCCATGGCCTGAACGGCCAGCTTGGATGCCTCTCGTTGGGCATGAACTGTGAACTAAGTACCGGCTCCTTTAATATTCCTTGCATTGTCGCGAACCGCTCAGCACTCTCCCCCCACATGCATCACTGTGAGTTTCTCTAACCTAGTGGTTATCGGGCCTGTTATTACCCCATCGGCCCGACTTAAAGCGTGCCTTTGGAATGCTCACTTAATGTGAGTTAAACCACTGGTAAAGAGCGACCTTAAAGTCCTAATATAAAAAAGTAAAAATATTAAATATAAAATATAAAGGTGTCGACTATAAAATATATGTTCAAAAGTATAAAAAAATATACTAAATATAAAATATTGCTGAAGTTGGTAATTATTAGTCAGGAATACGACAACTAATTGTGTCCATGAAATTGTGTCATTCCGTCGTGGCATTTGAAGCTCAGTGCTTGCTGGTGCACCGGCTTGTGCAATCAGAGGCTTACAGCAGTTTCTAAACCCTGCAGGTCAGCTTCTTTGTCACGAGTGCCGTAGTTGCAGCACCATTCCACTGTTCACCTCACTACCAGCACTGAATCCTCACAAGCAGCGTATCGACTTCAAATTTTTGTCACACGTTTAGGTGCCTTCATTCTTTTGCTCTAGCCACCCTCTCAGATCATCTGAACCACGAGTCAAAGCATCGTGCCACAAGCTTCTTAGACTCCAGTTGATTATCTGTAACTCGTTTGAACCTCAAATCTTTTTCAGAAACTACATTTAGTTTGTATGCTTATAAAGCCTTGACCTCAATCACTACTTGAGTGACGAAATTTCCTGACTTGGCCAGGCTTGAAAATAAAGTAAAAACTCATATATTAATCATAGCATTTAGTGGGTCCAAGTGATGAGACCTGTATGTACTGAAGCTTGCTGCCACAGCTTGTGGCCACCGACCTCACTTGCATGCTGACCGTCTGCATGTCACCCTCAAATACTTATTTACTTCTTCTTTCTAGCATGCTACCACATAGAACTCGATCGTCATTCCTGGGCAGCAAGCGAAAAGCGTGAATGAGAAAGATCAATTCTCCGAGGCTGCCTTATAAAGTATGTCATTATTACAGCGATTCTTATGGTTATTGTGATTAGAATGACTTTGTAGCCCTAATATGGCCGTGTAACGGACCAATCGTCCTCGCGTGCGTTGGCTTTAAAAAGACCTTTTTATAAGAGGTTGTGTTAATTAATTTCTGTCTATGATTGCACCTAGGTGTTAGATACAGTGGCTAAGCTATCCACGAGACTACAATCGCATATTTAATACCTTAATGGATTCCAAAGAGAAACTCTTGACCGTTAATATTTTTTGAACCACGAAGAAAACGTTTAATGCTAGTGCTATAAGGAAGAGGGTTGTGACATTTGTTATCATAGAAATAAAGTTTAGTGCCGTCAAAAGTAAGCTAGCCTACGAATAATCCTAAATTAGGCTCGAGCTTTTGCAGGACTTGTAAAAAATGTCTAACAGAGGCCCTATATGACCAGCATCGACAAATACTAATGTAATTATAAGCACTGACAATGGGCAACCAATAGATTAGAAAGGAAGAGTAAAAGAGCTTTTTCGCTAGCCGCCGAGAATCCGAAGCAATTTGAATGCTTACGTGTCTCAACACTAGGTGGTAAGAACAGTGCCAACTAATTCTAATTCAACAATAACCATGCCAAAATGAGCCATTCAACCGCTTTTTAAACTAGACATACAGGTACCAAAAAAATAAGCAGAACATCTCAATAACTCTTTAATTACCTGAAGGGTGACAGTAAAAAATGATACTGATATTTTGAAACTTAATTCTAATTCAAGAAGATCGATCTTGGGTTTATTTGGTTACGTGTTTGGATTAATTTGATTCTGTGCATATGATCTCATCTTAATTGATATTTATAGAGTAGAAATCTGACTCTGTTAGTGTACATTTTCCACTATGCTTTTATAATTGGGTTTGCTAACTTAGAAAATCGATGCTCTGATTTTCAAATACATAAAAGACAGGCGTCTTCTTCTTTATTAACCAGTCTTTGACTATAATTCCATATAACAGGCAAATGTTCTCGATAGCAGATGCTGCGATGTTTTTACTACTCACTGCATAATTCGGATTTACTTGTGCTAAGACGCTCATATTTAAGTATTTATTAAATGTGTTTGTTGTATAGGGAGAATCCTGGATTTAAAAATCCACGGACTGAAGAGTATCTCTTCTTCGGGATCTGAGGGCAACGGTAGTAAGCAGGCATGCACACCAAACTGTAAACGATTCATTTTATTACATTATTGGTTTCGGCATTCTCAAAAAACCGTACCAGTCTTAAGAGTAAACGGCTGCAGTTGTCTGGCGACACATCCGGCTGCTATCGTTGTTGTAGTGCAGGTTCTTGTGTTGCACACTAGTTATTTGAAGCCGTGCTTCACAGCCCTGGACGGCTACTAGGTCAGCTCACTGCCCTCTCCTAGATTGCAAAGCCCAGGAATTGCTAGTATCATTAGGAAATAACATGCTGGTTCAGTGTTTGCTCGCTTCACGTGTGTTTTGACATGTTTTGTATTAATGCCTGGTTCAGGATTGCAAGAAATAATTTTACGGAAGTTGGTAGCTTTTATTGCTGCAATAAACTACACAAACTTCACGACAGGCTGCTTTTCTCATGCCTGCAATTGTTTGGAACGTATTCAGTAACTATGCCCAGGTGCGAGGAACTAGCATAGTAACAAATGGCTCAATCTCTGAGGAATCTCGGATTGGTTAGAAGCATTTCAAAAAGAGCTGAGACGGAAGATCGATCAGTTCAGGTGGTATCTCGGAATGTAGCTCCTTCAGACGGATAAGCTGGACCAAGAAATTTTGGGTTCCTACAACTGAGCCACGGGAGTCTTGAAGTCGATTAAATAGGCTGGGGTCTACTACTAGTGATTGAGAAGATTTGCAATGCCACAAATGTGATATTCAAAATACACAAGCTTACTTGCCGAGTTTTTCCAGTATAAATGCCCCTGATTGCAATATGAAGAAAAGCCGGATGAATAGAGTTAGGTAAGTCTACTTTTGGTCCAAGTCTGTGACTAATATCGCTGCTGCACATTTGTTTGAGCACTTCTAAAACCCTTAAATTTTAAGGGGCTGAAAGTAATGGGAACAGCTGTGTTGTTATGATAATCTTGGACGTGCTAAATTTAAACCCACTCATTTCCGATTCCATGTCGAGATAAGCTGACGTAACCTCACTTCATATCCAAGAATGAATTAACAATATATTGAAATGATAAAACCTCCTGGGTGACAATAGGTTGTCTGCATTTAAAAGTATTGCTAGCATTACAATCTGTACTTTATTCATTCTTCACTAAGTGCTACTTGGTGGGAAGAGATTTGCAATTAAGTTTTACAGACTTTTTTACAGTGACTTGCACTAAGATCTTTGAGTTTGAACTCGTTTCTGCGTCACATCTTTAGAGTTATTTCAAGTACTACCTAACGTCAGCTTAACTGAAGACGAATCAATTTAGCCGCCTTATGAGACTAGAGAGGTCGGTAGTTGCTATCAACTGTTTAATCAAGTTAAGGCCTGAGATATAAACATAGCCGTCGGAAGAAGTTGCGTAACGGATGGATAGTTTGACCGAAGGTGCACGCGTATAGGCATTCAAAAATAGGCAACAGTTTTGGAACGGGCTGGAGAGCACCAAAGGCTAGCTCATTAGAACACTTGGCTCATATCGATACGAATGACAGTGTAAAAATGTCATCCAGGCTGAGCCGACCAAACTGCGAGTGTTTAAAAATATCTATCATACACATCACACCACCTGCTAGCTGGGAAGCTTTTAATTGAAACAAGCCTGATCGTGCAATATCTACTTTCACACTTATTGATGCGAACCCGTTGTGGGGTCCTCGTACATTCCGTTTTCTTTTGTTGCAATATTGGCTAGCAATTTGACTCTATTGAAATAATGCTTAGCAAGTGTGGAAAGCACATGATGGTCGCTATCGGTAATGTCATCCGCTTCACTGACCATCAAGAATCCTTCAGACTAGATTAGCCAATACTGCCTTTAAACGTGGTTCGTATTTCTTACAATGATGAATACTCTTTAAAAACTAAAGCATTTCATTTATCTGGCGTAATGTTTTAGGTAAGCTGTAACTAATCTTGCTGTTGATAGGAGATAATTATAATCAAATTTTGTTGATTGCAATCGTTCAATTACCTGCAAAGGATTTATTACCATGGATTCCACGCCTTAGTATAATCTTGATGAGTACTCGACTCATGCAAAGCACCCATGTTAGAGCTGCGACCTTTGGCAAAGACATATCAACATTAAATGAAAACTATGTTCAGTAAATTTCAGAATGACATTATACCTTGTTAATTTACTAATTTCTCTATAGGTTTTGAAAAGCCGGTATCCGTAGCAAGATATACCACTGTAAACTTGAAATATAAAGATGACAGTTGATCTTACAAGGGAATCACACCACAGTGGCCTGTGATCTTATCAACATCCCTTTGGGCAGTTGGTCCTGTATGGATAGTCGCAAACACACACCTTGGTGTTGAAGATAGTACCATATGGGCAGTTGAGTTTCGTAGGAGATATAAAGGCGGTTGACTGGAGGAAGCTCCTGCAGTGGTCCACAGCACGTTACGTGTTGCCCTTGGCGAAGCATGAGCAACTCCCTGAAACTGAAGGTATTAAATAGGTTGCTTGCATCAGTATGGCTCTGTTAAAGAGGTGCTAGTTGCTGTGCAGCAGACGCTTTCTCACAGCCTTACTCGCTTAGATAGTACCTTTGCCTAGCTCATAGTCTCCCATCTTGTCGTCGTCTTCACCTCTCCGACCTTCCTATGCAGAGACGGCTGCAACGAATAGCATGGCGGTGACTATTAGAAAGCTAATTCTGGCAGCCATTTTCTTAGATTTGCTTTAAAGTGACTATAAAAGGCAAGTAACTACAACCTTAAATAGTCCCGGTTTGCGATCAGCAACTAAACTTGTGAAAGAGCACTGGATTAAGGTGAGGTTGTTTATGGATCACCAGCCCCAGTCAGTGATACCAGTCTGACCTTGATGTGTGTGCTCAATCTTGATGACAGACCTTCTCGTTGTTTCGGATTCCGCTGCTGCCGTCTAAACATCCTATCGAGCGCCGGAGTATATTTAATTGATAAGCATTACTAATAAAATACTTTGGGATGTAATTATATCATGTCAAGTTATGTTATTAAATTGAACTTCTTTAATGGCCAGACTGCTGTGATGGCTCGTAGGAGACTTGGGAAATTTGTTATATCATGTTTTGCGATTCGAAAACATTAAATTTTATCCGACCTTGGAAAAGGCGATGTGCCAGGGTCCCTTCGTCTCTAACCAGGTCTATTTCATGAAAGCAACCTTAAGA
The DNA here is from genome assembly GCA_009760855.2 of Cristatella mucedo. Taxonomy (NCBI): domain Eukaryota; kingdom Metazoa; phylum Bryozoa; class Phylactolaemata; family Cristatellidae; genus Cristatella; species Cristatella mucedo. The sequence goes on along the minus strand of WPIO01000039.1, from coordinate 1,209,924 downwards.
AAATGTGGTGGCCTAGAATGCACTTGCAAGCAACTCTAATAAGAGTTCCAGTTAAAAGCAGTTAAAAGATGTAAGTTCAAACTAAAGCTCCTCGTCATGGCTGCGAGGTAGCAATCCCTCAAACATTCGGCAGACAGCTCGAAACCCTTGAAATCATACTGTGTCGACATCGCTAATGTAGGCATGATGGACATAGGTAGATGCAATCCTTGGAAGCATTCTCTAGTCCAACCATAGATACTATGGTGATGAATGAAAATTTATTTCTCGCTACACGGAGCGAGTCAGTTAGTGTTTTCATTCTCCTCGAAATTCGCAAAAATGACTCAGCCAAAAGCCTTTTACGATGTCCTAATTATTTTTTAAATCAGAGGAGCGATCGATCAATTAATTAGCTCATTGACATTGAACTCAAGTCGTCAGTTGTATCCAGATGATGTCAGAAATCTCATGCAACATTAGTATTGATCACCTAGTCATCTTAGTTTAGGATGCGAAAGACTGTGTGCAGAAGCACCTGGAAGCCGAGTACAGAGATTAGTTGCAGAGACTAAGCAGATGTCTTACAACTAAGTATACTAGTCAGCTGTATCCCGTTATGCGACCAATATCCTGTGTATATTGTGATATTACCTCATTTTTTCTTTCAAAGTAGTTGACATCACTTTCACGTTCAAAGCCTAGTCCCAATCACATCCAAAGAAAAGTGGGCTTCCTTAAATTTTGTACTAATTACTAGTTATCTTCACGATGCTTTGCGAGTAGTGGCTTGGTATCTGCTAGCTACAATCGTGATTCATAATCATGGATACTGCATTGTTTTGAGCAAATTAATCGAGTGCTTTAGCACCAGACTAATGTTTAGGTTCCTTTAAAATGCTGCTCAATCTGAAATGCTTGCGAATTCACAATATTCGCAAAATCAATGTCAACGGTTTCCTATCCTTCTCTCTCTCTCTCCCTATCTTTCTATTTATCTCTCTCACTTTCTCTTTTACTCTTTCTCGCAGCGTCTCTATCAATATACGTCCATCCCTCAATTTATGATATATTGAAGCTTTTTTGCTGGGAAACATTGGGTTTCATGAAAGCCTTTTACTTAGTACACCAAATTAAAATTAGCTGCATTTCCATAAATCATACTCATGAGGTAAATTTAATTTTTTTCTTGCGAGTGTCTAATGAGCTTCAAATAATTGTAACTACATAGCTAACAGCACAGTTAAAGCTTTGAAAACACTGCTTCATATAAGGCTATCTTTTAATCGTGCAGGGCTTCCGGTGATCATTACAATGTATTAGCGGTTGTCGAGTTTGATGAGGTATCAATGAGTGAGCGCAAGATTAACTTGCTCTTTCTAAATTTAAAAAAGAGTGGCAGAGGCATGGTAGAGGAGAAGCTTTCCCAACAGATTCCACCAAGCATTCTTTACTGGCTCGACCCTTTGGTACCTGCATCATATCTCACTCACTAATTATCGGCTTATTGATACTATAGACAATTTTGATGGGCAGTTTCTGCCGTTTCGACAACTGAAAAACGAGCGTCAGTCGTGCTCGGCTTTTCAAAGAACTGTATTAGCACCACAGTAAGTGATTTACAAGTGGTAGAATACGATACGCCCTAATACTTTTGTCGAACATTTATAGACAAGAGATTCTCATTGTGTTTTTACATAATGCGCTTATTCGTATAACTCTGCGTTTAGCAATCTTCACTGAAGCTGTAATTAGAGATGAGTACTGAGCAATAACCTCGTAAGTACCTTTCTCTCGTTGCAAGGAGCTGCTGAAAAATCCAAAAGCGTGATAGATCTCAAAAATGCTTAGAGTGATATAGCAAATTTGTGGCAAATTTAAGAAATTTACAAAATCGACATTTTACAAACAGCGTACCGAATTTTTACAAACGGCCTATTTAGTAACCTCTTACAATCTGTATATGTTTATAGCTTTGCAACGGCACAAAAATACCTGCTCATCGAGGATCAGCACCAAGTTATACAAATTCTTCTATTAACATGAAGTAATGCCAGTCTGCGAAGACAAGAATGGTTGATATTATAAATGTTATCAGCCTCACTGGTAGTCAGAAATCCTGCAGACTACATTTGTCACCATTGCCGTTCCATTCTGTTCGTCTCTGTCTAAGTGCTGAAGAGTTTATAACAAAACATATTAATTATTTCATTGGCGTAATGCTTTTGGCAAGAGGTAACGAATGTCGTCGGAGACAAGACACAGTTATAAAAAAAAAAGATTTACGTTCAACAATCCGGAAAGTTGCATTGGTCGTGTATCAGTGAAACTAGTATCTGCTGTGTTGGCTGAGAGCCTTTTGCCAACTTTCGTTGATGAAGCTGTATCGATGGCTGAGCAGCCTCCATAAAGACGTCGGGGAACTCCGGTCGATTGGCTGCTGAGATTCTGAGAATCTATTTCCGGTGGGACTAAGCTTGACATCGCAAAATAGGCTCTCAATTTCAAGCATGTGAATTGGTGTCTAAAGGCGAGGCAGTCTTACACTGGCAGGCTCCTTTGTCTGTAACTCCAAAGAGAGGATTGCGACGGACACACGGTTAGGAAAAGGTAAGTAGCACGAACGTATCACACTAAAGGAGTTTACTCAAAGTTTGTGGGTCATTCGAATTATGAATGTCAGGTGCAGCGTCCATAACGTCGCTACCAAGCTCATATTGCACTGGAAGCGCTGTGATCCGGTGCGTAAATAACTAGCAGCGAGAGTCCAAAACTTCTGGATCTGGCCTGGGTTGGTCGCTTTGTTAACTTGTTCTGCAGTGTCCTAGATGAGGGGAAAATTGCTCGCTCTTCGCCATCCAGTTCGTGGGCTAGAGTTTATCAATCGCATTATTACTATTATTACTATAATAGAGTCCTACTTGTAGCCGATAAGGGTCCACTGCAGCTCAAGAAAAGAAAGCTGTCGAAACAGCCAAGGTTTTTTATAGTAGGAAAAATTGCTGCTGTTGTACTGCATAGGCTAGTAGACGCCAGCTTTGGTCAGCGTTTTCTCGTAGAAGTTTGAGCATTTCGATGTGATTAAAATAAAGCTGAACCAGCAGGTAATGTGGCCCACCGTGTAGCGGCGAAATGAGATAGAACGGTTATCTCAGGTCATGGAAAACCATTACAAGATCAGCGGCGACAAAACATCTTGTACCTCTGGTCTTTGGGGCGCAATAGTCAGGTCTCAGCGAGGGTGCATGCGTGAGCAAAGCGGCGGTAGGGACGATTGGCGGCCATATTTGTTCGAAGCTAGTCGGCGGAACATGTCCAGCAATAGCAGGCCTAAATTGCTAGCAGCAGCGCCTGCTCGCCAGGGCCCTTCTTCTTCTTGTACCGCTGACTAATCCTCCTCGCCGGCCGACCAATCTGCGCCGCCATCCAAATCCTCGGGGCTCGAGCACTAACAAGAACGGACGGACGGATGGCTTATCCAGTTGGCTTCTAAAACGATCTAGCGGGACTGTGTAAGTCCTTAGCAATCCGAGATCTTATCTGCGTCCCGTACTCGTACCGTACGTTATAAATATAATTCATTTGTGCAGTGCCCAACGAGGACTTAATCTTTATTCAGGTGCCTCACTTGTGCCTCGGGGCTCGAGCCCACGATCTCGGCCCGACCTTAGTCTGGGCGAGCACCTTAACCTCTGGACTGAACCAGCTCGGCAATATAGGCGTGCTGAGTGAGTTCAGTCGCATAGAAGCGCTTCCAACTATCCAAAATGCTTTCTGGCGCCACTAGAGCTTACGGCCTGATGTTTCGCCTCTCGGAGTCGTACAAGAATTACCAGTCTATGACTCGTCACTCCCGTAAATAATGGTTGCCATCCTGCCCAATGCCGAAATGAAAGACGGACAGCCTCCTTTCTCGCTTTAATAAGTCTCGTGACTATGGCCCAGAGGCACAGATAAAATAATTGCATAATTAAACAACCCACTTATTTTCCCTTTCAGTACCCAAACCTTATAACTAAGTTAAGTTGGCAGAAACGTACGCCTGTGTACTACGGATAATGACCTTGTGGATAGCAATCCTTCTTAAGAGCTTCGGATTCTGTAAAAATTTCATGACTTTGCTGCCCTCGTTTCATTGCGTAACAGACGGTTCGTCCTAACGAGCAGTTGCCTTTAAAATAATTTTACGTCAGAGGTTGGGGTGTGAATAAATTTCTGTCTATGACTGCACTAAGGGTTGAGATATGACGGTTTAGCTATCCTTTAACCTAATTTTGCATGCTGAAAGCCTCAATGAAATCCAATATTAAAATCTTGACTAAAGAGCTTTTTAAGCATTAAGGAAATGTTGAGCACTAGTGCTATGATGAGGACAGTTTGGGTAGTAATCAGGATGCAAATAAAAGATGGGGCAATCAAGATTAAGCTAACTCAGGACAAATCCTAAAAAGGGCTTGCACTTTTGTAGCTCTAGTAAGTGAGAGTCTCTGAAACTGACCTAATTGTGATCTCGATACGATGTATAAAGAGCACTCTAAATAAATATTGAGATAATAAGCGCGAAAATTTGGCAACCATTTGTCTTAAAGTCAGAGGTAAGAGAGCTGTTTCGTTAGTCATCGCGGATCTACAGCCACTTGAAGGCTGATGTGACTATACCCGCTGGGTAACCCCAGCGCCAAAAAACTTAAATTTGAAAAAGACAACGCCCAAATGAGGCATTTTTTTAATCTTTTGAAACCACATTTGTTGATACCGAACGAATAAGAAGTGTATTACCGCAACTCTTAAATTATCTGTATCTCGATTACTTTTTGGTTGAGTAGATTTTTAAACAGATTTTAATTCTTTTCAAAGCTTGGGTTCATTTGGTTACACATTTTGATTAGCCTCAAGCTAAACAAAGAACACCGTGGTTATAGATCGTGAGAAAGTAGCAATGCAATTCTGCTAGCTTAAAGTTAAGACGATTCTTATTGTTATGAGGTTTAGTAACATGAGAATTAATAGCCTTTTTTCAATCAAAAAGAGAGACGTCTCCTTTTCGTGTTAATTAATCGTTGCATTTCATTCTAAGTAAAATCCTAAAGTACTCGATAGTAAATTCCTCCAGGCTCCCAAAGCCTAGAACTCCCTCCCGACCTGTGTCAGAACATCCCCTGACCTGACGACATTTAAGAGGAAATTAAAGACACACCTATTTAGGACAGCATTTAATGGTCCCTGTGATTCGTCCTTCGTGTGCTTATGTGTGCTGACACTGTGCATGCTGCCACTACCACATTTGCATGCTGACCCTGTAGATGTCACCCCTAACCATATTATTCATAGTGTTTGTTTTTCAAGCATGATTTTACATACTATCAATTGCATTTCCATTTGCAGCAAATGGAAAGCGCCTAGAAAGAGATTAAGTTCTCTGAGGGCGCTTTATCAAGTGCATTAATATTATTATTATTATTATTATCTGCTATCAATTTTCTACTGCTCAATGCACTATTCTGAGGTATTTTTGCTAAAAAAACAATCATTATTTCAGCATATACCATATACATATCGAGCGTATGGAATGATTTGAGGATTTTGTAATCCACAGGTTGTCAATTGCTTTCTGTTCGTGATCTGAGTAGACGCAGACACAATAAACTGTCACTCCCCTTAATAACGGCAACCATCTAGAGATTTTCAAGGGATTGCAGCCGTCTTTATAGAAAACGGCTGGACTCATCTGGTGATGGATCCTGATTCTCTCGCTGCTGTAATACTCGTACTTTAGCTGCATTCTCGCTCCTTGATGCCGTGCTGCAAGCATCTGAACTGCTACCGGGTAATCCCACTGCCTTTCTTCCCAGACTGCTAGGCGTAAGCGTTGCTAGGATCATCATGAAATAATAGGCTTGGCAAGTGTTTGCTCGTTTCGCATGTGTTTTGGCACGTTTTTAACAATGCCTGGTTCAGGAATGCCATTCCTCTTCTCGCAAAAGCTGGTAGCTTGTATCACATTACCACAACTGCTCAGGTGCATCCATTCCAGTGGTTTTTCCTAAGTGTCCCAATCTCTTGCTACACGTTCAGATAAAATGCCTGGGTGCAATAGGTGCGACGAACAGACCAAACTAGGCGAAGAGTGCCTCAGTCAAGAGCATTTCCAAAGACGATTCAAGCGCGATGCGAATAGTTTGATCGTGTATGCACAATCTCGGTAGCTTATCCGAGGCAAGATTTTTGCAGCCTGGCATTGTTTTGAAGCCGTCAGCCTGCGGCCGGCCCACCAGGAAATCCCACTTTAAGACACGCTAATGGATCATGTCAGCCTACTATTTCTCATTGCAGCTGACATTGGCGTAGCGTTGATCTCCTCATTGTATTTCTCACGACCTTTGCCACTAGTAACCGTCAGCAAGCCGAAGCAGTTGCAGATCGCTCTTTGACAATTTAAAATGGCTGTCAGGATACCGAACACAAAGCATGGCTATAATACTAAGTGTCAATGCAAGTTTCAGCCTGACGAGGTAAGGTATTAGCTCTTCGTATTTGTTACCAGCCGTGCATGATGCTGAATTGGCAATTCCGGAACGTAGCTTAGCCTCCATATAGTGTCAGGCACAACGTCAACTAATTGTAGGATAGTACCAAAATAAGGTAACTCGTTCAGCAGACAGCTTTCTTCACTCAGTATATAATGGTTATGGCAGATAATCACGAAGCTCATATCGAAGCACTTCCTTCGCTTGGTTCTATAATTTTACGGCATTTTAAATCACATACATCTTCCGCCCCTCCAACAATTTATATAGTGGCTAGTGGTTGCTTAGTAATTCATACGTAGTATGCTATCGGAATATAATTTATGTTTTTATGGGCATACATATTCAAACTTAACACTAAAGAATCGGGGTTTCAATATCTCATCTCCACTACTGTGCAAAAACAAAATAATTCTCAAACTCCAACAGTCAATATGAATCTCTTGAAAGCATGATGTGTTAAGAGTAACTGGTACTAAAGCCGTCAGGGATCAGTATTAGGAGAAATGCAATTACTCTTCAGTTACCTTTACAGAAGTTACTTTCAAACAAATGCAGGTTAAACCGCCGTTGCCACCAATCAGCCACTAACTGTTTAAAGAATGAGAGCATCGACTACTATAAGACTCAATAGAGGAGCCAACGTTTCTTTTACCACTTTGAGGACTTTTAAAATAGTTTGCAATGGGGCTTAAGCAGTTAACAATGGCTTAACCTCTATTTTCTTTGGCAAAATCCAGAAGGTAATATAGATTGATTAGTTTTTATTATGGTTTCCTTACCACAGTCACACTAACCGAACTGGACATTGTGGCTGTGTCATAAAATCTGCCAGTGTGGAAGCAGTAGCCTAGTGCCAGCCAATAATTCTCTATTTTCAGTGAGTGGCGCCACGGCGATCTATTGACATGTCTTACCGGCCTTCATTTATTCTCTATCAAGGTAGACTCGCTTCTTTTCAAGTCGCTTCATTTTTCTGGCTTTAGTCAGCCAAACTGAACTACTTCCCGAAGTGGCTAGGCATCCTTCCACCTACTCTGCTCACTGTAGTCTTCCTTCAATGTGTCAGACCACACAGAGATGTTTAACAGAATAGGCCTCCAGTTTTTTTTTAAGTTCAAATGTCTTAAACCTTTAGTAATGACTTTACGCCATCGGCTAACTTAAAGGGGTTTGGGATAACATTAAAAACAGTCTAAGTTCGTCACAACAGCACTTTTTTCGTCCTCGATGACCGCCAATCTAGGGCTGATACGTGATCACTCTGTGCAAGTTATAATTAAATTACGGACATCTAGTCGGCTTAGGAACGCATGTACATGTGGTCAAGATTATATTGCAAAGACTTTCGTTACCGAGGTTTTCAAACCAGACAATCCTCCAGTATTTTTACACTTAGACGGTATTTACCATCTGTGTCACTGTCTCTACAGCAAGTATTAACTAAAAATAAATTGATTTGAGCTTCGGGTAATAAAGGTAATCAACTTTGAGGTTTATATAGTTTTCAAGTTGGCAGTAGTAATTAGGTTTGTCTCAGGCATTGAAACAACTCCTTAGAAATTTAACAATGTCCTTCGTTCCGATTATAAGATACAACCGAATCGTAGAGTGCGTTTACAACAGAATTCCACAAACAAGGACGAAAACCAGAGTTGATAAGGCGTTAGTTTAATTTTCAAATTTGTCTTGGTTAATTGACATTTGAAGCCACCCTATCAATGGAAAGTTCTTAAACCGACCATCGTGCGCCCGGAATCCTACGATGCTGTCCGTAGATGTATGGAATGTCTCTGAAGACTGTCACAAACTGTCAGCACAACAGTTGATATCATTTGGCTAGCACTAAACTCATCTCCAAAGTCACCTCTTCAAGCATTTGAGCTTACATAAAGCGATTGGTAAATCTTCGAAGCTCACACAGCTTGGAGCCGTTGGGTTTTGCAAGCTGCTCCATAGTGCTGACAGCTAGGTCTATGCCTATTGGTCACGATCATCGGGTTCCAGAATGATAATGCACTTGATAATGCACTAGATATTCATTCTTTGGCTCTAACCTATCTCTCAGATCTACTCCCCCACCAGGCCAAGCGTCTTACCACCCGCTTTTTCGCAATCCAACAGTCTACCAATACCTCGTACAAACCTCAAATTTTTTAGGGACCCTGCGTTTACTTCGTATGTTCCCAAAGCCTGGAACTCACTCGCGACTTGCGTCAGAACATCCCCTGACTTGACCACATTTAAAAAGAACTTGAAAACACACCTATTTATGAATGCATTTAGTGGGTCCCTGTGATTCGTCCTTCATGTGCGTATGTGTGCTGACACTGTGCATGCTGCCACTAACCACATTTGCATGCTGGCCCTGTGCATGTCACCCCTAACGATGTTATTCATGTTGTTTGTTTATCAAGCATGATATTACTAACCTTTCAATCGCTTTCCCTTTGCAGCAAATGTGAAGCGCCTAGAAAGAGATTGAGTTCTCTGAGGGCGCTTTATCAAGTGCATTTTTAATATTATTATTATTATAGATCACATTTTCAAAAATGAGTCAAGCTTTGGTGGGCCTTAAGGGTCAGCGAAAGAACTTTACGGTATCCGACGATCAACCGATTGAGCTAGAAGCTCTTTCAATAGAGGGTACACACGACAAAGCCTGTTGTCTTCATTAATGAGCCTTGAGGCTTGAAAACTACCTTGATAAATAGTTACAAAGGCGGACGGATTTTTTCGGTGGTATTGTCAAAATAGAATCGGAATAATCTAGACTCGAAAGAATGAGGGATCTGGGTACTTTTTTGCAAGTCCACACTTACCGTGAGCCCCTAATAGTAGATAAAGATCGTGCGTAATTGCTAGCTGCGGATACAGTCATTCTGTCAATACTTTCAACAGGTAGAAAGTGATCCAAGAAGATGTTCACATTCCGAGCACTTGGTGAAGATTACGAGACAGAATCATCCATTTGAAGAGCATGCTCTTCTAGCCCAGCTAAACGATGATTTAGTCCTATTAGTAGGACGTGAGTTATATAGTGACTTACTGTCAGAAAATTTCCAGTCGCCAGGAATCAAATTTCTGAAGGGCAAGAATTTAGTTCACTAGTTGATAGCGTGGATTCCAACAGTTTTACCGATAGGTAAAGCTGAGTACTATCAACAAACAAGTGACAGCGGATCATATATGCCCAATTTACTTTCCGGATGCTTTAGTGTAAATGGAGAACACTAACGCTCAAGTTCGGACACTTGTGAACGTCTTCAGGTGATTGGTCAGTATGTTACTTGATCCTCACATGACAGAGGCTGCAATGATCACTGAAGTAAAACTTGAAGCTCTGAAACGCCTCATCTGCAGGATGATCATTTTTCTTTATTGTTAAAGTAATATCTCAACTATACCGGATTCTGTGAGAGCAAATTCTACGTTCCATCTTTAGTTTTTGGATTTTTTCGTCAGACGCATTAATATCATAATAAAATCCGTCAAATTTGTTGGAAATCGCATGACAGGCATTTTCCATTTTGAGTTGAGTAAAAGTAATCCCTAAATACGACCAAATACTAAGGATTGAAGAGATAAACAAATTATAATTCTGTGAGTAACTACATACATTGCTGAGTGAATTACACAAGTTTTGAGTATAACTAGCTTACTGAGGTTTCGACATTTATTTTGACCGGGGCATTTCACGATCCAAAGCGACGATTTATTATACTACCACGTCAATTCCACAGTCAAGCCTGCGTACTTTAAGCTATTTAATATTGCTCAAGTTTGGACACGTTCAGACAGGGGTACCACATCTAAATTGGTCCATGCAATTACGACATCCCGTCCTAACTTATGTACCTCACTGCTTGCTGGTCTACCGGCCTGTTCAATCAGGCACTTAAAACCAATGCAAAAAATGGCAGCTAGGCTTCTCTATCACGAGCATCGAAGTTGTAGAATCATTCTAATGCTCACTTCGCGACCAGCACTGACTCTCAGTCAAGCAACGTGTCGATTTTAAGGTTTTACCATTCACTTTTAGGCTTCTTTTTTATTTGGCTCATGCTTACCTGTAAGATCCGCTGTCACACCAGTCTAAGCATCGCATCAAGCGCTTTACGGAATTTAACTGTTCACCTATACCTCGTACAAACCTCAAATCTTTTGGAGATCGTGTCTTTAGTTCTTCCGTAGCCCAGAACTCACTCCCAACGTGAGTCACATCGACTGACTTGACCACATTAAAAAATAACTACAAACGTACCTATTTCTCCCAGCATTTATTTGGTCCCTGTGATTCAACCTTTATGTGGTTCTGCGTTCTGACAATGTGCGTGCTGCCACTAGCCACACTTGCGTGCTGACCCCTTGCAGTCATACCCAAAAGTGTTATTCTTGTTAAATATTGAGCATCCTACTACTAACCACACTACCGTGATTCCTTAGCATAAATTTCCAAGCTTATATAAAGAGATTGAGTTCTCTTAGGCTGCTTTATGAAATGTATTATTAGCGTTATGGCTATAACGATTATAATTACTTTGCAAACCCTACATTCACCCTGTAACGGACTGATCGTTCTCACGGTAATTGCTTTTAAAAGACTATTACGTGAGAGGTTATGTAAAACTTTTCTGCCTGCGACTCCACTACGAGGTAAGCTACAATGGCCCCGCTATCTTTGAGACTGCTTTCGTATATTCTAAGCCTCCTGGGTTTCCAATGGGAAACTCTTTACCGGGGAGGACTGTCGTACTATAAAGGAAGCGTTTAACACTGGTGCATTTAGGAGGACGGTTGTGGCAGTAATTAGCGTAGAAATAAAATGTGGCTACACTCAAGATTAGGCTAGCTCACGACTAATCTTAAAAATAGCTCCCACTTTACTAGCACTTGTAAAGGAGAGTCTATTAAACTGACCTTATTTCAATCTTGATACCATGCATAACGAGCAACAACAAATAATATTGAGATGATAAGCTCTAAAAATTGGCCACCATTAGCCTTGAAGTGAAAGATAAGACAGCTGTTTCATTAGCCATTGAGGATCTAAAGCTTCTAGAAGGCTGACATGTCCATACGTGTGGCATAAGAGCAGGGCCAAAGAGCTGTAATTCAATTATATCCTCACCCAAATTAGCCATTCATCTGCTTTTTCTTATTCCAATTTTGTAGATATCTCATGAATTATAAGGTTATTGCCGCAAATCTTAAATTATCTGTAACTAGGCTATTTATTGACTAGCACGTTTCTTAAAAACCTTTTCTAATTTACGAAGAGAAGCTTGGGCTTATTTGGTTACGCATTTTGATTTGCTTGAAGCCATGCAAGTAATATCGTTGTCATAGATCTAAAGAGACTAGCAATCAGACTCTACTGGCTTACATTCGACACGTTCTTTTTATTGTGAGGTTTAGTAACATGTGAATTTATTGCTGTAATTTTTTAAACATGAGGACATACATATTTTTTGCGTTAAAAGGTCTTTAAATATCGTTCTACGTTGCAGGAGAAATTACTCGATAGCAGATGCAGAAAATTTTCCTGCCAACTACTGCATTATTTAGAGTTATTTTTACATTAAAATCATTTGTTTCATTATATAGTAAATTCATCGAGCGTCTGAAGAAATTTGTGGGTTATACAATTTACGGACGGCCAATTAGTTCCACTTCAGTATCTGAGGTCAACTGTAAGAGGCAGACACGCACTATAAGCTGTCATCGATCCTGTTAAATACGGTAATGGTCCGGGCATTCTCAAGGAACGGTACCATTCTAAATATTAAATTGCATGAGTCGTCTGGTGACACAAGTTACTGCTCTCCCTGTTATGAGGCAAGTACTTGTGCTTTATTCTCGCTCCTTGATGCTGTGCTGCAAGCCTCTGAACTGCTACCGGGTCAGCCCACTGCCTATCTTCCCAGACTGCTTGGCGTGGTCGTTGCTGGGATCATCATGAAATGATGTGCTTAGCCAGTGTTTGTTCGTTTTGCAAGTGTTTGGCACGATTATATTCATGCCTTGGGCAGGATTGAAATTGGTCATTTTGCGGAAGCTGTTACCTTTAATTATTGTAAAACATATGCAGAGGCTTCACATCAGACTGTTTTTCTTATGCATGCTATCGTTCGCTACACATTCAATAACTATGCAATGGTGCAACGAACTAGCCTAGTAACAAATGGCGAAGTCTCCGAGGGATCTCAGATTGGTTAGAAGCGTATCGAACCTACCAGAGTTAGAAAAGTGAGCTGTATTCCGAAAATTGTGTATTTCGGACCGTTAGGCTGTAACAAAAGAATACTGGTTCCTGAAACTGAGTGACAATATTCGAAGTTGATTAAATAGGCTGGGAGCTAGTACGAGGAATGAGAATTGGAGCAATGCCTTAGACTTAATGTTCAAAAGACAAGACTTATAAATAATAAGAATAAGGATAGACAAGCTTAGCTGCTGAGTTTTTCGCAGTATAACTGCCCTTGTTTTCACTATAAAGAAAACCTAAACTGAAAGGGTTAGATAAATCTAGTCGGGTCCAATGCAACGACTAATTTATCTGCTGCACATTCATTTCTGAGCTCCCAAACCCCTGAAATTTTAAGCAGCTGAAAGTAACCAAAGCTGTCGCGTTGCTGGAGCGAATTGTCAACCCACCTCGCACGAGCTAATTGTAAACCCACCCATTTCGATTACAGAACGAAATGTGCTGACATAAAAAAATGTTAACATTACAAAGTGGTTTATTATTATTATTTTAAAATTATTACAAACTCATGAATGACAATAGGTTGCCCGCAGCCAGGCATTATCGCTATATTTACATTCTGAGCTTCACTGCCACTCCACTAAGACCCATGGAATTGAATGTTTCACGATTAAATTGAGCCGACGTTCGTATACGTATACGTGGGCTAAGGTCTTAGCGTTCGAACTCGTATCTGCATCATATCCCTAAATTGTTGTAAAGACTGCAAAAATTGGGAGCGGCCGAAGAGGAGACTAGAAAGGTCGTAGTATTTCTCAACAGGTTAAAAATATAATGTCTTGAGTTCAATAGATTGCTGAGGGAGGTGATTGTGTAAGGTACGGTTGGTTTTATCGCAGGTGGTTGGTAGGGCCATTTAAAAACTGACCCACAGTTTGGCAATGGGTGGGAAAGCATCAAAGGCCAGCTCATGTAAAGATTTGGCTCACGCCCATAGGCAACGGGGTAGAAAAAGACTCATCTATGGAAAGATCGTCCAAATCACAAATGCTGAAAAAATTCAAGTACAGACACATCTGGCCACATGACCACTGAGACACTTACAATTGAAACAAGGGTGATTGTGCGATAGCTCCTTGCATACTTGTTGATGTGATCCTGCTATGCTATCATAAGGAATTTTGTATTCGTAGTGATATTACCTACATTTTGTCGATCTGAAGTAAACAGCACCAATATCACGTTTAAGCTGCAATTGCAAACTCTTTATTAAAGAAAAGCTTGCAATTTATAATTACAAACTAGTTATTTTTACACTCTTTTTATTAGTAATGAAATTATTGCAAAATCACTTTTATGAAAAAAGTAAACTCATTGGCATGAAATCTTTCTCTCTCTTGCTCTCTGTCTCTCTCTCTCTCTCTGTCTCTCTTTACAATCTCTCTCTCTCTCTCTCTCTCTCTCTCTCTCTCTCTCTCTCTCTCTCTCTCTCTCTCTCTCTCTCTCTCTCTCTCTCTCTCTCTCTCTTTCTCCTTATCTCTCTATTTTTGTTTCTCTGTTTCTCTGTCTCTGTCTTTCTCTCTCTCTCTCTCTCTCTCTCTCTCTCTCTCTCTCTATTTGTCTATCTATCTATCTCTTTTTTACCTCTCTCTCTCTTTTTATCTCTCTCTCGCTCTCTCTCCCTCTCTTTTTTCTCTCTTTCTCTTTCATCCTATCTCTCACCCTCTCTATCAATATACCTCTCTCACTATGCTTACGGTATCTTGAATTTATCCTACGTGTGGGCATGCAATTTTAAAATAAACAATAAGGCATCCAGGTTGTGTCTCACTCCAACCACTTTGAAAAAATAAGACAATTTTCAAATTCCAGAGGTCCTAATTAATCTCTTTAAAGCATGGTGTAGTAAAAACAGTGCATTCATCAACAAATGACCTACTGCGATTCTACCGGCGAGCCTTAATCAAGATTAGACGACGAAATCTAAGAAACTTGTCTGGTTCCAACTCTTGATGTCTTTTTATGCAAATGATTCTGAAGGACGATCAGTCCTAAGTGAACAAATGCAGCTACTAGTGCCACGGCCGTCGGGGATTAGTATTGAGAGAAATACGATGGCTTTTGAGTTAACTTTACAAAGATTACCTCTTACCAGCAGTATGTTAAAACGCCGTGGGTACCAATCAGCTATTACCTGTTTGAAGAATCGGAGCCTTGAACGCTACAAGACACACTATTTGCATCAACATTTCTTGTACCACTTTGAAGACTTTAAAAATAGGTTGCAATGCAGCTGAAACATATAGCAATCGATTACCGTTTAATAAATTTTAGTTTTTGCCAAAAAGAAATAAATTAGTAAAGCTTGATTAGCTTTTGTTAAGTTTCCTTTACCGAAACCAAACTTACCTAACTAGAGACCGTTGTGGTGTCCTTAATGTGCCAATGCCGAAGCCTTAGTATAGTGCTAATCAATGATACTTTATCTTCTGTGAACTTCGCAATGGCCATCTATTTTTACCTCTGGCTGACCTTCATTTATTCTCCATCAAATTAGACTCACTACTTTTCAGGTCGATTCATTGTATGGCTTCAGTCAGCCAAACTGAACTACTTCCCGCATTGGCTAGTCATCTTACTACCTACTCTGTTCCTTGTAGTCGTACGGCAATGTCTCGTACTTAGCAAAAGTCTTTAAGAGAATAGGCTTCCATTCCATCAACTTTAAAAGCCTTGAACCTGCTTCGGAACGACTTGACGCCACCGCCTAACTTGAAGAGTTTTAAGGTGAAGTTTAAAACACTTAATTTGTCACAGCAGCATTTGCTCCATCCGCGAGAATCGTCTTTCTAGTGCTGATTCGTGATCACACAGTGCAAATTACAATTATACTATTGGCATCTAGTTTATTTAAGGCCATATGCAAATGTGATTGAGATTATACTATTTAAAATCTTCTTTACCAACGTTCACTCTGTAGAGCACCCGCTGGTACCTTCACACGTACGGTATTTACCATCTCTGTCACTATATTTACAACAAGCATCAACTCAAAAAAAAATCAGCAAGGGCGTAGGGCTATCAGTGAAAATTCTTAGAGAAGCATATTATTTCCCGTTGGCAGTAGTAGTTATGCTCGAGTCTGGAATAGAGGCAGCTCTTAAGTAATTGGAAGATGTCAGTTTTGCCGATTACAGTATACCAGATAATCACCGGAGTGCATTGCACAGTAGACCACAAGAAACCAATATGAACTAGAGTTACAAACTCGCAAGTTTAGCCTTCGCATTTACACTCGTTAACTGATTATTGTAACGCATAATTTCAATGGCTATTTCTTAGTCCGACCACCCTGTGCGATAAATGCTGTGCCACCGTGCATAGGTGCTTGTAACGTCTCCAAAACCTCACGCCAAGCTCGACCACAACAGTTAATATCACTTGGCAAGCAGTAAATTCCTCACACAATTCAGCTCTTCAAGCATTGCAGACTATATACTAAGAGCTTTGTGAATCTTCAGAGCACCAGCAAATTGGAGTAATCCAATATTAGCTGTCACGATCATCCGGTTCCCGATGCATTAAAGTATTTTAAGTGTGCGACCTCCGGAATATATCAAATCAATATTTTCCTATTGTAGTTTGCCACTAATTTTTCAATTTTGTCTCTAAGTACGTTAGAATAGATGTAAAGCTCAGGTTGTAACGTACGGCAGTTAATTATTAAGAGTGCTTGTAGCAGATTGGCTGCTTCATACCTTCCGTTCCATAAAATAAACGGCTTTACTGTTATTTTCTCTTACTGAGGTGTTCAAAAGAAACCCTTGAGACACTGACCGATCATCCGCAACTCGATCGACTGCTTGGTGATCAACGAATCATAAATGACTGAGTAATTGCCACGTATTGCAGAATGATTTACATGAGCTTCGTGTTCACTTTCGCATGCTTACTGAGACGTAGGCTTGCCATGAATAAAATTTGTGGACATGCGCTCCCCAGTCAAGGAACTTCATAGCAAAAGCTTCCGTTGCCAACAGTCTTTAAGCCTAGTAGTAGAACTTCTAATTTTTTGACAGTAGGAATCTGAGGGCACCGAGAAGCTGAAAGGTAAGAAGCAGTTAAACTAGAGAAGAAGGAGCAAACCCTGGTGGACGTTTTTCGGATGTGCGAAAAAATTGTAATCTGTATCCGACGATCACCCGATTGTGATAGAAGCTCGATTACCAATGGAAACAGGTGGCTAAATCTAAACTGGTATTATTTAATGAGCCGTGTCGCAACATTCATGACTAGCTACAAAAGGTAAGCGGCATCTTTCGTTGGCCTTGCCTAAATATAATCGGAATAATGCAGACTCGACAGAAGCAGGAACGTGGGTACATTTTTGCAAGCTTTTTTCGGGTAGTAATTCCCTAATATTAGATAAAAAGATCGGATGTGATTTCCAGTTGTGGATACGAACATCGTATTGATACTTCTAGTACGTAGACAGTTATCAATGGCGACAGCAACATTTATAGCACACAGTAACTGTCACACTACCGCATCACTTATTTAAAGAGCAAACTCTTCTAGTCCAGCCAAGCTATGATTGAGTCATACGAGTAGGAATTTAGTTGCATCTCGGTTTAGTTTAAGGAAATTTGCCGCCAAGCAGAATTAAATGGCTGCAAGGCAAATATTCAGTTCGACCGTAGAAGCAGTACATTCCGACGGTTTTAATGATGGTTAAAGCCGATTACCGTCATCAAAGAAGTGCTAGCCGATCGAATATCATCAAATCACATTCCGAGAGGTTTTAGTAGAAATTGAGAACAAGGAGGCCCAAGAACATATGATTTTGGGACTGAACAGATAACTTGCCAACCTTCTTTACTTAATCTTCACACAATAAAGATTACAACAATGGCAAAGGTAGATTTTAACTAGTGAAGTTCCTCGTCTGCCAGGCCAGTAGCTGACTTTTATCGTTAGAGTCAAGTCCCACTGGTACAAAATTCTGTGATCGTAACGTTTCTACTTTCTAACCATAAATATTTGAACTCCCTCCTTAAATATACCAATATTAGAGCTTCAATATTCGATGAAGACATCTCGGCATGTAAAAGAAGTGGATTTTGGAGCTTTCTCAATATATAATGAGGCTTAGCAATCATTTTTTTAATTTTCATTAGGTTTTGAAGAGCCAGTAACCGGTTGCAGGAGATGCTGCTGAAGATGTTAAACATACTGGATATAATTAATCTGACATCTGAATTACAAAACAACGACTTCTGGTCTTATTAGCATCCCTTTTGGCACTTAGTCCTATATGGGTAGTCACAAACGCAGGCCTCAGTGTTGAAGATAGTACCATCGGGGCAGTAGAGCTTCGTAGGACCTAGAAAGGCGGTTGACTGGAAAAAGCTCCTGCAGTCGTCCACAGCACGATACGTGTTGCCCTTGGCGAAGCACGAGCAACTCTCTACAAAGAGCAGGGGTTGAAATACTTTACCAACTTCAGTACGGCTCGACCAAAGAGGTGCTAACAGGTGTGCAGCAGAGCCATTTCAGAAGCACACTAGCTCAGCAGTTACCTTTCTGACGCCCCTCATCTTCCTTGTAGCCGTCATCACCTGTCCAAGCTTCCACTACAGAGACAGTGGCAATAAGTAGAACGGTGCCAAGAACCAGAAAGCAATTGCGACTGCCAAAGTCATAGAGGTTCTGCTGCCGGGATCTATTGAATGATCCACATATTCTAACATACGTAGTCCATTGTGATGATGAGTAAAAATGCATAGATATAGAACTGCTTCAAGGTCAGGTTATTCATATGGCCCGAGGATCGGCAGTTGATGCTTTACCTAGCCTTGGTGAAGTGTTCTTACTCTCGATATCACTCCGGCTTGTCATCTTGAATTCTGCAATTGTACTGCAAGCTTGGTCAGAGACGCCGGACTATTGAAAAATGAAAGGTTGCATTGGACTTTTACTTGGTATGCCTGTGTGTTTTTGTCATTGAAAGGATCTACAGACGGCCACTCTGGTTACAAGGCTATGACAAGACGACCATAAAAAAGGGACTAAAGCACTGTTTGTATGCCGAAAGCTGTTGCACAAACCTGACCTTTACAAAGTGACTGTGTTTAGGCACTCCTGACACTGTTTGAGGCTGAGCTTAGTAGCCATTTTATTAATTAAGAAAATGTGTTGTGGTAACTGAAGAGCGAGCTTCGTAACTCTCACAGACGCTAACAATCTGCACTAACGAGCTTGCTTCAAGGTATCATAAGGGGATCGATTGTAGCGATCCCTGTAACTTCTATTAAAATTCAAGAAAAGAGGAAAACCATTAGAGGCTCTGATTGGTAAATTAGGCATTTTAGCAAACTAATATTCGGCCATCTTACTGTCTACTGCTGATGACAACAGTTAATATGTTTTCACTTATTTAGAGGTTTCATAGCCCAGCAAACCAAAGGCAGGCTAATAAATAGTAGGTCAGTGATAGTCGATTTTTTTGGCGGATCTGTTTATGAGCTAGTGAATCTGGACTAGCCATATTACAGCGGTCTAGTTACGAAGATATCGTAGCTATTAGCAAGATTTGTTATCCCCGATTTCGTCATCTAGTTTCAAAACTTCACAGACGGTAAATGGATGTTCCACCTATTAGACAGCAGACGCGGTAACCAAGTATTGGCATGTGTGAGGTTAATATAAGGTTAATAAAAGTGCTTAAAAGCTTCACTGTGGACTGTAGTCATGCATAAGCTAATCCTAAACGAGACGACAGTATTTATTGTGCGTACTGGACGTTGTGTTGATGGTGTACACATCTTTCGGCCGTCATCATTGAGTTTATCAAACAATAAAGTCGATATGATATTTCAAATCGAATCGAATCTTCAGAAGCTCTGTCAGATAATCTTCATTAGTTCTCCGTGCAGAAAGTATGCGCACTTAGAGGTGGAGTAGCCCATAGTGAAAGAGCGTTATTGCTTTGGAATCCATTCCAAAATTCCAAGCTCACTATCTCACCATATAGCCGGCCAATTGAAGCATTTCGGATTTGGATACGTTTAGGTACCTCGGTTTCACGCAAGTATCTTGGTGTTAGCCTCCACATATTTATTGCACTATTACCTGCCAATGAACCATGTAATATTACTAGACATTTACATGTAATATTACTAGAAATTTGGCTGACCAGAAGCAAGAATGATTATACATGTCAACGTGCAGCTCCAATATTACCGTGAGTGAGGTAAGTCGGTAGCATGAGACCCCTTACTGATTAGCCGTCCAGGCTCGCTTGGTGAGGCAAATACTAAGCTTTTGATGAGGTGTGCATGGTCTTACTACGTTATGCAGTACCTTAGTTGTTGTTTTTATTTCAATAGTATCAAAATGCTTGCTTACTGTATGTTCACCTAGTACTGAACTAGGCTACATTTACATATGTGGGTTTTTTCCAACTGCAGGGATACATCTAACCTTAATCTAGTTATAACTGCTTGTAGACTCAGATGAACCTGCTTTTACAATAGAAACCAGACGAAGGCTAGTAATCGGCGGGCATGTATACGCTCAGTAAGAGGCAACAGTTAGAAGCCTCCTTTCTTCGTGACACATAAGAATTGTCTTTTTCACACCGCCGGTAGCATGGCAAGAACGTGCCGAAAACGCAGACGACAAGTTGCGAAAGATCCTAAAGTGGTTGACAGAACGGTACCTGTCGCCTGTGGTAAATAACTAGCATCTTTCGTAAAATTAGACATGGCACGTCTTACTTGATCCAGCACAACTCGGAAAAGAGGTGCTGGCATAGGCGCTACTGGGCCTGTTTCAGATGCACTTGCTCTGCACCTACCTTTGGGACACTCGGGCGCTTTTATTTCCTCTTCCTTTTTGTCGCCGTCGTTACTTCTCCATGCTTCCTGTGCAGCGACGGCTGCAAAAAACAGGGCGGCGGCGACAAGCAGGCAACAAATGCGGGCTGCCATAGTCGTAACTTTGCTGCCAACCGATGTCCTCAAACTCAACCTTTAATAGTCCCGGTCCACAGTTAGTCACTACGGTTGAGAAATACCACTGGATCAAGATGACGTTATTAACGCCACCCGAGCAATGGCACGTGATTCCTACCTGACGTTGATGCGACGTGCTCATTCGCTATGACAAGTCTGCTTGTCATCTTAGATTACTCATCAAATCTTACAGCGTCGCCATGGATATCGGACAAGTTCGAAATATTAGGTAGCATTAGCAAAACACTTTGCATGTAACAACAATATTTGTTATTACATTAAGCGTCTTTAGTGGACAGATTGTTAGGAGAGAGTATTGAAAAAGGACTTACAACGACATTCCTCGTTGCCTAAGAACGTTTTTATGAATATAACCATAGAAAACCGATAGTGCAAGGACACTGCAGTCTTTTTCCAGAATTAGACTTAATAGACGTCAGCATTAAACGTGGTCGCTTCAAAGTAATGGACGGATATTGTTGGTAACTGTTTCAGAATGTAGCAGCTTGAAGGAGCGAGGAGGTTTACTTAATGTACCTTGCAATGATCATTTTTTATTAATCCATTAAACGTTCACTGGACAACTTTAGCCTCAAGAAAACTCATTTGTTCACATTAACAACACTTGCACGGTAAGCATCGGCGGATACGCTCTTTATGTTACATACTACAGCGCTCATTAAAGGGCTTTAAGATTGGAGTGATACAATTTACGAATCAAGAGATTAATAATTTCTGTTATTTACTCTCTTGAAAGGTTATAACTACCCGAGAGCAAAGAGTGGGTAAGTTTTAGTCGCCAATGTTAATGTTTGGCGTGTGGATTAGTCTGGAAGTGATACAATTGGCAATGACGGCAAGATGTCAACTGCATCCAATTTATTGAAAGGTTCTGAGCCGACTGCTTTGTCGAGGAGCTTGCCATCGCTGTTAAAAGAAATGCGAACGACTGAATGGAAGTGAGCGACGAAAATGAGCATATCAGCAGCTAAAGTTAGGCAAACGTTAAATATACGAAGTCCATGTCCTTGGAAACTTCACATGGTTATCAAGCGTTTAAATACTCACATTTACTGAGATTGGAGCCCTAATGTTGAATGATTGATTCGCGTGCCTATGTCCTACACTTGCGCTACCCGCATCTTTAAAAATCACAAAAATATTCTATATGCAGCTATGTTCGCGTTAAAATCTGTAAAATGGCTTAGCTTTGTGTTAGCAGGTTATGAATAAGCTTTTCATTATGCTAGCTTCGCCTGCTGCCAACCTGTTGGCTTTAATCAAATTCGTCAACGTGTCGATAAACAGTTTCAACAGAAGATACCCTAAAATATACTTCCAGGCAGTCAATACAATTTTAGGAGAGAGGATAAAGAGAGTAACTGGAAAATGTCTACGTATTCTAGTTCTTGATTCATGCAGGTATATACTTGACAGTACAGTGTCGCTTATTAGGGGTTCCGTCAGATTAGCAATAATAGCAGGACGAGAAGGCGACTCTCGCCAGGCTGTTGGAGCTGGCCCAGTGCATCAAATGCAATGCAGTTTTAGCAGAATTGCTTATGGGTTGTTCTAAATAAGACTTGTGTTGACGGGTTTATTTTGTGAGTGAGCTATTCACCCTCTTGGAGATGCTGACAACGCAGTTGTACACTCACAGAAGCGCATTTCTACTTTGGCCGGACTATACCTCAAGCCATTATTTGAAGAACCGCTGCCTGAGATTGCAGGTAAAGTTGCAATAGACCAGGGAAAGTACAACGCTTAGTGTAGATGAGCATTCCTTAAAATTCGGCTGCAAACTTAAAACTATCCGGCCATCTCAAATATTACGAATCATGATTTCTTTCTATGCAAATGATTTTGAAGAACAATCAGTCCTACGCGACGGATGCATCTTCTAGTCCCATGGCCGATGGGGATCAATTCTGGGCGAATTACGATGGCTCTTGAGTTACCTAATACAGAAGTTACTTTCAACTAAGTGCAGGTTACATCGCCGACGATACCAATCAGATTCTACCCATTTGAAGACTGTAAGCTTTGACCGCTACAAAATGCATTTAAGGCCTCAACATTTCTTTTACCACTTCGAAAATTTAAAATAGGTTACAATGAAGCTAAAAAAAAAGTAGCAATGGACTAATCTCTAATTTTTTGCCAAAATTCAGAAGTTGGTACACCTTGGTGGATTTTCGTTGTCCTTTCCTTACCGAACTAGAAATCTTGGTGGTGTCCTAAAATGTGCCGACGCTGAAGCGGTAGCCTAGTGCCAATCAACGATGCTTTATTTTCCGTGAACTTCGCAATGGCCATTTATTCCTACCTCTTAAAGACCTTCATTTATTCTCCATCAAGGTAGACTCACTTCTTTTCAGGTCGCTTCATTTTTCTCGCTTTTGTCAACAAAACCGAACTACTTCCCGAAGTGGCTAGGCATCCTACCACCCTACTCTGAGCACTGTAGTCATCTTTCAATGTGTCAGACCGAGCAGAGGCATCATAAAAAACAGGCCTCTAGTTTGTTAAGTTCAAATGCCTTGAACATGTTTTGGAATGACTTTGTGCCATCTACTAACTTGAAGAAGTTTGGTATAACGTTAAAAAAGTTTAAGTTCCTCGCAACAGTACTTCCTTTGTTCTCGAGAATCTTCTTTCTAGCGCCGATCCGTGGTCACGTCGGGAAAGTTTTAATATTATGAATGGTGTCTAGTCCATTTTGAACCATATGCAAACGTGACAGATATTATTTTGCTAAAAAGATTGTTACCGAACTTCACACACTAGAGCATTATTCGGTATCTTTACAGTAAGACGGTATTTATCATCTATGTCACTGTCTCTACAACAAGCACGACATCTAAATAAATCAGTGCGGGCGTAGAGTTATAAGGAAATAAGCTTTGAGGAACCTATTATTTTCCCCGGCATTAGTAATTAGATTGTAGTCTGCAATAGAGACAATCTCCTAGGAAATTGAAGAATGTCCGTTGTGCCGATCACAATATACCACACAATCAATGGAGTGCATGTGCACACTATACTGCTAGACAACAATGTTAACTAGAGTTGCTAGTTTGCAATTTTAATCTGCCCACGTAGACTCGCTAACTGACCATTTAAACGCATTGCTTCAATTAAAATTTCTTAGTCTGACCACCGTGTGCCCTCAATCCTATCGTACCGTGCATAGGTGACTGCAATGTCTCTAAAACCTCTCACCAACTTCGACCACAGCAGTTGACATCAACTAACAAGCGCTAGACTCCTCACCCAAGTCAGCTCTTTAAGCCTTGGAGATCACACTAAACGATTGGTAAATCTTCGAAGCACCAGCAGCTTGGAGTTATTGCATTTTTAAAGTCGCTGAATGGAGCTGATATGTAGGCCCAAGCCAAGCTGTCATGATCATCCTGTTCCAAAAGTGTTGAAGTATTTAAGAGTGCCACCTCTGGAATATCTCAAATCAAGTTTTTACCATCATAATTTTGCAAGTTTTTAAGCCTTTTTCTTGAAGTTCGTTAAAATACCGTTACAACTCTGGTTTTAACTTATGGAAGTGGACTACCTTTAGAGCTCGTAGCAGATTTGTGAGTTTTTACCTGCCTTTCTATTATAAATCGCTTAACATTATTTTGCCATACTGAGCTGCTCAGAAGATCTTTTAGACCGCTATCAATCATTTGGAACTGGATCGAGTGCTAAGTGGTGAAATCATTATACACGACTAAGGAATTTAGCGTATTTCAGGACGACTTGCATAAGCTTCGTGTTCGATTTCCCATGCTTACTGAGGCGTCGGCTCGTTGCTTTACAACGGGACAAGCCTGCTTTTTGCATCAAGCTGCCTAGTTTTCCGGTCTTTAAAAACAAAGATAGCGGCTCTGCTAATCGCTTTTATTCGTGAGAACGACATATAAGGTTTAAGTTATGTCCGTCTTTTAGCTTACAGGGCCCAACAGAGTTAATATTTGTTGCCCTGGAGAGCTTTTCACAGCACAGCCTAGGGCTTTCCGGGCTTCACGTATGCATTCGGTAGCCTACTGACTTCATGTCATGCAACAATGATAAATTGATAAGAAAGGCTGAGTCGGGAGGGCTGGTGAGGTAGCGACCATCTTTGAAGTTGCAGCTCAGGTCGGCTAGAAAGGGCTTTGTCAGTTCGTGGCAGACAATTGATTCGGTTTTCGAAAATTGTGGACAAGAGTTCCTCAGTCATGGAACTCTATAGCAAAAGCCTCTGTTTCCAACAGTCTTTAATCTTAGGTGTTGTACTGCTAATGTTTTGGCCAGTAGGAATATGAGGACACAGAGAGGCTGAGAGGTAATCAGCAGTTCAATTCAATGAGAAGGAGCAAGCCCTGGTGGAACCCTGCAGGCGAGGGAAAGAAATTTACTCAGTGTCCGACGATCAACCACTTTCGATAGAAGCTCCTTTAAGAAAGAACGCGAGCGGCTAACTTGTAGTATTCGTTAATGAGCTATTCGGTTACAGTGATGACTATCTGCAAATACTGGACGGACATTTTCGGTGGCCTTCCAAAATGGAATCGGGATAATCTAGACTTGACAGATCCGGGGATTTGGGTACATTTTTGCAAGTTCCCGTCGGGTAGCGAACCCCTAATATTAGTTAAGGATCAGACATAATTGCTAGCTATGGATGCAGCCATTTTATGGATACTTTCAGAACGTTGAAAGTTATCAAAGACATCACCTACATTCCTAGCACACGTTAAATGGTCACAGAACAGCTTCATGCATTGAAAGAGCCAGCCATACAGTCCAGCCATTGATGATTAAGTCCAATATGTAAGACATAAGATGTAATTATTAGTTATGTATAGTAAGAGGAAGTATACTGCCGTGCAGAATAAAATTTCGGCAAAGGAGCCATTCAGTTCATCAGTAGATGCAACAGACTCCGACGGTTTAATGACAGTTAAAGCCAAGTATTGTCAGGAAAAATGTGATAACGGATCTTCTATGCTCAATTCACGTTCCGAGAGGTTTTAGTAGAAATTAAGTACGGTAAGACCTCAGAATAAACCCTTACGGGACTGAACCAATGACTTGTCAGCATTATTTTCTTAATCCCCATACGATGGGAAATGCAGTGACCCCAATGGTAAGATTTGAACCAGCGAAGTACCTCGTCTGCCAGACTAATAGCTTTTCTCTATCGCTAAAGTAGCCTCTTACCTATACAGGATTCTGTGATAATAACAGTTCTACACTTCAACCTTAACTGCATGAACTCTTTCTTCGGACACATCAATAGAAAAACTGCTGCATTCAACAAAGACATCATGGAATACTATAAATGTGGATTTCAGAGCTCTCTAGATGCAAAATAGGCTAGTCAATTATTTCTTTTTTCCAAAAGGGTTGAAGAGCCCCTGATTGCAAGATCTGACAGTAGATATTAAATATGGTGGATATAATTGATTTGACATCTGAATTACACAAAATGTGACTTCTGATCTCATCCCCATCCATTTTAGCACTCAGCCCTAGACTGACAGTCTCAAATGCAAACCTTGGTGTCGAATGCAAGAGGTTAGGTAACATATGAATTTATTGCTGTAATTTTAAAATAAAAGACACATTCTTTTTGAGTTAACCGATTATTTAATATTGTTTCAAGTATTACGTTAAAGTACTCTATAGCTGATGCTGTGATTTGTCTACCATTCACTGAATTATTTAGGTTACTTCCACGCACAAAATAATATTTCAGTGAGTAATATATGTATCGAGTCAATAAAGAGTTTTGAGGATTTTAAAAATTTAGGGACTGCCAAATAATTACTCTTCGGGATCTGGGGGCATCTGTAAGAAGCAGCCACACGCAGTAAAATGTCATTGGTCCACTTTAATAAGTTAATGGTCTGGGCATTCTCAAGGAACCGTACCGGTCTTAATAGCAAACCGCTGAACTCATCTAGTGATACGTACGGCTGCTCTCTTTGCTATAATGCAGCTACTTGTGCTGCATAATCGCTCCTTAATGCCGTGCTGCAGGCCTCTGAACTGCTGCCAGGTCAGCCCACTGCCTGTCTCATTGAACTTCTACACGCCGGCGTTACTAGGATCATCGCAAAATTACAGGCTAGTTCAGTTTTTCCTTATTGTTTCTTTAGTGTTTGGCACGTTTTTAACAATGCCTAGTGCATGATTGCAATGATTCTTTTCGCAGGAGCTTGTAGCTGTTATAATTGCTCCAGATCTGCACTGGCTTCAGATCAGCCTGTTTTTCTTACGCATGCAATCCATCGTGACACGTTTGATAACTATACGTACGTGCGAAGAACAGACACACGAGGCAACGAGTGCCTCAGTCAAGCATAGTTGCAGAGAAGATTAAAACACGATGCGAATAGTTTGATCGCTTTGGCACTGTCTTGATAGCCTATGCGAGACAAGATTTGCGAAGCCTGGTGTCGTTGTGAATACGTCGGTCTGAAGCCAGCCCACCAGGAGGCCCATTAAGAGCCATGTATGGATGATGTCCGCCTACCATTTCTCACCACACCTGACGTTGGTGGATAGGTGACATCCCCGTAGGGGTTTTTCGCCCCCTCTGGCACTAACAACCATCGGCAAGCCGAAGCAGGTGACGACCGATCTTTGGAGATTTAAAATGGCTGTCAGGCTACCAAACTAATAAGCATGACTCTAATACTTAGGTGTCAATGCATGTCGCAGCCTAAGACGGTAAGGTGTTACCTCATTCTTTAAGTTACCAGTCAAGCATGAAGATGCATTGGCAGTTCCGGAATGCGGCTTAATCTTCAGAGTGGCAGGCACAAGGGCTACCAGGGATAGGATAGCAACCAATAACGTAACTCGTTCAGGAGACAGTGTTGTTCACTCAATGTATAATGTGAATGGCTGATAACCACGAAGCCGAGGTCGGTTCAGCACACGTCCTTAGCTCGTTTCTCCGATTGTATGGTATTTTTAATCATCCAAGTTGGCCGATCCTCAAACGAACTGTGGCGCGGCTTGCGGTCACATGACAGTTGATACATGGAAGGCAAGCAGAATACAGATTAAGCTATCTTTGACACACAATTTAGAGCTAAATAATTTGCATCCGGCTTTTGATGTCTCACTATTTCTCGGTGCTGCTACCTGCTCTGGGCGCCATCCGTGCCCTGCTGCGGCGGCTCCGTAGGGCCGTTACAGCCGCTGAACCGGCCCTAGGGCGAGTCCGTCAGGCCAGCCGCCGCCGCCGCCGCCGCCGCCGCCGCCGCCGCCGCCGCCGCCGCCGCCGCCGCCGCCGCCGCCAGGCTCACCGTAGTCGAGCTCACCGCAGCGTCGCTGCGGCTCCGCCCGCCGCCGCCGCTCAACTAGCCCGAGTAGGAGAGTGAGCTCGCTTGCATTTACGCTCGGCGTCGCTCAGCTGACTTCCCGTACTGTGAAGAACGAGAGAATTCTGAAATTCCAATGGTCGCTGTAAATCTTTAGAAAACAGGATGGATTAAGAGCAACGGTCTATTACAAAATGATCTAGTACGATTCTACCTACCACACTTATGCAAGAATGAAAGACAAAATCGAAGAAACCATGTTGTGCTAAATCGTGATGTATGTTTATGCGAAAGATTCAGAGAATAATCAATCTCACGTGAACAGATGGATCTGCTAGTAAAGCAGCCTTCGTGGACCAGTATTGGAAGAGTTAAGATGGCTTCTGAGTTCCCTTTATAGAACTTGCATTCAATCAGCAGCAGGTTAAACAGCCGTTGGTACCAATTAGTCACTGCCCGTTTGAAGAATTGGAGCATTAACCACTACAAGACGCATTAAAGATACGAGAATTTCTCGCACAACTTCAAGGACTTTAACAATAGGTTGCAATCCGGAATTGCTTATACAGAATTGCTTATACAGAAGCAATTGATTAACCTTTACTTTGTCACCAAAATTCAGAAGTTAGTACAGCATGATAAGTTTTCGTTAGGCATCCCTCGTTAGCCAGGCTTACCCAACAAGAGATCGTGGCAGTGTTCTAAAATGTGCTAATGCGGAAGCAGTGGCCCAGTGCTTATCAATGATGCTTTTATTTTCCATCAACGGCGAAATGGCTGTCTACTCCTACCTCTGATCGACCTTCATTTGTTATCCATCAAGTTACACTCGCTCCTTTTCAGGTCACTTCATTTTCTGGCTTCAGTCAATACAATAGAACTCTCTACCAAAACCACCGTACCACCTACTTCGCTCCCTATAATTGTTAAGCAATATCTCGTACAGAGTAGAACCATTTTAGAGAAAGGGGCTCCTGTTACATATGTTCCAAAGCCTTGTATTTATTTTGAATGACTTTGCGAAATCGCCTAATTTGAAGCGTTAACGATGATGTTAAACTCCTTGTACGTTCGTAACAACAGCATTCGCTTCGTCCTTGAGAATCGTCTTTCTAGAGCTGATGCTGGATGACACGGTGCAAGTTAGAATTAAAAGAGTGACATCTAGTAGGTTCAGAACCATATTCGAACGTGATAAAGAAGTATAGCAACAAGTCATCTTTACCGAAGTTCAATCACCAGAGCTCACCTCTAGCATCTTTACACTTAGACAATATCACTGTGTCACAGTCTCTAAAACGAAAAGTAACTCAAAACAAATCAGTTTGGGCCTCGGTTTATAAGCAAATTAGCTTAGATAAACATATGATTTTCCATTTGGCTGTAGTATCTAGGTGCGTGTCAGGCACTGAGACATTTCCTGGGTAATTGAAGGAAGTTCGTATGTTGATTATAACATACTAGGCAACCACTAGTGGGCATGTCACAGAAGACCACTAGACGACGAAGCGAGCTAGAGGTGCTAAAACGTAAGTTTAATCTTCACATTCTGCCCGTGAACTGACATTTTCAAAGCATCCTTTCAATTAAAATTCGGTAGTCCGACCACCGTGCGCCCTAAAGGCTATGGTGCTGTGCATGGATGCATGTAATGTCTCTGAAGCCTTTCACAAACCTTGGCCGTAACAGATGACATCACTTGGCCAGCTCTAAGATCCTCTCCAAAGTTAGCTCCTCAAGCATTGGGGTCTACATGAGGCGATTAGTGAATCTTTGAAGCACCAGTCAATTGCAGCCGTCGGGTTTTGCAAGCTGTTCAATAAATCTGATAAGTATGGCTATGCTTACATGTCAAGACCATCACGTTCCAGAAGCGCTTAAGTATTTAAGAGTGCCACCTTTAGAAGATCGTGAATCAATTTGTTTATTATAACAATTTTAAGCGAGCTGTAAATTTTTACTCTAACCTGAGTTTAGCTCTAGTTGAAACCCTTGTTTAACGTGCAGCAGTGAAATAACTTGAGAGCTCATGAGCAGGCTGGTTTTACCTTCAGTTTAATTATGGTGAGCCGCGATGGCACACTAGGCAAGGCGGTTGCTTGTCACTACCTCAGTTCCGATTTCATGGGTTCGAATCCTGCGGTGGACGATCCTTTATCGTCACTGCAAGCGGTGGCGATAGCCATAAAAGCTCTTCTGTCGCTATACAAAAGAGGCTGCAAAATCAGCATGCATTAAATTGATTGTATTATTATAAATCGCTTTACTAGTATTTTCGCTTACTGGGCTGGGCAAAAGAAATCCTTCTGACCGTAAACGACCATTCGGAACTAGATAGAGTGCTTATTGATAAACGAATCGTGCATGACTAAATTATTGTATATATTTCCAGACGATTTGCTAAAGCTTCGTGTTCAGTTTCAGTACGGTTTCGGACAGTTCCGAATGCTTTGGCCAGGGAGAACCTGGGGACACAATTATGCTGAAAGGGAAGCAGCGTTGCATGAAAGTGTCTCCAGCGGCTGTTCTTTTGGAGTCTCGTGGCAACACGAGCAGGTGAACGTGAGCAGTAAAGAAGACTCGATGTTTATTTCCTCAGCGAGTACATATACGAGCTGTGGCTGACTCAACACATGGATAGGGGAGTGCATCTATGGTGGGCCACATGCTTGCAACAAAGGCCGAGCTCTGCACCAAGTCAATTGCAGAACTTCCTGCTACAGGTGAGGCATACATTAGTGGCCAAGGCAGCTGTGCTAATTTCAATAGCAGGCACGAACGACATCCCTTCCCCTCATAGGAAATAGATATCGTAGTCCCGCCAGTCTGGCTGGGGAGGGGGAGACCATCACGATTGGACAGAGTAGCCATCGGCTCGCTGGACACTTCTCTACTTTCTGCTCCGAGGGGGGCCCCGAAGCCCAAGCTGTTGCCTTATCTTGAAGTAGGTCGTTGGGGCTCTATCAGGTGTTATATTTCGACATTGAAGGCTTCCGACCTGCTTAACAGGGTGCAGGCTATGCGACAGCCACTCCCAGGAGGCACACGTCAGCTCTGCCCATCGCCTGGAGCCTGTCATAGATGCTTCCCACTTTAAGGCAAAGCTGGCACACCACTCCCAGTCATGCGGTTCCCGCACGTCACCTTAGTTTGAGCCCCGACGGTCGGTCTCGGGCGCTCGTCTTCGGCCGATCCGGCCCTGCTAAGACCACTCCGGCTCATTAATACGGCCTTGTCGTTCTCAGAGTTCCACTCAGCCGAGTCGCTCTCGAAGTTGTGTTCTTCTTGGCTCTGCATTGCGACGCTCGTTCTGGGGCTTTCCCTCGCTAAAACGCTCTCACTACTGGGCATCTCCGCCGAGACGTCGCTTCTCAAAGGTGCTCTCAGTTCAAATAGGCAAGACACACTCTGGTTACACCCTGGTGGGCAGTGCGGGTCAACGAAAGAACTTTACTCTGTATCCAACGATTAATCGATTCCGACGGAAGGTACTTCAGCAAGGTAGACACGATGATAAACCTGTGTTATTCGTAAATGAGCCTTGTTTCTACGATAATGGTTAGCTACAGATGATGAGTGGCTTT
This sequence comes from Cristatella mucedo, assembly GCA_009760855.2. Taxonomy (NCBI): domain Eukaryota; kingdom Metazoa; phylum Bryozoa; class Phylactolaemata; family Cristatellidae; genus Cristatella; species Cristatella mucedo. The sequence continues at coordinate 1,178,295 of WPIO01000039.1, read as the reverse complement.
TTTCGGTGGGCTTGCCAGAATAGAATCGGAATAATCTAGATTGGACAGAACCATGGATGTGGGTACATTTTTGCATGCTTCCGTCTCTACTATTCACTATTATCAGATAAAATTTGACGTTATTTCAAGCCGTCGATACAGTCATTTTATCGGTACTTTCAATACGTAGAAATATCTCAAAGAAAGCACCTACATTCCTAGCACATGATCAAGATCACTCGACAAAATCAATAATTATAAAAACAAACCCTTTTAGTCGAGCGAAAAGAGAGTTCAGCCCTGAGTAGTACTTTATGAGTATTACTTTAGTTATAATCCGGGTTTGTGTAAGAAAATAAATTTGCAGCCGCCAAGAATCGAATTTCTTCAAGGTGGGCATTCAGTTCAATAGTAGATGCAGCATCCGATGGTTTTAACGACAGCTACAGCTGAGTATCATCAATAAGGAAGTGACAGTGGATCATACATACCCGATTTACGTCCCCGGAGGTTTGGTTGAGGACCAAGAGTGTACCTTTGCCGGACTCCTCAGGTGACTGGTCAGTATGTTACTTGATCACCACATGGCGCCGATTGTAGTGATAGCTAAAGTAAGATTAGAACCATTGAAGCGCCTCGTCTGCCAGAACGATCGTTGTTCTCTATTCTTAAGTTAGCTTCTCACCTTTAGAGGATTCTGCGATTACAAAATCTACGCTCCAACCTTGAATATTTGAACTCTTTCATCAAAAGCATCAATATTATTATAACGCGCATTCAATTTTGTGTGAATCGCATGACAGGCACTCGCCATTTTGGGCTGGGTAAATGAAATACCTAAACCACTATCAAGTAGTTGGGATTTGAAATGATAAACAAATTATACTCACGTGAGTAACTAAATACATTGCTAAAGGAATTACCCAAGTTTTGGGTTCGGTTTCACAAGCTTACTGAGGTGTCATCTTTTCCTTTTTCTAAGGTATTTCATATTTCAAAGTGCCCTTTCATTAGACTAAAAAATCAGCTGCACAGTAAAGTCTGCCTACTTTAAGGTACATAGTATTGCTAAAGCTCGGGCAAGTTTGGATATCGATACCACACCTAAATTGGTATATGCATTTGTAACATCCTTATGTTGACTTCTGTAACTTACTGCTCGCTGGTCTACAGGCCTATACAATCAGCCGCTTAAAGCTGGCGCGAAACCCTTCAGTTAGGCTTATTTGTTGTAAGCGCAGCAGTTGCCACATCACACCACTTATCGCTGACCTGTACTGGCTCTAAATAAAGAAATGCTTTGACTTCAAGGTCCTGTCACTCACTTTTAGGTCCCTTCATTCTCTGGCTCCAGCCGACCTATCAGTTCGACTGTCCCAATAGGCTAAGCATCCCATCAACCACTTTTTGAAATATACCGTTTACTAATACCTCGTTCAAATCTCAAACCTTTAGGTGACCGTGCCTATAGTTCGTATGCTTCCAAAGCCCGGAACTTACTCCTGAATGGTCTCCTGACATCCCCTGACTTGACAACATTTAAAAAAACTAAACCCACTATTTATGACAGTATTTAGTGGGTTCTGTGATTCGACCTTTACGTGCTTGTGCGTGCAGACACTGAGCATGCTGCCACTAACCATACTTGCATGCTGACCATGTTCATATCACTACTAATCATGTTATTCTTGTTGTTTATCGATAATGCTATCACTAACCGTTCGATCGTGCAATTGATTGCAATTGATGCAATTGATGCATGCAGTTGATCTTTGTAGCAACTGTAAAGTGCCCATTAAGATATTGAGTTCTCTAAGGGTGCCTTATCAAATGTATTAAATTTATTATTTTTTTATACCAAGCCAAGCACCTTCAGCAAAGGAGACACATGGCTGAATCTGGGTTTTATGCTCATTCATAGATTAGTGAATTAGCCTTGTAGTAACGTTCAGCGTTAGCTGCAGTTGGGAAAGGCTTTTTTCGGCAGCCTAGTCTAAATGAAACCGCAATAATGTAGCAGGAACATATCACAGGCCTAGTTAAATTTTTGCAAGTTATCTTGATACCAACTTTCAAATTTTAAGGAAGGATCGGGCATGACGGATATCTTGGTATGATGTCTTCTTACTAAAATATTTTTAATCTACTTGGATTTCTAACGTGAAACCTAAAGACCGAGTAGGTAGTGACAGTCGTACTACATCCCCACCTATTCAAAAAGCACATTCTAATAGATCAGCCACGCAGATAATGTGTTCTATGAGTAACAGTTCAGTTTAATTGTCGTTTAGTGAGAGGAAATTGGAAAACTAGCAGGTCGAATGTCTGCAAGGCAAGCATTTGTTAGCCCTATATTTGCTGCCAAGCGAGGTCAAATGGTCCACAACTTCAACATTAAATACTCCCGGTCCAGAATTAGTAGCTAATGTTTAAAAATAGCACATGATAGAGACGATGGTATTTACGTCTCTCTAGCACCGGCTTGTGATTTCTGTCAGGCCTTAATGTGAAGTGCTCATTCATGCTGACAGACCTGCTGGTCATTTTGGATTCAGCTACTGTCGTGTAAGCATCACTTTGGACACGGGAGTACGCATAATATATAGCTAGTACTAGCAAGATACTTTGGATACTGCCATAAATTATTTGGTTGAACTAAATTTCTTTGAAGGCAAGACTTTAAATAATAATAATGCTTACTTTATAAGGCGCCCTCAAAGAACTCAATCTATTTAAATGCGCTTTGCATTTGCTGCAAAGGGAAATGCAATTGAATGGTGATTAATATCATGCTTGATAAAAAAAACATGAATTACATAATTAGGGGTGACATGCAAATGTGGTTAGTGGCAGCATGCACAATGACGGCACGCATAAGCACATGAAGGACGAATCACAGGGACCCACTATATGCTGTCCTAAATAAGTGTGGCTAGGTTCTTTTAATATGGTCAAGTCAGGGGATGTTCTGATGCAAGTCAGGAGGGAGTTCCAGGCTTTGGGACCATACGAACTAAATGCACGGTCTTCAAAGGATTTGAGGTTTGTACGAGGTATTGGTAGACTGCTGGATTTCGAAAGCGGTTGGTACGATGCTTGGCCTGGCGGGGAAGTAGATTTGAGAGATAGGCTGGAGCAAAAGAATGGAGTGACCTAAAAGTAAGCGCAAAAACCTTGAAGTCAATCCGTTGCTTGACTGGTAGCCAGTGCAGGTCGGCGAGAAGTGGAGTAATGTGGCAACTGCTACGCTCACGACAGACAAGCGTAGCCCCCGCATTTTTGCACCAGCTGCAATCGCCTGATTGCACATGCCGGCAGGCCAGTAAGCAGTGAGTTGCAGAAGTCGAGACGGGATGTCACGAATGCATGGACCAACTTGGACGTGGTATCATTATCTAAACAAGCCCGAATTTATCAAAATTGTGTAGCTGAAAGTAAGCAGATTTGACTGTGGAGCTGATACGCTCGTGTTGGAAGAGGGTCGCATAAAAGTTGGAAAAGAAACCTACTACGGCATACGTTGTCCATGGAAAACATTCACGTTTATCCGACCTTAGAATATCTGGGGTGCCATGTCACTTTAGTCTCTTCTCAGGTCTATACTTTATGGAAACCATAAGAAAAAACGGTCGGAAAGATCAAATTACAAGCGAAATTGATAACTATTTTTGAAGAAATCAGTTTCAAGAAGGAAGGTCGAGTTACACTACCTTGTCATGACTACAGTGTAGTAATTCTTTACCTTTTCGCGTAAAGCTGAAAACTTATGAAACATTATTCGGTTCACGTTAATAACGTAGGCATGATAGTCATAGGTTGATATGATCTTTAGATGGCATACTCTAATCCGCTTAAACAGACACAAAGATGGTGCATAAGCATTTTTTTGGTACTACTCAAAGTGAAACAATTAATGTTTTCACTCTCCACTAAAGTCATGAAGATTAGTCGGCCAAAAGCCGGTTGCCGTGCGTAAGTAACGTTTGAATTTAGTGGAGCAATCCACCTATGAGTTATTCTATCGACACTGAGTTCAAGATGCTAGTTGAATCCTGTAGATGTTGGGCTTTTAATCAACAGCAATATTAAGGAGCTAGCCATCTCATGTCAGAAAGGAAAAAGAAATTAGGCAGACGTGCCAAGCCACGTATATTAGATATAGATTGTATGTTGATGTTAACTAGATGAACTAGGAGTTCTTTCAAGCTTAAGATGGATCATCAATCGCTGTAAGACTAAGTTTACTGATACGGCGACTGCTTGCTTCGATATTAGCTACCTCAGTTAGTTCGACGGTAGTTTATCGCGAACGAGAAAAATTCCTTCAAAATTTCACCGACAGAATAATTTCAAACGTACGCTTCCAGACAGTCCTTGCACCGATCTAAAGGAAGCTGACTGGAGAAACTTGCTCGTGTCTGTGTGGAGTGGTAGGCAATTGGTGGCAGGCACCAAGTTATTAGTCCTCAGTTGACGGTTAGAGTTCCACAAATATACACTACCAAGCAGTATGGGAAGGCTAGCATCTCTGAGCTATCCTTTCCCATTCGTTGCAACGAACATAAAGCGAATTTAACAAGAATTGAATGCTGGGTTTTAGAAACTGAGTAGCAGCTTACTGGTAAATTTTATTTGATGGCAATCTTTCTCCTTAGAGAGGATTGCTAATACAGCCTTGTAGTTTCTATTAGGCTGATGTGCTTGAGCCAGGATTTACCTAGACACTCTTCAATAACCACTGCCTGGGCATTCAGATTAAATTGCTCCGGACGAGGGATAGTTAAAGGCTTGGTGGATATATGCATACCTGGCATCGTTGACGGCCACTGCAAAGTTCACCCGTCAGCTGAAAATATTGGAAATAGCGTTTTATATCACAGCGAAAGCTTCTGGAGAACGTGTAGGCCAGTGTGAACAGATGCATCTGCTAGCATAGCTGCCCTCATTAATTCATTTTTCAAAAATTATGATAGCTCTTGAGATGCCTTTACAAAAGCAACTTTCCACCAGCAGTAGGCTAAACCGGACTTAGTGCCATTCAACCACGACCATTTCAATGAATGAAATCCTTGACGGCAACGATTTGTATGATTGACAGCAGCATTTCTCGTATCACTTCGGGGCCTTTTCTACTGGGTTGTAGTGCTGCTAAAGCCAATTGCATTGGTTCTTTCATGTTTTGGGTACAATCTTGAAAGTTTTATTGTTTCCTGAGTTTGATTTTTTCTCATGCGTACCTCCATTCTGCAAGCATACAGAACTCGAGATCGACGGCTCTAGGCAAAACTTCAACCTAGGCAGACACAACCAAACCCCCAAGAGCCAATGAATGAGGCTCTGTTTTCTCTTAAGGTCACAATGACCAAATTGCACAGTGTTTTACAAACCTTCATTCACTTGCCGTGAAGCAGGAAAAGTACGTCAAGGCATACCACTCACTTTTAGGTTACTTTATTATCTGTATCTATCAACACAACCGAAATGCCTCTGTAAATGGCTAGTCATTTTATCACCTACTCATTTAACTCAATTCATTTAGCAGTGTTTCTTGCCAACGATAAATCACTTAGAGACAAGGCCTCTTACTTGCATACTTCAACAGCCTTCCTGCATTTCCTGAAGGATATCGTGGCTGAATCATAACGTGATTAGGTTCGCTTTAAAGTTAATAATATCATTCTTAAAAAGCTACCCTATAAAACTGTATCTCTTTCTAGGGACTTTACATCTGCTGCAAAGGAAACACGATCGGATAATTAGTGATAGCATTTTCGATAAACAAAAAGAATAGCATGGTTAGGGGTGACATGCACAGGGTCAGCATGGAAGTGTGGCTAGTAGTGCAAGTTTAGTGCCAGCGCGCATAAGCACATAAGGGACAAATCACAGCGAACCACTAAATACTGTGATACGTTGGTGCATTTTAATTTCTTTTTAAATGTGGTCATGTCAGGAGATGTCGTGACGCTAGTCGGGAATGAGTCCCGGGCTTTGGAAGACTACAAACTAAAATTTCGGTCTCCAAAGGATTTGAAGTTTGTAGAAGGTATAGATAAAGTTATTTTCCAAAAAGTGGATGGTACAATGCTTGTCCTAGTGGGGCAGTAGATCTGATAGGTTGGTGGAAGCCAAAGAATGAAGGCACCTGCAAGCGAGCAACAAAATCTTGAAGTCGATGCATTGCTTTACTGATAGCCAGTGCAGGTCAACAAGAAGTGCTAAGTGCTGTGGCTAGTGAAACGCTCACGACAAACAAGCCTAGCTGCAGAGTTTTGCACCGGCTGTGAGTACCTGATTGCATAGGCCGGTAAATCAGCAAACAGTGAGTTACAGAAGTCTTGTCGAGACGTCACAAATGCTTGGACCAACGTAGATGACGTATCCTTGTTTATACAACATGAATTTCAGCAATGTTATGTAGCTGACCGCAGGCAAACTTGATAGTAGGACTAATGTGGTCGTCTAACGAAAGGTCACTTTGGAATATTGCACCTATAAAAATGATAATAATAATGCACTTGATAAAGCGCCCTCGGAGAACTTAATTTCTTTCTAGGCGCTTTACATTTGCTGCAAAGTGAAATGCAATTGAATGGTAAGTAAAATCATGCTTGAAAAACAAACAAAATGAATAATATGGTTAGGGGTGACATGCACAGGGTCAGCATGCAAATGTGGTTAGTGGCAGCATGCATAGTGTCAGCACACATAAGCACATCAAGGAGGAATCACAGGGATCCACTAATTGCTGTCCTAAATAGTTGTGTTTTTAAGTTCCTTTTAAATGTGGTCAGGTCCGGGGATGTTCTGACGCAGGTCAGGAGGGAGTTCCAGGCTTTGGGAGCATATTAACTAAATGCATGGTCTCCAAAAAATTTAAGGTTTGTACGAGTTATTTCTAGAGTGCTGGATTCCTAAATGGGGGTGGAACGATGCTTGGTTGATGAGGGAGTATATCTGAGAAATAGGCTGGAGCCATAGAATGAAGGGACCTAAAAGTGAGCAACAAAACCTTGAAGTCAATCCGTTGCTTGACTGGTAGCCAGTGCAGGTCGGCGAGAAGTGGAATAATGTGGCAACTGCGACGCTAACGACCGACAAGCCTAGCTGTTGAGCTTTGCACCAGCTGCAATCGCCTGATCGCACATGCTGGTAGGCCAGTAAGAAGTGTGTTGCAGAAGTCGAGACGGGATGTCACGAATGCATGGACCAACTTTGACGTCGTATTCTTATCTAAACAAGCCCGAATTTTAGCAATGTAATGAAGCTGAAAATAGGCAGATTTGACGGTGGAGCTGATTTGGTCGTCTAACGAGAGGTCGCTTTGGAATACGACACCTAGATTCAAGCTGATTCAACTGGAGATATGCTAGCATAGCCAATTTTGAGAGTCAGCCTTTCCAATCTCTGAATAACACTGGGTTTGCCCATAACTAGTAAGTTGTTTTTATCATCGTTTAGTTTTAGAAAATTTGCTGCCATCCATGTGGCGATGTCATCAATGCATGCAGCAACTGAGTTGAGAGAATTTGAGGTGCTCGAAGGCTGGGAGGGATCAAAGCAAAGGTACAACTGAGTGTCATCCGCATAGAAGTGAAAGCCTAGAATGTGCTTGGCAATCACATCAGCAAGAGGGAGAGTATAAACTCTGAAAATAACCGGACCTAGCATGGAGCACCTAGATTTTGTGCAGATTCAACAGGAGACATGCTAGCAGAGCCGATTTTCAGCGTTAGCCTTTCCCATTTATGAATGACGATAATTTAGCTAATAACTAGCAAGTTAGTTTTTATCATCATTTAATATCAGAAAATCCATCCATATGTGGATGTAATCAATTCATGCAGCAAGGGGGTTGAGATAATTTGACATGCTGGAGGGCTGGGAGGAATGAAAGCAAATTTGCAACTGAGTGACGTCCGCATAGAAGTGAAAGCCTGGACTTTGCTTGGCAATCACAAGTGCAAAAAAAGATTATAATGATGACAAGAACAGGACCATGCACGGAACCCTGAGGTACCCCATACTTCAGACGCTCTTCTGATGATCTTTGTCCATTCACATCAATACTCTCGAGTCTCCCACTGAGATACGACCTGAACCATTGCAATGCAGCGCCAGTAATGCCGGGTGAGATAGCAGATGCTCAAGAAGTACTTGATGATCAATAGTATCAAAAGCTGCCCCGAGATTGAGCAAAAACAGCATATACCTAGCCATGTCCGAATTCTTAAGTAGGTCGTTATACACCCGAAGCAAAGCTGATCCGGTGCTGTAATTAGTTCTATAACATGACTGGAACTGACCAGCAAGGTTTGAAGTTTCACAATAGATAGGAATGGCAGAAGATAAAGTGGGCAGCAGTTGTTCAAGTACCCTCTATGGAGGTTATAACACCATTCACTTCGTCATTGCAAACCGTCTTTCCGTTTCTAATCACGATTACACAGAACGTTTTATTACCAGACAATAGGCATCTAGTTTTTCTAGGACGAAATGCACACGTCTCGGCAATATATATTATTAGGAAGGTTATTTACAAACGTTCAACCACGAGAGGAAATAACAGTATCTTCTAGCTCTGACGGTATTTACCATCTGAGTGGCTGCCTCTAATACAGAAGTTCAATCTGAATAACCCAGTGTGGGCATTTTGCGATCGGGCAAAAAGTACTAAGGAGCCTAATATTTTTTCTTCGGCGTTATAATTAAGGTTCGTATTGGGCATTGTGACTGTTACCTTTACTTTGAGATAATTCATTGTGCCTATTTCACGATACCACAAGATCTCTGGAGCGATTTCACACACAAGGAGCCAAAAGGAAACTCAATTCGCTAAGCACCATGTTTTATCCACGTATGTAGACTAGCTAACCGACCATTTTAAATGCATACTTTTGGTTGAATTTTTTTTTGTCGGACTGCTAGGTCCTCTGAATGCACAGTAACCACGTAAGCTTAGGTTGCCTCCCTAAACCTTCTCATAAACCTTGAAAAAGGGCTGTTTAGTTCACTTTTCCAACAATAAACTACTGTCCGGAATCTGGTGTTGAGATTTCGAAGTGAGATGCACCGAACCGTTATAATTGGCATGGTCAGGAGGTTGGTTGGTTGGTTGGGAGGTTGGTCAAGGTCGGGAGGGGCTCAGCCTAGTACCGGCAGATGTCAACATATTATTTAGGTGCGGCACTGCGATAAGGTCGGGGTATGCATCCTTACATCACGATCTCAACAGAGGTCCCAAGCATTACAGCCTACAATTAGTGCTTAGTGCCATTTCGCAGCACCAGTACCTCGGAGTTTTCGGGTGTTGCCAGCAGCTCAGTAAAGCTTATTTACAGGTCCGTGATGGCTTTCAAGTTCCTCTCCTTTCATAAAAATAAAAGAATTTCAGCCACTCACCTCCTAAATATCCCGAAACAGTGCCTTATTATCGAAGTTTTAAACTAGAATTAACTTTTGAGCCCAGAAATGTGTATTGCAGTTTTAATTCGGGCTTCAAAGTGTAGCATGGGAATATGTTAGTGGCTCCTGGCTAATTAACTGATTTCCCTTCCTGTCTGCTGCCAATGGCATGACAGGTTTTTTCCCTTCCGGGCGGCATTAAAGTAATCCTTTAAACCACGATCAACTGTTTAGAACTCCAAAGCAAGCTAATTGATAAACAAATCATACTTGAATGAGTAACTCTACATATTATTTTGGAATTGCACATGAATCGGGCTAGGTTTTACAAGCTTACTGGGGTGTTGACCTTTCGTCATACAAAAGCATGGGCATGATAATTGCCTCATGCAGCCTAGATTTTTGGTCCTAGCTAAGCCATAAGATAGCTACTCTGGCGATCGCCTCTAGCAGTTATAACATATTGTAATAATATAACGTACATCTGGCTGTAATTCCACTAAGACCAAAAATCTACTGAGTGTTACTTCTCTAGAGTCTTTTATAGCTCTGTCAATGACTAGTCGGCTTTTACTCGCATTCGGTACACAAACGACTTCATCTCGGGTAGCAAATACAAAGTAAGAGGAATCGCTGAGTCACGAAAGCTGGTGAGGTAGTGAGTAGAGCGGCAGTAGTAACTCGTCTAAAGTAGGATGGCTAAAACGGCTTGACCTGTCGGTAGAAAGTCAGTGTGTGTCGTTGCCTAAGAGTTGTGCACGTAGATTATACATTCTATGACCTACAGAGAAAAAGCTTCTTCCTCTAACGGTCTTAACCTTATGAGCAGAATAGCTAATGCCTTGTACACAGATGACCTGGCGGTGCGAGAAGACTGAAACTAGTGGAGCACTTTAGCTAGATAAGAAGTAGTTATGCCAAGATGACCGTTTTGGGTAAGCTTGTTTTGCTCAACCTTTCGGCAGCTGTTGATGCCATCGATCACAAAGTTTTTCTAGAGCGCCTCTAATCTCGCCTGGGGATCACTGGCACTGCTCTGCAGTGGTTCACGTCCTATCTCAGTAGGAGACTCCAGAGTATTGACGTGAATGGACAACGATCATCTGAAGTACTTCTGAAATATGGAGTACCTCAGGGCTCCGTGCTAGGTCCGGTTCTTTTCACGGTTTATACTCTCCCTCTTGCTGATGTGATTGCCAAGCACAATCTAGGCTTTCACTTTAATGTGGATGACACTCAGTTGTACCTTTGCTTTGATCCCTCCCAGCCTTCGAGCACCTCAAATTCTCTCAACTCACTTGCTGCATGCATCGATGACATCCGCACATGGATGGCAGCAAATTTTCTAAAACTAAACGATGATAAACTAACTTACTAGTTTTGGGCAAACACAGTGTTATTCAGAGAATGGAAAGGCTGACTCTCAAAATTGGCTATGCTAGCATATCTCCAGTTGAATCAGCTCAAAATCTAGGTGTCATATTCCAAAGCGACCTCTCGTTAGACGACCAAATCAGCTCCACAGTCAAATCTGCTTATTTTCAGCTTCATAACATTGCTAAAATTCGGGCTTGTTTAGATAAGGATACCACGTCCAAGTTGGTCCATGAATTCGTGACATCCCGTCTCGACTTCTGAAACTCACTGCTTACTGGCCTACCAGCATGTGCGATCAGGCGATTGCAGCTGGTGCAAAGCTCTACAGCTAGGCTTGTCGGTCGAGAGCTTCGCAGTTGCCACATTATTCCACTTCTCGCCGACCTGCACTGGCTACCAGTCAAGCAACGGATTGACTTCAAGGTTTTGTCGTTCACTTTTAGGTCCCTACATTCTATGGCTCCAGCCTATCTTTCCGATATACTCCCCCAATCAGGCCAAGCATCGTACCACCCGCTTTTCGGAATCCAACACTCTAGAAATAACTCGTACAAACCTTAAATTTTTTGGAGACCGTGCATTTAGTTCATATGCTCCCCAAGCCTGGAACTCCCTCCCGACCTGCGTCAGAACATCCCCTGACCTGACCACATTTAAAATGAACTTAAAAACACAACTATTTAGGACAGCAATTAGTGGGTCCCTGTGATTCGTCCTTGATGTGCTTATGTGTGCTGACACTATGCATGCTGTCACTAACCACATTTGCATGCTGACCCTGTGCATGTCACCCCTAACCATATTATTCATTTTGTTTGTTTTTCAAGCATTATTTTACTTACCATTTAATTGCATTTCCCTTTGCAGCAAATGTAAAGCGCCTAGATAGAAATTAAGTTCTCCGAGGGCGCTTTATCAAGGTGCCTAATAACAATTATTATTATTATTATTAGCTCCATAACTTCACTTGGCATCCAATGATCAAGAAAAAGCAATCTGACCTTCTTTTGCAAAGGAAACGATTTGCTGAACCTGGGATTTCTTCTAACTCCGGCATTTATAAACTGGCCTTGCAGCCATGTTTGTAGCGAGCCTCAGAGCTTGGTAGCTTTTTTGGGCAGCCCAGCCTAAATGGAACCAAAAAATGTTGCCTGGACAAAACATGGACCAACTAAAATTAATGCAAGCAGTCCGGATACCCAGTCCTAAATCTTAAATAGGAATCCGACGTGATGGATAGCTTATAGTCTTGTCGTATAACTGAAACTTTCGAAATCTGCGTAGTTATTAACGACAATATCTAACGTTCGAGTACGTGGTGGCAATCGCACGACACCACCATCTATTAAAAGAGCACATTCTAGAAGATCAGCCACATGGATAATTTGTCCTATGAGTAGCTGTTCAGTGTAATTATCGCAGCGTGTGAGGCAATTTGCCGACTATTCGAAGCATTAGCCGCTTTCAGAGCTGCACTCGCTTAGCAACTACCTTTGCCACCCTCATGATCTTCCTTTTTGTCCTCGTCATTGCCTCTCCAACCATCTTCCTCTGAAGAGACGGTTGCTATGAAGAGAATGGCAGCGACGAGCAGAAAGCAATTTTGGGCATTCATAGTCGTAGATTTTCTGTCAAGCGATGTCAAACTGTCCAAAACTGGAACCTTAAATAGTCTCGGCTCACGATTAGTTAAAAAAGGAGCACGGGGTTAAGATGATGTTAGTTACTTCTCCCTGCACCAGCCGGTGTATCCTGTCTGACCTTGATGTGGTGTGCTCATTCATTTTGATAGACCTGCTCGTCATGCTCGATCCTGTTACTGTCGCGTAAGCATCACCTTGGAGGCCGAAGTGTATATAATTCCCAGCTAGTGCTAGCAAAATACTTGACATGCCACCACAAATTGTGCGGATAAACTGGATGTCTTTGATGACAAGACTGTTGGGAGGGCTTATAAGAGACTTATGAAGAAAGTTAACGTGGTATCCCTAGGGCATCGAAAACCTTCATGCTAATGGCGACCTTAGAAATGCCAGTGTGCCAAGGTTGCTCTAGTTTCTTCCCAGATCTATGCTTTGTGGCAACCATAAGGAAAACCGTTTGCAGACAATACACTTATAACCACTTTTATAACTGTCTCAGAAGAAAGCATTTTGAAGACGAAAGGTCAAATTATTTTACATCTGCATGAGTGAATGTAACGTAGCAATCCCTTAAACTTTCATCGGACAGCTTGAAACTCATGAAATCTTACTGGCTTTACCTTTTTAACGTAGGCACGACAGTCATAGGTAGATACGATCTTTATACGGCATACTCTAACCGGCTTAAACAGAAACTAAGATGGTGTGTGACAAATAATGTCTTACTATTCAGAGTGCGGCAATTAGTGTTTTGACTCTCTACAAAAATCATGAGGATGGTACGATAAAGAGCAGGTAACTGTGCGTAGATAATTTTTTAATCCGTTTGAGCAGTCAACCTGTGAGATACTGTATCGACACTAAGCTCAGAATGCTAGTAGAAATCTGTTGAAGCATGGATTCTTAACCGATATTACTCTTAGCGCGCCTCGCCGAGTAATTTAGATTCAGAAGCGAAGCAGATTTTAACTAGATGTACCATATGTCCTTTAAAGCTTTACAAGGGTCATTAATAAATGTAGGACAAAGTTTTCCGGCTCGACTTGTTGCTTTGCAATAAGCAACCTCACTTAGATTTATGGTAGCCATCGGAACGAGTAAAATTGCTTCACAATTCCACATTCCGTCGTTACACTTGCTATGCCGGCAGCCAGCCAAAAAAAGGTTGATCAAATTTCTCCACATAATGGTACACTTTAAACGTAGTATGCATCCCAACATGCATCTCCAGTCTGTCATCTCACTGATCTCGGATAATCTGAACGGAGTAACTAACTGCTGCCCATCCCAAACACAAGATGGTTTATTGCAGTTATCAGATATTCAGTCCTTAGTTAATGCTAAGCGTTCCAACGATGGCGTGTTACTGGCGGCATGGGAAAGCAACGATCGCTAGTCTGCCTTTTCTCATTCGGTGCAATAAATTAAGAAGCAAAGTCGACAAGAGATGTGTGCTGATTTTTCTAAATTAAGTAGCAGTTTACTAGTCATTTTTATTTCAACAAATTTTTCTTTTAGAGAAGATCGATAATAATAATAATAATGAATTGATAAAGCGCCCTCAGAGAACTCAATCTCTTTCTAGGCGCTTTACATTTGCTGCAAAGGGAAACGCGATTGAATGGTGAGTAATATCATGCTCGATACACAACATGAATAACATGGTTAGGGGTGACATGCACAGGGTCAGCATGCTAGTGTGGTTACTGGCCGTATGCACAGTGTCAGCACGCATAGGCACATGAAGGACGAATAATCGTAAGGACCTACTAAATGCTCTCTTAAATAGGTGTGTGTTTAAGTTATTTTCAAATGTGGTCAGGGGATGTTCTGATGTAAGTCGGGAGTGAGTTTCAGGCTTTGGGAGCATACGAACTAAATACACGGTCTCCAAATGATTTGAGGTTTGTGCAAGGTATTAGTTAACCTTTGGATTCCAAAAAGAGAGTGGTACGTTGCTTGGCTTGGTGGGGGAGTAGATTTGAGAGATTGGCTGGAACCAAAGAATGAAGTGACCTAAAAGTGAGCGACAAAACCAAGAATTTGATCCGTTGCTTGACTGGTAGCCAGCGCAGGTCGGCGAGAAGTGATGTGATTTGGCAACTGCAACGCTCACGATGGACAAGCCTAGCTGCCGAGTTTTGCACCAGCTGTAATCGCCTGGTCGCACATGCCGGTAGGCCAGCAAGCAGTGATTTACAGAAGTCACGACGGGATGTCACAAATCCATGGACCAACATAGATGTGGTATCTTTATCCGAACGAACCCGAATTGTAGTAATGTTATGTAGCTGAAAGTAGGCAGACTTGATTGCGGAGCTGATGTGGTCGTCTAACGAGAGGTCACTTTGGAACGTTGACACCTAGATTTCGAGCTTATTTAGCAGGAGATGTACTGGCAGTGCCAATTTTGAGCGCCAGCCTTTCAAATTACTGAATCACATTGGGTTTTCCCATAACTAGTAAGTTTGTTCTATCATCGTATAGTTTTAGAAAATGTGCTGCCATCCATGTGCGGATATCACCAATGCATGCGGCAAGCGAGTTGATAGAATTTGAGGTTACTACAAGATGGATACTACAGGTATGCAGTTTCAATCATGTTTCTGTACTTCGATGGGACATATTTTGACACTCTTTAATAACGACTGCTTGGACATTCAGGTAAAAATTCTTTAGACAATTGACGATAAATGGTTCGGTGTAAATGAAAGTACCCTGCAGCTTTAGTGGCCACTTTGCCCATCATTCGAAAATATTAGAAATTGCATTCGATTATGTTGCCAAACTTTCTGAGGAACACGCAGGCCAATGGGAACAGGTGTGTCTGCTACTGCAGCCGCCATCTATGGTCCATACAGCAAAACTAATGGAGGCTCTTGATCTTCCTTAAAAGAAACTACTTTCTGCCAGCTGTAGGTTAAACTGGAATTGGTGCCTCTCAACCTTGACCCACTGAATCACTAAAATCGTTGACTGCTAAACGGTACTTTAAAGGCAGCAACATTTCTCGTTCCACCACTTTAAGGACTTTTATGCTGGGTTGTAGTGCGGCTATAGCCGATCGCATATTTTCTTTGATATTTGGTTTCAATCTTGAAAGCAGTACTGCTTCGTGAGTTTTACTCTTGCTTACCTCCATTATGTAAGCATGCATAACTAGAGATCATCGGCCCGTTGCAAAAATCTACCTAAGCTGAATAAGTCGCCTAGAGCAAATGACTGAGGCTCTATTTTTCGTCAACTTTACAATGACCTCCATCCACTATCTCCCACAGACCTTTGGTAAGTTTCCGTGAAGCAGGGTCACTATGTCAAGGCATACTTGCTCACTTTTAGGTTGCTTAATTCTCTGTTTTCTGTCAACGTAACCAAACTCCCTCTAAGTGGCTATTCATCGTACCATCAATTCTTCCGATTCCATTTGTATAGCAATGTTTAATGCCAACGACAAATCCTTTAGAAAACGGGCCTCCGATTTGCATACTTCCAAAATCTCCTGCATTTTCTGAATTATATCACGATCACGCCTTAACTTTATGAGGTTCACTTTTAAGTTATCAACCCTCTTTGTTTTTCACACCAAGTTTTGTTTCGTCATTGTAAACCGTCTCTCGGTTGCTTATGCGGGATTACCCTGAGCATTTTATTACTATACAATTAGCATCTATATTTTTGGGATCAAATTCACATGTCATGGAAATATATGTCATTGAGAACGTTTTTTAGCAACGTTTGAACACGAGAGGAAACGACATTATCTTCAAGTGAAGCATCATGACTATTCCGTGTACGTTGAGGTACGTTAATTGTGCTGATTTTGTTCAGGCTACCACAAGATCTCAGGATTGACACACTAGACACTAAAAGGGAACTCGATTTGCTAAGCACTGTGTTTTATCGACATATGTAGACTACGTATCCAACCATTCATAATTTTATAATTTCAATGCATACTTTTGATCGAAACTTTTTGGTCGCTATGTGCTCTAAATGCACAGTAACCATTTAAGTGTTTTTAGCCTCCCTAAACCGTCCTATAAACTACGACAAAAGCAGTTTAGATCCCTTGGCGGGCAGTAAACTCTTCTCCAGATTCAGGTCTTCAAGCTTTGGAGCCTACAGTAAGTGTTTGGTGCTATTTTTTTAGCACCAGTACCTAGAAGTGCTTGGTTGCTACCAGATGCTCCGTAAACCTTAAAGGCAGGTCCTTACAGATTGTTAAGATCGTGTCGTTCTGTAAGTGTAAAACGGTTTCAAAATCACACTTCCGTTATATCCCGAAAAAATTCGTATAATCTAAATTTTAATCGACGTTCAACTTTTACCTCTAAGCATGTTTAATTACAATTTGAACTCTGGCTGTAATGAGTAGCACGTGAATATGTTAATATAGTAGTTAAATGGTTTAACTTCCGGTTCGTTGCCAATCGCAAGACAGGTATTTTCATATTCCTGGTTTTTTGCAAGTAATCCCTAAAACCCCAATCAACCGTTTGAAACATTAAATAGGGCTTTGGATAAGGAAATCATACTTAAATGGGTAACTCCACATATTGCTGAAGGAAATACTTAAGTTTCGAATTCCTGTATCTAAACTTACTGAGGTATCAACTTTTCATTTTACAAAACACGCGCATGTTGCTTGCCTCATGAAGCATATTGTCGGTCCTTACCAAGCCAAATGACAGGTACTCTGGCAATCACTTCTAGACGTAAAAATCTACTGTAATAAGAATTTGTATTTCCGGCTGTAACTATGCAAAGCCTAAAAAACCTATCGAGTGTAGCTCTTGAGAGACTTTTATATTTCTGTCAAAAACAAGTAAGCTTGTATGCTAGCATTCGGTATCATTACGACCTTTTTCATGCAACAAAAACAATTGAGATGCTTCGGCTAATCAGAGGGGTGGCAAGAATCAAAAAGAACATGCATCTGCCATAGTCGCAGAGACAATGGCAGGATTTATCTAAAGGTCCACATATTCTACCATAGCTAGTCGTTTTTCATGATTATAACTACATGCTCGGAAAGAGCTCTGATAAATGTTAATCTACTTATACGCGTCATCTTGAACTCTGCTACTAATCAGTAAGCATCCCCATGGACATGGCACTATTTCGTAAACCTTGGTAGCATTTTCAATACACTCGGCGTCCTTTTGTATTTCTTTGTCACTTAAAAGAACTTCCTTGAAGCCCAGACTACATGAATGATTTTCGTGGGACTCTTAAAGAAATTGACTAGAGCATTTTATGTCGATAACCTGCATGCAAACCTGGCCTTATAAAAGCTGCTTTTCTACCTGGACGTTCCAGATGCAGCCCGGTGCTAAACGTCGGAGACATCTTGAAAACTTTCGTAAAACTATGGTGTTGTGGTAGCTGACGAACAAAGTTCTGAACTGTCATAGAAAAAAAGTGCGAAGCAACAAGCTTACCTCGAACGGATATACAAAGATCTTTCTGTAGCTATGGCTCTTACTTTAATTAATTTTCTGGAAACTCAGGAAACCTTGAGAGCTTCCGATTAATAAATGACGCATTACTGGCAGGTGAAGATTCGATTATCGTATTGTTTACCGCAAAATAAAGCCGTCATTCTTGTTTTTACTTTATTTAGCAGTTGAGCTGATCATGAAACCCGGGGAAGGTTCATAAATAGTATGTAGGTAGTTGTACACTTTGTTCGGTGAATCTATTTATGAGTTTGTGACTCCGGTTTGACAAAAAGTCGGCAATTCAATCAGGCAGATGCCATAGCTATTAGCCAACGTTTAGCACTACTTAGGAGTTGGCTATCTAATGTTAATTAAAATGCTGTATTCTTATGTGCCGCGTACAATGCGGCGGACGTTTTAAAGAGGCATTGAGCAGGTGTGAGAGCAATGCGGCACCTCAAAAATGCGTGCACGACATAAGCACGCAACTGCAATAAGAAATTTTTAAGCTAACTATTTAAGTGATTTCACCGACTTGGTGTCTTTTAACTCAATTACTGTTAAACCAAACATAACTGAAAATTGCAATTTATGGATGATGTAGAAGGAACAAAATTACCCTTAGTTTCATCACGCACTAACATTTCAAAATTTAAATCCAGTAAATGTCATGTCAGATTTTGAGAACGCCCATCAGAATGCCAGTTCGACCATCTGTCTTGGAGCCCAGCTAGTTGGATAATTGTTAGCTCGCGGACAGAATCTTATGAGCAAGATACAAGATTTCAATCTTTCAGCAGAATACAGAGACAACAATCTGCAAATGCACCTAAAAATAACTTTAGCTCTGAACTTCATTCCTGTAGTGGATGTTCCTGCTGCTTTCGATGAATTACCCGATGCCTGCCCTCCTTTAAAGGCACCATTGATAAACTATTAAATATTAACTAATAGGTATGCCAAAGTCGTGGGCTCGAGTTGTGGGCTCGACCCCACTGACATTTGTGAAGCACCTTAATAGAGATTAAGTTATCTTAAGGCGTTATACAAATAAATTATATTTTATATTTGTTAATTCATTGGCAGACAGCTAAGAGGTCGACGTGCAAATCCATTGCTTAGTTTGCAATTAGATTGTTTTGGATCCCAAGATTAACTGCAATGTAGCTTTCATTTTCACAAAGAACGACAGACTACTGCGTTTTTTTATTCTAAATTCTACAGAATATTGACATTGGTATATCCAATAAGTTTCATGCAATTGTGCTTGTGCTTTTATGTGCTATGACCTCAAATAGCCTGGGCAGCTAGCCTATTTACGCGTTCGAAGAGTAATACAGCCGCTATTTTTACCAACAGCTTCATACTACTGTGGTTTTAATTCGAAATTATAGAGAAAAGTGTGAGACTCAGTGCCGCCGTGAAGCCATTCGCCAGTTAATGGTCGAGAAAATTACGTTAGTTTATAACCGCAGCCGACAAACTGAACGTGGACCGTATCCAAATACGAAAACACTGACTAAGAACAAGTAACAAACGGGTCCAATATATAGTAGTCCTGAATGAATACTATTAGCTGAGGTACAGCCAATCAGCTGTAGTCTGCAGCTCCCAGAACAGCCGGTCTCCTGAGTCAGTCAGCAATGCACTGCAAGTCAAGGTGAAATCGTCCGGAAAAATGGCTGTGAAGCGGATTCAGCTAACAAAAAGTATGCACGATTCACCCAAAAAATATTGTGCTTTCGTTTGCATTTTTTCAAGCTACGGAACCTGATAGCC
Organism: Cristatella mucedo; assembly: GCA_009760855.2. Classification (NCBI taxonomy): domain Eukaryota; kingdom Metazoa; phylum Bryozoa; class Phylactolaemata; family Cristatellidae; genus Cristatella; species Cristatella mucedo. The sequence goes on along the minus strand of WPIO01000039.1, from coordinate 1,158,671 downwards.
GGGTCTAAATGGCAGTCCTAATTAGTCGAACTGCAAAACAGCTGCTATTCCAGCAAAAAACTTCGCGAAAGTGTGGTCTTGATTGCAAGTTTTAGCAAGCAATGATCCATTGTAAGCCACTAAATTTCAAGTGATTGTATGCTTTGGCCTCCAGCGGCGCGGGCCAGCCATCCTCCGTACATATCGAATAGCGGTGCTGCCATTATCACAAAAGGGTTTTCGAAGCTACGGTTTTGATACAAATTTACAGAAAGCTGTTTGTGGGTTTATCAGCTAAATTGAACAACAAAGCGCATGGACTTTTTTATGCCATGACCTCAAATGGTCAGGAATAGTGAGCCTCCAGTCCATTTTCTGACAGTGATACCGCTGCATTTTTCTTAATAATCTTCGAGGAACTATGGTGTTGACTCCACATTAAAGAAAACGGTGTTGCGGGTTTCCGTACACAATTTCGTACTTGCCCATACACGTTGTCACGCTGTTGCCTCAGCTGGCCAGGACTAGCCAGTATGCCTTGATATTCAAACTGCAATACTGATGCCAATTCCTCAATAGGTGTTTTAAAATTGTGGTTTCGATTCCACATTATCTGAAAAGGTGTTTCAGCTTCATCCAAATCGTTTCTTGACATTGGTCGGTGCTCTCTAATGCTATGGCCTCCAATGGTTTGGGTCATCAGAAGCCATAACAATATAATAGCTTAATCGCATAAAATTGTTTGGATGAGTCCGGTACATTCTTTTCCTAATAAGTAATCAAAACCGCTGTTCGACGGTGTCTATGGTTGGAATAGTGGCGGTACCGCTGTTCAAAAATGAAACGCGAGCCGGGGCCATCGGAGGCCATTGTATGAGAACGCGGATGGACTATACCGCAAAGTTTTGTTTGTAAATTCTAAACGCCGTTTGGTATAACATTAAATAAAACCGCAGTTTTTTAACCACTTATCTTGGAAATGGCAGCTGTATCGCAATTTGGTTACATGTGGAGGCTGGCTGGTTTGGGCTAGTGGAGGTAATAGCACGAGAACGCCTACGCGCTATGCCATACAATTTGTTTGGTTAAGCAAAAGCACTATTTCCTATAATGTGGAATCAAAAGCGAAGTTGAACGAAGCACACTATGAAAATTGCACTTGTATTGCAGTTCAAAATTTCAAAGAATTGAAGGCCATTGCATTAGAACCCGGATGTGCAACTGCAGACAATGTTCAGTGTGAACCCCTACAATTACTTTATATAATTATAGGGTTAGGTGACTATTGAACCTACGACTACTGACCCTACGACAATTGACCTGTACCAACCGGACTATAAAACAATTGATCTATATGCAATCTGGTTTTCGACTATTGGACCTAAGACAACTGACCTGTACTAACTGGCCTATACGACAATTGATCTATATGTCAATTCATAAGAATAATACACAATTTTTAATTTTAACAATTGATGCAAACAATTAAGAATGAATTCATGACTGAAGTTTTTTAATTTTTTTATATTCATGCAACAGGATTATTAGTAAACCAGTTTTTTCCTTTAAAAGTCAAAAAATTTTCATTGCGTTCTAGATGACATCGATCCTCGTGTTACTTTAGCATCTCAACTAATTATGCAACAAATATGCAATGGCGCGAAGAAAAGTTAGAACATCTGTACGACCGTAACCTTCAACCGCCCGGCGAACTTTTTTGGCAAGCTCTCGGTATCTCTTTGCTTGAACTACAAGAACGCCAGTGGTGCCTTGCAGGAACAAGGCAGTCTGCTTACTGTGGTCCGCGAGAAGCCCCTTCAGAAATTTTAAAATCGTCGGATGGTGGCACTGGAACAATTTTTGGAGCCCGTAATGTCACCGTGTACTGCATTAGTTGTACGAGCTACACCGACTACTGACGCTCCATACTGATTTTCAATCCCCACAGCCAAGAGCGCACTGCCGTAGTTTTCACCTCGGCATCTAAGACGTCTGCCTTGGATGAAGGTATGTTCGAATTATGAGATTAGCTCGTTCATACGTTTATGTGATGACATAGAGTCGGACAGCAGCTCAATGCTTCGATGACGTCAGTCTCCGGTACATGTGCCAGTGCTGGTAGACATCACACTGCACTATGGATGAAATCCTCAGTTTCATACTTCTCTTTCATTCCTAACTTGACCTTTCGTATACCGCTCTGAGTGAGATGGAAGTAACAGCCCGTAATTGTAGCTGTCGAGTACAAGGCAGAGAAAGCATTAATACCTGCTGCTTCGAAATCGATGAGAATTCTTTTAGGGTTAGCAGCAGGTACGAGACGCTTGAGCTTGGCAAGAAGGCGATCGTAAGTTGCGCGAGTCGTGTTTGAAAGTAGGCAGTATAGTATAACAGGGATAGGTCCTGGGACAAATTGAATAAGAATTGTACACAGTTGACAGAAAAGTAAGGGAAGTACTTGAAACGTGCCGTCAGCTAGCCACACGTCTGCGCGAGCCAAGCCTTCAAGTAAGGTGTTACTTCCGAGGATAATCAGCTGATTCTGTCCTGGTCCTGAGTTAAACAGTACGAAATTAAGAAACTTTTAAGGGATGACAAATAACAGATCTTCGGGTATCGGTGGAAAAGTTCTTTTAGCCTCGGAGAAGTCCTTCTTTCTCTGCCGCCGCATGGTTCGATTCAAGGTTGACTTCTTCGGTAAAGCCATTAGCACGGCATCAGATACAGATAAGTTCCTAGCCACAGAACCTTGCACTGCACTCGGAGTCGCAGAAACTTCCGACATCTTGGCCTTCATGTCACCAACAGCCTTTCTTGTCCCGGATATTGCTATGCTTCCTTTGTGGCAGTGTTCTGGAGTGCGATTTCCAACTACTGTAGTGCCACTCCTTATTAAATGAGCTTTGCAACCAAGCTGACGGCATTTGGAGCATCACCAATTCGTAGTGCCATTCGCATTCATGATTACTTTCCTGTATTCAAAGTTTCTATATATTACAGTAGCATTTCCACGCTCGAAAAATTCATAATGCATCGCTGACTTCATGATTTATAAATATTTTTATGTTCAAGAAGTATTAACTTCACGAATTATCAGTTCTGTTTATTTTTTATACTAGCTTATATCCAATCCTTGTAATAGCCTCCCCAGAGTATTCATAGCAAACTGATAACACTTATAATAAATGTATAACCTAATTTGATCGAATAAAACCGACCTGCACCAGTTTTATTTTTATTGACTATTTCTAACCTTAGGGCCACTTTTCAAAGATCAGTTGTCATATAGATCAATTTTTGTTTAGGCCGTTTGGTACAGGTCAATTATCGTAGGGCCAGTAGTCAAAAGTTCAATTGTCGGTACGCCATAATTTAGAATCAAATCTATTACACGAAGTTTTTTTGGAAATGGCAGCTGTATTGCCATTCCAATCTGTTAGTAGACTGGCTGACCCGGGCCATTTGAGTCTGTAGCTCGAGAATACGCAATCACGTTTGCATGACATTTTTTAGGGTAAACCAGTAAAATCACTCCGTATAATTTGGAAGTAGGCCGTAGTGTTTTGATGTTTATTGCGGAAATGACTGCTATATCGCAATTGCATCGCAGTTATGAACCCAAACGTTTGTGTTGGCGTCATCCTTAACCTACCTTGAAAGAGTCATAGTGGGAGATTACTTCAAGGATTAGCGAAAATCCAGAGAATTTATTTTGCCAATATGCCAACACTATTAGGCTATATTAACTATTTCTATATACCTAAACTATTTCAAAATATATTTAAATGGCAGAATAAATTATAAAGTGATATGAGTTATTCTGTACTGTGTTTTTATTTAGTCTAATAGGATGCTCTTATTATGAATATCTGTTTGTCTATTTATTTCTTCTATTTTTCCATCCATTTGAAACCAGTATTCCTTAAAATTATGTTAGCATTTTTTGTAAGTGCGGCTGCGCCCACGCTTTTACGGGTTTTTTGGAAGGGCAGCTCAAGTAATAGAAAGCTTTACAGCATTCACTAATTACCTAAATACTAATTTTTACCGAGGAAACGGCTTTGAGTCTGCATAATTGACTCTGATCTATATTTTGTACACATTCACTAGCCATCATTATTGATTATTTCAAATAATCGAGTAGACATGACATTTCAAATGAAATTTAGTTATTATTTGACGTCAAGAAAATTAGATTGCTTTGCAAATAGCACTCCGGCTTCTCTGGGGAGTAGTAGATAGTGAATGAGGATAATTTTTTGAAACTCTCTCCTATTTCACGCTCACTTTTTATAGTTACGGCCAGCATGTTGAAGCTTTTTAGAGATATGTGTTAGTGTAGGTATTTATTTTTAACAGGATATATCCCGATGCATGCTTCTAGACAGTTCCTGAACTATTAGCCACCGGTGGAGTCCGTGACTACCAGATTGTTCACTAATCGGAAGCAAGATTGAACAAGATAGTTTATACGTGTAACTTCAATTTCGACGACCCGGTAGTACTAATAAGCTCGGTCCGTACTATGTGACCTCTTATTCTCGTGTGGCAATCCAGGCTCACTCGGCACGGCAAAAACTAAGCAAGCATTGAAAGCATACTGCCCTTGGCTTTTGTAGATTAAGCAGTAGCTTACCCGTTAATGCAGTAAGTAGTCAAAATTTAGGCAAGGAAATCCTCAATGTGAAAGCATTTTACTTTTTCCCCAATCTTTTAAAAAACAGTCTGGAAAATACCTGTTTTAGTGTTATAATAAATGTTCAGATGTTGAGGTGAATTTGCTTAAAGTATGGGACAATGCAATTACTATGCATCTAGATTCATATTTAGCCTGCGTTGGTGGTCATTTTTCAAGATTCCGTTTTTGCACCATTCAGCCACAGACCATGATCCAGACTATCCAATGATGTCAGAAAGTCAAAATCACAGCATTGTTGCATCACAAGATGGTTAATTTTGACATTCTTGCGTGTGTGAACTTCCATGGCACTGCTTATATTTCGGTTCACGGTATGTGAATGTACTGAATCTACTGGGGTATTCCAGGTCTATGTATAAGGCAACTCATCACCCAGGCTATTTCGACCACGGACCAATCCATGAGTGATTTTCTCTGTCATTAGACCGATGGCAGGCTGATAGCATGTTCCGAATTGTGTCTGTTTTATTAGCTTATTCATTGAATACCAGGATAGATTCCATGTCTTGCTCTCTGAGTTTTCTGCACTCGGGTCCTAAAACCGAACGCATTGAGACTTTTTATTTGAAAAATAAGCACTTGACCACTAACAGAGACATTAAGTACCTTAAGTCACTACTCATGCCTCAAGCGATGAATTTTCTATGAATTAGTAAATAAGCAGCCCTAGTTCTCCGATAAGTCTCTGAACGGCTGCCCTCCAACGTGTCTGCTTCCTTGCGTGTCCTAATATGGGTTATCCTGGTGAACAGTTAAATCCCATTAGTTATTGAAACGTCGACAGTCAATATCAGATGTTATAAAAATATTTAATAATAATAATGCACTTGATAAAGCGCCCTCAGAGAACTTAATCTCTTTCTAGGCGCTTTTACTTTGCTGCAAAGTGAAATGCAATTGAATGGTAAGTAAAATCATGCTTGAAAAACAAACAAAATGAATAATATAATGTAATGTAATGTAATGTATCTCCATCAGTAGCTCCACAAAGTCATAAAGACAATGTGGGTGTTACGCAGGAGAGTTTTGTATAGCGCACTCACAGGCATAGCAGAGTCAGGAGAGCAGTTGAGGTAGTGAGTAGCCTAAAAGTAGCAGTTCAGGAACGCTGAAAAAGATGTGCCATAGTCGGCAGTTGGAGAGTAGTTGTCGTTGCGTAAGAATTGTGGAAACGAGTTTCACAGTCTAGGACCTGCAGAGCTAAAGCTTCTGTGGTTAAGGGTTACATACACAGGGTCAGCATGCAAATGTGGTTAGTGGCAGCATGCACAGTGTCAGCACGCATAAGCACATGAAGGACGAATCACAGGGACCCACTAAATGCTGTCCTACATTGGTGTGTTTTTGAGGTTCCTTTTAAATGTGGTCAGGTCAGAGGATGTTCTGACGCAAGTCGGGAGGGAGTTTCAGGCTTTGGGAGCATACGAACTAAATGCACGGTCTCCAAGGGATTTAAGGTTTGTACGAGGTATTTCTAGACTGTTGGATTCCGAAATGCGGGTGGAACGATGCTTGGCTTGATGGGAGAGTATATCTGAGAAATAGGCTGGAGCCATAGAATGAAGGGACCTAAAAGTGAGCAACAAAACCTTGAAGTCAATCCGTTGCTTGACTGGTAGCCAGTGCAGGTCGGCGAGAAGTGGAGTAATGTGGCAACTGCGATGCTCATGACAGACAAGCCTAGCTGCAAAGTTTTGCACCAGCTGCTATCGCCTGATCGTACATGCTGGTAGGCCAGTAAGCAGTGAGTTTCAGAAGTCGAGACGGGATGTCACGAATGCATGGACCAACTTGGACGTGGTATCCTTATCTAAACAAGCCCAAATTTTAGCAATGTTATGAAGCTGAAAATAGGCGGATTTGACAGTGGAGCTTCTATGGTCGTCTAACGAGAGGTCGCTTTGGAATACGACACCTAGATTTCGAGCTGATTCGACAGGAGATATGCTGGCAGAGCCAATTTTGATAGTCAGCCTTTCCAATCTCTGAATCACACTGGGTTTGCCCATAACTAGTAAGTTATTTTTATCATCGTTTAGTTTTAGAAAATTTGCTGCCATCCTTGGATCTTTATTGGTCACTGTCAAAGTCCTGCTACCGGGATCGGACAGTCACTGCGGCTCCACAGGCAGTCAATAGGCAGCCGATAGTCCAAATCTTTTTCTGTCATTGCCTAACTTGCTGCCACTTTTGCCAGCCCACGGTTGCCCATAAAATAAATGGTGGACTCAATAATAGTGAACAATGGTTTTCAGCACTAGATTGAAATTTTCATAAAGATGATCTGCTCGTGGTCTGTCTCTCAATCTGTCTAAAATTAGATTTCTGATCTTGAGGAAGCGAATTACTCATGCCTCACAGAGTTCCCTTTCAAATCTTGATGAAGCGAATATCGAAGTGAAATCTCATACTACAGTTATTTAACTCGCTGGGGCGGAGAGCTGTGAGCCCATTTCCTATCTAATTGATGGATCTGCTCTTTGTCTGATGGCCGCAAAAAAAATTAATTAGACCCTAATACCTACTGCCCCCAGCTCTCCCTGATATGGCTTTGCTTGCGAGGTATTAACATTCTTGCATGTTCCTAGTTCTGCCATATAAAATGGCTCCAGCCTATCTCTCCGATATACTCCCCCATCAGGCCAAGCATCGTACCACCCGCTTTTCGGAATCCAACGCTCTAAAAATACCTCGTACAAACCTTAAATCCCTTGGAGACCGTGCATTTAGTTCATAGGCTCCCAAAGCCAGGAACTCCCTCCCGACTTGCGTCAGAACATCCCCTGACCTGACCACATTTAAAAGGAACCTCAAAAACACACCTATGTAGGACAGCATTTAGTGGGTCCCTGTGATTCGTCCTTCATGTGCTTATGCGTGCAGACACTATGCATGCTGCCACTAACCAAATTTGCATGCTGACCCTGTACATGTCACCCCTAACCATATGATTCATTTTGTCTTTTTTTCGAGCATGATTTTACTCACCATTCAATTGCATTTCCCTTTGCAGCAAATGTAAAGCGCCTAGAAAGAGATTAGGTTCCCTGAGGGGGCTCTATCAAATCCATTATTATTATTATTATTATTATTATTATTAATGTTGAAGCTTAGTTCTCTTTAGTCTCTAGCTAAGTCTATCATCTCGAGAAGCAGTGCTGCTATCGGTGCGTGTTGTAATAATAATAATAATAATAATGCACTTGATAACGCACCCTCAGAGAACTCAATCTCTTGCTCGGCGCTTTACGTTTGCTGCAAATGGAAATGTAATTAAATGGTGAATAATATCATGCTTGATAAACAACATGAACTACATGGTTAGGGGTGAAATGCACATGGTCAGCATGCAAATGTGATTAGTAGCAGCATGCACAGTGTCAGCACGCATAAGCACATGAAGAATGAATCACAGGGACCCACTAAATGCTGTCCTAAATAGGTGTTTTACAGTTTTTTTAAATGTGTTCAAGTCAGAGGATGTTCTGACTCAAATCGGGAAGGAGTTCCAGGCTTTGGGAACATGCGAACTAAACTCGCGGTCTACAAAGGATTTGAGGTTTTTACAAGATACTGGTAAACTGTTGGATTCCGAAAAGGGGATGGTACGATGCTTGGCCTGGTGGGGGAGTATATCTGAGAGTACGATTTGATCGGCTAAGCAAAGGAGGCTGCCTGCACCATGTTAACCATCCCAGAGCGTAGACAACATTGTCCTTAAAAAATTTCACAGAATGCCCACTGCCAATAGGAATCACTGGCAGTGCAACGTATGTGCACATATATTTGCGAAAATGAAACCGCATGTCCTTCACCTGATTTTACTGCTCAATTGCGTTCTAGAAAGCATGCACCCCGATCGACCGATATCATGCTCACAATCGATGACTGTCATTTTACTCTAATTACATTATGGTTTAAAAGCAGTTCAGAAGCACCCATTGCTCTGATCGCTTACTGCAATTTAGCGAGAGACATACAAACGTATTGAGGACCTTATTCGAGAATGCCTCCGTCAGCAACACTACGACATTGCTACACATTCACCTGCAAATATCTAGGGTAGGCATAAAAAAACTCGTGGTGAATGTATTCTGAGGCGACGGATAGAAGCGTATACCTTGGAGAAAATGTTGATCAGGCTGCAACACATAGGCTATTTCAGCTTGTCCCTTGTCTAGCCGTTAGAACGGTATGGCTGTTAATTGTCAGACATCCCAAGGATGTGTGCTTTATCAAGTGAATTATTATTATTATTATTATTATTATGTGGCTTTCCATAATTTGATAGACCTATGTTAAATGAGCTTTTCTATCTCCGTTTAATCATTTTGACGAGGCTCAAGCATGCCGCAGTGAGATTACGCTGGTCACGAAACCGCAGATCTACTGAATTCCAATAACAGTAACTCAAGACGGAAACAATGGCAAGATAATGCTGACCACTGAGAGAGGCTCATTCGCGGCGAGCGCAGCTTTTATTAGGCAGCCTAGACGGCATCTCTAGCTCGATTTCCAAAATCTCTCTCTCTCTCTCTCTCTCTCTCTCTCTCTCTCTCTCTCTCTCTCTCTCTCTCTCTCTCTCTCTCTCTCTCTCTCTGCTCTTGCCTGACGCCCAGCCGAGGTATCCAACGCAAGAGGCGAAGTATCCATCTATTGCAGAAAACTTGCAGCCGAACCATATGACCTTTAGCTTTGTCAGGTACCACAAAATACGGCAAGAACCGATACAGATATGGTGCTCCTTTTTCTACTCTTTATCTTTCTCCATTTTTTCACACTCTAAAACGCCTTTACTCACTTTTGTCTCCATCTGAGATGACTATGTGTTTTTGGCTTCGGCTTGAGATAACCTGATTACATTTGGAGTATGCTCACATAGAGGTGCGATTGAAAACTACAAAGATTCTCAGCGATTGGCCAAGTATGAATTGACTAGTAAAAAATCGAGTAGAAATAATGGGCCGGATCCTCCGGAATCCACTGAATCCATAGTATTCCACTGAATGCATAGATATGCACTGAATCCGTAGATACGGCTAACTACTACAATCCACCACAAACCTCTCTATGCCGCCGCACACCTGATGTAGAGGCTTAAAGGCTTGTTTTCCGTAGCCCAACTAAAACTAAAAGATAGTAGCCCAGTATAGACAGAGTGAGGGCGCCAGCAAGGTCCAGCCATTACATGGGGGGGGGAGTTATTCTTCAATATTGGTCCGGATTGAACATGGCAACTGTAAGGTTCTGTACCGTCATGCTTTTTCTCTGACCTGCCTCTAGGAAACACGCACTCTGTAAAAAAAAAAATACCGGTGCAGCCTGAGAATGAGCCTCTACGCCTCAAAATTAAAAATTTTAAAATTTTAATTATAAATTAAATTTACTTTATAATTGTTATTATTACTACCAATGGTATCAAGTGGTACCGGTATCGAGGGCTTTAGATCTACCAGAACAAGCAGAGGTAATCTGCTTAAGTCAAAATTCCTAAGACGGTCCTCAACACTTCCATCAGCACGGTCCCTGTGAAATGGTAAGCTCTGTAAACGGACAGGAATTTACTTGGTATATTTTTCAGTATAACACAGGTCGATTATCGCGAAAGGAATGGCAGATAGAAGACTAGGCAGGAAATTCTTAAATTTCTCCTAAAAGCCGTCTTCTCCGAGCCTGGATGCCGAGTTCGGCATCTTCATTGTCTGGCAACCAGCTGCCGAGAGCCCCGACCACGAAGGGCCTCACGACTGCCGACCGATAGCCAGATTCAGGAAAGACTGGGTAATGGCTGCATATTTATTGGTCTCGTTCGGGGCCGCCACAATCAGAGCATTCTCGCTGCTGTCAAATGGCACCGTCATATCCACGATTACTAAATCAGTGACGTTGTCAATGATTGGGTCCGGCTTGAGAGTCAGGCCACCGCTAGCGGAAGGGCACAGCCTGCCGGCATGAAGTTGAGCGCAGTGGCCGGAAGAGCTCCGATTAGGCGGCCAAGAACCAGGTTGTGTCGAGCCGTAATCGCATGCAGCATCGGCCAGCAGTGGCTCAGCACGTGGCAAACGGTCTCTGCCTCCGTGTGGCATAGGCAGCAGCTGGTAACCGTCCCAGGGTATGCCCGACTCCTGGCAGCAGCCACTTGCAGCACGTCCAAGCGAGCTCTGAGCACGAACCCCCAAGCCCGGAACGACCGGCGAAGACCCGTGGTCAAGAAACGACTGTGAGTGGCGAATCTGTCCGTGGCCAGGCAGACGCACCTTACATATGGTGCAATGGAAGCATGATCGAACGATTAGTGGTAGCATATGAGCCACGATTGCTTGGATGGGGTTATGCTCTGACCAAGTGACATTGAGGCACAGCCATTCAACTGTGCTCGTGCTCAGTTCGTGTCTTGTGACTGTCAGGTCTAGTGGATCAGATCTGCATCCCAAGCTGCTTATACTTTAATATGCCCACTGTTTGCGGAAATCTTTTTTTTCATGAGTAGACACAGGCACGGCGTGTTTGGCGAAACGAATTGATGCATCGATCTTTTGAGCTCATGAAAAACCCACTCGCGGAAGTCATATAGCCCAGCCGAAGCTAAGTCTCGATGCTGACAGCCCTACGGTCGGCTCCTACGTGCCACTAGTCTAACCTCTCCTGCTGCGGTCGGTCATTGCACACGATAAGGACTTAGCATTTCGCAAGTCTGATCTCCCATTCTTAGAGAAATTTCCCCCTCGCCGATTCCCACAGCACTATCCCCGCCAAGAGTGTGTGTGCAAAAAGGGTTATTATGTATCGGACGAGTCGGACGAGAATGCTGTGTGCATTTAAATTGGGAGCTTCATGAAGCCGATTTATGGTGTGCGAATGGTGAAATTAACGATGGATTATTTTGAATTGGTTTGGTACTGACCAGGGCCAGTGTAAGATAATATGCATGCTCAATGCAATGCAAGTTTGTGGGTAGTCTGTAACAAGTGTCGAGCAATTTGCATCCTCAATTAGACCTATGCGAAGCAGATATGAAATGAATCGCCTGAAAAAGCACGCGAGATTTAGCGTGACATTTTGGGTGGTGTATTTCAAGTGAAGCGCATAGTAATATTCTATTAATGTTATATCTTTGAGCACCTGATTTCTGTTCAATTTAAAGCGGGTTGCGCTGTTCCCAAATTCCGCCCCACGGCAGTCGGCATCCAGTCCGTATTTTTAGTCCGTTTGATAATGATAATACACTTAATATAGCGTCCTCAGAGAACTCAATCTCCTTCTAGGCACTTTACGTTTGCTGTATGGTAAATTCATGCACTGTATAGTTTAGTATCACCATCTGCAAAAAGCGGAAGCAATCGCTAGCTTGGTGCGCGTGTCTCGTAGGCTCTCAAGCATTTAGAAGCGCTGCTGAATAATTTAGGCAGATGAGGAGTAGGTCACAAGACCGTGGCGTGAGAGAACAGAAGCGGAGAAACTGCTCGTGTCAGCGGCCAAAGAAAGGTGCGAGCACGCACATCATGGCGGTCGCAGTCTACAAGTGGCGTAGTAAGAGCTGTTGTTGCTGCTGCTGCAGATGGCCGCGATAGAACTAGAGCTAAGTTAGTGCTCGGAGTTGGCGCTAAACCGGCGAGCACCTCAAGACGCTGGAACGACTCGTGCGGCGTGGTTTCGTCGTCGCTAACCTCCTGGGCGCGCTCACAGTGGGCGTCTCAATTCGAGGATGTCCGAGCGCATTTTTTGTAGTGTAGCTTAATCCGCTAAGCGGCAAGTTTTACGTCGCGCTCAATCGGCAACACGAAGCCAACGATTGAGCATCCTTCCTACTAAAGCCTGAGTCAGTCACGATCTGGCCACGATCAAGCGCGAAAGGCGACTAAATATAGCTGTAATCCCCAATCCGTTTCAATTATTTACGATCGCACACTGTCGCACCAGCCCGGCCCGGCTCGGCGAGGCTGAGCTTCGTGCACCTGTGCGGCGCCGCGCACCTGCACGCCTGCACTTGCGCGCGCGCCCGGCCGCTCACCCGGCCGGATCTCGCTCGGATCGCTGCGCGCGTCGCTCGCTCGCGCAGTCCGTCGTCTTTCGTCCACCGCCGGTCCGGCACGCATCGGTTCGCTCCCGCGGCGAACCATGGCCGCTTCGATCGGCGGAGACGCCGCCGCCGCCGCCGCCGCCGCCGCGAACAGTTCGAACGCCGTCGCCGCTCCTCTTGCAGCGGCGCTGATCGGTACGTCGGCCGCGTGCGCCGCCGCCGGGACCTCGCTGTGCACGGCCGTCGGCGCCGCGCTGGCGACGACGTGCTGGCGCCGCGGCGGCATACGGCCGAGCGACGTGTACGCCTTCAACTTAATCTTCGCCGACTGGCTGCAGTCCGCCGTCTACATGACCAGCGTCGCCGTCGGCAACGTTCTGCAGCGGGACGTGTTCGGCCGGAGCGCGTGCGCTTTCCTCTACTGGCTGCACGTGACCTGCACGGGCGCGATCCTGCTGGGCCACGCCTGCGCGGCCGTCCACTGGACGATAGTCGCGGTCGCCGACGACCGAACGGCGCGAAAGCTCGGCACCGCCGCCGCCGCCGCGGTGACGGTCGCCTTGTCGTGGCTCATCCTCGCCACCACCACCATCGGCCTGGCCGCGGAGGCCAAGTTCGCCGGCGCGCCCAACTTTCACTGCTCGCGCCCCTTCGACAGCGCCTTCGGCTACGCCTTTCTCGCCGCGAGCCTCGTCCCGTCGCTGGCTGTGGCGCCGGTCTGCTACGCTGTGGCTCTGCACCGGATGCGCCACCGTCGTACTGGCGGCGGCGGCGGCGCTCCGCCCTCGGGCATCGCGGCGACGGACGCCAGCGGCGGCGGCGGCGGCAGCAGCCGGGCGAGTCGATCGAGCGAGTTCGATCTGTTAAAGACGTTCGCGGTCGCGTTTGTCGCTCTGGATCTGCTCTACTTGCCTTCCGTCGCGATCATAACCGCGGCGGTCGACGAGCGCGCCGTCGTCGCCGGATATTGCTTGCTCTACGCGGCGTGCGTGGTCAACGGTTTCGCTATACTAGCCACTAATGGCGACTATCGGGCTGCTTTTCGCGACCTTGCGCCGCGGCGGCGGCGGTGCTGGCCAAGCGACCTGCCGACTTCGACGTGAAATTGCGCGCCGAATGTGCCACCTTGCCGCGGTACTGTCTCGTCGGCGATTAACTCGATGACGACGGCGACGTAACCAACGTCGAACGACTGCTGCCCAAGGTCGCGCAAGGTCGGCTGCTCTGCGTCGATCGCGGCGACTAGGTAAGGTTTGCAGCCTTATTTTAACCCTCGCCGCCGGCGGCGGCGGCCGCCGCCACCGCCGGGGACAGTGAGCGCCTTTAAAAGCGCATCCATCGACAGGCGGAACGCCGGACGCGCCGGACGCGCCGACCGTTTTCATTGTTACTTTAGAAGCCCATTACTCACACTGGTTAAGCAAAGCTCTGCCGAAGTAATTAGGAAGCGCGTATTTTCATTCATTCGGCCAGATCGGGAAGCTGGCGAGCGAAGCGGTGCTGGGCGGGCGATAGCGTGCATTCACTCTCAGCAAACTATGCAGCCCCTCGCCGTGCCGGACTGTGACTACATCGGCCGAAAACGTGATCCGGGAAAAGCGCTTCCGACGGTTCACTTCTGCTGACGTAAATAGAGATTGCTCGAGCCCACTCCGGGCTCTGGTTCACCGGACAGAACGACTTCTTTTAAAAGCGTCACTGATGCCTGTGACGTCATATTCTCGCCCGACTCGCTTTCCCGTTATTTTGAACAAATGCCACCACCTCAATGACAGACCAAAAAGTCAGCCCGCGGACCAAAACGGTGCGCGAGGTAACCGAGGAGTACACGAAGCGCGAACGGGTGGTCTACGAAGACGACGATCTTGCACCCGCGGCGACGGGCGTCGCCGCAGGCGGCTCGGCGTCGCCTCCGGGTCCCAAGCTGCAGGGCGGTCTCTCGAAGGCGCTGAGATCTCCTGCTGCGTACGCTGTATCGACGGCGCCGGATTCGTGCGGCGGCGGCGGCGGCGGCGGCGCCGGACTCGTCGGCAGTGCGTCCCGGAATCGTCTGCTGAGCGCTTCGCCAATCCATCCTACGGCCTTCGAGGGTCCGTCTCGCAACGTCGCGCAAGTACCGAGAGGAGCCGGCGGCAGTGGAGGCGGCGGCAGCGGCGGACGGCGGGCGGCGGCTGACGACGCGGCAGTGCACGGCGCAGCAGCGCGGCCGACAGCCACGCCAATCCACGACGACGTCACTGTAGGCCCTCGCGTCGTCCTCGGCCGGAGCGAGCAGGGCGAGCGCGACGGCCTCGTGTCGCGCCGCCCGATCGTCGAGTCCCGGTCGCCGCTGCGGCGGCCGACCTCCAAGTTTGACTACTTCGTGATTCCGCTATCCGACGGAGCCGACGTGCCGTCAATATCCGTTCGAGACGAGGCTGCGGCCGGCGCTGCGGCGCGTGGACTCGAAAGCGAGCCGGCGAGCCCGTCGGCTGGGCGGCGGGAGGCTACGTCGAGCGATCTGGCCGCCGATCTTCCGGCAAACCCCGTCAGCCGCGGCGGCCGCGCTGCGGCGGCCGAGAAGGAGCGCTGGCGCCGCGCCGCCGCGGACGACGCGCCAACCGCCGCCGCCGCCACCGAGCGCACCTACGCACGCTCCTCGTCGAGACCTGGCGGCAAAGTGGACGACGGCTGCGAGCGCTCGCGATCGCCGACCGAGGAGCACTCTCCCGTCGCAGCCGCCACCGCCTCTGGCGGCGCGGCGAGCTCGAGATCCGGGAGGCGCTTGTGCGAGCGGTACAGTCCCGATAGCCCCGATTACAAGTCGTTCGAACGCGAGAGTGCTCGGATCCGACCGTCGTCACCGTCATCGCCGCCACCGCCACCGCCATACGACGAGACGGCAGCTCAACGGGCAGGCTTCACACCAGCTCCGGCCTCGGGTCGCCGGCCGTTCGATCGAACGCCAGAGCCGTCCGCTCGACGATCGGTCAAGGGAAGTGACAGCCCGCGGACGAGGCAGCAGGATTTTAACAGCAGTTCCGTGTTCCCGTCCGCTGCCTCTCGATCGACTCGCTACGACTCGAACGACGGAGAGAGCTTTTTCGCCGCTCCCCGACGAGCCGCAGCCTACGACCGAGCCGCCGCCTACGACCGCGCCACCGCCTACGACCGCGCCGCCGCCTACGACCGCGCCGCCGCCTACGACCGCGCCGCCGCCTACGACCGCGCCGCCGCCTACGACCGCGCCGCCGCCTACGACCGCGCCGCCGCCTACGACCGTGCCGCCGCCTACGACCGCGATGCAAGTTTTGAGTTTCTTGAGAACGAGGCCGCGCCGCGAACAAGATCCGGGCACGCTCGCGGCGGCGCTGCGACATGGTGGGACTGGACGAGCGAGAGTCGAGCGCACTACGGGATGGAATCCGACGGTTGCCGGTGGCAAGCAGCGGAGCAGTGCGCTCCGCGGCGTCACCATTCTGTGACTCGGCTGGGCTCTACGTCGATCACCTACGGCATAGACGACGACTTCCTTTCGGCTCAGGCACCCTTTCGGAACCCTGCTGGCGCGGCGCCGCCACCGGCGGCGGCAGCGGCGGCAGGTCTCTACCGCTCCTCAAGCTGGATAGGTCCGAACGCCGCGACCTTCAGTGCCCCACCGCCGCCGCTGCAGCAGCCCGTCTGGATGGACTCGTTCTACGCGGAAACACAGGAAACCAGCAAGTCGTCCGTCACGCGTAGCGTGAGCCGCAAGTTTATTTGATGACCGACAGCGGTCCGGCTCCGCGCTACGCATAGCTGCCGAGAGAGCGTTTTTTTCCTTTGCCCTCTCAGCTCCGTCTATTAGAGCCCGCGCGTAGCCGCTTGGTGCAATAGAGCGTCCGAAAGCGCATTCTGCGCAGACCACTCCGTTGGCACGGATCAGAGCCTTCACAGCGTAGGCGGTGAGTCACAGCCGTCAAGCGCGAGCGCTGCTCCTCAGCCACGTGAGCGGCTCGCGTTGGCTGTCGCCCATCGAATTCGGCGAATCGGCACCACTGCTACCTCCGTTTTCGGACGTTACCTCATAAGCTCGCGTGGACGACAACGCAGAGTTCGCGTTTAGCGTGAAGCTAATGTTTCTAGCATTAACGGCCAGCGATTTGCCTATTTGGCGCTGCGCTTATGAAATTCGATTTACGACTCGCCCGCGTCCGGCCATTTGTTTTGTCCTTAGGTAGCGGCTCACCATTGCACATTGCCATTTCACTTCACGCCGCAACTGGCTGGCAACAAGGCATTCGCCATCACCGAGCGCGCTCTCAAATGAGATGAGGCAGCGGTGTGGGCATTCGGCTAATCGTTTGAATGAACGAGCGAAAACAAACCTGGTAATGAATGTTGCTTCTTGTACATTCCGGTTAGGGCTGCAGTACCGCAGCAACTCCGCGAATTCCGAAAGAATGACGCTCGCATTCCGACGCACTCACGTTCACGACGACACGCGCGCGTGCACACACGACGTTCCTCGTGCAGGCTGGCCGTCTCTTGGCAATCGAGTGTTCGGCTTCTTTGGTCGACTACTTCTACCATCCGGCGGCGGCTCGACGCCGCCCCGTGGTTCCGATTTGTGAGTCCGACTCGATGCGCTGCTCAGCGGCAAAACGAGATCGCCCTGTTGCGCAAGTCGGACGAAAGTACTCGGTTTGACTGCAGAGAGAGGCGATTTGCCGCACCACGTGCCGTCAGATTCTCCTGCTGGGCGCTCTTTTCGGCGGACTTACATTCGGTGAAGCTAACTGAGTGTAGCGCGCTGACCACTACGTGCCGCATGCTGGCAGCGAGCGCGAGGCGGAGTTATTTCTCGTCGCGCCGATGCGGTGGGCAGCGGTCATGGTCTCTGGTTTGCGCGGCTCCCGTTTGTCGCACCGTTTTTATCAACTGAAGAGTGGGAGGCCGCACGAGACGAGGATTTCCCACCGCTAATCACTTCTTTTTTATTCACGCTCCCCTTTACAGGAAACGTAAAGTGCCTAAATAGAGATTTGTTTCTCTGATAGCACTATACGAATGAATTGTTATTATTACTATTATTATTATGTGCCAAATTATGACCAGCGTCGGTGCATACTGTTTTGCCAACGCATCACGGTGTCAAGTAAAAAAGGGAAGCTGCCATCGGCCTGGACGCTGGTCGATTTCGGGCGACTAATCCGCTGCTTGTCCCTCAAATCGTGCCCAGAGTATGCAATTGTTTTCTCTTAGTCATTTGAGAGGCAGTTCTCTTGAGATTGGCCTAGAGGAGCTTGACGCGCGGCGTGCGGTTTGGGCTCTCTCGATAATGTGACAAATATATCTAGCCTGATGGGTCTGAAGATGCTTCCAGAAATTGTACCGTAGGCGCGGAGCTTCAAACTCTTTAAAAAGACGCCCTTGACGACTAAGAGGCTATTCAGAGGAACCTTCAACGCGCCACTTCAGTGTGACTCTCCGGGCGGAACTTACCAATCATTTCATGAGGCTATCTGCATCATCTAGTTCCTAGTTCGTCTCCACGATTAGGCGCCAGCGGCTTACGAGATCCTCTGATCGACACATTTTTGGAGCAATATCGTTTGTTATATATATAAAAAACCTAAATCTTTATTTTAACCGAATACTTTCTCTATCTCTTTCCTATGGAAGCGGTGCGATTTTCCTCCGACTTCTGGCTTAAGAAAAGGGACCTCATAGCTTCCGACCTCAGGTTAGTTCGCAGCAGGGCTCAAAGCCGTTTACTCCAATGTTGCCCTTTATTGCGTGCGAGCTGTTCAGATCTACCAGGCAGGCATCGATTTGGCCCAAGACTAGCCGCCTAGTGCACTGCTCGCGAACGGTCACACTTACTTGCGGTGGGTGACCCGTAGCAAAGGCGAAGCCAAGATTTTAGCATGAGGGCTAAACCTCGACCTTGATAGGGCGAGGCACAAGATCGATGTCTTCGCTTCGTCATCGGCTCGGGAAAGGCTCTCTAACTCCCCGACAGATCAACGATAAGTTATCCTTGTTATTTTAAAGAATTTAACTAGCTGTTAGCTTGGATCTTTTTACACTGTAGGAGAGTCGGAATTGCTGTTGATGGCAGTCCATCGGAGGTTTATTGGCGCTCTCAAAGTAATTCGCTATCCTATTTTGTTTGTCCGAAGTTCGGCGCCCGAAGGATTGCGCTCTGCTCGACAGGCCCTTTCATACTTGTCTAAATTAATTGCTCACTTGACAAACACAAAATATGACCATTTGCTTGAATAGAAAACTGTGGCCTTCGTGCAAACCTAACAATACTTGTGTACGCCTGCAAACCTAACAATACTTGTGTACGCCGAATGCACACCGCCGCACTCACAGCCTATCTAGCCTTATCTAGTATAGAGGTTACATCTGTAGAAAACTACCTTGCATCAGAGCCTCTTTTTCGACTCTGTTGAACTCTAGTGGCTCTCCCGGGCTATCAGAGGAGGCTAAAGGCTCAGAGATCATGTTCATTTGGCATCAGTGGGGGCACGCACTTGAGCACCGGGAACGCGACGTTGCCGAATACTGACAAAACTGCCCCGGTTTGGCCCCCAAGTACGGTGCTCTCCCTTACAGACCAACGTCGAGGATTCGAGCCCTGCGGCATATTCAAAGTGCCCGAAGTATAGATTAGGCTCTCCTAAGGCGCTATACAAATGACGCGTTTTTTTACATTGTAGCCGACTCGGTACGGTTGCTACCCACCGATTGGCACAGTTTTGCAGCTCACATAGCTAATTCAAACGGTTGAAAACTCTCGCTATTCCTTAATCTAGGGTCATCATGAGAGACATCCTGAAGCCAGAGCTATGAAGGGCGTTGCAAGAAAGGCCTATTAGCACCCTTCTAGATCCGGCAAACTGCCAACGGAGACAGACCGAGAGGCTGAAAGTCCCTGATAGTACGCCCACCAGATGGCCTCCATGACCGCTCTCATCCAAGTCCGATATTCCCTCAGTGAGTGCCTGATGGCCAGCGGCGAGGGGCCATTGAGCTGCTCATAAGCTGAGGTTCGAAAAGGGGTTATCTTGACAAAGGTCTGGACCGGCGGCCCTGGCGTTCGGCCACCGGCCGTTCAGCCAAACCTAATTTGGGCTATAGCCGCTTAACCCTCTTCCCCCCCCCTCGTCCAGGCGTTTTCCCCCCTAAGCCTTAGCTCGACTTACAGCAGCAAACGAGTGCTACTACTCAAATTTTCTCTCGGCTGCCGCCGCCAGCAGGACGTTGGCGCTTCATTCAAATGGCGCCGCGGCGAAATCTCATACTACGATAGCATAGTCGCCGCAATCACCAACGTGTTACGGCGCCGGGGGCGGATCTTCGGGGAGCTGTCAGGGGCGGCTCGTCGGAGGCTCCGCAGGCCGCTTCGGTAGCGCGCCCAGTCACCTGAGGATGCTAGCTTTCCTTCTGCTTATGTAAATTGCTTATACAGAGATTTAGTTGTATTCGCATGCTATGAAAATGTTCACGTCTCTACGGGCTGCTCTAGCACTGGACTGTAGGACGCCTAAGCGAGCGCATTACCCCCACCCATCCGCAAAAGCCCTGTCAGGCCGACAGAAAGCGCCCCAACAGACTCATCGGGTTGAGCGCCTTGGGCGGGGACTTGAGATTGCTCTCCAGCTGGCGCAGCCATGTTTTTATACGTAGCTGGAAAGGCTTGCGGAGCGGCTTGCCTTCGATATTTCAACGACCATTGTTGGTTTCCAGAGTGCTCTTGCTTTTTTTAAGAGTTAATAAATTAAAACACTAAAAATAAAAACTCACACAGTACCCAAAGATAAACATATCTTTTTCTTCTAGAAACTTTGCATCCGATTGAAAGAAAGTGTCGTACAACCATTGATTGAAGATAAAATGCACGATGGCATCTAACGTAAAGGCACCAATGATTAGTCAGCCGGACCGTGAGAACCGCTGGGTTTTTAGGTTTTTAGATTTTCTTCATGGTAAAATGGATAAAATAAATAGACAAAATACCGATAAGGATAAAAGTACCAAGCTTTTTTTTAGGACAAATGACCCCAGCATATTAACTGATGGCCTTCACCTCATGTCACGCTCCAAGCTCCAAGCTGAGTCCCCGTGACGAATCGCTGGCTTCGCCCATGCCCCTTAAACGCCACCTCGGGAAGTTGGCGAAGTAGCGATTAAGAAAGCTCGGTCGACGGGCAAGCGAGCCTTCATGCTTTTGCAGGTGGCGACCGCAGCAGGACGGTGGCGTGCAGGGAAGTAGGTGTAGTTTGATGTTATGCAAACCGGTATTGTTCCCCCCACTAACCCGCTAGAGGACAGCTGTTGAGCCCCCCCCCCCCCATGCCCGCTGGAGAACAGCTGTTCGGAGCATCGTCAGGACGGGCCAGTGCACAGCTGTGGTCCGCCTCCGATGTGGCGTGGACACAGGCCGGTAATGTTCCTCCGCTAACCGCTGGTGAACAGATGTTGGATTCCACTGGGGTCGGCCAATGCGCAGCTGTGGTTCGCCTCAGATTTATCATCAGGGGTCGGCCGGTGCATAGCCGTGGTCAAGGAGTGGGACTCGTGTGGGAGAGAGGGGGTGAAGGGATTCGTGCGTCCCTCCGCTCCGTGCGAAGGTGAATAAACCGTTGTTGGTCATCGGCTGGCGTTAGCATTGTATGCTGTCTTTCGTGAACCAAACGACAGTAGGATTGACAGATCGGGCACAAGCGACAGAGCGGCTGCCCGAAAGGAAGCGCGTGCATCTAATGGAGGCACAAAGCGGCACACGTGAGGCGGAGCACCGCTCCTGCTCGGACTCGATCCTTTGAGTCACTGTCCGACCGTCGGTGGCGGCGGTCGGGGCTAGGGTGCCGGTCTCAGCAGAATGCACTGCAAACAGCTCCAATCAATCACATATTACCGAAAATCGGTGGCGGGGAGCTCGAATTACGAAGGAATATTGTTGTGTACGGTCATTAAAATGTACCTTCCAATTTCCACGCCCTAATGCTTGTGCATTCTCATGCAAATGGACTGAAAAGTTGCTAGCCACTAGCGCATTCCATAGCTATCTACCAAAATTCTAATTGAAATTGACAGAGCTAAGCTCTAACTTGGATTGCATATTACTCTATGCGATCTTTCAAGTGCAGCCGCACAAATGACAAATGTGTGTTGTTGCGTGCAAGTGCATTCTCACGAATTCCTCTCCAGTTGGTGGATGGCGGTAGTGGCCCGGGCGCTACGATCCGCAGACAGACTATCTGAGAACTGATCATGAGTTTGCCATCTCAGTGGCTCTTATCTCATCGTCAGTATGGAAGATCCAATAATCCAAGGAGACCGATGGCCGCTCTATTAAAGTCAAGTTATGCGGTAGTGTTAGCGACCTGGCCTCGCTGGATCTTCCAGCTTCGTTTGACATTGCTGTTCACGATATCCGAGTTGAACGATTGAGAGCGATTATTGGCCTCTGAGACGAGGCGCCGACCTCGTTCATATCACACTTGATCGATAGCCTTCAATCCGCACCGTGCGGCGTTCGAGTCTCATCTAGGAGACACAGGTCAC
The DNA here is from genome assembly GCA_009760855.2 of Cristatella mucedo. Taxonomy (NCBI): domain Eukaryota; kingdom Metazoa; phylum Bryozoa; class Phylactolaemata; family Cristatellidae; genus Cristatella; species Cristatella mucedo. Next base: position 1,136,433 of record WPIO01000039.1, on the reverse strand, counting down.
AGGTCACAGCCTCACGAGGAGTCTCCTCTCTGTCTTTTGGTATTCTCCCTTTATACCGAGCTTCTATGAAAAGTGACTCAGGTCCCTATGGAATCGGCTGTCGCTTCAATGCTGACGATACTCAGCAGTAGTTGTCGTTTGAACCACCAGAATCTGTTGAGGCGACTGATAAACTGAATACTTGTCTTGCAGACATTCGATTATGCATTTCGGCCAGGTTGAAATTGAAGTGCTACTCCTATGACACCCAAAACGTGCTGCTAGTCTGGGAGATTTGGCTCTTCTAATTGAGGATGTTGTTGTGCAGCCGTCACAATATGCTCGGGCTTTAGGTCTCATCCTTGACAGCTGCTTATACTTAAGTTTTTTATTAGGAAGACTGCCTCCATAGCTAGCCATCAAGTGAGATCCCTGTCTAAGACTAAGGGACTGTCAGTCAATCAATCAATCTGTCAATCACGCTGGCTTGCAAAAAATAAACTAGCTTTCAGGTTATGTCACGACGAGACTACTACAATTCTGCTTTGGCTGGGCTGCCAAAGCCACTCATCATATGTTGCTTGTGATGATTATGATTAACTAGGCTTGTAGAAAAGGTCAGAAGTTCAGCCACGTGTCTCCTTTGCTAAACGAGCAGCGAGCGCTCCTGGTTGATCAACGGATTCCGTACACAGTCTTTACTCTCATCCACATTCCGCTCGTCGGGCTTGGCTTAAACCGAGCCGAACTGCTGCACGACTTTCAGCCTCCTCAAGCCCTCAGGTTCACTGTGGAAACCAATTAGCTGTTTTATTCATACGCTTAAAGGCTGCAGGCGCCAGAAGCTTTTGCTTGGCACGTCCTAGACTGTGGAACTCTACTCCACAATTTATACTCGACGGCACCCACTATTCGGCTGCCGATTGTAGTACATTCTTTTCAGCCGTCCAGAGCTGCTATTTGCATGCTACTGACTTTCTCGATTGCCCCCTGAATCAGCTAAGCTTCTTAATTTTTCTTTGTTATGTAAGATTAAGTCTGTTTGCTAGCGGGAGCGTACAGAAAGCCGCGTAGGCTTTTATTGTGCCTCGGAAAACTCTATTGAGTAACAATCACCTAGTCTTTGTGCATTTTCGTTACGGACAGACGCACGTACACACACACACACACACACACACACACACACACACACACATATATATATATATATATATAAACAAAAGCACGCGTGCGCTCGTGAAAGCGCACGCAGGTGTTCGCACGAGCGCTTGAGCGAGCGCTCATAACACACACTCTTCCTCAACGTTTATAAGTCGAGCTGGTTTGGTTCAGCGGTTAGGGTGTTCGCCCCGACCAAGTTCTGGCTGAGGTCGTGGGCTCGAGCGCCGAGGCATATGTGAAGCACCTGAATAGAGACTAAGTTCTCTCGGTGCGCTATACAAGTGAATTCTTTATTATCGTTGGTTAAAACGACCAATTTATCTATCCGTACATGAGCCACCCGTAAAGTTATTGACCTCTCGCTCAATCATGACTCCTAGTTTCATGAACTAAAACTACTGCTCCTACTTCATTCTTTGGAGGACAGCCTGTCAGCTTAGCAGTCAAAACTTCACCTGTCGAATGAGACAAAGTTGCCTAATCAAAAAGAAGTAAATGATTTGCAAGTTGTGAAGGCGTTTGCCTTTACTTCATTTCAATGGCTATGGACCGGTATCAATGCACATGCCTGTACATTTCTTGGAGCTATAAATTGGATTATGCTTGAATATGTCAGGGCAGAAGTTTAAGTTATGATGCAACAAAGAGGCGCGCAGATAGTGCACTCCGTCTAACTTTCGTCTGTAAACTCTTACCCCAGCACAGCCGTAAGTAAATAAGTAATTATTTGTATAGCACCGCAAGAGGAATTAATCTTTATGTTCGCGCTTCACGTGTACCTTAGGGCTCGAGCCCACGACCTCAGCCGGACCATAGTAGGGGCGAGTAACTTAGCCGCTGGACCAGCCATGGCAGTCACTCGCGCTATTCATGAATAAAGCCGGGTGGTCCAGCGGAGCCGCGCCACATTGGTATGCGAACCACACACACCTTATCAGCACATTCGATAATAAAGAAATTTCTTAGCAAGATGTCCTACTTCACTTATCGAACACTACTGTGACCATTGGGTCTATTCTGCTAGTGCTGCTATCTCGAAGACCCAAGTCCCTAACTCACACAGGTTCGCCCACCCCAATCATCCGAGTCTGTACCCGATAGCCAAAGCGGCGTCGTAATGAGCGGCGATTCATATTATAAGCAGAAATGTTCATCCTTGAGCTGGCTATGGCGAGTGAACTTTTGCGGGTATACAGCTGATTGAGCTACTAGGCTCCCACTAGTTCGTAATGCCCACTCCAGCCCCTAGCTGACGGCTGATTTATGCCAGGCGTAATTTGACAGCCAAGCTGCAGCTGCGGGGTAGTGAATTGAGCCGCAGTTGCTCTAGAGGTTGCTCAGGTGGTTGCTTTTCACGATGCGGTTCGAATCCAGAGGTGGGCGATACTATATCGCCGCTGCAAGAGGTAGTAGTAGCAGTAAAGGCTTTCTGTCGCTAGAAAAGAGGCTGTTGAATCAGCTAGTAGTTTTTCTTAATGAAAGTTAGCCCGTCTAGTCCATCTATGAAGTAGCGTGGGGGGGTTTACATGGCGGCCATGCTGGGGGGAATTCCGGATGCTGGGCTGTACGTCACCGTGCCTCCGATACCAACTGGGTACGTACTTTCGTGTCCGCGGGCGGATACGTTTGTTGTAGCCGTTGCTACTTGTTCTCGTAGGTCTCACCAGTGCTTTTCTACGCAGAAGTAAGCAAGGCATGGGAATTTTAGTACGAAACAAGCAAATTTAAGATTTATAAAACTTGGTTGCTAGTATTAGCTCGTCGCAGCTGGTTTGCCGACCGGTCGCTACGAGTTCACTAACTTCGCCCGTTGCTCTGCGCCACTCGTTACGTGGCCCTGATCTAGGATACGGCGAACCCAAGAGCACGCAATGTCACTTTTGTAACCCGCATGCATACCGGCGTGCGATTATGTAGACTCACCTCGACGTCGTGCCGCTGTGCTGTGGCAAGCCGCACAACGTCGGCGTGCCTTCTTTGTACTAGCCGGGACCACGAAAGATATATGAGAGTTGTGATGAGGCAAAATTTTCTTCGCCTGAATGTTCTTAGCGAGTGTGAGCGTTGATGCGGCTGTCCAAACACTGCTTAACCTAAACGACAAGCTGGCCGGCAGGATTATTAAATCACATGCCGAACAGAACAGGAACTGAGGCACACCGCGTTCCCTACTGTAAAAAGCTTTAGGATTGCGGCTCGACGATAAGTTGTCGGCTGCACGCTACTGCTGCTCTTGAAACAACAGTGTAAGCGTGATGCAGCAAAACGTCTCTCGAGTTAGTAGCCTCGAGCCGAGTGGGCAGCCTGCGCAAGTGTTTACGGGCGACTTGTCGAATCTGTCTTTGCATGGTGTTTGCACATCCGCTTGTTTGGGTATCTTTTTCAAAGTTTCTCTGGCGCTGCCATTTATTCTTACTAACGTGCGGATGAGAGCTACACCCAACGCGGCATTAGCTTTCACGTCCTCTCTTAAAAAGTAAGTTTCCTTACATCCCGTGAAATGGCCACTCACGCAGCCGGATAGTAATAAGGATAATCCATGTGTATAGTATGCACCATGAATATTTTTTAAAGGAGCATGTTAATATGGCTAGCGACTAGATACGCAGTGGCAGCACGCATAAGCACACAAAGGACAATTTACAACGACCTGTGGATGCTTCGATGGGCAGCTGGGATTTTAGCTTCTTTTTAAATGTCGTCAAGTCTGGAGATGTCGCGGCGTCGGTCGGAAGGAAGTTTGTTTTTGCTTTGGGAGCATGCAAACTACAAGCACTGTTGCCCAAGGATTTGAGGTTGGTTCGAGGCACAGCTAAATGACTTAAGTCAGAAGAACAGGTGGTATTATGCCTAGCCTGATTGTGAAGTAACTCTAATAGGAAGGCTGCAGTAAGATTGTGAACGGACCTCAAGAGAGCAAAAAAACCTTGGTAATCACTTTAGAACGGAATATCTAGATTTCGTGCAGATTCAACAGGAAATATGCTGGCAGAGCACATTGTGAGCATTAACCTTTCCAAGTTCTGAGTTACACGTGGTTTGCCCAGAACTAGTAAGCTTGTTTTATCGTCATTCAATTTGAGAAAGTTTGCTGCCATCCAAGTGCGAATATCAGCACATACATAGAGCAAGGGGGTTGAGAGTTTGACACATATTGAAGGCTGGGAGGGATCAAAGCACAGGTAAGCTGAGTGTCATCTGCATTTGTATTAAAGACTATAGATAGTGCTTGAGCATTGCATAGGTAAGGCGGAGAGTATACATTGTGAAACGAAGTGGACTAGCACAGAGCCCTGCAGTATTCCTTACTTTAGTGTGGTTGTTGCCCTTTGACGTTGATGCACTGGAGTCTCCCTCCCCCCCCCCCGACATAGGACTTTAGCCATTGCAGTGCAGTACCAGTGATGCCCTGGCTAGAAGAGAGACGCTCGAGAGGCGTTTGGCGATCTACAGTATTAAACGCTGCCGAAAATTCCAACAAAATAAGCAGAGACTTCACCTGAGTCAGCATTCCAGAGGTCTTTATTCATCCGAAGCAATTTTAACTCAGTGGAGTGATTAGTTCTAAAATCTGAATATAATCTACTTGCTAGGTTTGCAGTTTTGATGTAAAATTTTTGCTGATTTGACACTAGTTTCAGTGTCGTTCCTTTGATGGGAGCCGTAGTCGAGTAGGAAGACTGGGTGGAAGTTGCTTGGGTTCTCCTGGTCTAGGACTAGCAGCAGCCTTTTTGAAAAGTGCAGGAACAGGTCTTGAGGCTAAAGATTATGTTAGTTGTGCATTATGTTAGTTATGCATGACAGCAACAGATTTGTGTATCGCAGAAGGAGAATAATTGGTGCAGTGTCTAAAGGGCTAATACTCGGAGACGAACTACAAGATTCGTTTAATAGTGGCTGGCTTTACTGTGGTCTTTGAGGTGTTGCAAGGGATTGAGGAAGATGAGTCCAGTGGGGATGTTACTAAAGGAGAGGAGTCTATTCGGTGTGTTGTTGCCTTGGAGATAGACTCACTGATTGTATCAGTTTTTCTGAAGCTAGAGAAGCGATCTGGTAGATCACCAGAAGGATCACTAGGTAGGCTGCTAACCTGGGAGCACTTAAGCAGATCAAGCAGCTTCTCACTGGCAGGGGTTGGAGCAGTGAACTGGCTGCTGCACGTTGCATATAGCTATTGGGCTCTCAGCACATAGTAGTTAGCTAACTTTAATTCACAGGGCAGAGATAAGACCACACTTGTTTTAGCCCAGTGATGCTCGTTTCGACCAAGGTCGAGGTTAATGTATTTGATGACCAAGCTTGAGCCTGGTAGCATATGTGAAACGCCTGAATAGAGATTATATTCTCATAGAGTGACACACAATGAATACTTGTTTAAGGCTGTGTGAAGTAGGTGGATTTGTAGGGTCCTTTTTTAATTTTATTTAGTTACTAGTGCCAAGTAATCTGCTACTAATATTTGTTCTATTTATGTGTTTAATGGCGAGACAGACGGTTCCTTAACCTACGGGTTTCTGGCTCCGCTGCCACTGGGCTTATGTTTCTTGCCGTGATCAGTATTCCAGGTTTGCCATTATTTGCTTTTCTGTCCATTCGTGCTCGAGTACCTTTGCAGATTCCGGGGTACCAAGCCATTGCAAATAGTCACGATGTTGCCGAGTGTGCTGTTAGTTCATTTCAAATGTTTCAGCCATGGTGAACAGCTAACACAGCTATTTGATATCCTATAACTGCCTGTTCGTCGTGGTTGTCTGTTGTCACTTCTTTCATTACCCCCTCCTGTACTGATGCATGTCAACCATGCTGTACTAGTCGCCGGTGGTTGCTTTTTGCTAGATATGCACTAATAACAATAATAATAATAATAGTAATACACTTGATAAAGCGCCCTCAGAGAACTCAATCTCTTTCAAGGCGCTTTACATTTGCTGCAAAGGGAAATGCAATTGAATGGTGAGTAATATCATGCTTGATAAAAAGAACATGAATAACATGGTCAGGGGTGACATGCACCGGGTCAGCATGCAAATGTGGTTAGTGGCAGCATGCACAGTGTCAGCATGCATAGGCACACGAAGGACGAATCACAGGGACCAACTAAATGCTGTCCTAAATAGGTGTCATTTCAAGTTCTTTTTAAATGTGGTCAAGTCAGAGGATGTTCTGACGCAAGTCGGGAAGGAGTTCCATGCTTTGGGAGCTTACTAACTAAATGCAAGGTCTCCAAAGGATTTAAGGTTTGTACGAGGTATTTCTAGACTGTTGGATTCCGAAAAGCGAGTGGTACGATGCTTGGCCTGATGGGGTAGTATATCTGAAAGATAGGCTGGAGCCATAGAATGAAGTGACCTAAAAGTGAGCAACGAAACCTTGAACTCGATCCATTGCTTGACTGGTAGCCAGTGCAGGTCGGCGAGAAGTGGTGTGATGTGGCAACTGTGACGCTCATGATAGACAAGCCTAGCTGCAGAGTTTTGCACCAGCTGCAATCGCCCAACGAGAGTGTAGAGCAGGTGGTCAGGTGCCGAGACAGGGCGAGATCGGTGAGCCGTGATGGCACACTAGGTAAGGCGGCTGCTTTCACGACCTCGGTCCCGAGGTCGTGGGTTTGATTCCTGCCGTAGGCGATCCTTTATCGCCACTGCAAGCGGTGGTGATGCCCGTAAAGGCTCTTCTGTCGCTATACAAAAAGAGGCTGTTTAATCAGCTAGGATTTTTTTTTATGGAGAGGAAGGAAAATCGTGCTGCCCACTGAGTGTTCGCCAGATTGCCGTGTCAGATGCTCAGTCAGTTTCGGGAGCCATTTTTCACCAAAGCTCTCTTGTCCTTGTACCGAATTGGCTGAGCTCTGGCTTGCCAGCACTGAAATAGCATAAAGGCATGTCGACACCTGCTCAGGATATGAGCAGAGGTCTGATTGGCTTGCCACTTGCTGCCGAGCCAGCCAAGCAGCTGGTGATGATGGCATGCAAGATTGCAGCACGTGCAAGCGAACAACCAACAAGTCACACGAAGTGAACAAATGCAGGAGCAGGTGGACTTTTAGCTCCTTTCTAAATGTAGGTCAGGTCAGTGCATGACGTTATAGTTTATAGCCTGCTCGGTTCGTCTTTATCTGCCGGCGACAGGTGTGCATATAACGGTTTTGCCTCTAGCTTTCTTGCAACGAAATAAGAAGGCAGTTGAATTGTGTGACATTAGCAATTCTGTGCATGGGTATTTTGCCTCTCCACCACCTGGGTGTTTTTATAAGATATCGGCTGGTGTAGGAGTGTGTAGCTGGGATGGGTCGGGTTTTATCAAGTCTTTTGTGAGCTTTTTTCAAGTGCTTGCTGCCTCATGCTAATGTCGGATGTGAAATGGTATGACGTGCTGTCGTCAGATGACAGGGGTGCTCAAATCAGTTGGCTCCCCAAGCCGCTTCTCACCGACATGCACACGTTGTCCATCAAGCAGTGTGTTCGACTTTAAATTCCGTCACTAGGTTCCTTCTTGGATGTGTTCCGGCCTACTTATAACAAACCAAGTTTGTCAGCCCTGCAGCCTATGTAAAGTTCGTGAATAGAGATCAAGTTGTCTTAAGATTGCTAGATAAAAGAGTTAATGAAGCTCAAATCCTTTGAAGACCATGCCTTCATTTCCTATGAACCCAAAGCCTGGACCTCACTACTGACTATAATTGCAACGTTTTCCTTACTCGATAACATTTAAAAGGAAGCTAAAAACTCGTCAGTTTCTGGCAGCATTTGCTCTATTGTCGTTCGGTTTCTAATGCAAGCTGAAATAGTGCAAGTTGCAGGCACTGATCAGCTCATTCGATTCCTATTCAGGCTACAGAAATTGCCGAGAAAGAGATACAGTTCTCTTAGCATGCAACACCATCATTTAGCCAGTTATTTTTTCAACACCATTGTTAATACGAGTGACAACTGTATCACTGCAGCCCATTTGACCAAGCAGCGCCATCAGCAAACACACATGCGCACAAGCACACACACCACACCATACGCACGGAATAGCTGATTAAAAAGCTTCATTTATATAGCAGCAGACGAACCTTAACGGTTATCACCACCATTTGCAGTTGGCCATAAAGTAGGCCTACTGCAGGATTTGAACCGACGACCTTGCGCTTGAAGTGCGAGCACCTTACATCGTAGGCTATCACGGCCCATAAAATCCATCAGCACGCACATGCTTAGTTATGACCCTGTCGTGTTTGGACTTGCTGCTACTGCTGTGTACAGTTGCTCTCGATTGCACTTCTTCACTACGTCGCCTCCATGCATTCATTCAATCCGCTGTGCTGGTAACATGTGTTGCGGTTGGGTGGATTTTAAAGTAAGTCTTGAGTCTCCATCTGCCAAGAGCCGGATGCTTTGTGACCATTACTGACCCTCCGACCCTGCATTCTCTTTGTTCAGCCATGAAACCATAGTTTGTCGAGCCCTAGCAACTGCACCTTTAATTTTCCTTTGCAGGCCACACTGCACAGCTTGCCATAGCATGAGTTCTCGGTTCCCTGATCGGTCTGTTGTCACCTATCGAGGCTTCGGACATGGAAGTGACTGTGGATACTGTGGATCATGTGGAACTAAAAAGTCTCGAGGTGACACTTAAGCTGGCAGTGCCTTTGTGCATTGCTAATTCCATTGAAGTGTTAACTGCAGGGGAAGCTTTAATTGATCGCTCAGCCTAGTTTTTGGTAGCTTCGTGAATGGCTGCTTTTCCTCGAGGGCCGGTTGCTTCAGCCAAGTTTTAATCAGCAGTGCAGAGCAGAGTCAGTCGGAGCTTTTAGCTGATAAATCTCTGCTGCCGAGAGTTAGAAGCTCTGATCACCTTTCCTTTCTCCTTAGCTGGTTTGGCAGTCTGACTGGTGATCAGGTGCACCTAAGTCTACCAAAGTGCACCAAAGTCTATGGCTAGATTGTTTTCTCTGAACAGTTGCCAATGGTCCCTCACCTGTACTTTATGACCACTTGCCAATTGTTCTGTGCACTGTGGAGCCTTAGTTTGTCACCCTGGTCAATGCTGCATTCACAGCCAGCCGTCGTACCTGTTTTTGCAGGAATGTGGGCTCATACATTGACCGTCCAAGACTACGAGGACCTGATTGATCGAAACTGGCGGCGGTAAGAATCAAGCGTATTTCACAGCGGCCTACTCCCATCCATTCGCAAGCTGCTAGGCCAACCATATATAACAGTTGTCTGGGGTGGGTGAGGACAAGTTGTCAAGTTACAGCACCACTAGGCAGTGCAAACACATTCGGTTCGCCAATAGTTTTGTTCATAGATTTGCTTCAGCTGAATGCAATACAGGTGGGAGAGTGATAATAGTGATAATAGTAGTAGTACACTTGATATTGCACCCTCAGAGAACTCAATCTCTTTCTAGGCACTCTACATTTTCTACAAAGGAAGCATGAGAGTGCTGCTATTATTGACAACGTTGGGTAGTGGGGCTATGCCTTCGGATAATAATAGTAAGGAGAAAACCTTTTTATTTGTGTCTTAAGATAGCTTTACTTTTTTCTATGCACTTTACAAGTGTGGGGAATGAAGCAAGTGACAATGGCACGCACAATGTCAGCAGATATAAGCATGCAAAGGACCATACTCGTGGACTGAGCCAAGGGTGAGGGACGTGTGTGTTTTAGCTTGTTTTTAAAAGTCAAGTCAGTGGATGTCGTGATGTCAGTTGGTAGCAAGTTCGAGGCTCTGGGAGCACACTAACTGTTGGCATGATCGCCAAAGAATTTGAAGTTGGTTAGTGGCCCCTTCCTGACTTGTGCCTGCATGTGCATCTCGAGGTTAACGTCGAGAAAAGAAATTAACAGATGATCAGAAAAATACAAGCAAGCAAACGACAACTACTCTTCAACTGCCGACTATGGCACATCTTTTTCAGCGGTCCTGAACTGCTACTTCTATGCTTCCCACTTTCTCTTTGTTGCGTGAGACGAAGTCTGTTGGCTACCGAATGCGTACCGAAAGCTGCTTAGGCTGTGAGTGCGCTATACAAAACTCTCCTGCGTAACACCCACATGGTCTATGACTTTGTGGAGTTACTGACAGAGATACATTACATGAGTGGTGAGGCATGTTCTGTAGTCACCTTATTTGAGCAGAAAGACCTGCCTATTCATGGCATGAATAGATTTCAGCAAATGTAAAGCATCTAGAAAGAGATTGAGTTCTCTGAGGGCGCAAAGAGATTGAGTTCTCTGAGGGCGCTTTATCAAGTGCATTATTATTATTATTATTATTATTATTAGATATCCTCCCACTATGCCCTAACGCGACAGCAGCAGCTGCACAGTCTACAGTCGACAGGCATTCGATCGCCTCCGTGACTGGCTTGTAGCTTAGCACTTCGGCATCTGTTGGAATGCCGATCGGGTGCCAGCTTCCGACGTGGCCAACTTTTTTTTTCTTGTTGAAAGTTTAGGCTCTGTCGTCTGGAAGCTTCGGTGCTTTGGTGGCTGTATCGTGCGCTTGGTGCGGTTTCCAGGAGTGGTAGCTATTGCTATCAGCCGATGATGAAAGATACGTGCTGCCCTCAGTACATGATCTACTGTGATTCGCCAGCCTTCCATCCGAGCCGACACCAGCGAAAGCTCATACACAGGATGAACAGGTTCCTGGCTCACGGCGAGTGCCGCTTTCAAGCAGCCGAAGAGGGCTCAGCGGATCCCGTGCTGCTGGAGCCTGAATGCCCGCGGCAATCTGCAGAGCAACCCAACACTGAGCAGCTCTCGATGACCCCAGCTGGATGCACAGCAGTGGGAGGCGCCATGCAAGCTGCCATTACTGCTGACACTGCTGTAGCGCCTCGCGCAGTCGTTGTCGACGATGCCATGACTGTGTCTGCATCTGATTGCCACGGTTCATTCGCCGGTGTGGACGCCACTGGAGGTATTGCTGCTGCTCGGTGCGCTGCCGTGCAGCGTGTTGCATGCTTCTTTTTCAGCATGCCTGCGCTTGTGAGTAAGCTCTGTTTCAAGCTGTCATCGTAACTTCGAAGGTTCTCTTGGCGATGCCTCAAGAAGTGAAGGCGATGCTAAAGTGAAAGGCAAGAAAGCCAAGCAGCTTCGTCGAGAGAGGAAGCTGCTTCGCCAGAGCAGCCGTGGCGATCCGGTCAGTGAGAAGGTGCAGAAAGCCCGTGGCCAGCCGAGCCGCAGCAAAGTCCGGTGGGAGGCCCTGCCCTTCTTGCTCCCGGTAGCTTTTTTATGTAGGCTCGCCACCATTAAGAAAGAGCCGTGCCAACAGAATGCTGTAGCTAAAGTTCTCCACATTGAGTTATGTGCGCTGCAAGTGCTAGGCCGTGCCAGAATTAATGCAAACACTTTCCAAAGCTGCAACTGTGAAGCAGTTGTCGTGCACAGCTCGGGTACATAGATTACCGACTGCATAGAAGGACAACTTCATCCGACTAGATGCTCGCCCTTTGTGCAGTTGGCAATTCAGCGCGTGCATAAGAGTGTCAGTTCCACATTGCCTTGCCTGCTACATATACTGCTCATTCTCGTGTCTTGCTGCCCATGTGTGTGCACAGCGAACTGCAGCTGTTTGTGTGTGTGTGTTTATGCGTGCGTGTGTATGCATACCTGTACACAATCTGTAATTTTCACCTCGGTGACCAAGTTGCTCATATGCGTGTCAACCTGTAAGTTCTCATCCTGGCTGTGCCGGAGATGGACCCAAGAATTATTATACAGGTTACCCAACTTTGACTGACTTGGAGCAGTGGCTCTGCATGCGCCAACAAGGATCAATTTTAACTTTGTTGTCCCTACCCAGCAAGCTGTGCATTTCCCGTGCCAGGGGCTGCCTAGTAACCTTTGTTGCCACTTTTGCAGGTCTGTATTGAGATTTTGAGAACGCGCTAATTGTATGATAAAATTATGTGGCATGCGTAGAATCTGCACATAATTGTATCATACAATTGGCATGAATTGGCGTATAATGTATCTGCATTCACAAAAGTAACGAGGTCTTAAGAAGACAAATGAACGCCTTCGGGAAATGTTGGCAGACTGAAATAATTGAGGCCGATGTTAGGCAAATTCAAGAGGCCCGACCCATTCCTGCTCCTCTTCGTCTGAGATGCCGAGACTTGCTGATGCTCTGCATATCCAATGTAGCAAATAAAGCCCATAGCTTCACGTATTGTCCCTGCATCCATCATGTAGGCTGGTGTCAATATGCTCATTAAGAGGTCGACACTAACAACTGAGAAATAAGGCAACTTCTACCCAGCCTACCGGTTGGCATTCCTGTCAAAAGTTACTGGAACGAGCACTGGCGGACCTGCTAGACTATCATATCAATACTTCAAACCTAGCCCGGTTCAGTCAGGTTTTAGAGCAAATCACCTTTACAGATTCAGTACAGCTGCAAGTGAATAACAAACTTCAGAGGAATGCTGAGTACACACATTCTCCCTTCTAGTTCTGCTGGCTCTGTCTGAAACTTTTGATGCGATAGATCGCGAAGTCCTTCGTGAATGCATCTCGTGGCAGCTGGGCATCACTTGTACTGCACTGCACTGCAGTGGTTTAGGTTCTATCTCAGTGGGAGATATCAGAGTATTGACATCAATAGGCAAAAGTCACCTGGAATGTTTTAAAACTATGGGTACCCGATAGATCTGTTCCATGTCCACTTCTTCTCACAATATGTACTCTTCTTCTTGCGATATATAAAGTGCCTAGGTAGAGATTTAGTTCTCTTGTGAGGATGCTATACAAATGTATTGCTATTTTTCTTGCTCACGACAATCTAGGCTTTCATTTGTATGCAAATGACATACTGCTGAATCTATGCTTTGATACAAAATATGAGCTGATTTAACAGCCTCGTTTTGGATTGCCGCAAAAGAGTCTTGACGTCTGCCACCACCACTTCTGTTGGTAATAAAGGGTCGCCCACTGTAGGATTCGAACCCGCGACCCCGTTTGTGAAGGGCAAGCGCCTTACCTCTGGTCTCCCTCCCTATTGTTGACATTTGATAGTGGATGACTGCAAAACCTAGCAAAATCGACTCTGGAAACCAACCTAATAGTTATAGGCAAACTTACTGTCACTCTGAAAGTGGACAGCCTTACCCTAAAAATCGGCTTGATCAGTAAATGTTATGTTACCTCTGCGAAAAATCTGTCTTGTGTACTTTTCCAAAATGACGTTTTGCTTGATGGCTATATCAGCTCCACAGTATAGTTTTTCAACTTGTAACTGGATGACATTGCAAAAACTCCATAGTGCCTAGATAAGGAGACCTCTCCCAAGTTGGTCCTCACATATTTGACCGCCTCTCTGTGCTTATGTAATTCACTAGTATCATGTCTTTCTGTCGTTCAATGCGAGGCTTACAGTTCGTGCAAAAATCTTAAGCTAGGCTCGTCTGTCGTAAAGGGCTCAACTGCCATATTACACAGCTTCTCATCGACCAGCACTGGCTCCTTATCAAGCTGCACACCTATTTTAATGTTCTGTCACTTACCTTTACGTCTTTTGGTTCTCTTTCTTTTGCATATCTATCTATACTATTTGCCCTGATGTGTATCGTTCAACCTGCTCCTGTTGATCAAGTCGTTTAGCTGTCCCCTAACGAACCTCTAATCTTTTGGAGATAATGCCTCCAGTTTGTATGCTCTGAAAGTCCCGAACTCACTACCGACTGACATCACAACACTTCCTTACTCGACCAAATTTAAGTAAAAGTCAGAAGCCCGCTGTATTTTGAGGTTCATCACAGCACTTTCTTTGTCTGTATGAATTGTCCTTGATGAGGTTATGCAAACCCCGGGCGTCCTGCCTTGTATAACAAAGGCTTTGCTGCACTTCCATTCCAGCCTATGTAAAGTGCCAAACAAGATAACTAGTTCACTTAGAGTGCTTCGGAAATGTATCAGGATTTTTATTATTAGTATTACTATTATCATCATCTTTAACTTCAGCCTTGAACCTCGAGAAAGACTGTAAATTGAAGTGGTAGTGCTAGCTTATTGTCACTGCACATGTTATCGTTTGACCAATTAAAAGTATAAGCAATCGAGAAGAAAATGTCTGTATTCGATTCAATAGTCTACATTCATCAGTGCGTATATTTGGCAACTAGCCACTTATAACAATTTTTCTAACTTTCTGTAAAGTGCAATTATCGGTTTAGTTATTTGGTTTAAGTATTGCACAACCAATTTTTTAAACTATCTGTTATAGCAATTAGCCTATTGATGTTACGGGCAAGCATAGACCTTCATGCTCTACCTACATTTAATACTTGTGTCTGAGAAAATCTAGTATTTCCTGGTAACAGGGGAAAATGCTCTGAGGATACATATGGAAGATGTTTTTCTATGACTCCAACAAGGCTTTGAAAGATGTTTTTCTATGACTCCAACAAGGCTTTGATGTTGAAAGGCCGCCCGATTTGATAGGTTTACTAGCTTTGCCAGTGCTGGGATGCATTGCTGCTGGGGAATAGCAATTCAGTCTCCTTAGCCTGCGGTGCCCAACAGCAGACTCAGTAGCAGGAAAGCCTTTGGTAATTGACAAAAGCTGCACTATTCTGAAACTCTGCATACTGTTTCTTCTGAATATGTTTTTGTACTGACAGAGCGCTTCCGTGCAGGAGTGTTTTCGTGATTTTTCAATTGGTCTGAACCTTGATCTTACCCAGTATGCTGATCATTGGGGTTTAGGCTTGTCTCTTCTAGAGCTGCTAATGGAGGGCTGCCATTCTGCATGCCCTCTCTGAATACTTGATTTTATGTTTTGAATCGTACGGCATCAGTCCTACCCAGCCTCAATTTTGATCTAATTTTTGCTAATTATTGGTCGGCGTGTTCTAACATGTGCTGAAACTAGACACAATTCCACCTCAGCCACAGGTTTCAACCCTAGTGAGTGCTCCTTGACCTGCCTGACAGTAACTATGTTGCACACTTCATTATACTCCTAGTTGTTTATTCACAAACTTGATCGTATAATTGCTGTTTTGTGAAATTGTGAGCCAGCTGAGGCGACCACTTGCAATGGAGCAGTTTATCCTTGTATGCCGTGCATTGGATGTTCTGTATAAACATGGTAAAAGCATGCTCGTTGCAGATGTCCCTAATTCTGCCATGACAAGTAGTTTGAGCACTCCTTAGTTGTCATAACCATGCCTAATCAATTTTCTTTTCATGCTCTGATAAATTTCTTATTCTGCTGCAGCAGAATGGTTATACATTTCTTGCCATCATTATGGTTATCAGTGGCAACCCCTAATTATACTTTGTATGTAGTGCACGTACGATCAACTCACTCAGCACTGATGTCATCATTGTTGCTAAGTTATATTTTTCTGAATTTGGCTATTATTTTCGTGTGGCTGTCATTACGTCTTTGCTTACAATCCACACGTGCTCGGATTTCTAGTCTGATATCAAGCCAAGCTTGAAGCTAAACAAGACAGGAGCAGGGGTTCAGAACTCAGGGCAAAGTCTCGAAGATTTGCTGGATGAGCATAAGTTGCATTCCGATCCCATTCACAGGCTCGAGGTATGCAAATCGTGAAGCATTTTTCCTGTTAAGGCTTTTTGTATTTGTGTACCTTTATTTGTGTGAAGCAGAAGAATTGTGTTCAAGACTTGAGGTGTAGCAACTGTGAGCAAGGTAATACCTGTAGCTGATTGCACATTATTTTACGTGGCAGCAGCAGTGATGATTAGATGCACCGTAAAAATAACAATACTGATGATGTGTCTTATGTATAGAGAACTGAACCTCTATTCGGGTGCTTTGCAACTTATATATTAGCAAGTGTTAGTTAGGACAACTAGTTGTCAAGAATCAGCAAGATAATTATTAATGATTCGTTGCTTTGTGAACTCTTTCTCGAAGTTGATGTCGGGCAAGACTATCTTGATTTTTGGTACTGTACACCCTGAGCGACAGCCCACGTTAAAAATGTCTAAAACCTATGCAATCGTAACTATCTAAAATAGGAAGTTTCGTTCACATGTCAGGAATATTTGATGCATTCTCGTGGGTCTTTTTCCACTGATCTGTCAGTGCTCCCTAAAACAGATGAATCTGTTTTGCGTTTAGCCTGAGGTAATGATATAGTTGCACCAGCTCTGCTCAAAATCAAGATCGTCACAGCAACGTCATAGAATTTCTTTTAGTGTGCCACCTTTGAGTTGGACCACCTTAATAACTTTTACACATGCCTAACAAGTCCTGCCCATGTTGGTCTACTCTTGCTGTATGAGTCAGTTGCTGATTTGTGTCACTGGGTAGTGTGGTCCGGATTGGGCCACCGCATAGCAGTTCGTCACTGTGAGAATCCACCGTTATGCCTCAAGGTGGGCTGTTTTTCTTAGCCTCACTTAGCAACTTGAACGTGTTTTTGCGCAGCACAATGCATCTGCCACATGCTTAGAAGCGATTATGTTTCCTACTGTATCTACTGTGTCCTGCTGCCTTTGTACTCTAGTTGCTCGCTTGTGGCTACGGAGATAGCTAATCGGATTTTCATGCTTGTCAATGACAAAACGTGTCCTACGTTCATAATGTGCCAGTTAGAGCTCTCAATGGATCTTGAGAACACCATCTGGACATCCACTGAGCATTATTAATGCTTGTCATTTGAGTATGAACCTTTCGTATTTTTCTCTTTTGCATCGACTTCTCTTGTTTTGGTTCTGATGCTATAGGGAAAAGCAAGATGTAGAAGTACATTGTCGGCAGGGCTGTAGCCAAGAGAGAGCTCGGAGGCTTTAGCCGTGCTGAAATGGATGCTGAAGTGACACGCCATTCGGCACGTCCATTTAGCTTATCCCTGAAAGCCTATTAGTATTATTAACGTCCTGCAGTGGCTTTTGTACTATAGCTTTTTGTCACAGAAGAAGGCTGGTAACTTTGCCAATCCTTGACGATCCGTGAAAAATACCGAATGGCTCAGCAAAGCACGGCTGAAGAGTCGCATATTCTGCAACGATACAATGCAGGCATGCCACCGATGGCAGAGCACAGCAGCAATATAAAGAGCCCTCATACCTGAGTATAAGTCCTCGGCGTCCTTTGCATAGGAACTGTGTAAATGACAGCCACAGAGGGCTATGTGTAAACTTTATCAGCGATTACCCACAACACACTGGGTCGAAGCCCCAATTTGCAACTCACTGATTATACAAGGTAAAATATTGCCATTAATATAATTTATTTGCATAGCACCCTAAGAGAACTTAATCTCTTCACATATTCATATTATGCTTCAATGAGCATACGAACTAAAGGTGCGGTCTCCAAAGGATTTGATGTTGGCACGAGGTATTGATAGAAGATTAGATTCTGAAAAGCTGCAGGTACAATGCTTAGCCTGGTGGGGTTGTAGATCTGACAGTTAGGCTGGAGCCAAAGAATGAAGGGACCTTTAAGTGAGTGACAGAACCTTGGAGTCGATGTGTTGCTTGACTGGGGACCCATTGCAGGTGGCGAGAAGGGGTGTGATGTGGCAACTGCTTAGCTCACGACGGACAAGCCTAGCTGCAGAGTTTTGGACCAACTGTAAGTGCCTGATTGCACATGCCGGTAGACCAGCAAGCAGTTAGCAGTTTAAGTCAAGACCGGATGTCATAAATGCATGGATCAATTTAGATGTGGATCTCTGTCTAAACAAGCCCGAATTTTAGCTATGTTGTGTAGCTGACAGTAGGCAGATTTTACTTGAAGCTGATATGGTCGTCTAATGAAAAGTACACTTTGGAACAGGAAACCTAGATTTCGTGCAGATTTTGCAGGAGATATGCTGTGTAGAGCCGATTGTGAGTGCAAACCTTTCCAATTTTTGAATTACACTTGGTTTGCCCATAACTAGTAAGTTGGTATTTAACAACATTCAATTTAAGCACGTTTGCTGCCATCCATGTGTGGATTTCGTCAATACATGAAGCAAGGGAGTTGAAAGAATTTGATGTGCTGGAGGGCTGGGAGGCATCAGAGTAATCATAAAGCTGAGTTTCATCTGCATAGAATGCCTAGATTGTGCCTGGCAGCCACATCGCAAAAGGGAGAGTATAAATTGTGAAATGAAGCAGATCAAGCATAGAGCCCTGAGGCACTCCATACTTCAGAGGCTTCTTGGATGACCTTTGTCCGTTCACATCAATATTCTTGAGTTTGTCACTGACATAGGACCTGTACCATTGTAGCGTAGTGTCAGTGATGTCCAGGCGAGGAGAGAGGCGCTTAAGGACTCGGTGATCGATAGTATCAAAAGCTGCCGGAAGATCATGCAAAACAGCCGAGATACTCTACCAAGGTCTGCATTCCTAAGTATGCCGTTATACACGCAAAGCTATGCTAACTCAGTGTAGTGATTAGCTCTAAAACCAGACTGACTAGCAAGGTTTGAAGTTTCACACGTCAGCTGATCTGCCATGACTTGTTCCAGTGTCTGTGATAGGAACGGTATAAGGGAGACTATTCGGTAGTTGTGACAACTACCGCCCATTCTCCCTTTGCCGGTCTCTTGGTCTAGTGTTCTTCTAGTGTTCTAAGGTATCTCGGTCAATTGCTGCTTTCTTGAGAAGTGGCCTAACTACAGCTTTTTGAAAGATGCTGGTACATGACCTGCAGCTAATAACATATTAATGATGTTAGTTATGCATGGCAGCAGCAGATCAATGCAACGTAGGAGCAGGACAGTGGGAATAGGGTCCAGAGGACTTGTCTTTTTTGATTGGGTTATGAACTTCAGGACTATGAACTTCAGGACGAGCTCACTAGTGGCCTCCTTGAGTATAGGAATTGAGGTGCTGCATGTAATTGAGAGACACGATTCCATGCGGGCTGCTGCCACCTTATGGATGATGTTCTCCTGATCTTGTCTATCTTGTTTACAAAGAAGCTAGAGAAGCAATCTGCTAGATAATCACAAGGATCACTAGGTAAGAAGCTAACCTGGGAATGGTTAAGGAGATTATTGATTGCCGACTTCAGTATTTTCCGATTGTGCATCTGTGATTCAACAATGTTTTTATTGAAGCTGGGCTTAGCCTTTGCTAGTGTCGATTGCCACGATCTAAAGTAGTCATTGTATACCTTTTGATGGATAGTCAGTCCAGATCTGTTGTGTTTTTTCTAGATTGCGTTTAGTAGACCTAGCTAGTTTAATGTCTTCTGTAAACCATAGGCTGTTGGGGGGCTCACTGTGGTCTTTGTCAGGGGTGCAAACTCACATGTCAACCAGAGGTGCAAACTCTCACTTGCAAACTCAAACATGTCTGCTAGTGTCGTGTTATAGCAATCTATTTATGATGACAGGTCAGAAGGGGGATTGTGTACCGAAGCCGTTTAGGCTGTGAGTGCGCTCTACAAAACTCCTGCTTAGCAACCACATAGTCTTTGTGGGTTTGTGGAGCTACATACATACATACATACATACATACATACATACATACATACATACATACATACATACATACATGCATGCATGCATGCATGCATGCGTGCATGCATGCATGCATGCATGCATGCATGCATACATACATACATACATACATACACTGAGCAGCAGAGGCGAAGCAAATATTCTCGCACAGACAGCATAGATGTCGAGGGTCTCGAGGTTTTGCAATTCACGGGTGATTTTAGATGAGGAGGTGGGAACACATTGTAGATCGAATGAATTTTGAAATTGGTCCGATAGGCAGACTTCGGTAATAATTGGTGCAATATAGTGATTACATATTATCATGTATCTGCAAAAATTTGTGGGTAGGGTCAATTTGAAAATTAAAGACCATATAAGCATTTTGCTGAGCAAAGGCTCATCTGCAGTTACTCACCGATCGGCAGAGCATCCCTAGAAGTGAACGCCCTGCCTCTTTCTTTGTATCCCTTCCACCGGTAAATGATTACTACTGAGTCAATGAAAGTAACTAAATAAATATGCTAATACAAATCCTGCTCATCTTTACTTTGTAATATAATTCTGTTCACTTTTGAATGTTCAATTTGAACTGCAGTAGTGCATGTTGATACCTCATATGTAAATTAGTGAATGATGTCCAGTGTTTTCTGACATGTCACTCATCATAGTTGTACATCCCATCAGTAGCTTAAATATCATATTGGGCTAAATCTAAGCGGCAGATCGGCATTTTGTGTTGGAGGGACAGACTCACTCATGCACTGACTCGCTTTCGAAATTATGCAGATTGATAATCCATGCTCGACACGTGCACACAAAAACCACATGCGCACTGCCCGCACTTACTTTTACTGCTGTCTCATGCTCTGGCTGATTTTCTGCTGTTCTGTTCATTCTGGAACTTGTAATGCTGCTATTGAGTACCTGCTAGATCAGTAGATCACTGCTTCCCTGGGTGAATACCCTTCAGTAATGCCACTCCTACAATGGTGCCAGGTCAGACCGATCCTCACTACTTGGCACTATAGTGGATGGGAGGTCTCAATATACAACTAACGGATTTCAGTACTTTAGATGAGCTCCTTGTAGGCCACGGTGTTTTAGTACTAATACAGATTAAGTTAGTGGCTCAAGGCCTACCTACCTGTGGCACAATGATCGTTGCAGCCTGAGGTTAGGTACACGTATCTGTACAAACGAAGTAAAGCCGTGTACTAGTCAATATCTCATATCTATTCCGTGTCTAATTTGTATAGCCGACGTTAGCCTCTTGCATGCGTGTCGACATAAACGTTCCTTCCTTAAGTTTAACACTATTTTGTCCTGCATTTTGATAACCAGCAAGATACTTGTCTACCACAAAACTCTCAAACGTGTCACTAGTTAATTCAATTTAGAAAAGTATGTACTACAAGTCTCATTCGGTTTCTTGTATGTATAGGCTAATGGATGTGATCGTTATACATGTATATCCAAATGGTTTTAAGCAAACTTTTCGACATTATAGGATTCATATTGCTGGCATTATAAGTCCAGTTTTATCAGCAAGCTGATTATGTCATACATGCATTACTTGTAGGTTTGATTCTACTTTCTTGTTTGCATCACCTGTAAGCCAATGTCATTTGATTAGTTATTGCTGTCAGCAAGCAACTGCATCATGCATGCTTAGCGAGTAGATTTGGTGCTGCTTGCTTGTTTGCATCGACTGTAAGCCAATGTCATTTCGACGGTGATGCAAATAGAATCGCGTTCGTGAAGCAGTTTGTGTGACAAGAAAAAAAAAAGACATTTTTGCTTGAGATCTGCACACTCTGTTCCATGCAGCTGAGATTGGTACAGTCTACTCCTAGAAGCTCAGAGTTCCAGAGCACTCTCACAGATGAGTACAACGTCTACAGGGAGTATCAAATGGTGATACACAAGGATTCTAGTGCTCACTGCACTCAAGAGCAGTTTGAGCGATTTCTCGTTGAGTCACCGTTGCTGGTAAGTCGATGTGCAGCTACCCGAAAGGCAGCATATTCATCCATTCCAAGTCATCTCAGTCATGTCATTCTGCCGTGTCACTTGCTATCCAGCACCACTTGTCCGTTAGAGAGGGCATCAGGGGCTGTGATCCTTCCATTTCATGCATATTTGGCCTGCAAAACTGATGCAGGCTTTGATGTGTTTCGTGTTTTCGCTTTCTCCAGTGGCTCGTAGCTCTTCAACTTCTATAATCTCGTATTCTTACAACCCAGTTATCTGTATAGCCAATGGTAAATTTACAGCCTTTAAAAATCAACAATGTTACCTACGGCACTTTTCACTATCAATATATCCTGGATGGGCAAGTCATAGCCGTGGAAGTCATGGATATACTGCCTAAGTGCATATCGTCAAAGTACTTCTTCTATGATCCAAAGTACAGCTTCTTAAGTTTGGGAACTTATTCTGCCCTTTGGTAAGTGTTTGCTGCCGGAGTCGTTTGTCTGTGGATGGTTGTGTCGTTGCTTGTGCGAATATGTGAACGTGCATGTAAGTTGCATGTTCAATTGTGTACACCAGCCTGTACATGTATTTCGCGTGTGCTTTCAATTATGGTCTTGGTAGTGCACCTATCGCTGGTCTTGTTCATGCTTGTGTGTTCAGATTATTATGTGAATTAACAGACTCACGGCATGGTCATACCACTTGGTGGTCGATAGAGGTTTTATAGCGATATCAAATAGTCCAGCCATTGATGGTAATTTTAATAATTATTTTACTTCCTTAGCAGTACTAAGTAATAGGAACGCATGAGTGAGTACGTTAGATCGTTTAATTCTTGATAAGTCTTTTGCCGAGGCCTGTGTGCTTTTTTGTGTCTGGTGTGGGTGCTTCTTACGTGCACAAGTGGCTATGTTTTGTTTAGTATTCTGTACTGCTCTGTTTGCAATCAGTATGCATTATGTGCGATAGCATTGGATGCATTTGCCCGAGCCAGCCCAGAATCTTTGTTGCTACTCAAATATTGTATTATTAGAGTAGACAGCAACGTTGCCTCAGAAGGCATTGCTCAGGTATATGGAATATGTAACTTCAGATGCAGCAAGAATGCTGTTTACTAACTTCTGATTCTGACTTCAGTCCGAGGAGTTACACCGGAGAGCCACTGGCCGTGTTCCGTTGACACTTCGTTGTCTTAAACACAAAGAATTGGACGCCAAATATCTGTTGATCGATTGTGTGACTCGTAGCTGGCTAGAACCTGAGGATCAGAGTTCAGCAACTCTATTGCTGTTATGAACTTACAGATTTTCTGGTACAATCAACAATGCTCTGCTGTCAGCTTCAATGCTGCCACGAGGCTCTTTGATGAGAGGAATAGTATGTTCACGACAATTTTTGAATATTATATTATATTAATGGTCATCCATATCCTGTTTTAATCGCCTCAGCTTTGTACTGCTTATCCCTGGTTTCCAAGGTATGGAATTATACAGTTTGCCCACAATGCAGTGAGATCATTTGGCTGTTTTAGTGGAATTCGGCTCGCTAGAGACTTGCAGAGGCAGGCTCCCGATCTCAGTCGCTATCTTATGGGTTACTATATACACAGTTGCCAGAAAATGCGATACAAGGTATGGTAGCTCTTTACTCTTACTGTGTCGTCGAGATGTGTGTGCTGTATAAATAGCACTGCGAATTTTAGTTATTCTTTGTAGGCACAGTTCAAGCCATCATTCCTGCTCTGCCCAGAGACGTATTGCTGGGTCCCACTAGAAACTTGCCTGCCACTTCTGGATGCTAGCCTCTATGCCCGATTAAGCAGCAGCAGTGGTGCTCCAGGTGATCAGCGTGTGCACGGCTAATTTTTTGCTGTTTAGAAATTGGTATCCTCAGTTCAGCAGCTGCTCACTGACGACTTCTGATAACTTGTGAGGAATGAGGCTGTGCTTGTTTTCACTGTGCATCAGTGTTATTAGTTCAAGCTCATGCCCACCTTGCTGCCCAAGGTCGGCTTAGCCGATTATTAGTTTATTTTAGCTGTGCACCACTTAAAATCTATAGCAATCCGTAGTTGTCACTTGTAGTTTTTCTTTGAGGGAGAGAGAGAGAGAGCCAGTATTATGGGCACATCTGCAGTCTTACTACCTTACCTGTATGCCGATCTCGTTAGTCTGCTCAAACATGCTTGCACACTCACCTTCTCGCAAATACAGTCTAGGCTAGGTACCAATTCACATGCGCATTCGTGTATTCAATAGCAGTCTGTCACTTATTAATAGAGCAAATTTGCGTTCATACTGACCCATTGCTCGCAGAATATCGATCATCCGATTCAGTTCTTGCAAGTATTGCCAATACCTGTGTCATCTGTATTTGGGTTTGTTAAAGCAACAAGGGCAAGCACCTAAAGTTGCCTTTGCCGTAACGGCTCCAAGTATCAACACCAGGATACTACCGTACGCTCTAGTTCGAATCGTACTCCACACACTGACAGTATACAGTTGGAGCATACGGTCAGTGCTGAGTGTCTTCTCAGAGTTTCTCAGGCTGTGGATGATGTGTATAAATTGGTAGGATGCTTTGAAGGCTTTCGGGTCTTTCTCGTAATGAAAAGCAGTAACTATTCCAGACTACTGCATCTTGAGAATCACTTGCTGCTTTAGCTTACTGCAACTGCATTCGTCCTTCATTCTGTTCGATCGTTGCTAGTCGTACATGCCCAGCGATGTGGTAATATCTTTTACCTCCTGCTTCGCCCACTTGCCTCCTGTTTAGCCCGGTTGAGAGTTTGCTGAAGATATTTACACACTGAAACTTCACTTATAGATCGGGTTTGGCTGTAGTGGACTTGGATGACCCGCATAGGCTAAAGCCAATCTTACTTGGGCCGTTCAGGTTTCTAGGGAGCCTGGTTTTCTAAGGCTACCCTAATTGTGACAGCAGATTGTGAACATTACTGCCCGGCACCTGGGCCGGTATGCCGAAAATGTATGGTGTGAAGGAAAGCATTACATACAATTTCTTGCACAGATGTTTCTTGAGGGAACTTCCTCGGCCAAGGGCTGAGGGATGGGTGGGGAGGTTAACCTCTCGTGCAGTGGCTGGCTGAAGAGGCGCTCCTGGGCTACACTAACACAGCAAGCAGACGTTAATAATAAGCCGTTAAGAATATGCCGTAACAGGTCCATTACTCAGGGTTTTACTAACTGAGACTTGGAATCTTGGGCAAGGAGGAGAGGCTAGTTGGGTATTATCTCGAGGAAGGACCCTAAAGTGATGCCTCCGATGCATCTCGATTATTCTTCCTTAGGCCCCACCCTCCCCCGAAAGCTCTGTAGCTCGTCCCAGGTGTATCTTGGGAACAGGCTATCCCTACCCTATGAAATCAGCTCTAGAGGCAGCTTCTTCTTTCTTAAATGCCCTATAGCTATCTTTTGGATGGAGCTATTTCTTCAACGGGTATTGGAGTAGCACACCTCTGAGGTGTATGTTTGTGCCCAGTTTCCAAATGCTGCCATTTTTGCTAAGGGGCGGTAATATTTTTTTGAGTGCTAAAGAGGTGATTGCTGTCAAACAGTCGTGCCGAGTAGAGTGCCTACGGTGTGAAGCTCTCTAAATGTTGGCTCTTTTAATGGGCTATGCAGACGATTTGTGTTAAATAATTTTTTAAGGGCCTGCTTTCACTGTACTGCACTGCCATGCTTCGGCGCTTGCTTAAAGAACAGCAGCCGAAATTTGCTGGACCACCTATTAGTACGTGCTGCGTCGCTGTGCCACAGCAGCTGGACTACTATTGAGCACTTGCAGCCTAGCTGTGCTGCCTCGCTGTGCCACCACCGTGTCTCTCCCATCGCCATCGTTATCGCTGACCGACTGCTGACATCACCCCGTTGCAGGCGACACCTCGAACGACGCTACAGTCTGGCACAGGCTGAGGCGGGACGGATGCGTGCAGACTTGCAGGAGCCTGCCCGAGAACACAGCGCAGAGCACGCGAATCGCCGAGTACCTCGCACTGGTTGGCAGTCGCTGCTCGAGTCGGCTTCTGCTGTTTGAGCCGTAGGACCGTGGCCGTGGCAGCTCGCTAGCCGACTGCTGCCGTCTGTCGAAGTGGCTGCATGTGCACGGCGGCTGTGCGTGGCTGGAAGCACTCTTTATCCGCTAGCCTGCCAGCCAAAAAGCTTCATTCATTGCTTAATTTATTATATCTCAACTCGCACGTTTCTGTCGACTATTAAGTCTTACGGCCTCTTTCGTAGCTGATAGATCTCAGGTGCAGGCTATCACAACACCACTGTCGTCAACTTAGTGTTTTTCCTTTAGTCGACACCCTAGCAACCGAAGCGTTTTATTTTTCAAATATACGAACGTGTGTAGGAACCGCTTGAATTTGCAACGTATTAGGTATTTCGACGAAGCTTTCGCCATAAGCAGGCGCCGTAGTAGTGGTAGGAGTAGTAGTAGTGGTGGTGGTAATTTAGTGGTAGCCAGTGTAATCATCGTCGAAGGTGCACTTCAGGGTTTGCAGAGCCTCCTGGTAAATAGCCTTAATGCAAGGCGACTGAGTCTTGCTTCACTGGCGGAGCGTCTTTGCGTTCCAGGTTAATAAAGGAAGCATGCTCTTGAGTCCATTTCTCCATGGCTGCTTGCCCCACTTGCTGTCTGTTTTCGGAAATCCGTTTCTCGGTCTTTGCCGTTTCTCGATTCATGCGGAAGCTTTCGGATATGGCGCGCTCGTAGAATTGCGTTAGCCGAACGGCGTCCGACTGTAAGCAGGAGCTGCTGCTCCAATTCCCAGAGCCAGACGAACCGTCCCCAGTAGCTATGTCGTCAGACGCGACGGCACTGCTCTGATCTGAAATCGGGCTTCCGCTGCGTTCATCACTCACGTTCCCACTTGATGCCTCTGCTTCTCTCCCGTCAGCATTCTCAGCATTGCGATCACCGTCGTGGTTGTTCATTGGCCGGTTCCACCGACTCTCTGGAGAAGGCTAAATATTATGCCTTCGCGGCCGGGAAGAGCCGTTATTACCGGAAGCTCAATGCTGTCTTCGCAGCCTTTCGGCACTAGAAGTACGTCAGAAGCAGTAGCTATTTAATTTTTTTTATTTTTATCCATGACTGCATGTTAATTTAGAATCGATGTTGTACCAAGGTTTGAGAGCAGAACGCTGGATAGCCCACCCAAGGTAAAATCAGTCGTCGCCTTCACCTAGTTGATAAAAAAAAATGTAGATTCACCATTAGCTGCTTCTGCAATTTTTCAGAGCTTTCAGTTTTATCTTCATCCGATAAATGTTTTAGAGGCTGTTTGAAGGTACTTAACTAATTTCAGTGGCCGCTGCAGGCACTGGTTGCTATGATGACGACCTTTACCTTGGAAACGGCATCCGGAAGCTGTGCATTACTGGAGGGTCCCCCACTCAACTGACCTAGGCTTTTTTTCTTTCAAACTGACTGGGCTTTGCAGTTCAATAACCAGTACACACATATGCGTGCGTGTGTGTGTGTGTGTGTGTGTGTGTGTGTGTGTGTGTGTGTGTGTGTGTGTGCAAGGGTACCTTGACATAAAAGTGAGCGTACCAATTTGCGTGTTTTTCGGGATAGGCACGGTCTCGGCCGAGTTTTTGCTTTGAATTGAGAACTAAAATTCGGGTTGCGAGCATGCTTCAGATATCCCACTGCTAGTTACCCCAGTGAACGCTGCAAAATCCGCCCAGCATCCCGTTCCACACACGTTCAATTAAAAGCAAGGCTGCGAATATGATATTGTTATTCTATTCAATGTTCAAATATTCAACAATAAATATATTGTAATATTCAATTCCAAATATACAATACACCGCAATATTCTAGGCCATCAATGCAATATATCGCACATCTTACACATCACATATTGCAATTTATTGTCTGTGATTTTACCCATCCTCTCATATCCTTCTTTGAACTCTTCGTTATCATCAGATGTTTCTGAGTCATTTCCATTCACAATCAAGGCGACCAGAGCCGAACTCCACAGTAACTTGTTTTGATTCAGAAAAAGCAGCTTCTCCGAGGTTCTGGGTTGCAAACTACGACGTTGAGGGCAGAACACTCGCTTTGCCATGGATAAAAGTCTCCAGCTCACATGATATTGTAAGCAAGAAGCACGTGTTGATGTACTGGTTGCATTCTTTCTTCTCTTCAGCACGCTTTTGCTTGAGTGCTCGCTCAGCAAAAGGCAATTAAGCATCATCATCTACAGCTTCTTCCGAGTCCTGAGCTGTAGGTAGCAACAATTGATCAATAGCACGTTCTTCATGAATTGCAAGAGTTTCCTCCTTGTTTACTTGTATCTTGACGATGACCGTTTCAAAATATTTTCTGTAAATGAAATCTGCATCGTTTCCAAGATAGTGGTTGAATGCAAACTCTTGATACAAGTCAATTATTGATCGGAATAAAACATCCGATTTTTTCAACGACATATCGCGTCGCTGCAGCACTATCGTAACTGGTTTGAAATCAGCTAATGCTTGCTTGCGATCCTAAATATTCCTTTTCTGCTCAGCTGTCGAAACAAGGTCCATTATTTTATCGTCTGTCTCATCAAGATTTGAATGGAGTCTTTTGAAGCCCTGAAACGTATCTAGATCGAATGTCCAGAGTGCGTCGTTATGCTTGACCGGACACAGGGATGTCATCGAGCGCAATCGACCTGACTTTTTGAGTGTTGACAACTTTGACATGAGTTTCCCAATCAACTCCAATTCAGTTGCGAGGAATGTGCTTGTGTATGCCTCAACAGCCAAATTAAAATGGTGACTGCGGCATCCCAGAACCAAGAAGGTCCACTGTTGCCTTGTTGGTTGAGCAGTTGTCCACAATCAAACAGGAAAAGGGTCGAGAGACAAGAAGTATCACTCAAGTGTCGATTGGATGAAATTCACGTGGCTCTCAGCAGTAAAATTCGTCTCGTCAAGAAGGTGCAAAAGCCAACAGACAAATTTCAGAATCAGCAGCACTCTCTTTGTCAGGGTAGATGATTTAAGGACCAAT
Source organism: Cristatella mucedo (assembly GCA_009760855.2). Lineage (NCBI taxonomy): Eukaryota > Metazoa > Bryozoa > Phylactolaemata > Cristatellidae > Cristatella > Cristatella mucedo. Next base: position 1,107,858 of record WPIO01000039.1, on the reverse strand, counting down.
AAAGTGTGTTGAATCCTCAAACCACCCATCAAACACAAGAGCGAAAGTGGTAGCAGTAGCGACCTTGACATATCTTTTTCCATCGCATCAACCAACTTGAACATAAACTTCTTGAGTTTTTTTGACAGAGATTGGTTGCAGTTTCGCGTTGTTTCGGGTGAGATCTTTTTCATAAAATATCAATTCGAGCTCATCCATGACAATCCATTCCACCCATTTGAATATATTAATTGATCGACTATCAAGCATGTGCTCCAAGGTGGTCTGTCCAGATACTGATTGTCCAGTTCCAGTGAGACACTTGCTGTTTTTGATTTGCCGTCTCAGTGTGCTTGTTGCGCCAAGTATAAATAAATAAATACTAGCTGATTAAACAGCCTCTTTTTGTATAGCGACAGAAGAGCCTTTACGGCTATCACCATCGCTTGCAGTGGCGATAAAGGATCGCCCACCGCAGGAATCGAACCCACGACCTCGGGACTGAGGTAGTGAAAGCAAACGCCTTACCTAGTGAGCCATCACGGCTCACCACAAGTGAAACATTACTAGATAGTTCGGGTGCTTCTGTTGGATCTGGGATATCAGATTCGTGTTGCCGAGCTTAATGTTTTGCTTGCGAACAGTTCCACAAGTGCATTTCCACGTACTGCCTTCAGAACCAACAGGATTCTTGCCAAAGCAAAGCTGACAGGCCTTCTTGTTGTCAGGTAGGACTTTAGGACGAGAACTTGAAATCGACATCAAAGTTGGCGACCTCTGAGACAAAAATGGAGCCATCACGATTGTACACAATTATGCACTTGGACAATTGTGATTGGTTAAAAATGATGTACACGGATATATGTCCGGGTATGATTTTAATTAGATTTTTTCAAATGTGAAAAGTCTATTTATGTCATTTTATGTATTGTGTGTCACGTGACAGGGACGAATGGTGTTACAAAGACGACCTTGACCTCTGCGTGAAAGAAGCTGTGGCTTGAGGTTGCGTCTGAAACGGATATTGGAAGACTCGAATCCGTAGTGGAAGTGGTGGAGGAGATCGTATCCCTTGGCAAGTCTATGGGTCTGGACATGGATACGAGAACATTAAAGGGCAGATCGAAGCGCACTCCGAGGAACTAACAAAGGAGCAGCTAAAAGAGCCACCTACAGATGCAGCGGCACATGAAGGTTTGGCACGTAATAGAAATAAGTGAGACGGGTGAGTTTATCTCTACAAGTGAGATACAAAAAATGTTGGGAATTTGGGGGAAACTTTCAGGCTTTATTCAAAAGAAACACCTAGAGAAAGTTTCAATTGAGCATGCGAGAGAACTATTTAATGAAACTTGCCTTACTCATTTCAGAAAAACTTTGAAAGTGAGGATATAGCAGACCTCATTGGATGTGTTTTTATCGGAAACATCTGCAGGTAACAGTGAGGAAAACGTCTCGAAAAGGGCAAAAAAATTGGAGCATAGCATTCAGGTATTCCTTTCAGTCTTCCTTTTCCAACTCCATCAGCATCTTTAAGTCGTCTGATCAAGTTCGCCACTCGGGAGAGGTAGCCGTGGCCAAAAAGCCAGCTCCGGTAGACAGCTTTCCGGCACCTGAATTGACTAGGCCCATCAGTGAAATCTCCGAGGACTATGTGGCGTCACGTCATGTCAGCTGAATGAACCGTCGCCACCTTTCTCTGCGACGCCCTCGTCGACCCCCAAGCCGCCTTCCTGATTAAGAACTTCTGAGCTGCAGGCGCCAGAGACACGCTTATCAGAGCGAAATTGGACTCGTCAAATCTAGCTAAGTGACTACCTTAGAAAACAGCGATCGGCGCAGAGGTTGGTGAGAGCGAGACATGATTGCGTCGCCGGCAGAAATTCGTAACCACAGCCGTTAGGCTTTTGCCTAGGATCGCTAAAGCTGCAAAATACGGTTTTAGGGCTGCAGATCACAGTTTAAACCTACTAACGGATTTATACAATATTTGTGTGTGCCTTCACAGAGCATCGAAGACTATGTGAGTTGAACGTGTAAGTCTATAAGCTACTTTTTACGTCAGTTCTGGTAAACAGACTCCAGCCTTTCGGGGGTTTCGAGTACAGATGAGGTCAATCGCGCGAATGGGGGTTTTCCCCAACATGTCCGGATTCCGTTGGATTAGCAGCCAATACAGTCGCACTGATTGTTAACCAGAGAGGGTACGTAACGGCTGCACATTGGGACCCAACTGTGAACTGTTTATTTCAAGCCAGTGCTCGATCCTCTGCATTGAAGGCAGTGGAACAGTACTCTTAATAGCTCAATGGTTAAAGTTGAACAAATGCTAGCCGATTTAGCAGCCTCATATATGTACAGCGGCAGAAGAGCCTTAATGACTTTATGGCGCTTACAGCAGCATTTCCTATTGTACGAGCGAGTCAATATGGACTCCGGTTGTAAAACCTTAACTGAAGGCTTAAGCACACAGCTTTTTGAATTAGTTTTGCCTTTATCCTCGCAGCTGCGACAGACCAGCTAGCAGGACGCCTCTGAATTGCAAGAACCTGGTGCTATTTTCAGAACAAATTACTCCCTGGTAAAGTAGAATTACTTGCTCTTGGAGTAGCATGAAATGAATGCGACATACGTTTATTTTTAAAATAGTATGCTTATAGCCAAGTTATGATGCGACACTTCTACGTAGACCCTAGAAATGATACTACTGATGATGAGCATTAGAATAATGGTAAGAAAAACTTTTAGAGTGCCCTATGAGAACGAAATCTCCTTACTGGCATGCTGTTTTGGTCTAGCGGTTAAGGTGCTCGCCCCGACCAAGGTCTGACTGAGGTCGTGGGCTCGAGCCCCGAGGCATATGTGAAGTGCCTGAATAGAGATTAAGTCCTCTTGGGGCGCTATATAAATAAATTATTTAATTATTTATTTAAAGGCTCATCAACTATGCCGAAAATGAACGTGGCAATCGGGGTATTTCTATCAGGCGGGCATTTAGTCCGAGAAACCCTGCAGTGAGGCCCTCAAGCTCTGAAATAATACCGTGTATAATATATAGAATATATTTACAACAGTTCTCTTTGGTATGTTACTTCGCTTATTTCTGTGTGCCTGTACTTACCATGAAAATATTCAATTCCGAAGTTCAATGATTGATACATGTTTTACTCTGCATACAATTTACGTTTTTTTATTTTTTGTTGTTATTATGCCTCTTGTGGCTTTTTCCATGTTCGCTAATTCTAATTACTTATTACTAATTCTAATTACGCTACGTGTTATCCAGATGTGCTTTTCCTAACTTCGACAGCTGATGATGCCTATTAGTGAGCTTCAGTTTATAATTGCTCGTGCCTCCAAACTATAGAATTTTGCCATTTTTTTAAAAGCTTTATTTTGTGATCCATATAGTGGCAAATTTGAAATGCATATCTAAAAGAACGGAACAATTTGCGTCTGTTGGCTCACATTGCTCACAAAAACAACAAATCAATCAAATATAGTTAACATATCTTCATACCGAAGTTACATGGAAATTACTAAATGTGCAGTTTGTAGAGATTTTGGGAGAATACTAAAAATCACTTTCACGAATTAACCCCAAATTTAGTCCTCCATTATTATCTTGATGTATTGGACGTGGTAGCGGCGTCAAAAGTCTAGTTGAGCCTGCTAAAAGTCCGCACCTTGCTCTTCGGAGTAATCACCGGTGGTATCCTATAATTTATTGGGGTAAGCATAAAAAGGCATCCAACGTACGGTCTTTGAAGGAAACCCTGCAGCCCATTGTGCAGTTAATCTTCAACCTAGTTTATCTTCAACCTAGTTTAAACTAGCTCTACGAAGTGTTCCGCTTTGAGGGTGCTCATTAATAACCAAGTTAATAACCAATGCGACAACAAAATTTCAAGCTGGTCTCGTCTAATTAAATTACATCTTGCGGAATTCATTTTGTCAATTATCTTCTTTACGGCTTTATTCTTTCGCTCCGTCAGCTAAGAAACAAAGGTTCAAAGGTACTCTAAGGCTGCAGGCTCATTTTCTAGTGCCGTGACACATTTCTTTTCACAAAGCACAATTCGATGTGCATATAATTTTGTGGAATCAGCACCTTCTGAGAGCCGTCAGTGGCTTTCACGTGATATTGTTTCACCCCACTCAGAATTGGGTCGGCTGTGGCCAGTCCTCTGTGACAGCACCTCCCCTCGACGGTTCATGCTGTCAAAGCGGCTCATCGGAGACCCATTAGCAATGCTACAATTTTGAAGTTTCCGATGACGTTTCACCTGACCTCGCTATAACTTAAGGAAAAGAGTTCAGAGGTCATTGTCACCTGTTCCGATGATGCGGCAGCAAAGCTTTCGTGGCTTTTCTCAACGAGCTGTCAACGAAGAGGCGCCATTCGTCGCCATTACAAGCGATCCCTGTCACCTCAATCAGTCTGGTCACTATCAGGCACAACCATTGCCCCTCTCAACTGGTGAGGAAGCTGGGAAAAACGAAGTGACACTTACTCTGATGGATAACCTACACACTTTCATGCAAAAAAGTGCCACTGCTTGATTAGACTCTGTGAGGTAAGTATGCCAGTCTAGTCGTGGAGTTCTTTTTTGCTTGGAGAAGTATGGGTTTCTCTCTACTGGTCCACCTCTGAAGTTATCTACTTTATCTAGAACGCTTTCATCACTCTCTGACTTGTCGTTCTCTTCTGAAGAAGGCTGATGTCTCTGCGGAACAGTGGCTCTGAGAAGCAGCTCAGGGCAGTGTGGCGTTGGGTGATGGATGAAAGAAGGTGGAATAAAAGTGCATCCTCGACATTCCGACTCTTGGAAGGGTCTACCATATGGAGGTAGCTGTTGCTTTAGTGATACACGGTATTCCCAATAAATGACCGAACATCAAACTTCATGTCTATTTTCTGCCCTTTGTGCCACCCGAAAGAACTTCACGTAATAATAATAATAATAATAATAATACATTGAAATTTTATTTCTGGGAGGTATTAAGAAGGATGTATTAACAATTGCTATTAATTCATGCATAGTACCAGTGATCAATAGTACCATGCCTCGACGATCTCATCAAGTAATAGACGATACAAATACGAACATCAAATACTGAACCATTCGACGATTTTTATGAAAATTGAATGGCTTTTGATTAGTGTGATTAACCAGTATGTCAGCACACGTACAAATTACGTATCATATACAAACTAGTTTTTCCTTATTTTAAATCAGGGTTTCTAAATTGCTTAACTGAAATTGTATAGAATATAACTACATTTTAAATCTCTTGTCATGCTCAAAAAAAGGAAAGCTTGTGTGAAATAATGGCCATTCTTTGAATTTTTTATGGATAGCAATTATGAAATACCACTCAATACCCAGCTACAAGGAAACAATAAAAATGTGTCGGGCAATGCAATTAGTGAAGCCAACGGCAGCCCATGCGATTTGTAGTGTCAGACAAGTCCTGCTAACTCACTCTTCGTTGATATATTTCTTATAGCACTTCATCCGTTACCGCATAGTTAGGAGCCAAGATCCCGAAAGTAAGAAAAAAATGCTAGCTGATTTATCAGCCTCTTTCTGTATAGCAACAGAAGAGCCTTTGCGGCTATCACCACTGCATGCAGTGGCGATATAGGATCGCCCACCGCAGGGTTCGAACCCACGACCTCGGAGCCGAGTTCGTGGAAAGCAACCGCCTTACCCAGTGAGCCATTACGGCTCACCGTAGTATACAACCATGAGAGTAAAAGGGATTGAAATAATTTAATTCTTAACATGCGTTTCTAGCCGTAAGAACACCGGGAATTTGCTACCGTAAGCGAGATATAGAAAGGAAGAGAAAGCAGTTGATTGTAGCTGAAGTTCAATATCGCGGCACCCATGGGAGACATTAATTCCAATTTGCCATTCAGAAGCCATGAGTGCTATGCTCTAATCGGCGTTAGTAGCAGCATGCTTGTAGCCCCGTTAATGATACAACTCTGGTATTTCTTACAACAAAACACTTTTTGTCCGTCGACATTGCGTCTTGGGAACCGTTTACATTGCCAGCGGGTGGTGGGGGGCTCCTAATCTCGTCACAGTCTGGGTTTTTGTTCCACCTGCTCGAGTTCTGCTATGCGCTATAGTTTCTATTTACAGTCAACCACCGACTTACGACGATTCTACCTACACAAATTTGGAAATACGAACTCAAACACTGTCACGCAAAAAATCGAAAGTGAAAATGTATTCTAAAAATTTTTCAAGATACGCTCGTGGTCAGCACATTTGACAAAGCCACAAACTGCAGCGATGAAACCATGTCTGACCGCTATGCATTGTTTCTACCGGCGGTTCTTTCCTACTTGTGTGACTTGTTAGAGGTAGTGCGTGCTTAGAGTGATCTCATGCGTGCGCTCTCGTATTTTGTATTGAGATTTTACCGTTCTACTTACTTATTTATTAAATATTATGCTTATTTTTAGATGGCCGAAAAATGCAAAAGTAGCACAACTCCTGTCGATGGAGAAAGAAGCAGAGAGCAATTTCTCTTAAAGAGAAAATTAGTATCATACAGAAAGAGAATCCGGCATGTCGGTTACCATGATCTCAATTGAAACTTGCTTATCCGCATCCAAAATCTCCTCTATTCTGAAGGATAAACATTAAATTACTAATGCTTTGATGCTGTGCTTCCTCCTCTGTCGCCCATAAAATGCAGTTTCTACAAAAATGACTGCAACTTAAATCAATACCTTAAAGTTGAAAGGCAAGTAAATGATTCTCTTGCCTGTTATCGTGAAATCTTCAAAGACAGGAGAAAACAAACAAGGCAGTCAAAGCTGGATTCTTATTTTATTAAAAACCAAGCTTTAAAGCTGCGTTTACGCGGCTGACTTTCCCACAGATTTGGACAGATTTCCCCAGATTTGGGCTACTACGTCGTCGTTCGTCACAACCTTTTGGAGGGAAGAGCCAAGTCTGAAGACTCATCAGAAGGAGAATCTGTCTTAACTGTTTGACTCCTTGTGGTCCCGTCGACCAATCAAAACTCCGGGGCTCATCACATGCATCCCACAGCCAAAATAAAAATGGCCGACAGTCGTTTGCTTGAGTGTATTGAGGCGGACAGAGCAAGTAATTGAATATAGGACGCTTATGCAACGTAACTAATGCTTCAGCCTTTTCTACATAGAATACCGTGTACGTCTGTTTATTAAATCTACCTAGGAACTGTAACAACACACATTACTTAGCACTATTCATTTTCCCGAAAAAGATTTTTTAAATGCGTATATTCCTTTTATTATATTTTTCACATACTGCTTTAAAATGATGAGTGCAGCGGCGAAATCAACTTCTACCCTTATTGGCTATTCGTCTTTCCGAGGAAACCCTCTTTCATACCAGCCTCCCGTAATAGGACACAGGCTGTGGACGGGCTAAGTCGGCCATCAATACTGCCTCGGGCGGGACTAAATCAGTTGAGTAAATGTCCTAACAAAGAGGAAAGTCGGCGTCTGTCGGGAGGATAGTCTGCCGTGTATGCTAGTGCTGCTATCTCGAATACTTTGAATCCTAAATTGGAACTGATTTATGGTATTCGTAGTTTATGGGCCGTTGCATTTTTTGGCCTTGTCATTCCCCCTACGGACAGTTTATGACCGTTGAACTCATCGATGCGTTCGTTGTTGGTCCCTGTTTATGGGACACTGAGCTCGGATTTCAAACATACGATTTTGAGGCGTCGAGCAGTAAAGGCTGTAGCGAACAGGTTTTGTGCTACCGGTAATTACGTCCAGAGGCGGCGCAAGACTTTTCGGCGCCCGGGGATAAATTTACAAATGGCGCCCCTCCCCTGTCAAAAATTGCTGCAAAATTGCTTCACTACACGAGAAATGCAAAAAACACGCTAGCAGGCATATCTACTCGAGACAGTTTTATTAATTGAAGTAAAATACAAGGTAGCTATCACAGCCTTAACTTAGGTGCATTTTGCTAGCCTTGACCGTGGCAATTCACTCCTTTTGGTATCCAGTAGCGATTCCTGGCACAGGTCTTCTCGAAGTCTTGATAACTCAATCTGAAGGAATTGGAGGTCACAAGAGGAGTTTTTGAAGTTCATATCTGGATTCTGCAGTCTTTTATGAAATGGTCAATCTTCCTTAAGATGCTGCACAAAATGACAACAGACAAAAACAAGTTAAAGTTCAAAATACAACGTAGAAGACTGCCAGCTTCATTTCTTATTGCAAGCATTTCGAATGTGTTCTCAGACATTTGCTCCAAAAGACCTTGTCTAATCCATGATTATTAGTGTCCACAGCCTCAACTCTTGTACTCCACCTTGTTGCAGTCACGTTTGACAGTGACGGCTAAGACTTTCTCCAGCTCTCCCACCTCAGAGTTGATCCTGAAAAGAATAAGTAGGTGCTCTCTGTTTTCAGAAAAGGCAACGACAGCGAAATCTTGACTTGCAGCATGAAGCTCCTGCCAGATTCAAGCTGTGTTTGTCACAGATTACAAAAATTGCCTTGTCATTTCGGGACAGTTTTTTGTCTGGACACCCAACAAGTGGTCAGACATGACTGCTGCATTGTCGTAGCACAGCCAGTTAAGTAAGCCTACATTGTGTGGTCTAATAGTGTGCCGGTGGTCAGCAACGACGTGCTGGCTCGCCCTTGACGCTGGGTAGCAGGCCGGGCTCGCCCTTACCACGAAGCTGCCCGACCGTGCCAGGCAGGATGGGATGAGCGGAACGTGGAGGGTAGTTGGAACGCCGACGGAGGGGTGAACGGCCGTGTGCTTGTTGCGCTGCGAGCGCCAGTCGCATACCAGGTGGTTAAAGCCGCCTCAGTGTTTTCGTGTGCCGCCAAGGAGTCACGTTACCGCTAGGCCTAAGTCTGTAAACAAGCTTAACTAGCTCAGCCAGCAATAATCAAGTCTATTAAAAAACATAACATGCTTGAAATGAAGATTGGTATTCTTGCATAAAAAATTTGAAATATATCCACAATCTATTTTGCTTTTGGCGCCCACTTGGCCTTGGCGCCGGGGGACATCTGTCACACCCCGCTCACCCCTAGCTACGACGCCTCGATTGCGTCAGGGAAGCGTGGCCCCAGTGAGTGAGAGAGAGAGAGAGGGAGAGAGAGAGAGAGAGAGAGAGAGAGAGAGAGAGAGAGAGAGAGAGAGAGAGAGAGAGAGAGAGAGAGAGAGAGAGAGAGAGAGAGAGAGAGAGAGAGAGAGAGAGAGAGAGAGAGAGAGAGAGAGAGAGAGAGAGAGAGAGACGCTGCAGCTATCCCATGAACGCTCAGTGGGCGGAGCGAGTAGGAAGCATGACTGGAAGCAAGACAGCCGTCTAAACTTCCAAAAAACCGGAAGACCCAAGTAAGACTCAACTGGATAGGAAACTGGTAGGGAAGCAAAACTCATCGTCTTAACCAGGCTTAAATCACGAGTGTTGAGAGCAGCGCGAGTAGTCTTTATGCCTATCATTTTTGGCGAGTGCCAAGTTCTAGTGCAAGTATGTTCTAATGGATTTCCGCGCATGTGTTCATTCTCTGTAGGGGCTTGGATGAATTGCAGCACAATTCCTAATAATTTTTTTCCACGGAAACTGATCCCGAGCTCGCTACCCAACTTCATAGCACGTAGCTGAGGGAGTGCGGCACCGGTAGAAGGGGGAGGGGCGAGGGCATTGCCGTCCCCGTACCTCACGGGACAGTTGCTAAGATTTTGTATTAAGCATGCGGAAAGAAAAATAATAAAATTATAGAATGGCCATATTTGTTTTTATTGTACAGGAGTGTGAGCATATCAAGCTAACGCTGGCGTACGCGCAGCGGACCCACGCGAACGGTTACGACCTTGACTTTGTACACTACAAACTAGTTGCCGCCCGCTCTTCAGAATGTCTGTTGACGAAGACACGGAGTTAAGGGATATGGTGATCGAACAGCTGAACACGACTGGAGTTTTGGGAAAGTTAAAGGTCTCTGCATTATTCTATTTTGTGGTTACGCACCCATGCTGACGTAGCACCGCTCGATGCTACGCATACTGAATAGCGCGTTACCATTGCGGCGAGAAGGGCGCTCTAAGGGATTCGCGATGTTTTAGGCTATGCTCCGTGCCCATGTTTTCTTGACACTGGAGCATCCTGAAAACGTCAAGGTATTTTGAAACTTGCAGACGCGATGGAATGTCAGCAGACTCCCCACGCAACGCGGTTTCCTTTTGTGTAATGCCGACGCGGGTGCAAGACGTGACCATTGGCGCTGTCTAATTTCGGCATATAATATCCACTGATATGGTAGCCAATGTCTTCATTCGCTTATGTTTTTTATTTCTCAGACCAAATATCATGCATCCTCAAAACAATGTTTTCTTTCTATTTGATCGTATAAATCTACTTTTTTAAACCGCGAAACTGTCTTCTTTTGTTAAAGCTCGACATTTACTACTCGAATCGGAAAATTTTGACGTGTAGAAATTATATTTTTTGGTCGCATTCGTGTTGTAGATTGTCGCACTTTTGATTGAGCATGTCTTACACTCGCTTAGATGCACACGCTAGATATATTTTCTTTTGTTGTTTTGCAGAAACCGAATAATGATGTACTTCGCAAAAGCTTAGCTACCAACGAGGGTAATATGATGTGTGTAATAATATGTGGTAATAATATGTGTGTTTGTGCTCTATGTTGTGGAGGACAACCATGTGCCGATTATGGGATGTATATGCTCTCTACAGTTCTTTTCATCCTCTTGCACAAGCTATCATTGCCCCGTCTCTTCTGTTAATCTTCCCCTGTAGTGGAACCGAACTACCAGCGGGCATTGTGCGATTGTTTATTTATTACACATGTGCATCTCTGTGCAACATGCCCGACTTGGCTATGAGTTATTTATACTAGTCATGAGACAGCTCAGAGAATTCATAATTTATATAATGAGTTAAGTCATAGCACGTGTATCGCTGCCGTAAATTTATGATATAGATAATTTATAGTTATCATATTTATTATATACGAGAGCTCAGTGCCTGTAAACTCTCTTTGCTGAGTCATAGTAGATGTAATCATAGTGCACACATGAGCCATCTTGCCACGTGACGGACTGAAGGGCTGACGGACTTTCTCACTTTAATTAGTAGAGATTGCATACATTTTTATTAATTTTTCCTCAGAAGATTTTGGTGCGTGCAAGTGCATATAATTATTGTGACTTATCTGAAGTAATAATTCAAGTGTAGAGCTCTCTATATTTTAATAAGCAACTCCAAACGGTATCATGAGGATTGTGTGATTGTGAAAAATCTGTGACGTTTGACTATCCACTCCCTTGCAAATCTAAATTTAATCGAATAATAGTAGGGATAGTATTATTAATAAAAATAATGTCTTTTGTATAGTGCCTTCAGGTGCTTTAAAACTGGATGCTAGAGAAGCAATAACCAATAACCAATAGTTAATGTAAAACAAGGTATTTTGAAACTTGCAGACGCGATGGAATGTCAGCAGACTCCCCACGCAACACGGTTTCCTTTTGTGTAATGCCGACGTGGGTGCAAGACGTGAGCATTGGCGCTGTCTAATTTCGGCATACACTGATATGGTAGCCAATGTCTTCATTCGCTTATGTTTTTTCTTCGTGAGCATCGTGAGCATGCAAAAGCACACGAATCTCGGGCTAAGAGATGCATGCAAAAGCACCCAAAACGCTCACGGCTACTGGTTAATAGAACCCACTGGTTAGTAATGCTCACAGAATCACAAAATGCCCAATTTCTTAACGCGAATCCCCACCAAATGAAAATGCATTCGGACAGCAAACGCTGCATGGAACTAGCGATTTTAAGCTACTTTTTGAATGGCTTGAAGTATGATGATATGATGTCAGTCGGCAGTCTGTTTGAAGCTTAGTAACTGAAGGCATTTGAAGATAGTTACTGATGGGGACAAGTTATCGACCCGAGTAAAAATAAGCTGATCGTTCGATAAGAGGCCTGACGTCAAACTATTTCAGATAGGTAGGCCGTCGAAAAAGAATGGAGCCACCCCTTCGGCTAATGTAATACGTCTCCATTTGATAATGCAAAGCTACAATGGATATGTGGGGGGGGGGTTATGAAGGAGAGCTTTGTATAGCACACTCAAAGCCTACGTGGCTTTCGGTTCGCAAACGGTAGCCTACAGACTTAATCTCACGCAGCAATTAAAAAGTGAAAAGCGTATTGTGGAACTTAGTTTTGCCGTCTAGGATCTGCTGAGCAAAAGCAAGCTTCTGTTGCTAGTGGTCATTAAGAATAGTAATGAACAGCTAATTTATTGTCCCCGAAGAACCCAAGGGCACGAGGAGGCTGAAACTGGTACAGCAGTTCACCCAGGTAAAAAGGAGCGAAGCCATATCGGACATAGTGGTTCGTAGTACGAATTTTGTTTTGCAACGGTTGATGGACCGGGAGCCATCGCAGCTTGGTTAAGAAAGGAGATACGTGGCTGGACCTCTGGGATTTGTTAACTAACCTTTTAGCCATATTCACAACGAGCTGTAGAGGCTTAGTGGCTTTTTTATAGCTTAGCCAAAATAGAATTGCAGTAGGCCGGCCTAGACAGAATCAGGGAGCTAGTTAGATTTTAGCAAGCCACCATGCTAGACGTTAAAATAAATAAATTATATAAATATAGCGACAGAAGAGCCTTTACGGCTATCACCGCCGCTTGCAGTGGCAATATAGGATTGCCCACTGCAGGATTCGAACCCACGATCTTGGGGCCGAGGTCGTGAAAGCAACCTCCTTACCTAGTGAGCCATCACGGCTCTTACACAGGGATCGATTGTGATGGCTAGATGAGGAAGCAGTCTTCTTAATGAAGATTTCAAACTTTAAGCAGTTATCGAAGGAGGCGCTTAAATTTCCTGAGCAGATGATGATGATCGCTCGACAGCATCGTCTTGAAGTCGGTATACCGGTTGATAGGCAGGCGCTGCAGATTGGTAAGCAATGGCGTAATGCAGCAATTGTGACGTCTATGCCAGATAAGCCTAACTGCCAATTTATTGGGATCCCGTAAATGCACGTGTGCGAAATGTTCATCATCACCGAATGATGATTATTTTCCTCCCTTGCCTTATTCCGAATTTATTGTTCTATTACAAAAACAGTAGCTAGTCCTACTACTCACGAATCAGCAACCCTCGAATGGACTCGTTTAGTGCACCGACCGATTAGACTTTGGTTTTTTTTATATGCTGTTCTTAAGGATCGAGGCGTTTTTACGCACAATAAATGCATCTTTATTTGTGGCTTTAAGAGACTGAAGTTTTTTTACTCAACTGAGAATAGTTGAGGTGATATGTGTATAATATTTTTACTTCTTCGTCCGATGGTCATTAAATATTTGAATGTAAAGCTCTCGTGCCTTTTGAGGGTGCATTTTGGGATGGTCTTATTATTTTTGTGTGCTTTAGGGAGACTTATGGCTGAACTGGTGCTTGAATACCTTCGTTTTTTCAACTTGGAATTTACCATGATGACTTTTAAGCCCGAAGCTGGTTTGGTAAGTATTACCAGTAATCTCAGGTGATAATGTCATGTGGCTGCAAATAATATTTGATTGGCTATGTCTGCCAAGATGTTATTGACTACTTGCAGGCTGGCCTTTTAGTGCTACTGCAAAATGCATAGTTCTAACCTCTCGACCAGATTGGAAACTGCTAGGTTAGCCCATGGCTTTACAGGGTATTATGCAGATCTGGCTGTTTGCCCTGCCATGCTCACGGCAAAGGCATTGAGTATGAGACTGGCCTGGTGATTGGCTTGGATCAGACGCAGGGAAGTTGTAAACTTCTATTTTGGGCTACTTGGAGGCGACTTTTGTTAGGAATCTGGGTTTGAGTGCAGTCGCCCACCTTTGATTCCAACAAAGTATGTGATAGAAATGCCTGTTCGTCTTCTACTTTGGGCACACTACTTGAACTGGTCAGACTGTCAGTGATAATATGTGCAGGAGGAAGGCTAAAGAGTGCTGCTATAAATTGCAATGGGCCACGAAAAATATTTAGGCAATATAAAGCTTAGGCTGTCCAGGAAACCCGATTGGTTTTTTCTTGCATTATGTAATGTAATGTATCTCCGTCTGTAACTCCACAAAGTCATAAAGACCATGTGGGTGTTACGCAGGAGAGTTTTGTATAGCGCACTAACAGCCCAAGCGGCTTTCGGTACGCATTCGGTAGCCAACAGATGCATGCATGCATGCATGCATACATACATACATGCATACATACACTGTAGTTTGCATCTGGAACTTGGTTGTTTCCATTCTTTGACCATGCAGTGTTCTGTTGACAAGTACTTTTGTTACTAATGGCAAATCGAAATTCACTTGGCTTACAGAAAATGTTTTTCCTATCCACAATCAATGCAATTACAGAGTGCTGTCTGTCTACCTATAGCTTTGGTCAGTAGTTGCGACCCTCCTAAAGAGAGCAGCCGCTAGTGTGACCAGTCACAGCTGCATTTTACACAATTTTCTTCCACTATGGTCTGGCTCTTGCTGAGCACTCTCATTTAGAAATTGATACAGATCTTCTGGTCACTAAAGAATATATTATTTTGAACTGCAGTTACAGTACTAGTACACAGTTAGCATTTAATTTCAAGTTTACCATCCTTAAGTTTGTGCCTGCTGATCTCTCGTAGTTGGTAGCAGACACGGAAGTAGCTTTGACACAGAGAGCAGGTTAAATGGTAAGTCTGAATTCGTCCTGGCTCTTTAGCACGTTTCTTTGCAGTACTGAACTGGCTCAAAGGAAAGGCTTTTTTGTAGTTACATGAAGTCGTTACAGTCACCGAGCAAGCACACGGCAGTGGAGTGTTATCAAGCTGCACACGTTCCTATTTCTGTTTGTATACTTCTATATAGCAAAACCTACCCAGCCGAAATCAGAAGTGAACTAATGCAATAGTGTACAGGCAAAACTGAACTTGCATTTGACATTTCACGTTGCCTTGTCAAGTATTGCCCGAATTATGGAATTTAGAAGGCACAGTTCTGCAATGTAAATAAAGCTGTTTAGAAATCACAAGCATGTAGCTCAACAAGCTGCAAACATGAACTTCGATGTACCAACGTTTGGTAAGTTGGTACACTTGTCGTAAATGATGCAGAGATCGGTTAATTTGTTATTTGTAGCTATGCTGCTTCTGGTTTAGACATGATTAGCCCACTCGAGTTTTGTGATGCTTTCCATTTATGTGGAAATCATCAACACTTTCAGGCTTCATTTCTTAAATTTATCTCTTTTTAAAGGTACCCTGAGCAATTATTCGATTGTTGGGCCAATCTTCTCAGTATTTTCTCGACATTTACCCTTAAAGAAGGTGCTTTCATTTTGAGATGCTTTAACGTGCTTGGCTCTGGTCGGTTTGAATCTGTCAGCCAGGAGCGCTTAAATAGATAATGCATGTTTTGTTAGTAAAGTAAGGAAACTTGTGCTTAGTTTGTAGTATGGACACTTGGCGATTTTCGTGTGCTGCCCAGAATAGAGCACAATGTTCTGACCGTGCTACTTGCAAATGACATCTAGGGATGTGCTATAACTTAGCCATTTATATATATAGTATTTGCCACAGGTACATCTTCACTGGGCAGACTTTTCCTCTATGGACCTATATGATTGTTCCGTCTTTAGGATGACAGTGCTAGTTTGGCACGTGAAGAGCTTAGTCGGCAGTTGGAGATTGTGGAGTCTGAGCAGTCCTCTGCTCATCCGCTCCTATGTGAGGTGATGAAACGCCAAAGTGACTGGAGCAGCAGCGACGAGAAAGGTCGGGGCCGTCGGTCAACAGAGCACGGCGTACGTACAAGCTGGAAATTGTTCAGATTGCATCAGGAGGCTTTTGAACTGCTGAACATTTAGACGTTTGAAGTTTTGCTGAAAAACAGTCTCCTGTCGTATATGGAGCCCCACAGCATGCTATGTCACATTTTTCATGTCGGCAACTGCAGTCAAGATGGTATTGCTGGTCGTTTGACATTTTGACTTCCATTCACACCTGTTGCCTTTTTCAGGGTGCATTACGTTTCACCACCCCTTCATTTGTATGACTTATAGAATTTTGTTTCCGAAGTTTTAATTGCTTTATACTGTCGTGTCTTTAGGATCTAACACAAAAGCATGTCGACGATGCTAAGAAGAAATTTGACGAGTATGATAAGGTGAGCAGTGTCCTACAATATTCCTATTGATTTTAGTTGTTCTTAGTAAGAACGTCAGCTTCTGAGTTGGTTGGGAAGTTATTACATATATGCTGCCTGTATCTAATTATTATTAAGAACTGGTCGGGTACATGGTTTGCCTAGGTCCGCCTAGACACGTCTCGGGCGTGACCAGGACCGCGACCAGGAGGCGGCCAGACCTCAGGTGTCGCGCTTGCTTGCAGGGGCATCTCATGCCTGACAGGAGTAACCCACCTTACAAGCGCTGCCGCGGTGGCGTGCGGCGCAGGCGAGCGCACAGTGTACATGGTCGCCGTGCGTTGGAGGGCGGCGCCACCTAGCCGAACCGACTGCAGTCGTCCAGCTCCAGCGGGAGCTCTCGCCCGTATGGCCCGATGCGCCGGGCCAGCTGGCCCCCCGAGGGAGGGGAGCTGACTCTGATGGTGTTGCCTCCCGCTGGGGTGTCTCGCCTCCGTCTGCTTCTGGGCCCGAGGACGCAGGGGCGCTCGTCTGCAGCAGTGGATGTGACTCCTCGTGATCAGCGGGCGCCAAGGGATCATGTGTCAGCTGTGCTGCGTCCTGTGGGCACTTTGCGGTGCCCACGAATCGCAGCCAGACCCTGGCCGAGCCATTGATAGCGTCCGCCAGGCAGAGCTTCCTGAGAAGCCTGCGGTGGCGCTGGCTCACCATGAGGGCTGCCAGGGCCATCGCTCGTTTTCCGGGTGCCAGAAGCCGAGGGAGCTTACGACGAAGGCGCAGTGCTCCACATGACTCCCTCTGATACGAAGCTCCTCCACCAGCTCGCTGTATTTGAGGAGCTTCCTCTCTGCCGCCGACTCTAGCGTGAGCTCCCCGTTGTCAAACGGGACCGTTACGTCGACCACCACGGCATAGGTGCCAGTGTCAATGACAAGGTCCGGGCGACGTAGCGGGACCGGGTCGAGGTCGTGGTGTTGGTCCACCTGCGCGTGCCTCCTCAGCGCCCAAGGCAGCGCCTCCAGGAGCTGCTTCAGGACCGCTTCGTGCCGTTGCGTGATGGCGACCATCATGCTCGGGCAGTTGTTCAGGACATGCGGCAGCGTCTCGCGCTGACCGCAGCCCTTGCGGCAGAGGTGCTCTGACTCGGGGTCGAACCTGGCCCTGGCAGCAGCCAACGGCAGGAGATCCAGCCTGGCACGAAAAACAAAGCGCCAAGCAGCAAAAGTGACACCAAGGCCTGAAAAGAGGAAGTGGGTGTGGTTACTGTGGCTGTCTGTTGCCAGACAGCGAGCCACTTTCCCCTGGTCTTGCCTTGCGCGCCAATCTGCAGCCCATGTCTTAGCTAAATCCTGCCTGATGGTGGAGACCAGGATGGGAGGTGCGAATTGAGGGCGCTCATGGTCTCCTTCTTTCCAGTGGAGCTGGATGGTAAATTATGCGAGCAGCTCACTGCTTGTGGACTCAACTTGCTTGCTGAGTCACAGCAGTTTCGTCACTGAAGAAAACGCTGTGCCATCTTGCCCCTTGAATGAAATGTGCCATCTTGCCACGTGACGCAAGTGCACTATCTTTCTCTGTGACGGACTTTCTTGCTTGAATTAGTACAGATGCATGACTAATCTTTAGTTTTTACTTTGTCCTTTCAAAAATTTCTCTTTTCTTTTGTACTTACATGGGCATAAAAAATGTAACCATAAGTCATGGGCGAGTACCAGAGCCATTTGCTAGCACTGCATCTGCGGAGTGATAGAAGGAGCTGCTAGCTGTGATTCTTATCGGTTCGTTAATTGAAGATAGTGAAATGACTATCTGAGAAGGCATCATGGAAATGCAATTCCCAACCAAGCCATGTCATGTGCAACCAGCAACATTATTGTTTCTGATCCCCTAATCTCCGAATGAGTGGCTGCCAGTGGTGGGAATGGTTGTGAAACAATCCTATGAGATAATCATATGTGAGATCGTCGAACACTGTAATTGGCTACTTGCGGCAGGCATGGTGCGATGGCATTGGTGCTTGCTGTAATTTCAAAATGCAGCCCACCAGAGGACCTCTGCCGTGAAACTAAATGCCGAAAAAGAGTTTCGCCTCGGGTTAAGACAGATTCCATAACACATCATTGCTCTAGGTCCAGGGCTCTAGCCGATTGAACTATTGAGGCTACTCGACGTTTAACGCAGGGTAATAAAGCCTAAGCTTCAAATTGTCACTGTCGTTCTCGAGCCAAATGTCGGTGTACTTTGTGAGTGAATGTATACTTTTGTCATTGCACATTTTGGTGCCAAGTGCAGCAATTATGCCTACCGATTGTATTGGAGTTTACCGTGTAATCTCTAGAGCCTTCGTGTAATCACTAGAGCCTTTGACCTCTAATTCTTTGCATTTTCCAGTGTAGTAGTGGTCGGCTTATTCTACAGCCTCGTTTATGTAGCAGCAGAAGGCTTTAGTGGCTATGACCTCTTGCTTACAGCAGGAAATAAAGGAATGCTTGCTTCGGGCTTTGAACCATTACTTGGGTAACGTGAGCACCTTACCTATGCGTGCTGACACTGTGCATGCTACCACTAACCACATTTGCATGCTGACCCTGTGCATGTCACCCCTAACCATATTATTCATTTCGTTTGTTTTTTCAAGCATGATTTTACTTACCATTCAATTGCATTTCACTTTACAGCAAATGTAAAGCGCCTAGAGAGAGATTAAGTTCTCTGAGGGCGCTTTATCAAGTGAATTATTATTATTATTATTACCTACTGGCCAAGGCTTAGAGGTCCTAAATGGACAAAGGGGAGTCTTCGTAAATGGCAAAATAGCTTAGCAAGCCAGCTTAGTAAGTCAGATATTAGTGAAACAACTCACGGGACTTTTGTACGGGCCGTGTGTATGGGTGGCCTGTTTGCTAGCTTTAATCGTTGAGCTGTCGTTGAATAGTGCTCTTATCGTTTTGCTCTTACAGGACCTCAGTGGTACGATTGAGAAAGGTGAGCTGAGAATGCTCTTTGCCGACATGTTTCCTGACGTTAATAGGTAAGCTGGCATTGATTTTTACTTATTCTTAGTCTACTGCTGTCTTTCATATTATGTTACTTTTGCTCTAATGAAAAATTAACTTCTGATAAGGAGTTTGCCTCAAGCAAACTGACGTTCTACTCCTTGTGCTTTTAGAAATATGCTCGATCGCTACGTTAATGACCAGTATAGCTATGCTGATCGCGACTTTTCTGGAGGTAAGCTGCATATCGCACTTGTTATTATGTGGCTGTTATCTGAGAAATGCGACATGCCGCTGACTTAGATCCAAATGGGGAGTCTGATAATATAAACGGAAGTGGTTGTAAGTTCAACTCAGGTCAGTATCGGCTGCATAGTGGAAGGTAGGTAACTGGTGGAAAGCCTTTTTAATGAACAGCCCGTACTATCTATTTAATAAAACCAATCTTCTGGCAGCAGTGTTCATGGGCTCTTTTAATTTTGGCCACATCCAGGTAGCAGGGCATACATTATTAGTTAATGTTTCAGGAAACAAATTACATTATTAGTGTACATTTCTCTGGCGATGCTGCAGTAGCTAAATGGTTCGGCATATATTTAAGCAACTGCATTTAATATAATGTTAAAGTTTTAGTGATAGTAATTGAAGGCATACACTTATGTTTATTATTGAGTTGTGTTAGTAGTGTGAAGTCACACTTTGTTATGTAAGCAGAAGGCTCTACTTACTACCAGGCTCAGACCCACTGGAACAGAGCCCATGCAACTCCCATACAAATCCAATTTACTACTGAATTTATGTTCTTTCTCAGACAATTCACAACTAAAATATGCTTTTGTTCATTATGGGTATCGCAGTCTTAAAATGAGGCAAAATTAAAAAAAAAATATGGTGACAGTGGTGTAGGTATTTTGCTTGCTGGGCACTTTCTTGGTACAGGGTTCAGTTGGTCTATCTGGATTGCCTTCTGTATTTGCCAGCCATACATTGTGCAAATTGCTTGGTTCTTTGCCGATATTTTTTTTTTGTTCTATTGCAGGCATTGACTTCAACGAGTTTCTAGATTTCTATCGCAGTTTCTTTGTGCTCAGCAAAAGTGTTGTGTCTCATGACGTCAGTGATATTCTTCTGTCGCCTAAGCAATTGTCACCAATGTCAAAAATTCCTATCAAGGTTAGTTAATCGACTTAAAAGTATTTCAAGCCTAGTCTTTTAGTTGCTCAGCCTTTGCTGGCACTTTTGTATGCTGCGTTGCAGAGTTTTTAATAGTTCGACCAATCGTATAAATTGTTAACATGAGATATATTTATCTGCTGCACACTGACGTGAATATTACTTACTTGTGTACATGGCGTGTGCTTATATAGATGCCTGATGTCAAAAAAATTGCTGACAAACCTGCCGACTTTCCAAAACCCGAACTGTCAGGGAATGGAACCAAACATGGCTCTGCTGGTGACAGCTGGTGGGACAGCAAGAGATCCCAGGACAGGAGCACAGATCCCGTGAAAGCAGCCGATAGTAGCAGCAAGCCGATCACAGTGCCAGAGGCATTGCAGGAAAACAAGGAGAACATATTTGCGGATGACAAGTCAAGGTAATCTATGCTTGTGTGCCTGAGTGCTATCACTGTGAGGAGTTTTGGTTGGCTGTTTGCAAGCTTGGGTTTTCTAGTGTAGTTGCTGAGTTACTTTGTGATTTTTCTTTGTTTGCTGATGTGGGCTTGGTGGTCGCCATCTACTTGTGTTGTATTATCTAGTGCAGTTGGCCGAACTGAACCGTTGCACACGTGTGAGCTGCCATTAGTCTGCGGTGTGGAATTCCTGTCTTTGGGCTGCTTCTAAAGTGGCATCTCTTCGCTCTGCCGCCACGCTTATGGCTGAGCATAATCTTACTTGGTTTTTCTGTGCCATTTTTAAATATTCATTTCGGGAGCTACTTTGCAAAAAAGATGTAGTCCTGTGCAGCTGCCTAAATTCAGGCCTGCCGTGATGGCATGCATGGACAAAGATCATCCGAAGTACCTCTGAAATATGGGGTACCTCAGGGCTCCGTGCTAGGTCTGGTTCTTTTCACGGTTTTATACTCTCCGCCTTGCTGATGTGATTGCCAAGCGCAATCTAGGCTTTCACTTCTATGCGGATGACACTCAGTTGTACCTTTGCTTTGATCCCTCCCTGCCTTCGAGCACCTCGAGTTCTCTCAACTCACTTGCTGCATATATCGATGACATCCATACATGGATGGCAACACATTTTCTAAAACTAAATGATGATAAAACTAACTTACTAGTTTTTGGCAAACCCAGTTTGATTCAGAGATTGGAAAGGCTGATGCTCAAAATTGGCTATGCCAGCATATCTCCTGTTGAAGCAGGTCGAAATCTAGGTGTCATGTTCCAAAGTGACCTCTTGTTAGACGATCACATCAGCTCCACAATCAAGCCTGCCTACTTTCAGCCACATAACATTGCTAAAATTCCGGCTTGTTTAGATAGGAATATCACGTCTAAGTTGGTCCATGCATTTGTTACATCCGGTCTTGACTTCTGTAACTCACTGCTTACTGGCCTACAGGCATATGCAATCAGGCGATTACAGCTGGTGCAAAACTCGGCAGCTAGGCTTGTCTATCGTGAGCATCGAAGTGGCCTCATCATACCACTTCTCGCCGACCTGCACTGGCTACCAGTGAAGCAACGAATTGACTTCAAGGTTTTGTCGCTCACTTTTAGTTCACTTCATTCTTTGGCTCCAGCCTATCTCTCAGATCTACTCCCCCACCAGGCCAAGCATTGTACCACCCGCTTTTCGGAATCCAACAGTTTACCAATACCTCGTTCAAACCTCAAATCCTTTGGAGACCATGCATTTAGTTCGTACGCTCCTAAAGCCTGGAACTCACTCGACTGGCATCACAACATCCCCTGACTTGACCACATTAAAAAAACCTAATAAAAACACCTATTTAGGACAGCATTTAGTGGGTCCCTGTAATTTGTCCTTCATGTGCTCATGGGTGCTGACACTGCACGCTGCCACTAACCACACTTCCATGCTGACCATGTTCACGTCACCCCTAACCATGTTGTTCATGTTGTTTATCAAGCATGATATTACTCACCATTATTACCATATTACTCACCATTCAATTGCATTTCCCTCTGCTGCAAATGTAAAGCGCCTAGAAAGTGATTGAGTTCTCTGAGGGCCCTTTATCAAGTGCATTATTTATATTATTATCATATGGCACTGTCTCCTGCCACCAGAGGCAAATCCCGGTATGAAACTAGGGAAACTAAACTTGGACCCGTTTTGGGGCATGCTGCCCTGTGACTGCTCTTTAACTATGGCTGCCTGTAAGTAGATGATGGTCGCTTAGTTTTTCTCATTGCTCATACTGGTCTCATTCTCTCTGCCATGTGACTACCTTGATAGCCATCTTACACAAAGAGTTATACTTAAGGAAGTAACTTGAACGGTCTGCTCATGCCCTAGTGCTGCTATTTAAACATGGGTGCTAAAAAGCCTCCTCGATACATTGCCGACCTCCTAAAGGGACCTATAGTCTACCATGTGAACTTCCACTGTCTTCGGGTGTTGGCCGGCCGACCCGACCTCACGTGATTCGCAATCGGCCACGTGAGTTCTGTGCACCCTCTTAGCTCTTCGATGAACTTTGTTTGCAAATGCTTGCTCAAGATTTGCTATTTCGGGATTATATACAGTGATGACAGACATGGAGGAAAGACTTGTATCTAAGACGGGTGGCCACTTATGCCCGAGAAGGAGCAGTTGAGTAAGCTCTTATTTGATGCATCATTGGTCGTGCTTGCCCTTTCTATTTTTGTTTTCAGCTTGTGCAAGTTGTTTCGGTTGTCCATCTTTTTAAAATGCATTATGGTTTCGTGCCTGTAAAGCATTCCGACTGTCAGTTTGGTCTCATCGCTCATGGTGATGGCATGCGCCGACACCAGCATTGTCCGGGTAGATGCTAAGAGCTACTTGGTTGCCTCTCTTAGCAAACCAGGGCCTATTTGAAGTGCCTCCCCGGTCTCAACTGTGACATCTGCCTACAGTACAGATGAGCTGCATTTCCCAGTCGGATTGGCATATTGCGACCGGCTGCTTTGAGGCTAGCTGGCCCTGCCTCTTCTCAGCTTTGCAACTGGACGGGTATGCTGAATGCTGCTACTCAAGGTGCATCTGTTATTGCCACCCTCGTAGCTGGCTGGCTCGTGGGTGGCCCGGCTGGGCATCGATGTGGAACCATTGGGCCGCCATAACTTCGTGGCCTACGTTGGCAGCTTAGCTTGACCACTTTGCTCGATCTTTGCCTGTTGCTGCTCTGCTGATGTCGGCTGCTGCCGATTGTCTGTCGCCCTGCTGCTGGTCTGGCCCGGTGGCGGGTGGGCCCCGGAGTTCACTGGGCCTCCCTGTTCGCAGCCACACTCGTCTGCGTTGCGTTGGCACAGGACGAAAGAAGTAAGCAAGATACCGGTCTTTGGCAGCAGTCAGGGCCTCAGGTACTCGCAGCGCGCTCAGCAGCTGTTGCTGTTGCTGCGGCAGCTGCAGCAGAGCCATACGCAATATGTCCATGCTCGCCCAGCCAGCCCTGCTCGTGTCGTAAATCTGCCGAGTGAAGAGCCGGCAGCAGCCGTGTGGACCTTGGCTGCAGCCCCCTGCTGCCATCCTCCTCCTCTATGCATGATCCATGCCGTCAGCGCTCACGGTCGCTTCTTCTGCCGCCCCGGCCGCTGTGCTCGGCTGCTCAGTTTGGCAACTGCTGATGCTGCTTATCGGTTAGTCTCGTTTGTTAGTGCCGATCGGTAGTGCCACTATGGTGGTAGCGTCCTGGTGTCGTTGGACCTGCTCCATGTCTCACTTGAGTGCAGTGTGAGCAGCACTCTCAAGTGGCTGCCGCCTGGTCTGCATAGCAGTGGCGGCACTGTCTGTCCTGTCTGAGCCGTCGGCTCTACTCCGAGTGCTGCAGTAGCAGCTAGGAGTAGAGCCGACGGCTTCCTTACCTTCGCGCACGCACACCTCTGTAACGCTACCGACAGTGTGACCTCCGAGCCGAATGCATGCACCGCGCGTGCATGCAGTTTGAATGTGCATGCCATTGCATTCGTGCTGCTGCTGCTGCTTGACATTATATTGGCTAGTTTCTCTGTGACAGTCATGTGTGCACTTGTGCGCGTATGCGTGTTCCTGTGCTTTTGCTAGTGGAGGCGCAGTCCTTTTCCGGCTCTAACTGCACTGATCATGTGCTTGTGCCGTCACCGTCGCCGCAGCCATCACAACCATTTCTTTAATAAGCTTTTCGTCGAGCTGTTTCACCTTTTCCCGTTTGCCGTTTGGTCGCTCTGTCTGTCATGCTGTGCCCGCAGGCGACCCTGCCACTGCTGTAGTACTCGTTGCCAGCACAGCCCACCTTGCCGTGCTCGCCTGTACGCTGCTGCTTGCGGCTGCTTGCGGAGTGCTGGCGTTCTTTGCCCTGCTCCCGCAGCTTGCTGCTCTTACAGCGACTTGCCATTACTGGCTAGCCTTTTTTTCTGTTGGGAGAATCCTTAAAATGCAAGCAAACCTGCCACTAAATATGTACTGGATATGGCAGCCAAAATCATTTTGTGATGCTTGCCAACAGCTATGGCTGTAAACAGGGGTGTGCTTAGCCCAGTAGCTAAGCTGACAGGGCAGGACGTACCGTTTTGAACTTGAATTTTTTATAGGGCTTGTTTTCACAACTGTTGCTTGATAGTTTACATATTTTCTAAAAAAAGCACAAATTCACGAGCTGTCGTTTGACATGCCACTTCTTTTAAAGTCCAGTTCTACAGTCGCCATGTTCCGAGGACCAACATGAAAAACGCGATACCCCACGTCAATGTCTAGATTTATTTTGGCAAACCAAACTGTGCAGTAATTGTTTTCTCAATTTTGCTCGATAGACGATTAATTTTGTATGAGCATTTCAATTGTTTGATAAGCTTGTCAATGATCATTGTGACTGCTGAGCTGCTTGACCTAGTGGTTAGGTCCCTTTGCAGCAAATGTGGGGCGCCTGGGTAGAGATTGAGTTCTCCGAGGGCACTTTATCAAGTGCATTATTATTATTATTATTATTAGCCTCTACCAAGGTCGAGGTGAATGTATTTGATGACCAAAATCACGTGCTTGATCCCCTTGGCATATGTGAAGAGCCTGAATTAAGTTCTATTAGGGCACTATACAAATGGGTTATAATTTTCTATGTATTATTAGTGAAAGGTCAATATGCATTTTGGCTCATGTCGACTTGTCTGATAACGGTGAATCTGCTGAATTTCACTCATAGCTTTGCCTCAGCGTTTTTCAGTGATTTCCGGGCGACATGCACTTGATACCCATATGAGCCTTAATATTGATCATGTTAATAGTGATAATGATAGTAATGATAACGGTAATAATAATAATAGTATATACTAATAATAGTAATGAGAATACTTTTGAATAGGACCGTTAGAAAACTAACTCATTATCTAGGCACTGAATATATGGGATGATTTTTTGGGTGATACTATGAGCTGCATTTAGTCGATCGCGGTGGAGCCGATCAGGCTGCCTTTTAGCTCATCATCTCGGTAGGGTCAGTCCTTTGCATTAGCTGCACTAGCTACTTCTTTGACTGCTTGCTGCAGGTGTTTACTGTGAAAACTGACAGCTCACACTTCCACCGATAACATCCATACCAAGAACTGTGTTTGTCGCATCAAGAATCTTTTTGAGAATGCTAGACATAGCTATCTGAAGGCTTACATCTTCCAGCTATTGGAACTCAAACATGTTTCAGTCTAGCCCAAGTGCATATATAATCTATTCAAAATGCTAAATTAGGATTGGTTTTCCCATGAGACTGAATTTGACTCAATTGTTAAATAATGACTTCCTCTCAAACGGGAAGAAAACATGTTGCAAAAACAAAAGTGCATGCTGTTACACTGGCAGCTCTTTGTTTAAACACCGTATATGCTTTATGAATAACAGACCTTAGTACCTGCCACTATACATGGTATTTTGTAATTCTCTCTTTCTGCCTACTGGTTTAAATCTTGCTTTCCCAAACTAGTGGCCATTGTACAGATTTTTACCTCTGTTTGTTGGTCGGCACGTTATCTAAGAAAAGTTGGCAGTCTACTATGTCTATGCCTTCTATTCGCAAATAGAGCTCTCCTTCTTGCTGATGTTAGCATCAAGCACTGGAAATTTAGGCAGTTATTGTTATGCATATTACACTTGGCAACTGTGACGCTGTGAAACTGTGACACTTAAAAAACGCACACTGTGCTTTAATCAGTGTATTAGTCCTGTGCAGTCTGCCGGCAACAAACAAATTCTCTCAAAGACCATTGCATTTGCATTTAAATGACGGCAATACTTAAAATTCAACGACTTTTAGGCCAACCCAGTTGTTTTGCGAAACCTATCATCTTACTAGAACCAGAAGCTGCACCCTCGAAATTATTTTAGTGAGCATCTGCCATGTGGCATCTTCTTTGAATCTAGGGTATCGGTCCACCATAAGGTATTTGCTGGATGACCCCTCAGGACTGCTGTAAAATCTGCCCATATCCAGCCATATACTATTGCAATAGCTCAGGAGGTAAGGTGCTTGGTCTTCCCGACAGAGTTCGTGGTTTCTAATCCTGCAGTGAGCAATCTTTTTTATTGCAACTGCAAGCCATGATGATAGCAGTTAAGGCTCTTCTGCTGCTATAAAAATGAGGCTGTCAAATCAGCGAATATTATTATTATTTTATTAATTTAAGCATGGTTAGATTAGGGTATTACCTCAAAGTTAGTCCCTGGATTTTTACATTCTACCTAAGTATATAATATTAATATATACCAATATTTTTTATTTGAATGTGCCCTAAGAGAACATAATCTATTTCCATGCACTTCACGTATGCCATAGGGCTTGAGCCCACGACCTCGGTCATCAAATGCAACCACATTGACCTATGGACCTGGGTCATCAAATGCAATCACCCTGACAGTGGGCCAAACCAGTGCTGCTCATTGTCTGTCAATCTCTCATTGCATGTCTTCCTGCCTGTGAAATAAGATGGTTACAGCTGGTGCTAAACTCAGCTTGTCAGTCGTGCACATAGAAAGCACCACAAGCTGCTGCTTTTTCCGGCATGTATAATATATGCTATCAAGCAGTGCACAGGCTTCCGTGTTCTGCCAGTCACTTTTACGTTTCTTAACTCTCTTGCTTAAGCGTAACTGTCGGAACTCCTAACTCCTCCGGCCTCCCTCCACCCGCTACTCCTATTCGTGTTGTTGTTTAAGTCGTGTCTCAAATAAAACTCATCCTTTGGATGCCATCACTTATCCTTCTAATGCCATGCCTCGAATTCCTCTGGATCTAAAGCACGGAACTCTCTACCGAGGATATCAATACACCCCCTGACAAGGATATTTAAAGAAAAGCTAAATACCAGCACTATAGTTCGTCCATGACGATCGCTCTTTATGTGGCTATTTTTGCTGCAATTAGGCATGTTACGGTCACAATCCAGTCGATATGGGTCATTTCCAGCCCCTGTGAAGTGCTTAGAAAAAAGACTTATAATTCATCGGCATAGCGCCCTAAGAGAACATTATCTCTATCCCGGCATTTTATATATGCCGCAGGACTCGTGCTCACGACTTCGGTCATCAAATGCATTCACCTTGACCTATGTCGTTAAAGGCAATCCCCTTAAAACCTCTGCCTAACCAGTATGGCATTGTGCAACTGGATTACCTGCGTCCGCACAGGCGTACTTTTCCTGCAGATCCTGTAAACTCGGCTGTTCGTCAGATAGATTTTAGAGACTGCACTAAAGATTACCATGATAACTCAAGCCTAACGTGATCGCTGTCGTGATAAAATCTGAAACTGGCTTCTTGGCATCTACCATAGGGGACAGCAAGTTACTCTATGTTGTAGCCTTTTCCTGCCACGGCTAGTTTTCTCGCCGAACGTGTCATTGTTTTCATGCTTTTTTGTAGTGGCGACAAGGCAAAAGTATCGACCAATGGTGTTAATAAGCTCACTGTAGCAACCACCCCATCTGGTGTTCCGCTATCGCCGACATCTGCTGCGCCACTGTCTCCTCAGATAGCATCGGTGCCATCATCAGTCACTGCTGCTGCTCCGAGCTCGGCGCCTGAGACTGCTGCTGCTGCTCCCGCATCGCCGTCGGCAAATCAGAAGCAGCAGTCCATGAGCTCGCTTGCCGATCTGCCTGCGCTCGGCGGCAGTGTTGGCAGAGCTGCAGTGAAGCCCGTCTCGGTTCCGCCAGCCCAAACCGGTGAGCTAGGGTGCAGATGGCTGGACCTCATCGCAAGCAGGCTGCGAAGCGTTGCTTTTGGTGTTTACTCATCGATAGCACTAGGCTGACAATTTCTCGAGCGGCAGCACCGCGTGGTTCCGGGCACTGGGCAGTCACTCTGAAGCCCTCGCCTCGTTGCTGAATGCACCGATCGGTTTTACAATTGCCCTATGGTGGCCGAGCTCGCACTGACCTCGTGACGCCTTGCTTCCCTCTTTCTTGACCTCTTTCTCTCTCTTTGTTTGATTGTCATGCTTTTAGCTTCCTGTCGATTGATTTTTATTGGTCTCCGTGGTGCAGCTTACTTCCAGTCATGCCTTGCTGTCCTACAGCTCGGCTGCCTTCGACAAGCAGAGGAAAAAAGCTGCCGTCATTTCGGACGTTTGTAACATTGCGAGCGGTTTTTAGTAGTCGTTACTTCGTAAGGTCGTAGTTTCGAGTCCTGCAGTTGGGCGATTTTTATTGCCAACTGTAAATGGTGGTGGTAGCCGATAAGGCTATTTTGCTGCTATACAAATGAGGCTATTGAATCTGCTAAGATTTTTTTCTTCCGTCCTGGTTTTGCCAAGGAGTAAAGTGCTTGGCTTTTATGATCATGCTTCCGTTGCAGCAAACGTTAAGTGCTTAGGAAGAGATCAAGTTCTCTGAAGATGCTATACAAATGTGTTTATAATTCTTATTATTATTGGTATTATTATTATTACGACCAGGGTCGGGGTAGGTCGAGCCCTTCGGGATATGTAAAGCACCTGGATGTTTGTTAAGTTCCCTTAGGGCACAATGTATTTTGAAGTGTTCTTCTAATGTTCTGAACATTTACTGTTTATTTTAGGTTTTTTGCTCTAGGCTGTAACCTGGGAAATAATGTTTAAAAAACCGGTCTCGTTCGTCTTTTGCATGTCTTCTATGACTGAGTCAATCTTTGGGCATTGGCTTTCATAAAATTTGCCTTCGGCTGTTCACTGATGATAATAATATATAATAATAATGCACTTGATAAAGCGCCCTCAGAGAACTCAGTCTCTTTCTAGGGGCTTTACATTTGCTGCTAAGAGAAATGCAATTGAATGGTGAGTAATATAATGCTTGATAAACAACATGATTAACATGGTTAGGGGTGACATGCACACGGTCAGCATGCAAATGTGGTTAGTGGCAGCATGCACAGTGTCAGTACGTATAAGCACATGAAGGACGAATCCAATTGACCCACTAAATGCTGTCCTGAATAGGTGTGTTTTTAAGTTCTTTTTAAATGTGGTCAAGTCAGGGGATGTTCTGACGCAAGTTTGGAGGGAGTTCCAGGCTTTATGAGCATACAAACTAAACGCACCGTCTCCAAAGGATTTGAGGTTTGTACGGTGCCGAGCTGGTTTGGTCTAACGGTTAAGGTGCTCGCCCCGACCAAGGTCTGACTGAGGTTGTGGGCTCAAGCCCCGAGACATATGTGAAGCGCCTGAATAGAGATTAAGTTCTCTTGGGGTGTTATATACATGAATTTTATTTATTTATTTATATTTACGAGGAATTGGTAGACTCTTTGATTCCGAAAAGTGGGTGGTACGATGCTTGGCCTAGTGGGGGAGTAGATCTGAGAGATAGGCTGGAGCCAAAGAATGAAGTGACCTAAAAGTGGGCGACGAAACCTTGAAGTCAATCCGTTGCTTGACGGGTAGCCAGTGCAGGTCGGCCAGAAGTGGGGTGAAGTGGCAACTGCGACGCTCACGACAGACAAGCGTAGCTGCGGAGTTTTGCACCAGCTGCAATCGCCTGATCACACATGCCGGTAGGCCAGTAAGCAGTGAGTTGCAGAATTCGAGACGGTATGTCACAAATGCACGGACCAACTTAGACGTGGTATCCTTATCTAAACAAGCCCAAATTTTAGCACCGTTATGTAGCTGAAAGTAGGCAGATTTGACTGTGGAGCTGATGTGGTCGTGTATCGAGAGGTCACTTTGGAACATGACACCTAGATTTCGAGCTGATTCAACAGGAGGTATGCTGACATAGCCAATTTTAAGCATCAGCCTTTCCAATTTTCGAATCACACTGGGTTTGCCCATAACTAGTAAGTTAGTTTTATCATCGTTTAGTTTTAGAAAATGTGTTGCCATCCATATATGAATGTCATCGGTACATGCAGCAAGTGAGTTGAGAGAACTCGAGGTGCTCGAAGGCTGGGAGGGATCAAAGCAAAGGTACAACTGAGTGTCATCCGCATAGAAGTGAAAGCCTAGATTGTGCTTGTCAATCACATCAGCAAGAGGGAGTGTGTGAACCGTGAAAAGAACCGTACCTAGCACGGAGCCCTGAGGTACCCTATATTTTAGAGGCACACCGGATGATCTCTGTCCATTCACATCAATACTCTGGAGTCTCCCACTGAGATACGATCTGATTCATTGCAGAGCAGTGCCAGTGATGACCAGGCAAGATTCTAGAAGAACTTTGTGATCAATAGTATCTAAAGCTGCCAAAAGATCGAGCAAAACTAGCAGAGACACTTTACCTATGTCGGCATTCCTAAGTAGTCGTTGGATACCTTAAGCAATGCTGACTCTTTGGAGTGATTAGCTGTAAAGCGAGCCGATTATCACTATAGGTGCATTCTCCTACTCTTGTCTACAGCAGTGTTGTTTGCCCGCATCACGTCTTGCCCTTGAGCAGTGTGCTTTCACGAAATGCAGAGTATGTGTGCTTTTGCTGAGTGGAGTACATGCTATTTTGCACTGATTTTGTACTCGATGGAACCGCCTTTACAATGCACGTCAGCTGAACATGCCACGTTTAAGTATGCTTGTGTTGGCTACGTGGCCCATCACTGGTTCTATCGTTCCTCAATTCCATTTCACGACTTGGTTTGCATATTTGTTATGCTGCTCCAATAGTAACCCAAGCAAGGCAATGTGCTAGTGGAATTGCACTGGAGCGTTTTTTTTGCTGCATTCAGGCTGTGGACTGGCTTTCGGCTTCCATTCAAATGCCTGAATTATACTTGTCACGCAGTAACATAATAATGTAAGCAAATGTTTTGTTGTTCAAGTAAGAAATATATGCTGGTTCAGGTAGCACAGAGGTTGGAGCAGGTGGCAGCAGAAGCGGAAATAGACACAGCTGATTTTAAAGAGCCTAGCCAGAATCTGATAAATAATAATGGAAATAATAGTAATACATTTGTATAACACCCCGAGAGACCTAAATCTCTTTCTGGGCCCTTTAAATATGTTGGAAAGGAAGTGTGCCAACTGAGAAGTGATAACAGGCACAATTTTAGCACACATGAGCACCTTAAGGGCAATCATTGGACAGAGCAAATGGTGTCAAAGGTACGTTTTAGCTTCCCTTTCAATGTCGTCAAGTCAGGTGTTGTCGTGATCTCAATTGGAGTGATTATCAAGTTTTGGGAACATGCGAACTATCAGAACGGTCTCCAAAGGATTTGAGGTTGATTCGAGGCACACGTGGCTAACTCGAATCCGAAGAGCAGGTGGTATGATACATGGTCTCATTGCTAGTAGCTCTGATAGGTAGATACTAGCAAGAGAGTTAATAGATCTAAAAGCGAGTGGCAAAACTTTAAAGTTGATGTGCTGCTTGAATGCTAGCCTATGCTTGTAAGTAAGAAGTGATACGTGGCTACTGCGAAGCTCTTGACACACAAGTCCAGATGCCGAGTTTTGCAGCAACTGCGTGCCTTATTGTGCTTGTCAGTAAGAAGTGATACGTGGCTACTGCAAAGCTCTT
Organism: Cristatella mucedo; assembly: GCA_009760855.2. Taxonomy (NCBI): domain Eukaryota; kingdom Metazoa; phylum Bryozoa; class Phylactolaemata; family Cristatellidae; genus Cristatella; species Cristatella mucedo. The sequence goes on along the minus strand of WPIO01000039.1, from coordinate 1,075,568 downwards.
GACACACAAGTCCAGATGCCGAGTTTTGCAGCAACTGCGTGCCTTATTGCATAGGCCAGAAGACCTGCAACTACAGTACCCGGGTCTTAGCACAGGGTTAAGGGTTGTCACCATCGCTTGCAATGGGCAATCAGAAATCGCTCTCTAAAGGACTCCAACCCATGACGTAGATCGTGACCCCGTAAGAGTAAAGCTCTTCTGCTGGTATATAAATTGAGCTGTTAAATCAACTAACCTTAAAGTAGTGAGTTAGAGCTGTCGAGACAAGATGTCACAAATGCATCGACTAACTTGGATGTGGATCCCTGTCTTTCCAGGACAATTGTTTTGTGATGCTATGTTGCTTGCAACAATACTAGCTGATTTAACAAGCTTTTTTTGTCTATCGGCAAAAGAGCCTTACAGACTATCACCACTGCTTGCAGCAGCAATACAGGATCGCCTACCGCTGGATTCGAACCCGCGAAATTAACCAGACGTGACTGCAGAGCTGTTGTGGTCGTCTAGTGAAAGATCTCTTCGGGACAGGGCACCCAGATTTCGTGGAGATGCTACAGGGTATATGCTGGCCGAGCCTATTTTGAGGAATAGTTTTTCTTGTATCCGAGTAACACTAGGTTTGACCATAGCTAGTTAGTGATGACTTGGCAAGATGGTAAGTGCTCAAGGTGGACTTAAGGATTGATCGTGCCGAAAGCTGCTGAGATATCCAGCAGAACTAGTATTCCTGAGAAGTTCGGTGAGCTAAGTTCTTCAATGTGAGCCCCACTTGGTGAAAACAATATATGTTAAAATGAACCGGCTTTTTTGTCTTAAGATGTTTGAGGTTTAGACTCCATGTTCAGGAATCTATGTGGTGGTCAACCTAAAGATGCTGTAACCTGAGCAAATAAATATATAATGAAATGAACCAGCTTTTTTGTCTTAGGTTTCTTGAAGTTTAGACACTATTTACTAGGATCTCTGTGGTGGTTGGCTTAAAGTTGCTGTAATTTTAAACTTGATTTATTGCTCACCTTTTAGTGGACTTAGCCATTCTTTGTGCCTCTGCTCGATGTGACGGCTGTCCTATCAATGTGGCATTCTTTTCTCCATTTGCTAAAAGCTGTAACACTCGGTAACGTTGCAGCATATTCTTCTTTCAAGCCTTACGATATCTTATTGTGGTTGTACGTAGTGTACGATCAGGCTGACGATTCTGCTTAATAATCGTATGCTCTGTAGCCATTTAGATGGAGGTCGTGCTCTGGTGGAAAGAGGGGCTTTATGAAAGCAGTGTTCCTAATTAGTGCATTATGTTGTTTGCATGGCATCTTAGCACCTTACACCTTACAATTGCACCTTGCAATTAGTTTTAACAGTCGATCTTCTCAGTCTGCTGCTAGCTCTATTTTTGGTTTGTAGATTACATACTTGTATGCAAGGCTTGCTGATAAGATGGTCGTTCTGGAAATATCAGTTCGTAATATCAAAATATCAATTATCAAAATACTTCTATCCTCATCCACCACTAGGTTGACTATACAATTGCACACAAGAGCTGACGTACCGCCACTCGCGTATGTTCATTTTTATTCGGATGTTTGTGTGTAATTTTTAAGCCATCATATCCATAGTAGGTGGAGGGTTTCGTGAAACGATGTTAACTTCCTTGCACTTTGCTTATTTGAGACATACATGCTTGGCAGGTGTACTTTCCAAGGGTGATGCACCCAGTACTTCAGCTGCAAACGACAAAGATCCTTCAAAGGACCTCAAGGCCATCGACAGACGGCTGGCTGAACTTGGTTTTGGTAAACATGTTCATAATTTTTTGTTAGACACTCACATTTATGTGTTGCTATAGAGCTAGGTCACTGTCATCATTGTATTGATCTGCTTGGCATTCTGCTTCGTAGGTGAAGACGATGACTACGAAGAAGATTTTCAGAGTTCTGCAAAGTAAGTTACCCTAACGTTCTGCATCTGCAGCAAGTTGGTTTTGCTAGTATAGAATACTTAATCTCAACTAGCAGAGAACACGACCTATGTTATAATCGAAAACAACGGATGCTGTTGTTATACAATCGTGAAACCAAGCGACAGTACCAACAGGGGAATATGCCCAGGTTATTCCTACTAGACATAGGCTCTGCACTCACTACTCCCAGATAGGATGTAAGTGCTGTGTCGATAAAGCATGTTTTCATGTCGACCGTGAATTCTGCAAGAAATGAGGCATTTTTAGGGATGTCCGACGAAAACATAAAATGTAGCTGCTTGGTTATCAGCTAGTAAAAAAGCGCCCTGATCGACCATTAAAAGCAGTGTCCCTAATGAACTGGGTTTCTAATGCAGCTGCTAGTGTTTGATGACAATCATAAGTCTTTAAGCTATGGCCGCAGCTGCCTGCGACCTAGCTGAAGTGTAACCAATCTTAAGCATTCTGCTCAAATTTAGTCGAAGTTTAATGACCCGTGCCTTCATGCACAAGTTAGCGTGGCAAGATCTTACCAGCTTGGCATCGTCTGGGGTCATACTGCCGAGCCATGCAGCCAGCAGGTAGAGGACGAGGCTAGAGGCCTTGTGCCATGAAGCTGTGCTAATGGCTACCCCTAAGCTTTCTCTGCTGTAGCTCATCATCCAGTCCCAACAATAAAGCATTCATATTTCATGCTAGCATATTGCAGTGAGGGATCTGGCCTGTCATAGTTTGTATGAAATCGGTGTACATCTAATTTAATATTCTATAGCCTAGCGATCTCGCGGCTTCTTGGCTATGATATTGGCTGGGTGAGTGTTTGGACCGTAGAAGAGATCGATTTTCACTTACAGCTAAGAAGATCAGAATATGTCTGCACAATCACCAAGTCTTGTGTCACCGCGCAGCGATAGTATCGGTGCCAGCACATGGCACACACGTGCAGGCACCGATGTGGCTGCATGTTGATATTCACCAGCAGCTTTCCCTAGTTATTGTACAATTATCGCATGTTGTTTAATGGTCTTTGATGCCTGTGCCACTTCGTGTGAACACGTCCTGGGCAGTCGCTAGTAGGGGGAGGTGAAGGGTGCACGATGTTACAGGTGACGAGAGTTGGCAGCAGAAGCTTGCCAACGTTGCCTCACTGTTTTGCCTCACCGTTTCGCCTCCCCATTCTACCACTGTTATCCGGGACCGATCTCGGAGGTGGTCACAGACCTTGTCAGGAGTAAGCTTATTAAGTTGGCAGGAGACCACTGGAGAACTTGGAATGCTAAATAACTGTCGCCCATAGTACCGTAGTGGTCAATCTTATTGGGTGATAATTTTAAATTTTAAAAGATGAATAGTCGGCTTCATTTCTTGTAAGACAGGCAGCCTCTTACAGCTTATGTTCAAGCAACCCAGTAGGCCCACCAATCGCGGTGCCTTCATACACGAAGCTCACTCGTGCTGCCCAGCGGCCACTGGTCAGTGCATAGAGTGAACAGCTCTTCCGGCTCGGGAGTGCAGAGGCCAAAAGGGCAAATGGAAACAAGACTTGCTTGCTTGTGAAGCGATTTTGCATAAAACCACAAAGAGTTGCTTGCTCAAAATCTTTTTTCATCCCAGTTTACCAGCATGCTGTTTTCATCATGTTCATGCCTTAAAATGCTTACTGCTGTTGCACTAACAAAAGTGACTCATCCTCGTTAGGACAAGCAAACCCTCTCCTGCCACATGAGGAGGCCGAAATGCTTCATTAAATCGATAAATACTTAATCTGGCAAGGTTAGCCACTGTCTTCCTATCTGGTGACTGTATGAAGACTCATTCACTGTGCTTTTCTGCTACCTGGTGCTGTGTATTTATTATAGTGTTGCTGTGTATCTATGATGTGCTCACTGTGCATGATGAGCAGCAGCACCGGCAATGCTGCTCTTAAAATCTGAAACTGTTCTGGCCCTGCTGAGGCACAACCTTTAATAAGTATAAAAATTCTCTTACATGTTTAGTACATCATGCTTATTTCACTTTCCTTCTCGCAACTCTGCCAATATCATTGGTGGCTAAATTAATTCTGCCAGCCCTAAAATGATAAATAATTCTTCCAGCATCCCTGGATTTAGGATCTAACCATTCCACTGAATTGCAAACCTTAGGATTGATGTGGTAGCAAGCATGATCAATAGCTTCCGGCAGCTCTTGGTTGTTTATTACTTCCATTGCATTGGCGTGGTAACTGATTAGGGGTCCCACCAACCAGGAGACTTGAAAGTCTTTTTTGTGCTGTACATGTCTAAGCATGATAGCTTGCTGGTAATCAACTCTTGGTTATTGCTTATGTTAAAGTGAATTTTAGCAAAGCACTTTTAGATATAAATTGTGTACTCGCCGTGATGGCACACTAGGTAAGGCGGTTGCTTTCACGACCTCGGTCCCGAGGTCGTGGGTTCGATTCCAGCTGTGGGCGATCCTTTATCGCCGCTGCAAGCAGTGGTGATAGCCGTAAAGGCTCTTCTGTCGCTATACAAAAAGAGGCTGTTTAATCAGCTAGGATTTATTTATTTATTTTATTTAGAGTGCTGCACGCTCGACTTATTACTGTTATTATTACTTTCAGCCCTGACAATTTCTCACTACAGTATCTCTACTGAACCCCTTTCAAAGGTGACGACGAGCTCCACTATCAAATCGGCCTAGGATTATTTTCCTATTATTGCAAAATTTGGGCCTGCTAATAAAAAGAAACCGATGCCAAGTTAGTCCATGCATTTGTGACACTGCACCTACATTTTTGGTCACTCCTTCCTGACAGAGGTTTCCATGCAAGTGGAATGAGACCCGCAACAATTCAAAGCTCGGCAGCCGGGCTTGTGAATTGTGCACGTCACAGCTTCCCCTTTCTTCTTTTTTATTCAACTTGCACCAGCTTGCCCGTGCAGAAGCACGTCGGCTTTGAGGTATTGTCGCTTACTTTCAGGTTCCTCCACTCTCCTGCTCAGCCTGCTTACCTGAACTATTTGCTTCTCATACTTCCCTGGGAACAACACCTTTGTTGGCTGTGGTCATTTAGCTGTGCCCCTTACCAACTTCAAATCCATCGGAAAACCGTGCTGTTAGCTCTCATGCACTTACAATCTAAAACCAGGTGAGATGTAAAATGAAGCTAAAAACCTACCTGTTACTCACAGCATATGGTTCGTCCATTCGAATAGTCCATTATATGGCCATCAATTCTGCAATCACGCATGATTATCACTCCTCACCTCTCCCCATCTTGAGCCTAGGGGTAAAGTGCTCGCACTTTGCCCACGAACCAAATCGTAAGTTTGAGTCCTGCTGTAGACCTCCTCCTTTATTGCCCACTGCAAGCGGAAGCCATAGCCACCTTAGTGATACAGTGGTAGTAAAGTGGTAGCTTCAAGATGGTAGCTTGATCTACCTACACCTGAATGAGGCTGTCGAATCAGCCTTATTTATTGTCTTTTCTTTTACTATTCTGTCGAAATGCTTCTTTCCCACACTGCATGAAGTGCATATAGCTGGTTTGGTCCAGCGATTAAGGTGCTCGTCCCCCCCCCCCCGACCAAGGTCTGGCTGAGGTCGTGGGCTCGAGCCCGGAGGCATATGTGAAGCGCCTGAATAGAGATTAAGTTCTCTTGGGGCGCTATACAAATGAATTATGTTATAGGAGGAGAGTTAGTTTTCTTTAAAGGCTTTATTATCATCAGCCGATGAAGTAGTTGCTGGTTCACTGTACAGTAATCCATGTTTCTTGCAGTCCAAGTGAGAGTACTACTACTGGCAAGGTAGAAGAAGAAGAAGAGATAGAGGAAGAAATCATCCCAGATATAGACGACATTCTGAACACTGGCCGGAGTCTGGTAAGGGTATGCTAGTGACAGCGACTGGCTCTGCATGGGCCTTGTCCCATTTGTGGATCTGTTGCTAGCACAGCTGTCGTTGAGCAAACTGTCCTGGCTTGCTCAGGCTGGCTGAGGTTTACTTGTCTGCCTGACAGTTTTGATCTTGACAAATAACTGTTTGAAATTAAGGAGAAACGTTCGACAATGGCAACTCCACTATCAGGTTTGATTGGTCTAGAGGTATGGAGGAAAGAAAAGCCTGTCGAGTTGGTGTCTCGTATTTTCAAACAGTCAACAATAATAACAATAATAGTAATACATTTGCAAACCACCCTCAGATAACTCAAATCTCTTTCTAGGCACTTTACATATGTTGGAAAGGAAGCATGATCTGCAATGGGCTGCGTGTAGGAACTGCAATTTTGCGATTACGTAGAAGTTGCATAAGTTCATTTTGGTTTAGTTTCAACCTCTCAATGAGTGGCTCTAAAAGCAGCATCTTTGATGGAATCCTGGGACTGGGGCTAAGGACGTGTTTATTAGGTTATGAAGGGCAGCAGAAAATCAAGGCATAATAAAAGTAAGTGCATAGTAGGTATGGGGTCTAGATAGCGATCAGTATTTTTTTACTGTTTATGAATTTCGAGGTACGGTCACTAGTGGTACACTTGAAGGCTGACACTGAGATAGAGCAATGAACAGAATTTGATGCATCCAGTGAGGATGTACATATGCTCTAACCTTCGGGGTGGATGCTGTAACCGTCATGCTGTCAAAGAAGCTATTAAAGCAGTCTGCTAAGTCGTTACAAGGTTTGCTAGTTAAGGTGCTGACCTTTGAGCTGTTAAGTCGGTAGTTAAGGTCGGCATCAGCATTTTAGATTTTTCACCTGTGACTGCAGTATGTTTTGTGAAAGCTAAACACGGCCTTAACAATCGTGGATTGGTACGGCCTCTGACAGACTTGGTTCACCATTCGTTGGACAGTCAGTCATGATACATTGTATGATTTTTTTGTAGCTTTTGCTTCATTGTCCTTGCTAGTTAACCGTCTACAGTAATCCGTAGGCCGTCTGTGTAAGGGTATACCGGACCTCGTCGGCCGAGCAAACTCAACCAGAACATCGGCTGGTGTAGTGTTATAGCATTCCCACAGTAAGAGCAGGTCGGACGGAATATTGAGCGGGAGGGGCAATGAAGATATTTAGGAAAATAATTTAATGTGACATCGTCGATGTCATTGCTCTTAAGGTTTCGTGATTAGCAAGTGATTTTTTTGTATTGAAGGTGGCAGATACTTCACACTGAATGAAATCTACTTCTGGTCACATGTGCAGACTCTGGGGCTATAGGAGACGACAGTGTACTACACATACAATTGACCTTTTTGTGAGGGGAGTCGTATTTTATGAGTCACGAGAAAATGAATCAGCCAGTGTATGAAATTTGGCACTGTAGTTGTCTATTGGGTTATCATAATGAATGTTAAGATCGCCCAGTGCAGGAAAGGGATTATTACTGGTACATTGAATCGAAATGAGATAGGAAAAAATCTGAAAGCAAGTCTTACTACTTCGGGCATGATTGATTACTATCGGCAGCTTGCCGTTGAAGGAGCTCGGCATAGGAGATTTGAAAGACTGCTTCGAGGGGTCTGCAAACGGCTTGAAATTGAGTGTAGCAAGCAGCAATGGCTGTTCCTCTACCAATTTCCCATCCACAACCTCGTAATATGGAATAGAGAGAAGCCTGTTGGGATGGCATCAGTTAGAGTCAAGCAGTTAACCGATTTCAGCCAGACCTCAGCCTCAGCAAAAAGTCAACAGTGTCGTCAAAAATCATGTTACCTATCATTAGGGGTGTTCCATAGGTGCACTGTAAGAGAAGCTGCTTGAGTTATATTTGGCCTGGTGACCACTAGAGTGATCGTGGAAGTATGTGATAGATCTTGGCATCTCAAAACTGTGCGAAATACCCCAACTTTCTTAATCTGGGTTTCCGGCAGGATATATCCCACTTAATGACCTTCGCAGAACCAGCATCATGCAGGGGTGTGTTAGAATGGCAATAGTGAAGCGATAATACGCCTGTAATGTAATGTATTTTCATCTGCATACATGATCCTATCATATTAACATAGTTTCTTAGAGCTGGTGAAGCTAATGTCTCAGATTGCTCATTAGCAGAGGTCGACTGGATCGAGGGGAAAGGCACAGGACTGCTTGCCATGGGAGGGCAGGCTAAAGAGGCAAGCATTTAGATTTTCATAAGCCTGGAATTGCTTGTGCGTTTTAAAGAAAACAAACATATGCTGTAAGCAGGTTTAGCGCCTCGAGACTTGTTATAAGCCATAACAATGGCAATATTCAATGACTTAAAAGCTACCAAACTGATACTAGTTCGTATATACATTATACATTATACATTAAGATATAGTTTGTATTGCAAGTAATACTTGAGGCAATTAGTGTATATCATAAATTAGGTTTGCTGGCAAAGAGCCAAAAATGCAAAGCCGATTTGGTAGCTGCTGAGGCCACTTCAGGATCTAGGCATTATCACGATTTTTTATATATTTATTTATTATATCTGCTCCTGCTGCATATTGGTAATATAATATCATAGGTAATAACAATAATACTATTTTGTATCGCACCCTAAGAGAACTGTCTCTTTCTAGGCACTTGGCGAATGCTAATAAGAAAGCATGTCAATTGATTAGTGAGAACAGACATGGTACTTAAGCACTCATAAAGCAATTCATATGGATAGAGCAAATCTTGCGAGGAACAGCTAAGCTGCCAGCATCTCTTTTAATGTTTTTAAATCAAGGGTTTGCCAAGGCTCTTCTATAGCAACAGTCAGCATTTGAAGATGTTTCTTATTGTATGTCTGCAGCCATTGACTTGACCCATGGAAGGGACAATGATAGCAATAACCTAGGCAGGAAAACATCGTCTTATGGTGTTTCCTGGTATCTTTATAAAAGGAAGTACATACACCATTTGGCTGTTGCTGTATGCCAAGGAACAAAATGGACAAGGTCAGACAGGAAGTACAGGCTGAATCCTGCTTTCGGAATGCATACCCAGCAAAAATGTCAATATGCTCCTATGTATGTGTTATGATTACTTCGAAGATAATCACGGTTTCTCAATTCATGGTCCACCTTAAAAAGCAGCTACAGGTTTCTGTTCCTGGGTCATCAATATTTCTCATCGCTTTAAACCATGTACAAGTCACGATTGGACAGGCACAAATATTTATGTTGAAAATAATTAAGTATTTTCAAATATTGCTGAAGAAGAGCCTTAACCGCCCTTTGAAATGTCTTTCTGAGAAATAAAATCTTTGGCATGTCCAATTAATATACGAAATGGAGAAACTATAGTGCACACAATCTTTCCAAAACCATGATCGTGTCATTAGCAGGAAATGACCTCAGCAGCTGCCAAAACATGTTGTGTTCGTATTTTTGGCTCATTGCAACCTGATCAATGTCATACTTTGGCAATGAAAGAACCTTCTTAGTGGCATCAGTTTGGTAGCCCACAGCTCTCTATACACTTGAATTTGTATAATTTTGTAGAATGACACAGGGTCTAAGGATTGTTGCATACCTCTATAACTTTAGTAAGGCTCAGAAACCAAGTGGGTGTTACACTAAAGAGTTTGCTATTGTGTAGTCAAAAGCTAATCGGCTTTCAGTGCACACATGATTGTCAACATGCTTTTTCATCTGTTGACAACAAAACATACTGACGATTTTCGGTGAGTTTGGGGAACAGAAGAGGAAGTAGAAGCACATGCGTAGCAGCACAGGAAGGATATCTAGACACCAGAGTCGGCTGCACTAGGGGCATCGTTCCATAGAATGTTTAGAAGTAAAAATCAAAGGTGGGCTAATCAAAGAGCTTCATTAGTAGTATATAGCAGCAGAAGAGCCTTAGTGGCTGTCACCAATTAGCTTGCAGTTGGCAATCAGGGATTCCCTGCTGCAGAACTTGAACGTAAAATCTGATTTGTAAAGTGCAAGCGCCTTGACTACAGCTTCATGGCCAATTGGGTTCCACTACCCGGTCAGAACGGCCTGTGGTGACAGTAAACTATCTCCTCCAGGTACCAAGCCCTCCTTTATTTATAATTTTTCAAGTCTCATTTTGATTCTGTGTGGAAGAAATGGCAAGCTGCATACTGCCAACTGGAAGGATTGCTGAGCCCATCTTCAAAAAAAGATGGTAGCACACCTTTTTAAAGGCCCGGAAGCTGCTGCATGAGCCGAAGGTACCTTGCTACCACTTGTATGGGGCTTTCTATGCAAAAGTAGAATCTTTGTTTGGAGTGCCTGAAGCTGTAAGCTAAATGTTGCCATCCGACAGGTCTCTTTAGAGGTATATAATAAGAATAGCCTCTGTAGCCCTTTCAAAAAATATGATCACCTTCAAAAAAACCTGAGCCCCAAGCCTGGAATCTGACTCATAACATGTGCCGAAGCTTTGCCTATCCAGAAAGCTTTTTAGCTCAACTAAGAGCAAACAGTGATTCGACAAACGCCTCTAGAGCAGCTCTCCAAGAATGTATTGTTATATTATGCTGTCTGCTGAGCATCAATGCATAAGTGCATATTATATTGTTGTATGATTAGATGACGTACTCAATCGCAAACACCTATACATTCAATGCTGTTGTGGGTTTGATGGATGTAGTTCTAGCAATCTATCCCTAGGTATCTGCATGTGTGTTTGTTGAACTTCGGTTCTCTATAGGATAACGCGACCACTGACCGAACCGTGACGCCGGTGCACGACATGGATGGTGCTGACTACTGGGAAGAAGCAGAGCTCATCAAGTAGTTGTGCTGTCAAGTATTGCACTACTCGGACTTGCTTAGCTTGGCATACCAGCCTGCTGCCACCACAGTTCTTCATCCTCTATATCATGATGGTTTGCCGTACTGCACGGCCATTCTAATCTGTCTTTGCAGCTGATTGTCAGGCAAGCTCTCATCATGCGCGCTGAAATGTGTAAGTTCACTTCTCGTACGGCTACGTCCGAATTGCTGACAGGCATTATGGATTAGTCTTGTAGGAGCATAGTTCCTCGTACTCATCAGCTGCAGCTCCCGACTTATCAGCTGCAGTTTTTATTGGATCGAGCGATCGATTCCTTCGAACACCGTCTGTGATTTTATACTGACACCTGCTCGACTGGGTTGCACAGATGGTTGCAACCCGACCACCGATCTGCTGTGCTGATCATTAAATGGGCCTTGACACGACCTGGGATTGCCATGCTGCACTGACTTTACCAGTCTGCCCAGTCATATTGACTTGGTTGAATGGTCGAACTTCATGACTCCGACATTAATTTTTCGCATTTCCTTACCTCTGCATAGTTATCTTTACTTAATTGTAAACTTTCTTATCATACTGTAATGTTTATAAAGTCTATGATTAAAATGGGTTCAGTGAGTGTAGTTGATGAGCTTTATATCGCATGCTGCCTCCATCTTCCTGATTAATTATGGAGCCCATCTCTAAACGTTATGGGTAGACCACTGTAGAATTCTAAACAACTTACTTGGGCAAACTAAGTGTCATTCAAAGTTTTGAAAACATAGTGCTCAAAATCGGCATCACCAGCATATCTCCTGTTGAATTTGCGTGTAATCTATGCATCCTGTACAAAGTGAACATTCATTAGACAATAACATCAGCTCCACAGTAATGTCTGCCTTCTGTCACCTGCATAACATTTTTAAAATATGGGCTTTTTTAGAGAGGGATACCATATCTAAGTAGGTCCATGCATTTGTGACATCCCGTCTTGACTTCTGTAACTCACTGCTTGCTGGTCTACCGGCATGTGCAATCAGGCGCTTTCAGTTAGTGCAAAACTGTGCAGCTTGGCTCGTCTGTCGTTTGTGTCGCAGTTGCCACATCACACCACTCCTAGCTGACCTGGACTAGTTACCGGTCAAGTGCTTTAACTTCAAGGTTATGTCACTTACTTTTAGGTCCCTTCATTTTCTGGCTCCAGCTATCAGAACTAATCCCTGACCAGGCGAAGAATCGTACGGCCCACTGTTCTAACTAGTCGTTTAGCCACACCTCGTACCAACCTCAACCGTTGGAGGCAAATGCTTTCAGTACGTATGCTCCCAAAGGCTGGAACTCACTACCGACGCACTTCACAACATCTCACATGACGACATTTAAAAAGAAGATTACAACACACTTGCTTGTTACAACATCTAGTGGGTGTTTTTGATTCGTTCTTCGTCCGTTTATATCTGATTACACTGCCTGCTGCTTGGGGATGCTACCACCAATCATTTAGTAATACTGTCTATGCAGCATATGTAAAGTGCCTAGAATGAAATTTGGTTCTCTGAGGGCGCTATAACAAATGAATTATTATTATTATTGAGCACAAATCTACGGCAATTTCAAACGCATGGAGAATGAATCTGTGTGGCTAAAGTCGCCTAGCCTGCTGGTTGGCTGTAGATGTACACATGTGCTAAGCATCATGTAAGAAATTTTTCTCCGTGGATTCTTATGCTGTTTAGGGAACACGGCGGTGCTGCATTTCACTAGGCTCAACAGCTGGATTACCTTTAATTTTATATTGTAAGTCCGCGGCCGACCAACGTCGCTAGTTTGAAATTGTCAAGCAGAATGCCTGATGGAGTATTCTTAGTAGCAAGACTCAGGTTGCCAGACCTTAGCCTAAACCTGCCTGCCTAATGCCAGCCCTAGCCTCATATTATTGAGACAGCATATTGCTTGTGCTAGCACCTCTTGTAGCACGCCTTAACTATTTATTCTGGCACATTACCAAGCCGATGAGTTTCAAGGTAGTGGCACTCCAAACCAATCCTGTTTCCGAGCCTTTAAAAAACAGTGCTACAGCTGAAATGATCCAATTCAGTACCGATAGTGTTCGTTTGTTTTTGCGAGCCCTAGTCACACGGGGAAGCTGGTTTTTGCATAAAACTTCTTCGCATTGGTCGACTGCTAGTTGCTAGCGTTCATGCATATATCTATGCTCTGCCGTTATTGAGGACCCATGAGGGACTGTTCTATGTTGCTCTTGCTAATCCCAGTATTTCAAATGCTCAATAGTCTTGAGTAGTTACGTGGTAAAACTTTTTTTTAATCTTCCTGTAGCTTTGCAAAAGCTTGAAACCAAGCGATTGTTGAGCACTTAATGCAATGCAAAAACATTTCTCTGACACAATATCCACATCGAGCTAGTTTTTCTGTATCTGTCTGATTCAGGCACCAGTTTTTACTCTCTCTCTCTCTCTCTCTCTCTCTCTCTCTCTCTCTCTCTCTCTCTCTCTCTCTCTCTCTCTCTCTCTCTCTCTCTCTCTCTCTCTCTCTCTCTCTCTCTCTCTCTCTCTCTCGTTTGCACCTTTAGCGTATGCTGTTTTGCTTGAAATTAATTGAGGGTTTATATATAAGACGTTGGGTTTTTATGTAGACTAATTTCCCTATACTGAATAGTTATCATACTAATAGTATATTAGTATAGTGCCCTCAGATAACTGAATTTCATTCTAGGCAGTTTACCTTTGCTGCAAAGGAAACATGGTTGAATGGTTCATGGTAGCATGCTCAATGACAACAAGCAAAGCATGGTTTGAGGTGCCGTGCACTGGGTCAGCATGCATATTGTCAGCATGCATAAGCACACAAAGAACGAATCGCGTAGACCCGCCCTAATGCTGCTATGAACAGATGCGTTTTTAGCTTCTTTTTAAAAATAACTGAATTAACTGGAATCACGTACCGTGCAAAAACGCTAAGTAAGTGTCATCGACATGGAAATAAAAGCTTTGATTGTGCTTAGGGATTAGCTTGGCAAAAGGGGGAGTATTAATTGCAAAAAGTGGACCCGGCACAGAAACCTGGGGTGCCCCTATACTTTAGTTGTTCCCCCCCCCAGTGATTTTGCCCATTGCAATAAGTTCTTTGGAGTCTCTTACTGAGATTGGACCTGAACCGTTACAGTGTCGTTGATGCTTAGGTGATAAGAGAGACGCCCAAAAAGGACTTGGTGGTCAATTGTATCAAACGCTGCCGAAAGATCATGCAAAAAAATCTGAGAGACTTTACCTGATGTGCTAGTCCATATCAGTAGCCTATCCAAGAAGTCTTTCCGAAAGTGACGAAGTGTTAAAGGCGTCCAGCATTAAACCTGGCAACAAAGCAACTCTCATACGGCGACCTGAGCAACAACGAGCTGTCGAGGGGCGGCCGGTCGCCTCAGAGGCAACTCCGACCTGGCTCAACGCAGGCTTGAACTCCACATCTGCCCAGCTAAGAACATAGAGAGCAAAACTATTGACTGACTCCAGCGTGCATGCCGCCTAACCGTAGAGTATGATATATTATTGGCTCCTGGCCGTTATAGTTCAGGCACCGCGAGTTATATTTTGGCAGTCATAATCTGATGCTGATCAAGCACGAGGCAGCGTTTCAGCCGCACGGTCTGCTGTCGGTGATGCTTTGAGGGAATGAATGGCGTGAGCTTGAATTTAGGTATTGGGCGAAGCGGGTACTTTGCTGACTGCTGCGAGTGAATGCAAACTAGAGCTTAGCCAGTTCTGTCAGGCGGCTGCTCTTCGCGAACTTGGTTCCGTGGTCGAATCCTGCGGTTGGCGATCGTTTGTTGCAGCTGCAAGTTGTGGCGGTAGCCTTTGAGGCTCTTCTGCCGCTGCACAAAAGGACGCTGATAAATCAGCTAGTGCTTTTTTGTCGGGGAGAGTTTACACCTCGACCTTGAGGGGTGTGGATTAAGATTAATGCGTTCAAAGCTATTGAAGCAGAACAGAAAAGCCATGCAGCCCCCTAAAAAAGACTTTTTGCCCTTTTCTGTTATTTTAAATGTTCCGTGTACATTTTCATTGAACTGTGAAAATATTTTAGGAGATCTGGTAGTTGAATGCTACAGGAGCAGTGCACCTGCAGACCTTGCTACCCTAAAAAAAAAAATGTTTAGCCGCCATCTTGAGAGTCTAAAGCGGAGTGCCGACGGCGGCGCTCGGCGCGCAGCTCGGCCCGCCTAGAGCTGCCTCAAAAGAATTACCTCTTAAAGCAACGCTAAAAAGGCCATCGTCTCTCCGACACAAAGAGCTCGGCCAGTTTTGTGCGCCGGCATGGCGCTCGGAACTGAATGGTATGCCGATGGCGACTCGCAATACTAGCCCGATCTTGCATGAATTGAAAAAAAAGTGACGGCTCGCTCTACCGACGAAATCGCTCCAATACGTGCTCTGAAGGCGCGCCACCCGAAAGGCCTCCCGATTTGCTATCCAAGTATGTGGTCGTGTTCGCCTCGGAGCTTTCGAAATAAAGCGAGAGGCTGTGATGAATTAAACTCACTCGGCCCAACGCGGATGCGTACGAGTGAGCAATGAGAAACCGGACGGCTGAACGTCAAAATCCTCGCCGCGTGGAGACTCTCGCTGACGCTAATACTAGTAGCTCGCGTCACTGTTTGTCAGACCTCGGAGCCGAAGTGCGAAAATACATTAGTCTTTTGCAGGCGATTCCGTAACCGGAGGATCCTAGCAACATTTGGAACTCGCCCCCGTAGGGATCAACTCGGAGCTGGCACGCCGACAGGGAGTGGCAGCTGGCAAAGCCTTCGCGCTTCCTGGTACGCAGCTCCAGGAACGGCCGAGGGACGGAAGACCAAGTCCATCGTCAAAACTGTGGCATCGGCCGGCTTCGTCTCGATCCAACGCAGGCAAACAGCTGAGCTTCTGTTTTTGTATTAGAAACGGTCACCCATCTGGCAGTAGATTCGGATAGGCCGAAGGAATTCCGGTTCAGAGAGAAGACTGGTCAACCCGTCTCAAAATAATTAATGACCCAATTTTCGGGGACGAGTCTGAATCGCAGCAGCGTAGGTTCGGCCCGGCAGACGCGTCGTCCGAGACGTCGAAGACCTCCTTGGAGCAGTCCGTGCTGAAGCAAATCTGCAGATACGCCTCTTGGAGGCGTTGGTAAAGGTAAAAGAAATTGATAGCCCCCCTCTAGAAGCGGATCTGTGTTTTCTTTACGTACTGCGGAATGCCCAAGCAGCCTTGGTAGCTCCACCCCGTACAAAAAGAATGGCAATTCTCCTCGAAAAGAAGAACGACGTTGAATACGCGTCCCTGCCGTCACCAAGCTTCCAGAGTCGTTCTGCCGGTCTCGTACATGTAACGACCCCGGGGGCTTTCGGAGAAGGATTAAGACTCAAAATATTTCATTCATTTCTCGGATCCTTCTCATTCGGCCCCCACGCTAAGGTCCCGTTCGAGAGCAAACGGAAGCGACTTGGCTTATCTATGTGCATCTATATATATATATATATATATATATATATATATATATATATATATTCGCCGCCTCCCGGAAGCCTGGTTGGTAGCTACCGGGTCTAAGCAGCTTCTGTAGTAGGAGAGGGGGTCGTGTGGAGCAAAAGAGGGTGCTCTCGGCAAAGCGGCGGGGGCCTAGACCGGCCTCGTCGGCACGGCTCCGCTACATCGGCAAGTTCTGGGGGGGGGGTAGCATGAACCATCCAGTCCCACCCTACACCCGAGTATACAAAGCAATGTGCAAGTCTCAGCGTTTGACTGCACTAGCGCTGCGGCGTGTCGTCAGCCACATGTCACAATGAACGGTGCGTTGCATGTTCCTATTGAGTCACTTCGCTAAACACAATATCGAGTCCTAGATGTGTAACATTGTACGTTTCATGATTTGCTTAACACGTTTCATGATGTGCTTAACAAAGATTTAGCTGGTTGACGAAGAACCCTGCTCTTTCATTAAGAAAACTATGAAAGCATGCTCTTGCTGCGAATGTCGCGAGGCTGTCCTGACGGTTGAGGATCAAATAGCAGCTTGTAGACGTAGTAGTAGTCGTGAGAGTAAGGATACGCTGAAAACGGAGGTACGTCAACGTCTGAAGCAAAAGTAAGAAATTTCTACTGTAAGTGACGTAGCTAACCAACTGTCTGTTAAGAATAATTCCGAATGCTACTGCGAGACTGGAACTTTAGTGCTCATATCAAAGTTCTTACGCTGACCCACATGGCCCGCCACGGCTTGGCTCCTTCGTACCTAGCAGAACTGCTGCATCAATTTCAGCCTGTTCGCGCCCTCAGGTCTTGTGTGGACAATAAATTAGCTGTCCCATTCCTCTGCCTAAATACCGTTGGCAACAGAGGCTTTAGCTCTGCAGGTCCTAGACTGTGGAACTCGCTTCCACAGTTCTTACGCAACGTCAACTACTCTCGTACTGCCGACTTTGACACATCCTTTTCAGCGGTCCAGAGCAGCTACTTCTCTGCTACTCACTACCTCAACTGCTCTCCTGACTCTGCTATGCTTCTCACTTTCTCTTTGTTGCGTGAGACGAAGTCTGTTGGCTACTGAACGCGTACGGAAATGCGCATCGACCTCACACTTTGCAAGTAAGTTTCAGTCTGACTTTAGAGCTAATCAGTCCACAGAGTCAGCGTTGCTTAGGGTATACAACGACTTGGTCCATTGAAGTTGGTACATGCATTCGTGACATCCCGTCTCGACTTCTGCAACTCACTGCTTACTGGCATACCAGCATGTGCGATCAGGCGATTGCAGCTGGTGCAAAACTCTGCAGCTAGGCTTGTCTGTTGTGAGCGTCGCAGTTGCCACATTACTCCACTTTTCGCCGACCTCCACTGGCTACCAGTCAAGCAACGGATTGATTTCAATGTTTTGTTGCTCACTTTTAGGTCACTATATTCTTTGGCTCCAGCCTATCTCTCAGATATACTTCCCCATCAGGCCAAGCATCGTGCCACCCGCTTTTCGGAATCCAACAGTCTACAAATACCTCGTACAAACCTCAAATCCTTTCGAGACCGTGCATTTAGTCCGTATGCTCCCAAAGCCTGAAACTCCCTCCAGACCTGCGTCAGAACATCCCCTGACCTGACCTCATTTAAAAAGAACTTAAAAACACCTATTTAGGACAGCATTTAATGGGTCCCTGTGATTCGTCTGTCATGCGCTTATGCGTGCTGACACTGTGCATGCTGCCACTAACCACATTTGTATGCTGACCCTGTGCATGTCACCCCTAACCATGTTATTCATTTTGTTTGCTTATCAAGCATGATATTACTCATCATTCAATTGAATTTCCTATTGCAGCCAATGTAAAGCTTGAAAGAGATTGAGTTCTCTCAGGGCGCTTTATCAAGTGCATTATTATTATTTTTATTATTACTGAAAGCCGCTTAGGCTGTGAGTGAGCTATACAAAATTCTCCTGCGTAACACCCACATGGTCTCCGTGACCTAATGGAGTTACAGACGGAGATACATTACATTATATAAATATAGCAGGCTTTATAATAATAATAATAATAATGCATTCGATTTGTAACCCTCAGAGAGCTCCATCTCTTTCTAGGTACTCTACATTTGCTACAAAGGAAGAGCGATCGAATGGTTATTGGTAGCATGCTCAATAAACAGCAAGAATAACATGGTTAGGGGTGACATGCACAGGATCAGCATGCAAGTGTAGTTAGTGGCAGTATGTACAGTGTCAGCACGGATAAGTACATAAAGAACAAATCACAGGGACCCACTAGATGCTGTGATAACTAGATGGGTTGAACTTACTAATACTAATATAACGAATTTAATGAGTTATATAGGTAGCCAATGAAGTACATGTGCAGGCTATAATCGAAGTTCTGTGTACTAAAATCTGGAAGCCCGACGTACAAAATGAAAAGCTAGAGATTGTGCAAGAGCATAGACGTAGCTGCTGACAACGTGAATGTGGTTGGTATCTTAGACCTGACTGCCGATGTGAGGACCATAAGGGTATTCCAGAGCTAGTTATGGCCACTGCTGAGCCTTCAACTATTGTAATTGCAGTAGGTTGAAGGGGAGTCGTGTTTTGGCAATAGTATATGATATTATGTTTGGTGATGGCGTTAGGCGTCATACGCAGCTGCTTTATGACTATGACGTAGAGGACTGTTTGCCAATTCGACGAGCTCGGCGTTTCCACGATGACGACTCTCCTTCGCGTTTCCGCCTGCACGGGACGCTCTTCGTTCTGCGTGCAATGTTGACTATGCGATATCTGTTGCAACGATTCCGCCGACTTAGCAAACTCGCCTTGATCTTCGAGCATGTCAAACACGTTATGTGGCTCTTGTAGACCAAGTTCGTGCGGTTACGACCAAGCTACTGTTGCTAAATCCTCGCGGCGTCAAAGTGAATGCTCTTGACCTCTTGTTCCCATTTAGATACACTGCAGTTTCCGATTCAGTACAATACAGTAACTGTTCACTGCGCTTCAAAATAAATTCGATGAGCGTCTTCTTCTAAGATATGCTGAACACCGGACGTCGTCTTTTTTGACCAGCAGACTGTCTTAGTGAAATTTAAGCAAGCGAGACTCGATTGCTGAGTCAGTGCGAGTAATGAGCAAGTCGAAATCGCTCACAATTACTCGTCCAACGGTGCTCGGTGGGTGGTCCGCTCATCCTTTTGATGTGTTACCAAATCTCTTCCTTCCATTTTGAGATCGCTTCATACAGCTGCTGGCTCGAAGCTCTTGTCTGTCTCCAGCCCAGTGAAGGACCGGCGATCTGAACACACGAGAAGCCGGGGGTACTGGAGGCGTACGAAAGTTTGACATTCTGCTCGGACATTCTGTTGGAGATGAGGATGACCAGAAAGCTTCACGAGCAGCTTCGAAGAAGGCGCCTGAAAAAAATGCCCGGTAGATAATTAATGTTCGAGGCCAAAGTGAGGTCGAAGCCGAGCATTAGCGCGTCGGTCGTAGGTGGCCTTTGGTTTTCTTTTCTCCTTCCGGCCGAGGACGGCCTTAATTTAGGGAGGGGGCAGTGAAACGTCGCGTGGTAAATCATCCCGATAATCAATGATATTCGTAATTCGCGATTCCTGAATTGTAACGGCTTGGAGCAGCAGATGATGCGATAGTGTATGGCCGAGGCCGCATAAACGTGGAAGCCGTGTTATAGGCTGTCGGTTGTGCTCCGGAGGCGGGTGTATTGGTACAGGGACTGAGCTATGCTCTAGGTCATTTAGCCCTACGACTGTTGTAACGCATCGTGGTTGCTATGTAGCGCCTGTAACACCAGTTGCTGCCAAATAGACTGCTCTGTGTTATGGACATGCAATTGTTCTGCTCAGGTACGGGAGCATTGGAGCTGCAAGTCGCTAGCTGTGACCCAAGGTCCAACATAGTCAGTTAAGACTAGCACCGCTTCGAGAGCTTTCGTTTGTGGCCTAGTTCTTCTGTCCGGAGGCGGAAGCTGCTACAGCCTGTTTGTAACGACATCTACGTGGTCACCTGCGCGTACAGTGCCTCTTAGGGTTCTGTCTCCTTATTCGTATTCCTTCTGTGCACGCCAGCTCGTACAGAGGCGTGGCTCGGATGAAGCAAAGTGCTGCAGGTTGGTGAATTGATTCCTGGTACGAAAATCTTCAGACACTGCCTGACAGCGCGGCAAGAAGCTTGTCGCTGAAGTCATTGACGTTGTTGCAAGCAATAGAGCCGCTTGCAGTTCCATTTCATGGTGTCTCCGGATATGTGCGCATCTCTAGAATAAATATAGAATAGAGAGCACAGTAGAAAACTCTCCAGCCTAGAACCTGCTTGCGTTTTTGTGGAGTATCCAGCAGAAACAGTCGCCGGTTAAACAATCCTTTCCTAGGACATGCCGTGCAGGCTGCGGCAGCTCTCTAGACGACTACAGCTGCCGCGTGCAACGGGGGGCCGATGGCGTCATCTTTCTCTCTCTCCCCCTCACTTCCGCCTTCACAACGTCTCCAGTTATGAATAATTCTCATGTCGCGTAAGTGGACACCTGCACCCAAATGCCTATTTTCACCTATCGACCGGTCTATAATATTTTGACGCCAAAATAGGATTTCAGAATGACTGGCAATTTCTTTTCGGCAGGTTCTAGTCCACGGCAGCTTTGTTCCACATTTAAACGTAACACTGCACGTGGCTGATCGTACTGCTGTCAATCTTGGATTTCGACTGATGTGTAGGTACGTTTCATCATGAAACTCATCTAGCTCACCTCGATTGCATCTGCCGTTGCTCCTGACTTTGACCCGTTCCCGCTCCAGCTACAGAACCGAAGGCAGAACTCGTTAAAATTGAGTGATTGATCGTTGCATGACTTGGTGTAAATCAGCTCGTAGATCGAGTGAGTCTTCGGCAAAGCTGAGTTAGGCTCATGCCTCGCGCTTTCTATCTAGTTGCCTAGTATCCATACAGGTGATCTTAATCTCTTGCCACTTAGCTATTTCGGACGCGCTTGTTAGTATGCTTTGCTAAGCTGCATTTTCCAAAAGTCAGCCCAGGTCTTCTATTCTATGAGACGGCAGTCCGACGTATCTAGCTCCAGCCTGATCGATGGCTCCTGCAGAAGGTCTCCATCGAGTTTGGCATCCGACACGTAACCAGCCGTGCGCGCGAGAACCAGCGAAGTGCGTCCGATACTAGTGATTCCATAGCAACAGCTCGTCCTATTCGCTGCCTAGACCAGTTTGCCGAGGCAGGCAGTTGATCGACAATCGCCTGTTTGATAACGTGAAGCCTACAGGTCGATGCGCGGTAGTCGCTGACTCGTGCTCCTCATTCCAGCAGCTCATCTTTTGATCTGTACTGGGACTGCATCCGGATATGTCGGCAACTAGGCACAGGCACCAAAAGTTGTGCCTGAGTAGTGCTCAGCTGGGCTAAAACTAGACTGTCTTTTTAGTCCAGCGTAAGCTAAGAGGATTGCAACCGAGTCTTAGCCCAGGGTTTTGGTTCGCGAACTTTAAAGCCCGGGTCGCTGGTTTGAGATATTCAGCCTGCAATCCTCTAGTGCTCTCTGATAGTAGGGGCTGATAGCCATTAGAACTGTTATACCGCAAAATAAATGAGACTGCTGAATCAGCAAACCCTTGATGTTGGCCCCTAAACTTTTATTAGTCAGCCGGAATACACAAAATAAGCTAGAGCATGGTAGCTACATCCAGCTCTGCATTGCACAGAGCTTCAGTGATAGGCGAAACCCAAAAAGTATTTTGTGTATAAATACAAAACGCATATTACATAGCATTTATATTCACTTCTGAATCAACTTTGCGACTATCATTTTCAAAACGCTTTACTCATAGTCCCTGGCCTAAGCAACGATAACCAGCATAATGATAGCTTACTGATGCCAATAGATTTTCTTTGAGTTCATTAAGGCTATGAACATGGTGATAAAATTTTCTTCTTGATCCACCTAGTTATTTCTACACCTGAATGGCGCAAAGCATTGCAGTTTTTCTCGTCAGCTTTCATCAGACCAAGCGAGTGGCCGAGCTCTTTGGGCTGAAGAATTTCCAACAGTCTTTCTACCAGTGATTCTTTGTAGCAGCGATATTAAAATGTCCGTGAGAGTGGTCTGCCGTTTCCGATATCCAACTAAAATCTGGGGACCCGCTTAAGCTGACAGTGACGATTTCAGTGCACGGCATTTATACGCTGCTTGGCATTGGAGTTTTTTATGCTATATACGAGATAAATGAGCCGAGATCGTAGGCAGCAACCATAATACACCGGTTCTCACTGACCTGCACTGACATGTGACACTGCAGAGGGTCAGGGAGTTTATCTCCATCATGGTTTAGTCAGAACAACGATCGGTCTGGCAGATGAAACACTGACGTGGTTTAAATCGGTACTTGTCTGATCGTGTTCAATCCGTGTGGTGTGGGGGTCAGGTCTCACACACGAGAAGGGTCACCAGTGGAGTCCCTCAAGGGTCTGTACTTGGTCCCTTGCTGTTCTCAATGTATAGACAACCCATGAGAAAAGTGATTAAGGCCCATGGAATAGGATGACACTTCTATACTGATGATACTCTCATTTTATTTGTATTTGTCATTCAAACCGTTGAAATCTGCTTCGGCAACTGAGAAACTAAATGCTTGCCTTGCCGATATTCGATCCTGGATGTCGGAAAACTTCCTGAAATTAAATGATGATAAAACCGAACTGCTACTCATAGCACACCCTAAGCGTGTTGCTGGATTAAAAGGCTTTGCTCTTCTAATAAGTGATGCTATTGTGCGACCATCACCACGTGCTCGAAATTTAGATGTCATTTTCGGCAGCTACCCCAATTTCAAAAGCTTCATTCAGAAGAATACTTCTGCAGCTAGCAATCACGTCTGATCCCTATCCAACATTAGGAGCTGTCACCCACAGTGGCTTGTAAAAAAATTCAACTAGCTCCTTAGTTCTGCCTCGGCTTGATTATTGTAAATCCCTTTTGGCTGGGCTGCCAAATAAAGCTATTAGGCCACTGCAGCAGACTATGAATATGGCAGCAAGGCTAGTCTTCAAGTCCCAGTGGTTTGAGCACGTGTCTCCTTTGCTAAAAGAGCTAGGATGGATGCCGGTTGAGCAACGGATACAGAATAAAGTTCTTGCGCTGACCCACAAGGCCCGCCACGGCTTGGCTCATTCATACCTAGCTGAACTGCTGCATCAGTTTCAGCCTGTTCGCGCCCTCACGTCCTGTGTGAACAATAAATTAGCTGTTCCATTCCTCCGCTTAAAGACCGTTGGCGACAGAAGCTTTAGCTCTGCAGGTTCCAGGCTGTAGAACTCGCTTCCACAATTCTTACGCAACGACCACTACTCTCCTACAGCCGACTATGGCTCATCCTTTTCAGCGGTCCTGAGCTGCTACTTCCATGCTTCTCACTACCTCAACTGCTCTCCTGACTCTGCTATGCTTCCCACTTTCTCTTTGTTGCGTGAGACGAAGTCTGTTGGCTACCGAATGCGTACCGAAAGCCGCTTAGGCTGTGAGTGCGCTATGTAAAACTCTCCTGCGTAACACCCACATGGTCTTTATGACTTTGTGGAGTTACAGACAAAGATTCATTACATTAGATTACTTACTTTGGGTTTCTTTATTGTCTCACTCCTGCTTACCTATCCCAAATACTTAACAACCGGCTTCGCATTGCACCACTCAATTTTCTGGCCCAAGTCTTATAATCGTGCCGCTGACCAATCTCAAACTTTTTGAAGACCTCGCCTTCAGTTAATACAGTCCAAAAGATTGTAACTCCCTACCGACCAAATCGCGGTACCTGACGGCATTTGAGAAGAAGTTAACCTACGAGTTGCTGTACCTTATTTTTGCACCGTCCGTGGGAAGAATTGTCCTCACGTGGCTCATGCGTGCTGTAATAGCTTGGTGCCATTTATCAACAAAAAATTTGACGCACTTATTTTCAGCACATAGTATCTAATTTACCAGCCTCATTTTTGTAGCTGCTAAAGAGGCTTAACGGCTGTCACCACGTCTTGCAGTTGGCAACAAAGGATCGGCTCCAGCCCCCCTGACCTAGGGATAGTGGAGAGCCAAGTCCCAGTATGGGCTACGATAGCCCGGGAGGCAAGGTGCTCGCTAGTCTTGATAGCCCAGATTTTATATTTATATATATATATATATATACGTATATATATATATATATATATATATATATATATATATATATATACAGCGCCTATAAAGTGGTTTATATCCCACGTGGAACTGCAATGTAAATTGCTTACTGCTACTACTACTATTATTTTTCATATGATAATAATAACAATAATACATTTGATAAAGCGCCGCCAGATAACTCAATCTCTGTCTAGGCGCTTTACAATTGCTGCAAAGAAAGCATGAATCAAATGGTTAGTGGTAGCATGCTCAATAAATAGATTAGAGACGGGCTAATAATCTCAACCAGTCCATGTTTGTGTCAGTAGCTTTACCAAAATTTCAGGCAGGAAGATTTACACGACGTGCTTGGAATATAAATAGCGAGACTCAATTAATTCCTACATACTTATATGTAGGCTTGCTAAGCCCTCTGGAGTTTCGCTCTTGATATTTTAACGTGCAATGTCGCTAGATAATAGGCTATGATTAATATTGCTCTCGCTACACCCCTCAATAGACACCTCTCAAGTATAGACTGGGCAGGTGATTTAAGTCCTGGTCAAGCTTATTAGTAGGTGACTTCATGGCGCCTGGAGCGCCAGACTCAAAGAAACCCATCCCGTCAATTGTGCTTTGTTAAGGACTTCTGAACTATGGGGACCCATAGCACACCCACCGACCTTCAGAACGGAAATGCTGTCTCTTCTTCGGTGTCAGTGCCTGACCGCCATACAGAGGAGAGTGGGAATGGCGTGCCAGAGTCCAGCCAGCAGTCTATAATTGTCTGGCAATCCCTTCAAGTGCGTTCACCAGCCAACCCGGAACACGGTATTTTAAATGATGTCATGCTCTTAGCGTAGTGCCACGCTGGATGTTTCCCGTGTCTAATACGGCCTCATACATAGCAACATCTAATAGCCTCTGCGTTGTGGTACTTCTTTGAATCTGACGTCGAATTTCAACTGCCGCTGTTTCCGTAGGAGTTCGCGCAAGTGAGTCCACTGGAAACGCTTTTCTTATGGTTTTTTGCGTAGTAACGGTCGTAACTTCTGATCCACTAACGGCTCTAAACATGTAATGAGTAGGCAGTAAGCAAATTTCTAGCCTCATCTGAGCAGGTGCTCAGACACCCTTCTGCAGCCAACTGTCGGCTGCTTTCTCGCAATCTAGTCTCAGTCCACTGACTGCTCACTTGGTTCGCTTATGCCAAGCTGGTCAGATGACCAACTTAAGCAATCTTAGCTCACTGAAATGGCTGGCCAAGATTAAACGGCAAGCTAGCTCATGTATGCCAAGTACTTGCAGCAACTCGCTTTGACGACGAAAAGCTGGGGACAGCTAATCTTAACGAATCCTTGACCAATAAATTTAACATTTAGAACAGGTATCCAATTTCAGGGCGAGCGTTGATTGCAAGTCATGCACAAGACTCTGTTGAAATTATGGCAGACTAAATCGGCCAAAACAGGACTGATACTCATTGTTCGTTGTTCCGGAGCTATAACGGCTTGAAGTCTAGTGTGTCACAATGCTTGGCCGAGGTCGCATTAAAGCTGACCTCATGCAGATGACAGTTAGTCGTGCTTCATGAGTTGGAATTGGCATTTGAGCCTATCCGAGCTCTGGGCGCCGCCAAGCCGTCGGTGAGCATTCTTGCACTGTTCCGCTATAGTCGGCATAACTTCGTGCAATGATGCTGCTCCTACAGGTCGCCGCCCGCGATGCAAGGTTCAGCTGTCGCGATTCAAGGTTCAGGCGTCAATGCAAGGTTCAGGCGTCACTATTACACGTAGTCCGTGTCGGATGAGAAGAATCCGATCTGATTTAACAGCCTCATATGCACAGCGGCAGAAGAGCCTTAATGGCCACCACACCGCTCGAAGTTGGCGACAAAGATCGCCCAACTGCATGACTCATACCCACGACCACGGTCGTGCAGAGCGAGCACATTATCTCCTGAGCTATCAAGGCAGAGACTAGCACTGCAGAGCCGCTACGAATGCTGTGTTTGCGGCCCAGTTATACGTACATAACTATACAGAAATATAAATTATTTATATAGCGACCCGAGAGACTTTTTTATATTCAGGCGCTTCACATACATACGCCCCCAGCGCTCGAGCTGCGACTCATCTTCGGTCATCCAATACATTCACCTTGACCTCGGTCGTTTAAGGCGAGCTTCCTAACCAGTGGGCCAAACCAGCTCGGCTCCATCTGAGCGCGCGGGTCGCACGTCGCGCTTGTAATATTGAGCGTTGGAAGTGTCGGGTAACTGCCGAGGACCTCAAGCCGTCGTTTTGTGCTAGATGCATTGCTCGCGACTCTGTGGTGAGAGCCGAACGCCGAAAGACGGAGCTCTGCATTAGCACGTGCGTGGATTTCGTACAGGGCTCTCGAGATATCGAGTCTTTGAACGACGAAGTAGCCACAGCTGTCTGCTACGCCGAGCCCCGGGATTAAGGAAATAATCCCGAGCCTCTGCGAACTTGGACGCCACGCTTAAGCAAAATCGAGCAAATTGACGAAGGCAAGCGTTCTTTCTTCGCGTGAATCGCAAGCCAAGCTAGAGACACTCGCGGCGGGAGGCCAACCGGACAGCTCGCGCGAGAGCCGAGTGGTGATGTCGGCCGCTGCCGCCGCCGGCGCAGTAGCAGCGCCCGGGCCGCTCGGTGTCAACCGGCCGTCGTCGGCGAGGACCGCCGCGAAGCTGCCCAAATCGTGAACACGCGGCGAGTCTCCATTTGCCAGCGACTGGTCGCCGACGCCTACGCGCGCCGGCACCTACTTTACGGCGACGAGCGCAGCGAGCCGGCTAGCTGGCAGTTATCCTCCGTCCGACCAATTGGCCGGCGACGCAGCTCGGAGCTCGGCTAGGGTAGCTGGCGCGCATGAGCTCGAGAGCAAGAGGTGGTCACGCGCGAACTCGCCGGGACGTATGGCCGCTCAGTTGCCCCTCCCTCTTCCTCGACATCGGCCCGGACGACGCCGACCGAGGAAGGGGAAGTAGCCGAGTCTCGCAGCCGACGAAACCCTGGTTTCGGCGATTAGCGCCGGATGAATGGCCACCGCCCAAGGCCTCGAGCCCATCAGCACTGCCGCTGCCGCGGCCCCAAGAGCCGCCCGGAAGCCGCTGTCGTCAGCCAGCGCGATGACTGCGGAGCGCGAGCCCCGGCGACGGCGGCGGCGGCGGCGGCGGCGGCGGCGGCGAGCTGCATGGCAACCACCTGACCGCCTAGCTCGAGGCCCCGCCTTTGGATTGAAACGAGAGCGAATAGCAATCACAACGTCGTTTTTTAAGATAAGAATCCGCTCTCGGACGGCAGAACGCCGCATCGCCGGGTCGATATAAAGAGCCGCGCGGCCCTCTACCGACTCAGCGACCGCACCCGAGGCAGCGGCAGCAGCGGCCTGCGGTCATTCTCGTCGCGACGGGAGAGCGGCAAGCCAGCAGCAGCAGCAGCAGCAGCAGGGTGGCTAGTGTCGTCGCATCCAGCTCTCCAGCTCTTGGAAGTCGAAGCCCGCTTAGAATGATTAGGGCCACTACGTGGCTGCTGGCGACCGGTGTCGTCGTTGTCGTGTCCGTCCTCGTCTACGAGGCCGTCGTGCAGAGCCAGGAGAACGACTGGCAGCAGACGACTCTCGAAAAGCAGACTAGCCTCGTCCAGGAGCTTCTGGCACAGTATGAGTCGTTGAGCGGCGGCAGCAAGGCGTCAGGTGAGTGAGAGGTCATCCGTATGACCTGTTTTAACGCTTAGTACAGGAGAAGTATAACTTTCCGGCAAGCGTACACACTGTTTGGATGCAGCGGGCCCTATCTCGCCGTCTGCTGCTCGAATTCGTGAGAGCACCTGCGGCAGAACAACGGAAGCCCAGTTTTGCCGGAAAGCTGCTCAGCATAAACCAGCGCAGTGTGCGCTCGCTCGAAGCCGCAGCCAGTGTGGAGGACGCGGGGGGGGGGGCGCATCGCGAAAATTAAGTTCATTAACATCTTCGTCCAGCGCTGGCGCTTCTGGCCGGCAGCCGTAGGCGCGAAACAGTGGCAGGCTTCCACTTCTGATCGCTTCAGCAAATCAGCACCAGAAGAGGTCGGCGTCGTGCGAGTGCACCGGTCCGCCTGGGCCTCCCGGTCCGCCCGGACCGTGGGGATCTAAAGGGCCGACGGGACCCAAAGGCTCGCAAGGACCGGCCGGCCCAAAGGGCGCGAGCGGCACCTCCGGCTCCGCTGGAGCGGTCGGGGCCACCGGTGCGACCGGTGCGGTCGGCCCGGCCGGAGCCACAGGTGCCGTCGGCGGCTGGGGACCGACCGGTGCCAACGGAGTCGCCGGTCCAGTGGGAGCCACGGGCAGCGCAGGAGCGACAGGAGCGAGCGGCAACACCGGCGCCACCGGAGCGACTGGCCTTAGCGGTCAGCAAGGACACGCCGGTCCGGCAGGAGCCACCGGCCAGACCGGAGCAGCGGGCTCTGGCGGCTCCGTCGGCGCCCCGGGCCCGGCTGGACAGACCGGCGCGACCGGCGTCAGTGGCGCCATCGGAGACGCAGGAGCGGCTGGCACCGCCGGCGCCACCGGCGCCGTCGGCGCCACGGGCAGCACCGGAAGCGCCGGCAGCACCGGCTCGACTGGATCAGCGGGTGCCGTCGGCGGCCAAGGGCCTACCGGAAGTCCCGGCGCGACCGGAGCGTCTGGTCAAACGGGCCCGAATGGTGCTACTGGACATGCCGGACCGACCGGACCGGCCGGTGCTGCTGGATCGACCGGTCACGCCGGTGCTACCGGACCGAGCGGTCCACAGGGCGCCGCCGGACCACAGGGGGCCACCGGTGCCACCGGACTGCCGGGCGCAAAGGGAGGCAAAGGCGACGCCGGCGATAATGGCGCGACCGGCCATCCGGGTCCAGCCGGACCGGACGGTCACCGAGGAGCCACTGGCGCGGCCGGTCCGACCGGAGCCACCGGTGGAAAAGGACCAGCTGGCTCTCCCGGCCCAGCAGGCCCGAAGGGACCGACAGGTGCTGCGGGCAACGCAGGCCACCCGGGTGCAAGCGGCCAGGACGGAAGCACTGGACCCCAAGGACCCAAGGGACAGAAAGGAGAGCACGGAGAGCGAGGCGATAACGGCCCGGCGGGAAACAATGGAGCGACCGGTGCGGCCGGCGACACCGGTGCCGGCGGCTCACCCGGCGCCAAGGGCCCTGCTGGAGCTTCGGGAAAAGCTGGAGAGCAGGGCGCCAAGGGGCAGGAGGGAGCGACAGGGCCCGCCGGCGCGACAGGCGCTCAGGGAGCTACGGGCAGTGCCGGAGCTCCCGGCGCCAGCGGAGCTGACGGCAAAAAGGGAGCGAAAGGAGACACTGGCTACGCCGGAGCGTCCGGCGCTACCGGTGCCACAGGACAAACCGGACCCAGCGGCTCTCACGGAGAGCAAGGATCGTCCGGTGCAACTGGCTTCCAGGGGGCGCCGGGTGCAATCGGCGCTCAGGGCAGCGAAGGCCTGAAGGGTTCGGCCGGAGATCAGGGTGCCACGGGACCAGCCGGCCACGCTGGCGCGAGCGGTGCGAAGGGAGCAAAAGGACCAAGAGGCGACTCTGGAGAAAACGGGCAAAAGGGCGAAGCTGGTTCGCAGGGCGCTTCCGGTCTGGTTGGCGCAAAGGGGGCCGTTGGATCACCTGGTCCAAATGGAGCCAACGGTCCGACTGGACCGGCCGGTGCCAGCGGAAAGGACGGTGCAGCTGGCGCCACCGGACCGGCTGGAGCTAAAGGAGCCACTGGCGACGCCGGAGCTACTGGCCTGCCTGGGCTCCACGGCCTAGATGGCTTGACCGGACACGCCGGTCAGCCGGGTGTGACCGGACAGAAAGGTTCAAAAGGTGCTAGCGGCGCCACCGGACAAGCTGGACAGCATGGTGCCCATGGAGCGACCGGACCGAATGGCCCTGCCGGAGCTGACGGCAAGAACGGTGCAGCTGGCGCCCAGGGAGCTACCGGCGCCACCGGTGCCGTAGGCGCCACGGGTCCGGCCGGTGCGAAGGGACCGGCTGGAGCGCAGGGTGCAGAGGGAGCCACGGGTCCTGCCGGTGCAACAGGGTTGGTCGGACCTACTGGACCGAAGGGCCAAAAGGGCGAACACGGCGACGCCGGGGCGGGCGGTCCGAAAGGTGCGGCCGGTGCCACCGGCCACAAGGGAGACGCCGGAGAATCCGGTGCGAAGGGCCAGAGAGGAGCCGCAGGAGATGCAGGCGCCGCCGGGGCCACCGGAGCAGCAGGAGCGACAGGCCTGCAGGGCGCTACCGGCCCGCAGGGTGCCAAAGGCTTCCGCGGAGACTCTGGCGCGACAGGTGCCAGTGGAGCTACTGGCCAAGTCGGAGCGACTGGACATGCAGGGGCAAGAGGCGAAAAAGGCTCTGATGGATCGAAGGGCGCTCAGGGTGACCAGGGAGCTGCCGGCCCGGCGGGCCCCGAGGGCGCTCAGGGTGGCAAGGGGGCGACGGGCGCGAAGGGAGCAGATGGAGCCACCGGGCAGCATGGAGCCAAGGGGGAAGAGGGTGCCACTGGAGACCAGGGCACCACGGGCGTCACGGGAGCCGTCGGCCCAGCAGGTGCTCCAGGAGCTCCGGGCTCCACAGGTGCCAAGGGTGACGACGGCGCTGCAGGTCAGAAGGGAGCTGGAGGGGACAAGGGCAACCAGGGCGACCAGGGTTCGACTGGCAGCGTCGGTGCAA
The DNA here is from genome assembly GCA_009760855.2 of Cristatella mucedo. Classification (NCBI taxonomy): domain Eukaryota; kingdom Metazoa; phylum Bryozoa; class Phylactolaemata; family Cristatellidae; genus Cristatella; species Cristatella mucedo. The sequence goes on along the minus strand of WPIO01000039.1, from coordinate 1,044,503 downwards.
CTGGCAGCGCAGGACCAACAGGAGCGACCGGCGCTGATGGAGCCAAAGGCCCGAAGGGAGACGCCGGAAGCACTGGAAGCCCGGGCGCTCAAGGACACCCTGGCGCTGATGGTGCGCCTGGCGCTAAAGGCCAGACCGGCAGAGCCGGCTCCACCGGGTCGCAGGGACCGCATGGTGCTCCAGGTCCAGCCGGAGCCACGGGCGCTACAGGTGCGAAGGGCGAACGAGGATCGTCCGGAGCTGACGGAGCCGCTGGACCGAAGGGACCGCTTGGCCCTAGGGGTGAAGACGGAGACAACGGCCAGCCGGGCTCTGCCGGACCGAGCGGAGCTCCAGGTGCTCCAGGAGCCGCCGGTGCAACCGGGGCTCCGGGATGGGCAGGAGCCGCCGGTGCCCCCGGTCGGACTGGTGCTACCGGAAGCGTCGGAGCCGACGGAGCGCAAGGACCGGCCGGGCCGGCTGGACCGAAGGGCGAGCAAGGAGACAACGGTGCAAACGGGCTACCGGGAGCCAACGGAGCCTCAGGTGCGACTGGAGCCACGGGCGCGGCCGGAGCGACGGGCAGCGCTGGAGCGCCAGGAGCACCCGGCGCCGCGGGTCCGGCCGGAGCGAAGGGCGAGAAAGGCTCGCCTGGAGCCGCCGGACATCCGGGAAGCGCAGGATCCAAGGGAGCTACTGGCGCCAAGGGCGCCGAAGGATCGAGCGGCCCGGCCGGTCCGTTGGGACCTAAAGGCCCGACAGGATCTGCGGGTGCGACCGGCGCCGATGGAGCGACAGGAAGGCCAGGCGACAGTGGCGCCACCGGCCCTGCCGGAAGCCTGGGAGCTGCGGGCAACGCCGGATCCCCGGGAGCGCCAGGGCCAGCTGGTCCGACCGGCAATCCAGGACAGACTGGCAACAAAGGTGAACGTGGCAACTCGGGAGCCGCTGGAGCCGCGGGTCCCCAGGGTCCAACTGGACCAATCGGTGCCTGGGGCGCCGAGGGAGCGAACGGTGATCCTGGCCAGCCGGGCGGCCCAGGCGCTCCGGGATCGACGGGTGCAGCCGGCCCGACGGGACCTACGGGAGTCACAGGACCACAAGGACCGAAAGGATCGGGCGGAGAGCCTTTTATCCGTTGGTAGGAGCTCGAGCTTCCTCCAGAGTCTTTGGCGAAGCTCTATTCTAATAGGAGGATGATTGCTGCAGGCGATGCCAGAACCAGCATGCGTTCGTCGAGTCAGCCAAGACTCCTGCGAATGCATGCCACTCAGCAGTCGCTTGGTAACTATACAGTGGGTTGAGCAATAAAACGGTTGCAATCCAGCCAATAGAGAGCCACATGTCGGTTTTGCTGCAGCTCAGCAGACGAAGCTGATGCTGCGTCTTGTGAGCTGGCGTCTTAGCAGCTGGCTTACTGGCTAGCCGGTCACCACTGAGGCGTCGCAGTCAAACTCTGGCTGCTAGCTATTCCGGCTTCTCGCAGGGCATTGCCAATAATTGTTGCACTGCTGCGCGCTTTTTGCGAGAGCCCAGAGCGGAGCTGGCGTTTTCGTTGTCTTCTGCTGCAAAAACTTGACCGGAACTGCCTTACAGGAAGGATATGCAGGCTTGCAGATCGAAACTACATAGCCTGGCGATGCCACGCCTGTGGTTCGTTAGCTAAATTAATCAGAGCTAGCGACAGCGAATTCAGCTGCTTCGCTCTCGTGTCCTCCTATCGGCTGTCCGTGGCTCGCTCGGCTGTCGCGCATATGATAGGCCCAACTCCGAGCTGGTGAAACAGCCGCGGCGATGCGATTCGCTTCGTCCGGCTGTTCAGTGAAAGTTGAGGTGGAACTTGACTAAACAATTTCTGGCACTCCCTAAGGAGGCTCAAACACTAGTAATAATATATTAATAGTAGTAATAATACTAAAAAACGCCCTCTGAGCGAAGCAAATCTAGCTCTTGGCATATTGCATACGGTGTCCAGGCAAGACGGATTTTAACCAGGCTTCCCTGCTGCATTTGCTAGTCGGACAGTAAAGACTGGCACGCTCGCTGCCTGCCAGCTAGACTGGCCAGGTGAGATCAAAGTTCTCTTCGGGAGCAGCAATGCGTAGTGAGAGCCACAGGTGGACGCCGGACGATGCTGCTGTCATCACTGCACGTCGAACGCTTTGTGTAAAAGAATTTTCCTAGCCATAGATGAGTCGTCGGCAGCCTTCGAGTCACTTAGAAGCATCTTGTACAGCTGCGTGAGGATAAGGTCAAAGCTAGTTTAATATAATTCATTTATATAGCGGCCCAAGAGAACTTCATCTCTATTTAGGCGCTTCACATATGCCTCGGGGCTCGAGCCCACGACCTCAGTCAGACATTGGTCGGGGTGAGCACCTTAACCACTAGACCAAACCAGCTCGGCAGTTTCTTGGTGAGATGATCTTGCAGATGAAGGAGACTGCGACGAATTCTCCAAAGCGTCTTCTAGCACTCCGACACAGTGGTTCACGGCTTCTTGGAGAATCGCAAGGCAGAAGAGTCTTTGGAGGCGTTTGAGACCACAGTGAAGAGTTATTTTGCTACGGATACCTTGTTTTAATGTACACTTTCTTAATGCCCATCCTGAGAAACTTAAGGGGAAAATGGAGGGCCTTATTGAAGGAGCAAGGTGGGCCATGCTATCAGGATTTGCTGAACTTTGAACTCAGCATTTTTTGAACTTGAACGTGTCTAACAGTCAGACAGTTCAACAGTCTGCATCATGCTCACAAGCTGCATACTAGTGGGACCTGTTCTGCTCAATTAAACTAGGATCATTCGGGAAGGCTGACAAATAGATATGCCATCAGTGCTATGCAAAAAACCGTTCGCGGAGTATTACAGTGAATCTTGAACATTCCATCAAATTAAAACCGCTTGAAAAATGCAGCTATTCGTAAAAGCATTTGAATGTGTGACCGATTTATTGAGCTACCGAAAATGGATACTAGCTCGTCCGTCACCTAAGTCGTGAAGGCAGCAACCAGCAAGCACATAATCCTTGACCACAAAGGACAGACGCAAGGACCTACTAAAATCACCACATAAATCACTAGAATCACCACAAAATCACGGTCTTGTATAGAAAAATCCAATCGAAGCTAGGCAGTAATGTTCAGCTAGCTGCAGTCACTGCTGCTGGTTTTTCATCAATTTCTGCCTGATGGTTGCTCTCTCTTTCACTGTTACTCATCGTTCTCTGGCTCTCATATATATTCATATATATATATATATATATATATATATATATATATATATATATATATATATATATATATATATATGTATATATATATATATATATATGTATATATGTATATATATATGTGTATATATATATGTATATATATATATATATATATATATATATACCCGCCATACATATATACAACCATATATCTATATATATATACCACCATACATATATGCAACCATATATATATATATATATATATATATATATATATATATATATATATATATATATATATATATATATATATATATATACATATAGATATACATATACATATACATGGGAAGATACAGATGCCTATGATAAGATAGAAAATGAGAGATTAGTATATATATGTATACATATAAAGATTGATGGGGATATATATATTTATAATTATAAAAATGCATGGGGATATATATATATATAAAGATAGATGGATATATATATATATGTATATATATATATATGTATATATATATATATATGTATATATGTATGTATGTCTTTGATTTCCTATCTTCTAATGGGCCATTGTGTGGGCAGAGGTAATCATAACTCGGGTTTTGTTCTTATTAGCAGCATACTTGCAGCAGCCGTGCTGCTGTTCATTCTTTTCAAGACTGCTTATTCTCATAGTGTAAAGGTCCTATCGCCATTGACAGAAGCCAATAAAAAGAACAATAACAACTTTTGTATGGAACCCTAAGAGGGCTAAATATCTTTCCAAGAATCTCCTACAGACTTGGAAGAAAAGGTATTATATAACCTATTAGAGATTTTTAAATAACCTGGGCAACTTTAGGACGCGTTAGTACATTAAAAAAAAATTGGTGGATGTTGGAAACGCTGTCAGGAGCAGTTGTAAACAAACAGGAGAATTCGGGTGGATATAGCACATGCTGGTAAGAACATGTAGGTTTTTAGCTTTTTTAATGTCGTCTCACACGAAATGTTGTGAGCTCTTTTAGAAGCGAGTACCAGGCTAAAGGTGCTCACGAACTGAAGGCAACTGAGCACGTTGAGTTTTTCTGATCAGAAGAATCGCCGAACGACCGAAGCCTGTTCATCCTACGGGAAGATTGAGGGAACATATTCAAGTTAGTTAATCTGGACTGCACTGAACTGCGGGATTTAGCTGCCTTGCTTACCAGGGAACTTATATAAGTCAGTGAGAAGTGCTGTAATGCGACATATGTGACGTTCTTGACAGGCGGGCCTTCCTGGAAGTGTTGCACCATCTATCTTAAACTTCTTCCAAGGGTAATAACACCTGCAAGTAGTGAGTTAAAAAGTGAAGGCAAAAATGTTGCACATAGCGGACTACGTTTGTATGTGGCGTTAACAAAACTGGACTGCAGTGACTGTGAGCTGATGGGCTCATCTAGCGAAAGGTAAATTAAGACAGGCTTTTCTGATTTCACGCAGAGGTTACTGGATATATTCGTATGCTTGCCGGCCAATTGTAAGGGTTACGCTTTCCAGTTACTGAGTGACTCTACGTTTGCCCATAGCCATGAGGTAGGCTTTAGCCTAATGCAATTTTAGAAAACAAGCTTTCATAACCATGCGGATCTGATTTTCCAGAATGCAGGATAGATTTAGGACCACACATACCACTGAGTGTTATCTGCATATAAATTAAAGCCTAGATTTTGCTTGGCAATTGCTTAAATTAGAGATATGCAGGAGGCAGTTTGAAAAACAATTTAAATTTCAACAAAGCCTGGAGGTGAGACGTATTTAAAAAAATAACCGAGCCATCATTAGCCCTGGATATCCATATATAGGAACATTTTACCAAGATAGAACATTGACAATGGCAGTCCAAATTAAATATTTATTAAAAATGTGTGCATTTTCAGCTCGGTTTTTCAGCCGAAAGACAGCTGCAAACGGTCGAGCTTGAGATCAGCTACCGTGTTACAGTCTTGGTTCTCATTAAATTACTAGTAGGGTTTCTAAAAAGTTATCTTTTAAAAACAGCTGCTTACTGTCATCTGTTTAAAAAAAGCCATTAACCGCGGTTTTTACTGATTTTCCCATGTTTTTAATGATTCTGCAGTCAATGGCTTATTTTTTGTTAAGGAGAGACCGTGTTATTATATATTTTCCATGATAAGTTTTAAATGAATACATATTTACTTCTTACACTATTATTTCAAGAAATTAAGTGCAATTAGCGACTTGTCAGAGAGACGCAATCTAAATTTTGTACAAAACTTCCCACAGACCAAAAAAGCTGTTTCCGATTTCGTTGATGTTGGTTAAATAGAAACAATTGCGTTGTATAATTTCTTTAGATTTTCAGTGCGCTGGCCAGAGTTTCTAAAGAACGTGGTTTCGGACTTAAGTCATTTAAAATTGTCTTGCCCTTTAAGTGTAAATAATGTTTCATCTTTTGAAGCAAGATATTCAATTCATCTTGAAGAGACAAGTTCGTACTTGCAGCATCATTTGACGACTGTTCGACGACAAATTTATACATCGTTGACTCCAAATAGATGAGACGATAGATTTCCTGCTTAATTTAGCAGCGTTTTTGACGGGCGATATATGGATCTTTTAGACTGCAATAGAGGTTAATTCCATCCTTCTCTAATTTTGCTCTTCAACGCAAACTTAAATTTTCCATGAGCTTAGTACTAATGTCATTATTCAGGGTAGCGAGCTTGTTGAACGTTAATTCTAAAATTGTGTCGACAGTAATAAACGTTGTGGTTTCTCTACTTAGATTTCTCACAAAATGTTTCACAAGTTCGATTGCCTTTCGGGCTCTTCCTCGGATTGGCAAACTCCAGTACAATAATCAAAATCAATTCCGTGTATTTTCAGATGTTACTTCAACGCTTTCATGGAGCTTCAAGAACATTTGATGATTTCATTGAATGGTCCGCATTTATCTTCTAGCTCTTCTGTAATTGTAGTATTTCATTTTGCGGCGCATTCCAAAATTGGAGACTTGGCTGAAAAGAGCATCAATATTTTTTGATGACAAGTTTAATTAATGCAAAATTAATTATTTAATATCATACTTAATTTGAGAATTATTGGTCTTTCATTTTATAATTTGGCAAAATGTTAAAAATTAGCCTGACAAGTCACTATCACATTCAAACTTGTTTTTAAATTGTTGTCCATTACATATATCTTATCTATAATGAACTTTAGGGCTTCAGTCCTAGTACCTTTTTACTTAAATATTTTCGTTAAAATAGTAAATAAGTTACGAAAACAGCTGTTTACTGTTTCTTATTTTGGCTAAGAAACAGGTGTTTTACTGATACCGTTAAAATTTCCAGAAACCCCAATTACTAGGTACGGGATCCCATTGGATTTCTTTTACTAACGGAGTTGCACCTAAACTGTGTTTTCTGACGGTTTTTGTCATCGAAAATTATTGCAAAATCAGGTCTCATTAAGTTAAAGTGATCAAACAAAATTCCGTAGTGCTTAGCATATGTTCAGAGTAAACTAAGTTGGATTAATTGGAAATATTTTTCTAGATCTAAATGGGATGCACTTTTTCTTGGCATGATATTGAATAATAAATTATTGAGGCCATGCTATTTGCCTGATTTTTAAGACTCATTATAGTCTTAGCATGCTAACGGCTTGATGGTAAGCGGGAGAGGGCTCAAAAAACGAAGTCGGCTAGTTTAAACGTTCGCTTTTCTTTTCAGCTGATTTAATGTCGGGTCTCAGGTCCTTCCAGATCAAAACTTCAACCATACCCAACCCAACCGTAGCTTTGAACTAAGATAGCTATTTCTTCCCAAAAATGTACATTTTGTTTGCCTGCACAACCAATAAACAGCCGCTTGGTATTAGCGACAGGCGTCCCCCCCCCCCGCCATATCTACTCTAGTGAAAGATTGGTAAGCGAAAAAAGATCGCGAATAATCACAGCCTAAGAGTCTTGGGTGCATCAGATCTGCAGGAGGCAACGTTGCATTTGATCAGTATCCGTACAAATGACTACTGAGATTAAGCGACTCATATAACTTCCAAAGAAGGACCAACATTGCCGACGACAAATAAGTATTTATTACAGACACCTCGTTGATGTGATGGGGGAGGTAAGGAGACAGAAAGCTGTGAGTTAATCGGCTTCTGCTTGATACAAAGCTCGTATTACTATGCTTAACTGCATGAGCTCTTTATCCATCGCCATGATACTGAACGGTCAATGCAATAGTTCATTCGACACCACTGATCCCTATGTCCTACTTGAGTGATTGAGAACAACGATCGGTCTGGCAGACGAGGCACTGGCATGGTTTCAATCGTACTAGTCTAATCAAGTTCAATTCGTGTCGTGCGAGGGTCAGGTCTCATTAACCAGACAGGTAAACTGTGGAGTTCCTCAAGGGTCCGTCTATAGTCTTTCGCTGTTCTCCATTTATGTTCAACCTCTGGGAAAATTGATTTAGGCCCGTGGAATAGGATATCACTGTTATGCTGGCAATGCTCAGCTGTATTTGTCATTTAAACCGTCTTAATCTGCTGCGGTGGCGACTGATAAACTAAATGCTTGCCGTGCTTGCATTTGATCCTGGATGTCAGCAAATTTCCTTAAACAAAAAAACGTTAAAGTTGAACTGCTGTTCATAGGACACCATAAGCGTGTAGCCAAACTAGAAGGGTTTGCTCTTCTAATAGGTCATGCTGTCGTGCGACGGTCACCTTGTGCTTGGAATTTAGGTGTCGTCTTCGACAGCTGCCTAAATTTTGAAAGCTTCGTTAAGAAGACTGGTTCTAAAGTTAGCTATCACGTTGGATAATAATAATACATTTGTATAGCGCCATACTAGATTTGAATCTCTCTCTAGGCACTTTACAGATGTCGCATATAAAGCACTACCAAATAATAAATACATAAATAGATGTAATTAAGCAGTTACCTACGATTAGGAACTGTTGCCTACGGTGGCTTGCAAACAATTTAACTAACTCCTTAGTTCTGTCTCGGCTAGACTATTGTTATTCCTTTTTGGATGGGCTACCGGAAAAAGCCACTAGACTACTGCAGCTAGCAATGAATATGGATGCAAGGCTAGTTTTAAAATCCTAGAGGTTCAATCATGTGTCCCCTTTGCAAAAAGAGCTAGGATAGCTGCCGGTTGATCGACGGATAAAGAGCAAAGTTCTCACATAGACCCGCAAGGCTCACCACGGCTTGGCTCCCCAATACTTAGCTGAACTGCTCCACCAGTTTTGGCCTCCTCGTGCCATCAGGTCCTGTATGGACAAGGAGTTAGCTGTTCCCTTACTCCACCGTTGGCGACACAAGTCTTTGCTCCGCAGGTCCTAGACTGTGGAACTCATGTCGGCAATTCTTACGTAGCAACAGCTACTCCCCTGCTGCCGAACGTGGTTCATCCTTTCCAGCCGTCCAAAATTACTACTTTTATGCTTCTCACTACCTCAACTGCTCTCATGACTCAGCTATGCTTTTCACTTTCTCTTTGCTGTGTGAGATTGTCTGTTAGCTACAGGATGTGTTCACCACATCGAAAGCCGCTTAGGCTGTGAGTGCGCTACAAAACTCTCTTGCACAACACCCACATATTCTATACGGCTTTGTGGAGTTACAGATGGAGATACATTATACTATAACATATTACATTGCGTCAGTGGTGGTGTTGCACTGCTGCTTACTTTGGGATTTTTGCATCTTCCGCTAGCCACAATTATGGCAGTGAGTTTAAAATTCAGATGTGGGGAAAGTATTTTAAATATTGCTTTTAATCATGAAATAAAATAACACCAACGACGGTATAGCGTTACATCTAAGGCAGATAATAATTAAGGTCATGGTCATGGGTTAACCTGTCTTCAACAAACGAAATGAAAACGATCTGGAAACGGAAGTCCGGTAGAGCTGAAGAAGCTTAAGCAAGCTGATAGAATAGGTCTTGCCCAGTAGCAGTGTGGAGTTACATTGACAAAGAGCACAAGCTATGCGTAAGTCGTGAGGATAATTTCATTAAGGTAACGTACCTAATGAACGACAGATGGCTCAGTGGGACGGTGCAGATTTTTCAACGCGCTCTGAAGGGTTTTTAGCTATCGTTCAAGTCGTCATTAAGTTAGGGATTTAAGCGATATTATTCGCAAGCGAATTTTAGGCTGTGCGATATTAGGAACTGAAAGCATTATCTGCAAATGATTTGAGCTAAATTAGAGGCACAGCTAAAGGCCCGGAGTCAGAAGGGTGGATGAGACATGCCTGAAATCTCTGAGGAGTAAGGATAACAGATAATTAAGTCTGAGCCAGCGAATGAAAGGAACTAAAAGTGAGCGCTACCGCCGAAAAGCGAGGCAAAACATGACAGCTAAGAGTTTCTCGCTAGAAAGACATAGCCACTCAGTTGCGCACCGCCTTGAAGACTCAAATTATGCAATAAGTCAGACCTTCCTGCAGCGAACTACGCAAGGAGAAATGGAGCGTCATAGGTTAATAATCCAACTTCACATGAGATCCTTATCTAAGCAAAGTTGAATGACAGATCCTTTGAAGAGATTGTGTGCTGCCACTAACCACACTTGCATGTTGACTCGGTGCATGTCACCCGAAACCATGCTGTTCGTGCTGTTTATAAAGCGTGATATCACTCACCATTCGATCGCGTTTTTGTGCAGCAAATGTAAACCGCCTAGAGAGAGATTGAGTTCTCTGAGGGCGTTGTATCAAGTGTATTATTATTTTTATCATAGATTGGGAGGGTCAGTTCTTGAAGCAACGAAGATTAGTTCAACGTTGAACATGCTTTGTCGGGTAATTTCCGCCTTTCCGTACACATGCTAGTGGCGGGTGCATAGATCCTCGATTTTATGTATGTGAATTAAATCTTTAAATCGCCAAGGAAGACGGTTATATTAATCACGCATCACATCGAAAGCTTGTTGAATATGTTCAGACATTTTCGCTGTTCACGCAGACTCTAGTGAGCTAGCAAGCACCAGCTCAAGTTACTAAATCAAGTTACTAAATCAGCTGTATGAACAAGCAGAGGGAGGAACAACCCTAAGCCATCAATAAAGCTAACAGCCGGATCCGGCTTATGGTTTAAGGCATCAGTAATGCATACAGGCTGCCAAAACGCCGTGCTAGTCTGAACTGACACGTCCGTTACATTAATGCTAAATGATGATGAGGCTGGGAAATGCCGGATTTTCCGCCTTTTCAACTTATTAAGAAACATTCTTTTTTTTAAAAACTCCCGAGACTGGTGCACCGACTTGCATCAAGTTTGAGTTGCACAATCTTTGCAATCAACCCCATTTGCATGCTGACCCTGTGCATGTCACCCCAAACCATATTGTTCATTTCGTTTGTTTTTCAAGCATGATTTTACTTACCATTCAATTGCATTTCACTTTGCAGCAAATGTAAAACGCCTAGAAAGAGATTATGTTCTCTGAGGGCGCTTTATCAAGTGCATTATTATTATTATTATTATTATCATTATTAATCGGCATTGCACATTGAACTAACCCAGTGGTTCTCAACCTTCCTAATGCTGCGAACCTTTATAATACAGTTCCTTCTGTTGTGGCGACCCTCAATCATAGAATTATTTCGTGCGAAATGTGGAAATGTGTGTTTTCCGATGGTCTCAGGCAAATCCTGTGAAAGGGTCGTTCGGCCCCCGAATAGGTCGCAACCCACAGGTTGAGAACCGCTAAACTAATCTTAATCATGTTGCCAGGCATTTTTGCAATTGTCACCTCTGTACAATTTGTCACTAGCTTTTCTCAGATGAGAATGCCTTAGCTGACGAACTAGTTGCCATAGCTCCTAGATCTCTCAGAGCTAAAATTGATTCAAAAGCTCACAGAGATCACCTAGCTCCCAGAGCTCCCACAGCTCTCACCCTGGCGACGGGAGGCTAGTCAAGATTTTACAATCAGTCGCAGCTCACCTGAGGAGTATTGCAAACATGCTGCAAACTTGTTTGTGAAATTAAACGCTGTACAAAAGTGCAGTGCAGCTCAAAACTAACTGCTTTTTAGCTGCGAGGTGACCTGCTTTGCTGTAACGTAGCACTAACTTTTCAATCGAGCTAAAATGTCATCAAAAGCCTCTGCAAATTCTGTTGCTCGAGCAGTGCTGTCTGCTCTGATCAGCACAGACGCTCAAAGCGGCATGACTGCAACAGCCTGTAGCAGAGCTGCTGCAGCTTAGTTTTGAGTCGTCTACGTCATAAGTCCTTAATATCTTAATTACGAGTACTCTACAAGGATTCTAAGATGCCAAAATAATAGGAGCCGGCCTTAAATTCACTCCCTCTCTAGACGCATAACAAGATGTTTTCGTGAGACTGCAGCGGAAAAACAAACTGCGAAAGTCGATCCCACAGATATTTGATTTAATTTTTTTTATTTTGATTTGGTTCTTCAGATCTCTCTCTCTCTCCCTCTCTGATGTGCGCAGAGGTGGAAGAGCCTTAACCGATATCGCTGCTGCTTGCAGCATGCGATAAAGAATATCTCGCTACTAACGAACGGCCGCATCCCGACCCAAAACCGTGACCGGGGCCGTGAAGTGAGAGAGCACTACTCCAGAGCTAAGATCCGTTGGCTGCAGCGTAGGACGGAGTGCCGGCGGACCATTAATGAGCGAAAAACGGGCTTGCACAGCTTGAACGTAATATTTTGATTACGGGAACGATATTCCCAAACCTGCTAGCTAATTTAACGGCCCATTTCTGCATAGTGGCAGAAGAGCCCTTTAGACTTTTCACCACCGCTTGCAGCATCACTAATGGATCGCTCACCGCAGGATTTGAATCTACGACCTCGGGACCAAGATCATGAAAAGTAACCGCCTTACCTAGTGGGGCATTAGGGCTCCTCACATCGGTCGACCTACAGCTGGACTATTTGCAAGCACGCTCGTTGCCCTAGCCGTATCCGGGTCTGTATGCAATCGACGAGCGAATGTATTTCTGAAGCATTCGAGAATCTTAAATGCGCTTTCCGCGAATCCAAGCCCGAAGCGATACAGCGCCACGACAGCACTCGAGCATGCCCTCCATAGCTGCTCGAGAAACGGAGGTGAGCAGCTCGCGACATTGTTTACCGAAAGAGCGATTAAGAGAAGAGGCTCGATGGCTCGAAGCTTGATCTGTGTATTGACAATCGCCAGCCTTGCCTATGGCGAACCGAGTTAGTGCCTTGAACAGGCCTCGAGCGTTGGCGTCCTTCGCGTCGGCTGAGTAACGCCCTATCTGGAGAGGCACATTAAGAGCTGGCATCTTTTCTCGTTTTCGAAGGCTCTCTTCCTGTGGGCAGGGGCGAAATGATAAGTTGACCGAAAATGCCGAAATGATCGCGCTGCTATTGCAATTAGGCCACGGCCTCGGTGGCTGTCTCTTTGACACTCGGCGCTTGACAACGTGACACAAAACCGTCTTCAGATTAGCACTTCGCCAGGGCCAGAAATCCTCGCCGTTTCCCGAAATGACTCACCGAGCTGCTATCGGCCCTAAAACAGGAGCAGCGGTGCTAAATTCCTTCTGGCCCGACGCCACCGATAAAAGGAGCCGGTTCGAAGCGGAGGCAACTCAGCCCGGCTGCTCTCTAGCCCAAAGCAGTTGGCGCTAGCTGTCAGCGTGGCCGCTATGGAGGAGAAGTTGGCTGACCAGTCGTGGTCGAAAAGCGACGAGCGACACAAGCCGGCGGCCGTGCCGAGAATGGTTGCAGCGGGATCGTGGCTTCTGGCAGCCGCGGCCACCCTAACGGTGGCCGTCCTGATTTACGAGGCAGTCTCGCTGCACCGTCAGAACGACAAGCAAGAGGACGTGCTGGCGAAGCAGACGGCCCTCGTCAACCTGCTAAACGACAATATAGCTTCGCTGAGCAAAGATTTAAGTGCCAGCAGCAGCAGCAGCCGTGGCAGCAGCACCGTCGGTAAGAGCACAGGCAGCGCTTGCACTGTCAGAGGGCAACACGCTCACAGCCAGCGCTCGTTTTCGCGCTCGAGACGCCGCTTCGCCGCAAGTCACATATCGGTGTCCTTCAGCCGCCTCCGATAACTGCACGCTCGACGAGCTTCGCACAAGCCTCGCGCCGCTTCAGCCTGGGCGGCCGGAAAGCCGACCCGGATGCGACCACGCTTTTCGCGAGTTATATATATATATATATATATATATATATATATATATATATATATATATATATATATATATATATATATATATATATATATATATATATATATATATATATATATATATATATATATATATATATATATATATATAAATATATATAGAAATATACATATATATATATACATATATATATATATATATATATGTATATATAATTCATTTGTATAGCGCCCCAAGAGAACTTAATCTCTATTCAGGTGCTTCACATATACGTCGGGCCTGGCGCTCTCGCTGCCTCGGAGGCGAGTCACTCAAGTGCAAACCAAAATCTTGCTACTAACTATAGTCGAAATGTTCTAATGCAATGTAATATAACTTTCATCTGTAAAGCCGCAAAGCCACCAAGACTATGTGGGCATTACGCGGGGTTGTTTTTTATAGCCGCTAAATGCCTAAGCGGCTTTCGGTACGCATTAACAGGCTTAGTCTGACGCAACGAAGATAAAGTGAGAAGCGTAACTGAGTCAGGAGAGCAGTTTAGGTAGTTTGAGTAGCATCGAAGTAGCAGCTCAGGATGACTCGAAGAAAAGTGCCGTAGTCGGCGGCCGGAGAGTAAATGTCATTGCCTACGATCTGTGGAAGTGAGTTCCGCAGCCTAGGACCTATAGAGCCAAATTTAACGACCACTCCCAAATTTAACACCAGACGCCAAAACCAAAGTCCACGCTGTTGACGCGCTCACGTACTTGCCGTCTATTCTAACAATCATAGCTACCGCCGTCAGCCATAATTCCTCTTTTCTGCTCTTAAGCGGGTGACTGGCGGTGACCGGGCATGCAGCAGTTCTGGCTGCTCGCACGTCCGGTGCGGACGGCATAAGATGCATATCGTGCATAATTACCGTGAGTCGCCGTAGCGCTTAAAATTGTCGTCGTTGTACTTTTGGGCAACGAGTCGCTACGAGCAGGGCAAGCTGTCTTTTTTCGTGAGCCGTGCGACTTTGACCGAACAGCTGCATGCTAGCGACAGCGGAGCTAACAGCGATTCAAACAATTGCAGCACCTCGAACGAAGAGACAGGCCTTGGCGTCTTCATGGGGCTGCCAGTGCACCGGCGCCCCAGGCAATGTCGGTCCAAAGGGGTACGCAGGTCCGCCGGGCGCCAAAGGTGCGCCAGGCGCTCCCGGACCGGCTGGTCAACGAGGCGACAACGGATGGGCCGGTGCCACGGGCGCGACCGGCGCGGCTGGTCCCACGGGCTCCACTGGCGACGCAGGAGCTGCCGGAAACGTCGGCCCTGCGGGTGACGCTGGCGCTGCCGGACCTACAGGCTGGATCGGCGAAGCCGGTAGCTTGGGAGCGCCGGGCGCCACCGGCGCCACCGGAGACGCCGGTACCGCCGGTCCGGCCGGACCGTGGGGCCCTACCGGTCCGTGGGGCCCCACTGGTCCCACGGGTCCACACGGAGACGACGGCGTCGCTGGCCAGCCAGGCGCCACGGGATGGGTCGGAACCGCAGGACCAAAAGGACCGGCTGGCGGCCCGGGGGCACCCGGAGCGCCCGGCTGGACCGGAGCGCCCGGCTGGACTGGTCCCGCCGGCAGCAACGGCATCGCAGGTCCGACCGGCGCGGCGGGCAGCACCGGCGCCACTGGCTGGGCGGGCGCCACCGGACCAGCCGGCGCCACCGGATGGAGCGGCGCCGAAGGAGACCAGGGTCCCACGGGACCCACTGGCGCGGCGGGCAGCACGGGCGCATGGGGCGCAGACGGCGCCGCGGGCGACTGGGGCCCCGCCGGCCCGACCGGAGCCTCAGGGGCGACCGGAGCTACCGGAAGCGGCGGCAGCAAAGGCGTCAAGGGCGCAGCTGGCAGCTGGGGCCCGGTGGGCCCCACGGGACCGGCCGGACCAGACGGCTGGACGGGCGAGCCAGGAGACATCGGTGCCGTGGGCCCAGCTGGCGCCACCGGAACCGCCGGATGGACCGGCCCGACCGGCCCGACTGGACCGACTGGCGCCTGGGGCGAGAGTGGCGTGCCGGGCTCTGCTGGACCTACCGGCCCCGTCGGCTGGGTTGGAGCGCCCGGACAGAAGGGTGGCAAGGGTGACAGAGGGGCGAGGGGCGACGCTGGCAAAGACGGAGCGAAGGGTGCCGAGGGCGACAGCGGACCGACCGGAAGCGCTGGAGCGACGGGCTCTCCCGGCGTCTCAGGCTCATCCGGCGCGCCTGGTCCGCAGGGGCCGACCGGTGAGACGGGATGGCGAGGCGCGCCCGGCGCTACCGGACCGACCGGCGCAGAGGGCGCGTGGGGAGTGCCTGGCGCAGACGGCCCGAAAGGTGAGAGAGGTGCATGGGGACAGGCAGGAGCTACGGGAGCGCCTGGCGCAACTGGAGCTACGGGAGCATGGGGCGAGAAGGGCGACGATGGGCCCGTCGGTTGGCCTGGCCCACAAGGCGCCACGGGAAAGCCCGGACTGCCCGGACGTGCCGGACCGAAAGGTGCGACAGGCGCCGTGGGCCCGACCGGTCCGTGGGGACCGGCCGGTCAGAACGGCGTTGCTGGGCCCAAAGGCCCGAAGGGATTGGCAGGACCCAAGGGCGCTCGAGGCGACGAGGGCCGGCAGGGAGCCCAGGGTTCAACAGGGCCCCACGGCGCTACCGGCGCCGCTGGCGCCGACGGTGCTACCGGACCAACCGGTGCGCCGGGATGGAACGGCGCCGACGGCGCTACGGGTGCCACTGGAGCTGTGGGCCAGAAGGGCCCAACCGGCCCATGGGGCCCTCGGGGTCAGACCGGCCCGGCAGGAGCCGACGGAGCCTGGGGCCCAACGGGCCCGCAGGGAGCCGTGGGTCAGTGGGGTCCGCAAGGTGCCACCGGAGCACCGGGAGCTTGGGGCAAGACCGGCCAGCCCGGACCACTTGGTCCCACCGGCCAGGCCGGAATCGAGGGCCCAGCCGGCGCCACCGGCGCTCCTGGAGACGCTGGCGCCACCGGAGCTCCCGGCGCCACCGGTGCCGAAGGCGAGCCCGGATGGACCGGCGTTACGGGCCCGCAGGGACCGACGGGTGCGTGGGGCGTCCAGGGCTCGACCGGATTCACCGGCGAGAATGGTGACAAAGGTGACCACGGCGTCCAGGGATGGACCGGAGAGCCAGGAGCGGTCGGCCCATGGGGTCCGCAAGGAGCGACCGGAGCCGAGGGCGACCAGGGTGACAAAGGCTGGACTGGCGCCGCCGGTAGCATCGGTAAGCCAGGCGACCGTGGAGCGACCGGCGCCCAGGGTCCGTCGGGAGGAGCAGGCGATAAAGGAGATCAAGGAGACGCCGGAGCATGGGGAGCGCCCGGGGATTCCGGCGCCGATGGAGCCTGGGGACCAACCGGACCACGGGGCGGCGCTGGCGACCCTGGTCAAAAAGGATGGCAGGGCGTCCAGGGTCCGACAGGACCCACAGGCCCGAGCGGACCGTGGGGCCCGTCGGGAGCGACTGGACTCGACGGAGCTCCAGGCTGGACCGGGCCGCACGGTGCCAAGGGTGACAAAGGCAGCGCTGGAGAACAAGGACCGGCTGGCCCCACCGGGCCAGCCGGATGGACCGGCGCGAACGGAGCCCCTGGAGCCAAAGGCTGGACAGGAGCTAACGGCGCTACGGGCGATAAGGGCGAGAAGGGCTACAAGGGCGAGAGTGGTGACGCGGGCGTCGTCGGTAGCCCAGGCAGCCCGGGTTGGACCGGCCCCACCGGACCGTGGGGTGCAGAAGGTGCGAAGGGTGCGAAGGGGGACGCGGGTCAGACGGGACTGCCGGGCGTCTGGGGCGACCCGGGGTCAACTGGTCTTGCTGGACAAACGGGAGCCGATGGAGCTCCTGGAGCCACCGGGCCCGCTGGCTGGACAGGCACTGCCGGCCAGCCTGGAGCGACGGGCGATGCCGGCGCCAAAGGAGAACAAGGCGCCGCTGGATGGGCCGGCGCGACCGGACTTACTGGACCACAGGGTCCCAAGGGTGCTGCCGGAGACAAGGGCCTAATCGGACCCTGGGGTCCTAACGGCGCCGCAGGAGCAGCCGGCAGCATTGGCGCGACTGGTCAGCGAGGCCCGGCCGGAGACGCCGGCGTGACCGGACCAACCGGCTTGCCAGGCACAACCGGCGAGGCCGGATGGACCGGACCCACTGGAGCCCCCGGACCGAAGGGCGCTCCCGGCGATTGGGGAGCTGCCGGCGCTGCGGGAGCCGACGGCACACCAGGGGCAACCGGATGGACCGGGCCGGTAGGTGCCACAGGTCTACGCGGAGTGCCGGGCTGGACTGGACCGACCGGACCACAAGGACCTAAGGGCGACGACGGTGCGCCCGGCTGGAACGGCTCACCCGGAGCTACGGGCGCTGAAGGAGCCGCCGGCCCGACTGGCGCTGACGGATGGGCCGGCCCAGCTGGTCTAACCGGATGGCAAGGAGCCAAGGGCGCCGACGGAGAGACGGGAGACGTCGGCCCAGCCGGCGCGTCTGGCAACGCTGGAGCCACTGGATGGACTGGCGTCCAGGGACCGAACGGATGGACTGGCCCTGCTGGAGCCACGGGACCCAAAGGACCAGCGGGCTCCGACGGACCGACTGGCGCGAAGGGCGAGGACGGCGCTTGGGGTGACGTCGGCGCCACGGGTCCGACCGGATCGACCGGACCCGCTGGTACTCCAGGCGCTAAGGGAGATAAAGGCGAGGCCGGAAATCCCGGCCCGCAAGGATGGCCAGGACCGAGGGGTGCCACCGGTTGGCAGGGTCCCACTGGACCCACTGGACCCACTGGAGAGGGTTCACGACCGGTATCGCCGTGGAAGAGATAATGCACTCCAATAGCTGAGAGCCAAAAACACACCGTTCTTGTAAACGTTGTTCTGAAATAAAAGTACTTTCTTTCACCGGCTACGAGAATCACTACTTTCGCACGCCTAACTGCCACCCTTGTCTAGTGTGGTAATGGTGCGTTCGCTGTGGGGGTCGGCTCTGGGGTCAACTGCTGGCGCCAGCGGATGTAAAACATCTGACGAAGTGCTCGACAAGTGCTGCAATTTCGTATACAGATTTCAGCTGACCAGCTGGCTCCGCTGCTTGACTGACATAACCTGCATCGCATTCGCAGAGGCATATGCCCCTTAGGGTTAATCATGCTTCCTTTACGACGCATGTGATGTGCCTAGAAGAAGGCTAAGTTCTCAGAGAGCGCTATGCAAATTAATTATTATCCTTATTATTAGAGTTATGCTCTACTTCCACAATGCAAGATATAACAGTTCACGTTGCTTGCGCGCTACTGAGCCGCCGCCATCTCCATCCCAGCCATCACAGGGCAGCCATCTCCGTGCCAGCCATCCCAGCGCAGCCATCTCCGTCCCAGCCCCGACGAAAGTCTCGATTTACGTGCTAAGCTACAATAGGAAGGAAATCCTCACACCCGATCAATTTGAGAGCGCTTTACGATAGCGCCTGAGAGTTCAGAGGGGAGGCAGTGGCTTTATAGTAGAGAATACCGGAGAGTTATACAATATCTATCCAGGTACTCTATGTTAATGGTGGTAAGAAACACAATCAACTCAGCGGGAATAACGCTAGAATAACAATTTCACTCTATTTTGCGTCCTCGTGTAGAAAGCGTGTTATCCTTGATATTCCGTAAGGTGCTCGTTTTTGAAGAATGAGGTTATGGGCTCGAGCCATGCGAAATAGGTGAAGGGCCTGGATATAAACTAAGTTCTCGTCGGGTGCTACGCAAATTTAAATTTTTTTCAAATATTTATTCCAAGGCCACTGGTGAGCAATTTTAAAATTCTCTACTTCTTCTTGTAGATATGGCGCAGACTTCGGGTTCGCACAAATATGATGCATTGTAGCGCTACCCAAATTAGCGCGTGTATGCTGGGTAACATTGAAGTCCAGCATCTATAGAAGTACAGCAGTACAGGTACATGTACGAATCGTTTCAGTTAATTTTTAAGCAGAACAAAGGTTTAGTAACTAGCTATAGTTTATGGACATCATTAGGAGTAAAGTTTGTGCAAAGATAAACTCATGCACCAAGCGTATGCCTTTTTCTATGAATCTAGACAGCTTCAAGAAATGTGTGAAAAAGTACGCCAAGAAAGTGTTGATTAAGGCGCGTGGGTTGAATAATGCATACTTATGCATTCCTTTAGGGAATAAAAGCAAATCCTTGCCACCTTATTTCATATGCGAACACTGCATGAAAACTCTTGAGGGGAATGTGAATGATTGCTGCTCGCTCGATAAATTTCTAGCACAAAACTAAAAACTGAAATATAATTATTTTACTTGTATAATTCTGGTACGTTTAGTGGCTTGCAAATGTGACAAGATAGAGCAATTAAGTTTAATATAAAAAGAATTTGGCTGGGAGCCGACTGACCACTCTAGCCATTGAACGTGGACTTAGCTTTGGGACCCTTACCGGTGTGTATCAAGACATTCCTTGATCTGCAGCAGCCCATGTACAGCACTGCTCTGAACTACCTGTCGCAACTGCTTTGTAGAGAAATTAGCTATTCTCAAAAGAGAAAATCCATCAGCGAGTAATGTATTGAAGCTATATAAGACATTTGTATTTCACATATGCCGCAAAGAAGAGAAAGCTAGCTTCTTCCTGAACCAGAAATACCTCAACAATTTAGTGAGTGACTCTGATATAGACAAGTCGAATACTGAGATTCTGACATCCAGGCTAAATAAGAGGAACTAACCATTCGAACGTGGTTCCTTTGCAGAAAATATCAAGTGCCAGGAAAGGGATTAAGTTTTTTTGAGGGCGCCATATCAAATGCAATATTAATATTAATATTAATATTTCCTTTACGAAAGCATGACCGTGGCAGATCTTTGAGAGCGACATCTATTTTTTTAACTTATTCTGAAGTTGGCATAATTGGCTATATCTCTGCAATAGTTTGACGAGTCAATTCAAGGTTATAGAAATAACTTGATTTCAAGTTATTAACTCCTATTCACAGGTAGTTCATCCAGGAGCTTCAAAGATATGCTGATTCATAGCGGAAACACGTACCGTCTCTTCCTGTTGCTTGCTTTGTGTACCTCAAGAAAGGACGGTGACAGTATCAAGATCTTGCTCAGATCCTCGAATTATGATAAGTACTGCTAGGGGGCCTTAAAGAATTTTAAATGACACCATTCACTACTGCTAGGGGGCCTTAAAGAATTTTAAATGACACCATTCACTATAGGCATCCAGGGTGGCTACACGAATTTAACTTTTTTATTTGCTTGCGAGGCAGTCAATATATTGCAAGTTACAGTAAACAAGGTGAATGGTCACAGCTGGTCAAATGTTCTTTAAGGAAGAACAGAATCGAGTTGAAGCCGCTGGATATACTCTAGCAATGTGCTAATGCCACAACTGCGCATCAAGTAGGCCTAAAAGAAAAACAATTTTCGTGCCTCCAGACAATGCGTCAGCAGCCTTAAAGTACCAGCAATATCTCGTTCCCCTGCTGTCGAAAGCAAACGTCAAAGCTGCCATTTTCGTTGGTCAACATTAAAGAAGACTACAGGGCTGACTTATTCAAAAAAATGATGAAGAAAACGATAAAGTCTATCACCAAATGCCCGTTAGGACTTCACGGCTCTCTGGGCAAGGCGATCACAATGTTGAAAAATACGGGCAGGTGGTTAAGACTGTCGTATCGAACTGTGCCTGAATGCGACTTGAACAAAGTTTTTCCCAAAACATAAAGCACCGATGCTCATTTTCAATAATTCAAGACGACAATGAGCTTACTCATAAGAGTAAAGCAAGCGCTTTCATCTGAATATAATTCACTTGAAAAATGTCCATCTGGAAAATATAGAAAAACATGACGGTAATATCTTTGCATGCTTCATTGGGAAACAAATATTTGGTACAGCAGTAAATCTAGAATGTCTGCTCATTTATGAACTCTTTGGATTTTGCCTGATTTCAGAGTAAATAAATTAAAATTAGGATTTATTTGCTGTTATTCTTGAGGAAGTTTGTTCCATAATACGCGATCTTGTCAGTTTCCGTATCAGAAAGAGGATAATTTCAAATCAGTCACTGTTCTGGTGAAAAGGGCAAGTGTGTTGGACGTAATGATCACATCTTTACTGCTGAAGCATAAGTTATTACAAAATAACAATTAATGCGTAGGAACTTAATTGATTAAGTAGTTCTATAGTAAGCACAATGACAGCACGCCTAAGCATATATATAATGATCATTTTAAACAGACGGTAATAATTCATCGGGGCTGGTCAGTTTTAACATATTTGTATGCGTCTTGAAGTAAAAAAATTTTGGAATGCCGGTCAGTAGGTACGTTCATGCCTTGAGAGCCTAGTAACGAATGGCAGTCCCCGAGGGATATTATTTTGAAGCGTATAAAACCGGCCAGAGTAGGAAAAGTGAGCAGTAATATAATGTATCTCTGTCTGTAACTCCACAAAGTCATAAAGACTATGTAGGTGTTACGCAGGAGAGTTTGGTATAGTGCACTCACAGCCTAAGCGGCTTTTGGTACGCATTCGGTAGCCAACATACTTTGTCTCACGCAACAAAGAGAAAATGGGAAGAGAGCGGTACAAGCGGTATTCCGAAAAGTATGTACTTCAGACTGAGAAGCCGGAGTAAGAGGATGTAGGTCCATAAAACTGAGTGACAGGTGTTTCGAAGTCGATTAAATAGGCTGGGAGCTAGTACAAGTGAGTGAGCAGTGGTGCAGTACCTTAGGCGTGATGTTCAAAATTGACAAGCTTATGTGACTCAGTATAAATACCCCTGATCGCAAAATAAAGAAAAACTATAAGGGCAGGGTAGGAGAGTGTATTTGAGGCCAAATGCATCAACTATCTTGGCTGCTGCACATTTATTTTGTGAGTAGCTGAACTTTAACCCAGCAGTTGTGTTGCTTGGGGTCATCTCGCGAGAGTTATCCGCTAAACCGCCCATCTAGATTCCAGGCCGAGATATTCTGAAAGAACCAAAACTAATATCTAAAATGAATTGTTATTATATTAAAATGATTGAAAACTCATGAGTGACAATAGCTTGCTCGCAATTAAGTATTATATATAATATATATAATTAAGTATTATTTGCTTATTTGCAACCTGAGCTTCATTGCGGCTCTGCTAAGTGCTCTTTGGAGGTAAGAGTTACACGATTAAGTTGGCCGACATTTTTGTACGTGACTTGGGTTTAAGGTCTTAGCGTCCGAACTCGTGTCTACAGCACACCACTGGAGGATTTCAAGTAAAACATATAAGCGGCCAAAGAGGATAAAATCGCTCAGCCACGTGAGACTAGATGGAGGCGTTGGATTTCTCAACAGCTTAACAAAGTTAAGGTCTGAGATCAACATAGCAGTTGGAGAAAGTTGTGTAAGGGGTGGTTAGTTTTATTGAAGGTGCATGTGCAGGGTCATTAAAAAACTGACCCGCGGTTTTGCAAAGGATTGAAAAGTACCAAAGGCCGGCTCGTATGAAAACGTAGCTCACATCCATAGGCAATAAAGTACAAAAAATTGTCGAGGCTGAGCTCAGCCAAACCTTGCATGAAAAGAGTTTTTTCTATGCAAACACATTCTGGCCATATGCCAGCAGGGAAACTTGCAATTGAAACAAATGTGATGGTGCGATGGCTACTTAGTTACTTGTCAATGTGATCCAGTTGTGCGACTATTACCTATCGCATTCTCTTTGTGGTATTAGCTTCTTTTTTCTATCCAAAGTAGCTCGCACCAATTTTACACTTGAAGCTCTATCACAATCACATTATCCAAAAAAGGTGGACTGCATACAATTATTTACTACTAACTTGTTATCTTCAAAATTCTTTTACAAGTAATGACTTGCCATCTGCTATCTAAAAACGCAAGAGCTATAAACATAAATATTAAAAGCTTATAAACTAATAACAGACGGTAACAATCCATCATGGGCTGGTCAGTTTTAGCGTGCTTGTATGCGTCTTGAAGTAAAAGAATATTGGGATGCCAGTTGGTAGGTACGTCCAGGCATTGAGAGCTTAGTAACAGGAATCTCAGATTGGTTAGAAGCCTATCACACCAGCCAGAGTTAGAAGAGTGAGTGGTACAAGCCGTTTCCCAAAAAGTACGTACGTCAGACCGATAAGCTGGAGCAAGAGAGTGCAGGTTCCTAAAAGTGAGCGACGTGTGTCATGAAGTCGATTAAATAGGTTGAGAGCTAGTACAAGTGATCACTAGGTTTGGCTTAAGATTACCATCTTAGGTTCCTAATTATGAAATGCGGCTCAATCTGAGATGCATGCGAAATCACTTTAATCCCTAAAGCAAACTCAATGGCACTAAATGTCCCTCTTTCCCTCTCTCTCTCTCTCTCTCCCTCTCTCTCTCTCTCTCTCTCTCTCTCTCTCTCTCTCTCTCTCTCTCTCTCTCGCTCTTCCACCTTATCTCTCACCCTCGCTGTCAATATACCTTTCCTACTAAATTTATTGTAAATTGAAGCTGAATCTAAGGTGAGATGGGTTTCATGATAGCCTCTCACTGATTCAGGCCACGTACAGCTAAATGCACGTCCATAATCCTACAAGCAAGCTTAATTTGATTTTTGTATTTTTAGTGTCAAGTGAGCTCCAAATGATTGTTATTACTTAGGCTTTAGAACAGTTTGAGTTTGAAAAGCGCTGCTTCAATGTACGTCTATAGTTTTAATCTTGGATCGCTACATGTGATCATACAATGCACTAGCTGCTGGGGGGATTGAGGTGTTATTGTGTGAATTGAAGATAAGTTACTCTTTCTACCGAAAGGAGAGTGTGGCAGAGGCAGGGGGAGAGGATAAGCTCTTCCAAAATATTCCGCCATTCATTCTTTACTGGCACAAACTTGAGGTAACTGCTCCATATCTTACTTGCTAATTTTTAGCTTACTGTTGCCGTCAAAAAAATTTGACACGCTACTTTGCCGTTTCGAAAAATGAAACATGAGCGTCAATCGTGCTCGGCTTTTCAAAAGACTGCATTAGCAGCACAAAAAGTGAGTTTATAGGGCTAGAAGGCCTCAGTGTGCTCCAACAAGCATGTTTAACATTGATGGCTAAAGAAACCCGGTGGTGTTGTTACACAATGCACTCATTCGTAGAACTCACTATTTAGTAATCGTCACTGAAGATTTAATTAGAGAAGAGCAGTGAGCAATAATATCTTTCGTAGCTTTCCTTCGCCATCGGGGGATGATGAAAAATCCGAAGCCTTGATAGGTCTCAAAATCTTAAGACTGATTTCGCAAACTCAGGTTTTAGGAAATCGAAAGTACTTACTTTTGTACAAACGTTGTATCTAGTGAGTTCTGACGGTCTTTATTTGTTCTTTAAAATATGCAACGGCAAACAAATCATCATGGCTCATAGAGGATCAGCACAGAGCTAACCGTTTCACCCAATTAATACCAAGTATTGCAAGTATGTGAATCAAAGAGATAAGTTGCTATCAGTAATGTCATCAGCCTCACTAGCCTACAGGAACCCTACAGATTCCATTAGTCAACATTGCCATCCAATGCTCTTCGTCTTTGTTTGAATGCTGGAGTCTTTGAAAAAAGTATAATATTCGTCTTGCATTACGTGTCAGGCAAACGGTTAGTAATGTCACCGCGACGAGAGACGGTTATAATCGAGGTTTACTTTTGCTGATTCGTAAACTTGCATTTGTCGTGTATCAGTTAAACTAGCATTTTCAATGTTGGCTACGAGCCTCGTATGAATATTCGTTAATGGTATGGTATCGAGGGCTAAGCAGCTTCCATAGAGGCTATGTGCGGGAGCCCCGGTAGATCGACGGCTGAGGGTCTGAGAGGCTTGTTCCGGTGGGAATAAGCTTGACATCGCATTATGTGCTCCTCGTTTCTAGCATGTGCATTAGCACCTAGAGACGAGGTGGTCTTACACAAACAGGCCCTCAGTAACTCCACGGAGCCCATTGGGAAGAACACACAACTAAGGATGCAAGTAGCACACAGTATCGTGCCAATGTAGTTTACTCGTGGTTCGTGTGTGGCTCGGGCTCGAATTCAGATAGTCACGTATAACGTCGATGTTCTCGCTAGCAAGCACGTAGTGCATTGGAAGTGCTGTGATGCGGTTCGTAAATGACAAGCAGCGAGAGTCCAAAATCTGCACAGTGGTTAGCTTGCCTGAATCTGGCCTGGGGTTGTCGCAGCTTCGAGCTGTTTCTGGAAGTTTCTAGCCCAGATTTAAGTTTCTCACTCTTCGCCTTCCATATTATGGGTTGGAGTCCCTTTGATAGCCGATAAGGCCCCTCTGCATTTAAAAAATTGAGGCTGTCAAAACAGCTAAGCATTTCTTAACTAGGAACAATCGCTGTCTTGTACTGCATAGGCCAGTAGACGCCAGCTTCAATCTGCTTTTTCCCGTAGATCTACTGCAACAGCGAGCCGCTCGCCAACTACAAGGTGCTAGGGAGATATCCCGATGGCTCGGCTAGCTAGGCGATTTGGCAGGAGGACTGATTAGGACGTGAGTCAGAAGACAACCTGAGATAGAGAGAATGAGGTAACCTCAAGGAGAGGGAAAGTTTATTGAAGTGGACATGCTGTTTGGTAGGGAGCCTATACAGACCGATGACAAGCGGTGCAATGCGGCATTTGTCTCGTTCGTGACACAGAAGCTAATCTGCTGAGTGACGCATCAGCTGAAAGAGTCTCACTGTACAGGCAGGCGGATGCACAAGTAGCAAGTTACGGAAGTTTAGTCCAAATGTTACGAATGAATGGGGACCGCGGTGTTCCGGTTCAGCGAACCTCCTAGTTTTGGAGGTAGGCAGACTTTACGGAAGCAGATGATGTGTTCTTATGATGAAAAGTCATTTTGAAGATGACCTCCAGCATGACCTCCAGATTCCGCACTGAAGGTACATGCTGTTCATGATGTATGTAACTTCATTCAGTTGCAACGTTATGTACACGCATGGGCGACCCCAGAAGCCACTCCTGCCCTAGGACGTGAATCAGCCATTTGTATCTCCGTCTGTAACTCCACAATGCCACAAAGCCTATGTTGGTGTTACGCAAGAGAGTTTCGTATTGCCCCACTCGCAGCCTAAGCCGCTTTCGGTACGCATTCATTGCGAACAACAAAGAGAAAGTGAGAAGCATAGCTGAGTCTGAAGAGCAGTCAGGTAAGTGAGTAGCATGAAAGTAGCAGCTCAGGATCGTTGGAAATGGTGTGCCATAGTTGACAGCAGGAGAGTAATTGTCATTCGTGTAAGAATCATGCAAGTGTGTTCCACAGTCTGGGACCTGCGGAGCAAAAGCTTCTGTTGCCAAGGGTCTTTAATCGGACGAACGAACACGTAATTCATTATTCGTACAGGACTCGCTATGACGCACAGTAAAACACTAGCTCGTACATACTTCACAATATCGAGGCCTGGCCGTACCTAATCCCGTGCCATTCATTTTCTGAGCTCAGCCTGCCTGTCTCCACGAAAGCAGCTCGTTAGTGGGTGGGCGTGCCCATGCACTGGACGATGCTTCGGCTCTGCTGCCGGATCTTGACAAGAGCGTTTAGCGTTTTGCAAAACCGACCGCGAGCTGAACGAAAGAAGGCACCTGCACATGGGGAACTGGTCCGATGCCAGACAGCGGCTGACCTGGCCTTGGGTAGGGCGTGCCGCCAAGCTCTGCTTCGGCTTGCGTTTCAAACTCCTCGCCCAGCTTGAAGGAGATGAGTAGTTGCGGCTCGACCGACCGCTTCGGCTGAGCCCTATGTATCGAGAAACCTTATCGTAGGTTAGGGAAAGGGGGCAACTAAGGAATTGAGGTGCTTGGTCGGCCTCCGCCCTGTTGTTGGCCGGGTAGGAGAGTGTTTACGTCATGGACGTGCAGAGTAAACGTTTTTATTTACTTATATTATAATATATTAAGCCGGTGAGGATGTGCTTCCATAAGCGGTTATATAGTTATGTGGCCACTTATTTGAAAACTCACATCTCCGAAAAAACGCTGAAGTTTGTTGAATTTGCATGTCGCGTGGAAGTTCGAGTGGTCGCAGGACTGCTAATTTATTCTTCGTTGTGGGTGGTGCCAGGTAGCTACAGCTGTGCTTGCTCTATCTATGTCTACCAGGTAGCTATGGCTGTACTCAGTTATTTAGTTGTTTAACATTCTTGAAAGCTTATCGGCCTTGGAAACGTAAGCGAGGACTTATCTGATGAAACATCCGGTTGCGAAAATCCGCAGTCATTCATAACCTGATTACAATTCGCTTATCAAGTTGACACGGATAGTATTATGCCACCATTGAGAACTTCATAAGCTCCATTGCATCTTAGTTATTTGCTGCATCACATTGAAACTCCTTGTCCGTAGCTGCCTATATGTTGCGCCTGAAATCTGGCTGAGCCTTTCAGTTTTCAGCTGGTCCTGCCAAACTACGAGCCTTGGCAGCATGAATATCAGGGTTCTGCTCCTCATCACTGTCGGTTATAGTAGTAATTGGTGACATAACAGCTGTTTCTGAATACTCTTTGAAAAGCAAGTGCAACGACGCCCAAAAAATACTCGACTCTCGCGTTCGGAGTCTCTTGTGTGTCCTTGCCATGATGAAAGGTGTGATGCCATTTTACCGTTTAGCGCTTCCGAAAAATGTTTCGCTGGCACTTTGTGGCGTATGAGCGAACCACTAGAATGTGCTCAAGTCGTTAGCCAAGATTAGTTTTTATGGAATCTCCTTATGTAGAAAGCGGCGTCTCCTTAAAATATTAAAAGGCGGCGAGCTAATCTTGAAGCTGAGATCGCTACAGTCATACGAGGCTTGCTTCGCAGGAGAAATATTTAAAAAGAGCCGTAACAGAAAAACCACACAGACTAGTTGAGCAGATGCTAAGACACAACAGCTCCAACTAAAATCTCTCTGTAATCCTGCAACTGAAATTAAAAGCCGAATTTCAATTCATCTCCAAGGACGCCGACTTGAAGGAGCCGCAAAAGATCTTTGTGAATGGATGTAGGATTTGTCATAGTCTATGAACTGTTGACAGTTGTCAACTCAAAAAGCTTTTAACAAATTTCTTACTGGAGAGTTTTGAGCTGTGAGAGGCTACTTTGTCACGTGCCACATTACCTGTAAATGCTGACAGGCAGCGGATAGCACTTTATTAAAATTAAAACTAAAATTAAAAGTAAAACTACAGACACATTACTGACGACCACGTATACTGACGTTTTTTCTCCGCAGTCAAGAGGTAGAACGCAGAAACAATTCTTAACCAATAACCTTAAGATATATTATTACAAAAGTGCTAACAAGGCACACTCTTTGATGTCACACAGATAAATTCTGGTATGTGTACCAGAATAGCCAATGAAAAAAGAGAAGACCCAGAAACCTCTACATGTATATTTCTGCAGTGCTCTATGCAAAGTGTGAGCACTACAACGTGAGTAAGATAGAGCTAAGCCAGCAGGTAATGTGGCCAGCGATGTAGCAGTGAAATGAGGTCAAAGGGTTTCTCAAGTCTCGCAAATGCATTAAAAGGTGAGCGACAACCTTTCGCATCGTACTTCTGGTCTTCGGTGCAGTATTCAAGTCGCATCAATGTAATGCAATGTATTTTCATCTGTTGCTCCACAAAGCCACAAAACTATGTGAGTATTACGTAGAAGAGTTCTGTATAGCACGCTCACAACCTAAGCGACTTTTGGTAAGCATTCGTTAGCCAGCAGACTGCATCGCACGCAACAAACAGAATGTGAGAAGCATAGGATTGGAGAGAAGTTTAGGTAGTGAGAAGCACGAGCGTAATATTTTAGGACGGCTGGAAAGGATGCGCTGTAGTCGAGAGCAGGAGAGTACCTGTCATTGCGTAATAATTGTGGAAGCGAGTGTCGCAGTCTAGGACATGTAGAGCTAAAACTTCTGTCGCCAACTGTCTTTAAGCGGAGGAATGGAGCAGCTAATTTGTTATCCACACAGGACCTGAGGGCGCGATGAGGCTGAAACTGGTACAGCAGTTCAGCTAGGTACGGAGGTGCCAAGCCGTGGCGTACCTTTGGGGTCAGCGTAAGCGGAGGAGCATGCGTGAGCCAAGCGGTGATAAGGGCCGTTGGCGGCCATGATCGTTCGATGTTTGTCTGAGGAACGCATCCAGCATTAGCAGGCCCATCTCGCCAGCAGCAGGGTCAGCTCGCCAGGGCTCTCCTTCCTTCGCATCTGACTGATCCTCCAATCCGGCCGAGTAATCTGCGCCAACTAAAATCTCGAAGCGCGAGCACTAGCAAGAACGGACAGATGGGTGGTTTCCCCAGCTGGCTTCGAAAATGGCTCAGCTGGACTGTGCAAGTGCGTTCTAGACCCAAGACCTAATCGGTGTTCCGTCTTCAGAGTGAGTTCAGTCGCACAGGCGCTCATTCCATTATCCGAAATACTATCTTTCTAGCTCCACTAGAGCTCACTTCCAGGGGAATAGCTAGGCTGAGCACTAGTGGCATTACACGTTAATTCCACGTCACTACTGGAAGTACCGATCGCCATCTTGCCATGGATGGAGGAAAAGACGGACGGACTTTCTCGCTTTATTAGGTAGAGATTCCGCAGTCACCCGAGCCTGGGAGCTGATTATATCCTGCAATTTTTATTAAATTGGGCAAACAAAATCATGTAGTATAACGCAATTTTTCTCAGCGGTTGAAATGAGTATTCCACAAGTGCTAGCATGTAAATGCAGGCAGCAGTGCGACTGCGATGGCGATCGGCTTTACTATCCCTCAGTATCTTGAATATACTGTCACTCTGTGTGGCGCCGGGGAAAACCGATCCGCATCATCCGGGCGGTAGACGGCGAGAAGCTCAAAGCAGTGGAATAAACGGCATATCGAGTTTATTTAAGCTTGCATTATAAGATACTTTTTCTCAAAAATGACACGGATTCGTTGCTATAACAATAATGTTAAAAGAAATGTCCATTCTATAGCTAGGAGGAGAGTTTATTCTCTGTTCATCTGCTTTTCAATTCACTAGGAGAGAAGCATTCACCACTAGTTCATGAACAGTAAGGTATCCTGCTCTTGCACAAGCATGCAGAGCACACAATTACCATGCTAAGGCAAGCAGGTAAATGTGCAAAGAAGACTAGCGGCGTTGGTGCGTCAATATGCTGCTAGAGTGGTCCATATACAGTAGGAAACCACACTTAAGCTGGTGAGCCGGAATGGTCGACTAGGTAAGGTCTTGCGAACATCGTATACGGAAACGATACAGCTAAGACCTGTTTACAGTTATTGTGATTGTTATTCGACAGTAGCGAGTAAGAAATTACGTGCTTATGGACATCTAAACGCTATTTGCTTCGGGCTGCTGGGTCTCCCACGCCGGCGGCAGCCTTAGCTACACCGGCGGCTAGTAACCTGCTTGTTAGTTATGATCGTCAGCAGCTGCTATCGCTTCGTCATCGTAGATCAAATGCATTCCTAGATATTAATGTTGTTGCTAAGATTCATGAACTATGCATTAACAAAAGAAAAGCACCCGGTAGCCGCCGCGGTGGCCGGAACCGCCAGCTCAGACGCCGCTCGTTGGGCAGGAAATGCTAGCTGAGTACCCGCTCGTTTGGTATTCCTAGCATTGTCTCGAACCGCTCAGCACGCTCCCCCACATGCGTCACTGTAAATCTCTGTAACTTAGTGGTCATCAGGCCTGTTGTAACTCCATCGGCCAGACTTAAGGCTTGCCTTTGGAATCGTCGCACAACGTGCAATAAACCTCTGGTAATAAGCGACCTCATTTCTGAAAATGGTATCGACCTGCTCGCCCTAACTGAAACCTGGCTGAAATCGATAAACTGCCCGACAGTTAAAGACCCTACTCCATCCGGTTTCTGAAACCTGGCTGAAATCGATAAACTGCCCGACAGTTAAAGACGCTACTCCATCCGGTTTCTCGTTCTTTCACACACCAAGATCAATCAAAACTGGAGGTGGAGTTGCTATTGTTGTGCACTCGAAATTCAACTTTAAGCCATTTGCAGTACCCTCGAAGCAGTCTTTTGAATCAATTGTCTTGGTCTCATCCGAAAACAAGCTACCGATAGTGGCAGTAGTCTATCACCCACCAGGTACCAAATCCTCCTTTATCTCAGATTTCTCCGATCTCATTTCGATTCTGTGTGCAAGAAATCGATCTTTCCTCGTTATGGGTGATTTCAACGTTCACTTTGATAACTTATCTGACGCTTTCACAACCGAATTTAGTGCATTGACTGACCCATTGTGTCTTGTGGCTCATGTGCATGGCCCTACCCACATCAAGGGTCACACACTCGACCAGATTTTCTCATACAACTGCACTTTGTCATTACCAATTATTACAAAATCCTGCTTATCTGACCACATGCACATCTCATTCAATCTACAGTGTGTGCCCACATCCTCCTCTAAAATAACCTGTGAATCGCGAAACCTCAAGACCCTTGACATCGATGCTGTCCGTGCGAGAATATCTGCTTCGCCACTGCTGCTCAGTCCTCCCTCCGATCTGTCATTATTGGTAGATAGCTACAACACGACACTAGCTCACACGCTCGACGAGTTTGCACCTCTGACAAAGCGCACTGTGCGCCCCTGCCCAGACGGCCTATGGTTTACCACTGACATTAAACTAGCCAGGTCTACTATACGAAAGCTTGAAAAACCATACAAAAGATCCGGACTAACTGTCCATCGACAGGCATATGAAGACTACTGTAAGTCTCACCAATCGATCCTAGCAAAGGCCAAGTCTAGATTCCATGGAAACATTGTTGAATCACAGATGCACAATCCAAAAATGCTGATGTCGACAATAAACCATATCCTCAACCGTTCCCAGATTAGCTCCTTACCTGATGACCCTTGTGATGATCTAGCCGATCGCTTCTCTCGATTCTTTGTGCAGAAGATAGACAAGATCAGGGAATGCATCCGTGCGATGACAGCCTCCCAACTAGAATGCTGTTCCTCGGTTCCTGGCTGCACCTCAATGTCTGCATTTAAGCAGGTCACTACTGATCTAGTCCTAATGTTCGTATCGAAATCAAAGAAGACAGTCCTCTGGACTCTATTCCCACTGTCCTGCTCCTACGTTGCATTGATCTGCTGCTGCCATGCATAACTAATATCATTAATATGTCATTAGCGTCAGGTCATGTCCCAGCACCTTTCAAAAAAGCCGTAGTCAGGCCTCTTCTCAAGAAAGCAACACTAGACCAAGAGAACTTGAGCAACTACCGCCCAGTCTCCCTTCTACCATTCCTATCAAAGACACTGGAACGGGTCGTGGCAGACCAGCTGAACTCATATATCGAAACCTCACACCATGCTAGTAAGTTCCAGTCTGGCTTTAGAGCTAATCTCTCCACAGAGTCAGCATTGCTTAGGGTATACAACGACCTACTTAGGAATGCAGACGTGGGTAGAGTGTCTCTGCTTGTTTTGCTCGATCTTTCGGCAGCTTTTGACACCATCGATCACAAAGTTCCTCTAGAGCGCCTCTCATCTCGCATGGGCATCACTGGCACTGCTCTGCAGTGGTTCATGTTCTACCTCAGTGGGAGACTCCAGAGTATTGACGTGAATGAACAAAGATCAACTGAAGTACCTTTAAAATATGGAGTACATAGGGGCTCTGTGCTAGGTCCGGTTCTTTTCACTGCTCATACTCTCCCTCTTGCTGATGTTATTGCCAAGCACAATCTAGGCTTTCACTTCTATACGGGTGACACTCAGTTGTACCTTTGCTTTGATCCCTCCCAGCCTTCGAGCACCTCAAATAATCTAAACTCTCTTGCTGCATGTATTAATGACATCCACACATGGATGGCAGCAAATTTTCCAAAACTAAACGATGACGAAACTAGCTTACTAGTTATGGGCAAACCCAGTGTGATTCAGAGATTGGAAAGGCTGTCTCTCAATATTGGCTCTGCCAGCATATCTCCTGTCGAATCCTCTTGAAATCTAGGTGTCATATTCCAAAGCGACCTCTCGTTAGACGACCATATCAGCTCCACAGTCAAATCTGCCTATTTTCAGCTTCATAACATTGCAAAAATTCGGGCTTGTTTAGATAAGGATACCACGTCCAAGTTGGTCCATGCATTTGTGACATCTCGTCTCGACTTCTGCAACTCACTGCTTACTGGCCTACCAGCATGTGCGATCGGGCGATTGCAGCTGGTGCAAAACTCTGCAGCTAGGCTTGTCTGTCGTGAGCGTCGCAGTTGCCACATTACTCCACTTCTCGCCGACCTGCACTGACTACCAGTCAAGCAACGGATTGACTTCAAGGTTTTGTCGCTCACTTTTAGGTCTATTCATTCTATGGCTCCAGCCTATCTCTCCGTAATACTCTCCCAACAGGCCAAGCATCGTGCCACCTGCTTTTCGGAATCCAACAGTCTAGAAATACCTCATACAACCTTAAATCCCTTGGAGACCGTGCATTTAGTTCGTATGCTTCCAAAGCCTGGAACTCCCTCTCGACCTGCGTCAGAACATCACCTGACCTGACCACATTCAAAAGGAACTTAAAAACACCTATTTAGGACAGTATTTAGTGGGTCCCTGTGATTCGTCCTTCACGTGCTAATGCGTGCTGACACTGTGCATGCTGCCACTAACCACATTTGCATGCTGACCCTGTGCATGTCCCCCTAACCATGGTATTCATTTTGTTTGTTTTTCAAGCATGATATTACTTACCATGCATTTTGCATTTCCTTTTTCAGCCAATGTAAAGCGCCAGAATGAGATTAAGTTTTCCGAGGGCGCTTTATCAAGTAAATTATTATTATTATTATTAAGGCGGTTGCTTTTAACGACCTTGACCCGAGGTCGTGGGTTCGAATCCTGTGGTGAGCGATCCTTGACCACCACTGCAAGCGGTGGTAATAGCCGTAAAGACTCTTCTGTCGCTATACAAAAAGGCTATTGAATTAGCTACTATTCCTTTTTAAACCTATAGGGTTAATTAGCAGGTTTTCCGCTAAGCTTAATATGCATGCATACTTCTTAGTGTGGCAGCCTTTGCGTGTGAAAGACTCTACTCGGAAATAAAAACTCAAATTGAGTGTTTTGTTCGGCAGCTTTGGATTATCTTGAATTGAGTTAGCCGTTGTGCCCCAGCAATATTTCAAGAGCTATAAATGGCTGCCTTTACGCCAGGCCTCGTACAATAATATCGGAAAGACCATGAAAGTAAACAGAAATTTGCAGCGATGATCAACAGACATATTAAAGACCAATGCAAGGGACGGACTATCAACACTATCCTAGAACTTCAATTTTCTTGTCCGGTAATAGTACACACCGATTACAAGATGGAACTTCAGCAGTACGATTTCTATTTCTGTAACTCACATTGGCAATTGAAAAAGCAAAATTAAGTTCAATAATCCATTCGGGTTCATTTCAAGTCAAGCAATAAAGTTAGTTTCACTATTTTTAACTACAACAATTTTCAGTACGAAGTAGACGCTCGTCTAATGCCGAACCAAAGCTAAAGTATATTTAACGTAAATGCACTCTTTTAATTAAAGCTCAGAATACTGAAAGAATTAAGCGTGCATTTGTCTGAATATTCTGAAGCATTTGTATTTAATATTCAATGATTTCTGCTTGAGATCAGAAGCACATTGATCCAGGCTGTTTCTGGCTAGTAGCGAGTACTTTGAACGCAATCGAAAAGAAGTCAACCCACGTGTCTTATATGTTCTAGGATGAATACATGGTATATAGTTTTATGGTGACAATGACAGACTATTTTTATATGGCTTCGAAAAAGTTTAGGATCGGCCCATCGAGGATAATGCACGGGTAAGTCCCTGAATGACAGCTTTGGCTAGTCAGCCAGTATGGACAGTCAAGCCGGTTTTTGCCTCAGCCCCAGCAGCTAAAATGGAGATTGCTAAATGACTCCCCTCTGTCCTGGAAGCTTAGATGCCTAAAAAGTGAAGACAGTGGTGCAAATTTATTTAAGTGGTCTCGTAAAGATCTAAGTTATCTCACAACGTATATTCAGTGGCGAATCAGGTGGCTGCTAGCACATTTATGAAGGCAAGGGTGTGAAGCATTCGTCCACATCCCCACTGTTAAAATCTGCAGTGATGATCGCGCCGTTGAAAAACTGACACTAGAATTTAAAAGAATGGGTCATTTCAGCAGGTTACACTCACAGTAAAATTTTGATCACTGCTTTTTGGCAGATCTGACTTAGGCAAACACAATTTATGTAAGCGGAGTAAGAAAATGAGGTAGGAAATAAATATAAATAAATATAATTCTTTTATATAGCGCCCCCAGAGAACTTAATCTCTATTCAGGCGCTTCACATATGCCTCGGGGCTCGAGCCCACGACCTCAGCCAGACCTTGGTTGGGGTGAGCACCTTAACTACTGAACCAAACCAGCTCGGCAACAAAGTACCGGGGGAGACAGTGGTTGAATAGTGTCGGGACATGAAATCCCCCAGTTTTCTCATTTTTAGTAATAATGATAGTCTTAGGAAAAGGTTTCAGTTTATATACCACCCTAAGAGATCTTAATATATATCCAACAGCTTTTGTAACTCGTTTCAAGATAAGCAAGAGCCAAGGGCTAATGCCATCCAAGGTATAATGCTTAGACAAGCTTGGACAAGAACAGAAGTAGTGCTCATACCCCCCCCCCCACGCAAAAGCACAGGAAAGGACGATGATTGCACACTTGGTTTTCAGTACACCTAGTTATTAACGTGCAACGAATTGTGCAGCAGGAAGAACGCACAACATGCATAGAAAATCAGACTAAATCCTTCCAAATAAGAAAGACGAATCAGAACCGATGTATATAATTAGCTGAAACTTATACCACGCAGTCAGTGCAGGCACCAGTAAGACAGTAAGTACCGGGCTTTTAGTGGATCTCAAGTAGTGGCCTGATTACCTAAAGGTCTCAATGTAGTCGAAGGGACTGCAAAGCGACTGCATGCCAATGATCGGGTAGCGTCAGATCACCACAGAAAAGCTCCGTCCCTGAAAGGTAGGCTAGTGCAAGCCAGTGAATCCACTTATAGGCAAGAAAGTTGATATTGAAGGCAATTTAATGCTTGACAGGTAGCCTTTGAAGCTGAAACGGAGGTCATGCAACGTCGTAGGTAGGTCATTGCTGACACACCAGACGAGCCACTTTGTTTGCACTAGTCTCAGACGATTAAAGGCAAGGCCAAGAGTCCCCAATAAAAAAAGAGAAATTACAGTAATCGAGACTCGCATGAAAGTAGTAAAATTGACTAAAAAGGCAATGTGCCCATCCAACGGTGACATGCCATTTTTCGGACAACTACTCAACGGATTGAAAACTTAAAACCGTAGAAGGCCATTAGCTGCTTTGACCGGGACAGTAACAATAAGCAGCCTACTTGCTTGGATGTAGCTCCGACGAACTTCTAATGAAACCATTGATAAATGAGTGCACTTAGTAAACTACGGCCGACGTCTAGTTACAGTTTAACGGATCCTTTCCTAAAGTAGCCTTTTTATGGGCTTTCAATCAGCTTAAGTATGGCTCAGGGACGCAAAGAAACTGATGGCGTGATTCAGTAACCCACTCCTGTTAATTTCAATACTCCAACCCTATTGTTAGCTTACATAGGCGGAAACGTACACATACGTACCACGGGAAATGTAGCCTTGAGGATAGCAATCCTTCTTAAGAGCTTCGGACTCTGAGAAGGTGCTATGATTATGAGGCTTTCCTTTTGTAGTGTAACGCACGGATTGTGCTGACGTGCACTGGCTTAGAAAGACTTTTACGCCATAGATTGTGTAAATAAATGTATGCCTATTTAGTGCACCTAGGGGAGAGATACAATAGCTAAGGTATCCTCAAGACTGCTTCTGGATATTCACAGCCTCCATTGATTTCAATGGAAAATTCTTGGCCATGGAGCATTTTCATACCGTGTAGGAAAACTTGAACCCTAGAGGAATTAGGAGGACAGTTGAGGCAGCAATCAGCATTTTAATAACAGGCGGAATTCTGTCAAAAGAAGGGTTGTTCACGACACGTCTTATACAGGGCTCGCACTTTTGTAGAACTTGAAAGCGAGAGTATCATAAACTGACCTTAAAGCAATCTTGATACTATGTTTAATGAGCACCCTAAATTAGTATTGAGATGATGAACGCTGAAATGTGGCCATCGTTATTTTTCAACTGAAATTTAAGAGAGCTTTATTGTTAGCCGTCGTGGATCTATTTTTACGAGAAAGCTGATGTAGCTATACCCGTGGCTGTAAGAGCAACGCCAAACAACTGTAATTCTATTAAAACAAAGCCCAAACGAGCCGTTCATCAGCTTTTTCAGAATCAATGTGGTAATACCTAATGAAGAAGTATGTCATTTCAGAAGCTCTTAAATTATCTGTAAAACGATTATTTATTGATTATTAAGTTTTTAAAATAAGTTATCATTCACGAATGGTAAACAATGGTGCATTAGGGGATACGTCTAGATTAGCTTGAAGCTAAAAAAATACTATCGTCGTCATAGTTCTTATAAGAGCAAACATTTGACTCTGCTAGTTTAAATTTTCCTGTATTATTTTTATTATGAGGTTTAGTAAAGTGTGAGTCTATTGCTGTAATGTTTTGAATCATATAGAGAGACGTCTTTTTTCAAGTTAAAAATCCAACTCTGTTAGTTTAAATTTTAGACCATTCTATTTAGTGTCTGGTTTGATAACATGTGAGTTTTGCTGCAATTTTCGAGTCTAAAAGAGAGAAAGAGAGACGTCTTATATTTGTCTTTACCAGTTATTGAATATCGTGCTAAGTAATACGTTAAAGTACTCGATAGCAGATGCGGCAGTTTTTCTACTATTCACTGGATTACTTAGAGGTATTTCCACTTAAATATTTATTTCATTCTGTAATATATGTATTGAGTGTATGGAGAGATTTGTGGTTTTTGACAATTTAGGGACTGCCATGTTATTCCTCTTTGGGTCATGAGGGCAACTGTAAGAGGCAGGCACACACAATAAACTGTCACAGACCTAGTTAAATACGGTAATGGTCAGGACATTCTCATGGAACCTTACCGGTCTTAATAGCAAATGGCTGGGCTCATCTGGTGACAAATACGGCTGCTCTCGTGCTGCAAAGCAGGCACGTGTGGTGCTGCAGTCTCACTCTTTGACGCTGTGCTACAAGCCTCTGGACTGTTACCAGGTCAGCTGAGTGCCTCTCTTTCCAGACTGCTAAGCGTAGGTATAGCAATGATCATCATGACATTACTTGCTTGGCGAGTGTTTGCTCGTTTCGTCAGTTTTTGGCACGTTTTTAACAGTACCTGGTGCAGGATTGCAATTAATCTTTTCGCAGAAACTGGTAGCTTTTATTATTGCACCAAATCTTCACAGGCTTCACGTCATGAGGTCTTTTGAAGCATGCAATCCTTTGCGACACATTCAATAACTAAGCTTAGTTGTGACGAAGAGACAAGCAGGGTGCGTTGAGGATCAGGCAAGCGTAGTTGCAGAGACGATTAAAACACGATGCGAAGTTTGATCGTATATATGCGGTCTCGATATCATATCCGAGGTAAGATTCGTGCAGCCTGGTGAAGTTATGAATAAATCAATCTGAAGCCTGCCCACCGGGAAGCTCATTAAGAGCCGTTGATGGATGATGTCGGCGTACCATTGCTTTAACATCTGACATTGGTGGATTGCGGATATCCTCATGGTGTATTTCACCACCTCTGACACTGGTTACCATCGGCAACGAGGAAGCAGCTGACGATCACGCTTTGTCGATGTACAATTGCTGTCAGGGTACCGAATAAAAAACACGACTCTAATACTCTGGTGTCAATGCATGTCGCAGCCTGAGGCGGTAAGGTATTAGCTCATTCTTTAAGTTACTAGTCGAGCCTGAAGCTACTTTGGCAGTTCCGGAACGTGGCTTAGCCTCCAGAGAGTGTCAGACGCAACTGAAACCAAGGGTAGCGTGGCAACCAAATAACGCAACTCGTTCAGAAGGAAGCATTATTCACTCAATATATTATGAGTATGGCAGATAATCGCGAACGTCATTAGCTCGTTTCTCTAATTCTATGGCATTTTAAATCATTTAAGTTTGTGGCTCCTCCAATGAATTGTCGCGGCTTGTAGTCACTTAACAGTCGATACATGGAAGGCAAACAGAATGCAACTTCTTCTATTTGTGGGCACACAATTTCAAACTAAACAGTAAGTTATTCGGGTTTTGATGTCTTATTTCCACTACTGTGTTGAAACAACATAATTTTTAAGTTGCATTGGTCATTATAAATATCCTGAAAGCGTCGCGTATTAAAGCCATTTAAAAATATGACATACTGCGATTTTGCGAGGCTTAATCAAGAATGAAAGACAAAATTTAAGAAAATGGCATGGTGTCTTAGCACCACTAGTAATTTCCCCCGGTCGTGGCACAACTATCTAAGTGAAACAAAGGTGAAACCCAAGTGCAACACAGACTAACATGCTGTTGCTTCAGCGTCGTCGTTGTGCATACTGGGTCGGCGTGCCCGTGTTGGCAAACTTGGAAATACATGAACGGAAAGTGATCACGGAGTCCTAAATGTTAACGTTAACGGGATACCTTGCCAGTCCTTGCCAGGTTGACATAGTGAACAGTTAAAAAGTGCCACCTGTTCGCGCCCTCAGGTCCTGTGTGGACAATACATTAGCTGTCCCATTCCTCCGCTTAAAGACAGTTGGCAACGGAAGCTTTAGCTCTGCAGGTCCTAGACTGTGGAACTCGCTTCCACAATTCTTACGCAGCGACAACTACTCTCCTACCGCCGACTATGGCGCATTCTTTTCATCGGTCCTAAGCTGCTACTTCTATGCTACTCACTACCTCAACTGCTCTCCTGACTCTGCTATGCTTCCCACTTTCTCTTTGTTGCGTGAGACAAAGTCTGTTTGCTACCGAATGCGTACCGAAAGCTGCTTAGGCTGTGAGTGCACTATACAAAACTCTCCTGCGTAACACCCACTTGGTCTTTATGACTTTGTGAAGTTACAGACGGAGATACATTACATTACATTACAGCAACCACCAAGCACAATCCGGGCATAGATTCATATGGGTACGACACTCACCTAGTACGTATGCTTTCATCTTTCCCTGCCTTCACCCATCTCAAGGTCTCTTGTCTATTAAAACTCACGAGTTGCTGTTGACGTTTGCTCTTAGATGGCAGCTATCTTTGTAAAACTGAGTGACGGAAGACGTCACTTAGAAATTAAATGAAAATTAATTGCAACTCAGAAACTGGAAGGCCCGACTCTTAAAATAGCCTCTACAGTAATATTTCCTTAGCCTCGGCCGAAACTCGGGTGTCTTCTTCCAGAATGGCTTGTCAATAAATAAAATAAATCAGCTTTGCAGTCAAGTGTGCCTATTTAAATCTTGGAAACTTTGTGAAACTGGGACTGTCTTGCGTTAGGATAACACAACTAAGCTGGCCCATGTAATCATGACTTCACGACAAGAATCCTCTAGCTCAATCCTTGCTGGTCTTCCTGAACGTTCATTGAAACGCCTGGAGTCGGTGCACAACTCAGCAGATGGGCTTATCAGTTGTAAACGTTGAATTTTTGTAAGACACCACTGCTCGGGTGTCAGCACTTGTTACCTATCGAACAGTGACAAGTAAGGAATAAAAATCCTGTCACTTTCTAATAGGTCCAAATTCTCTTGCTCTGGCCTACTATTCGAATTAATATTTTACTTCATTTCCACCACCAAAACAGCTGCTCATTTGCCTCTGATTTTACACTTGTGTGCCCAACTAACTTGAAGTCCGTTGGACACCATGCCTATGCCTACTACGCTTCTTCAGCTTTGAACTCAATAATGACAGTCCTTACGTTATATCCTGGTTTGACGACATTAAAAAATAAGATGAAAACCTACTTGCTTAACCGAGACTTTGCTAAGTCCAAGGGCATTGCCTTTCTTTGTGGTTTCATCTTATTAAACTGGGCACTAGGCGACTAAGGACAACAGGATCGTGCTTTTGCACATCACCCCAGTAGACCTGTTATTTTTCTTCCATCGATTTATTCGCCTATACAAGAGTGAGTGCTTCTCAAAAGGGGCCTTAGTAAACTCCATCCGTTTGCTTTTGGGTCCTGTAATAAAATTGGATTTTTAAGTTATCTCATTAGTTAGTTTGTCACATGCACGCAAACGTCACGTTTACACCAAGTGCCTTAGGCTATAAACGCGTATAATTCTTTTCTAAGCTATCGGCTTATAAATGCCAGGCACTTGGAAATGGTTGTTCAAAGGGTGGCCATCGACTGTTTTAGCAGCTCGATTGGCCCCCTTCATTCCAGCAGCTTGCTGAGCTGCCCGTGCTGTGGCGACCCATCTTTGCTGCCGCCCGAAGTGACGAGTGGTGCTTTCCGACACATCTTACCTTCCGCTTAGATCAGTTGAGCTGGTTTGTAATGGAAAGCGGCGAGAGTGAGCGTGACCGACCACACAAGTGCACTGTGCCTACCTATAGTAAATAATGGACGAGCACAAAGGGAATTTGCACGCGACGGGGCCTACATTACAGATAATAAAAATTCAAAGACTATTATAGGCTCCGTAGGGCAACACAATGCTGATATTTTACGCGGGAATGACAAATAAATTTGATGAAATTAGGTTTGCGTTCATTTTATAAGAACATTATTCATGTGGGGTGGGGTGGGTGGGTGGGGTGGGCTCACCAGCAGGTCATCTGACACTTTTGCCGCCGTGTAACGCAAAGTGGAATTTTCCTGTGATTTTTCACCAACGCATGCTAATTTCCACCTACCCACAATTCTCATATCTATACCCGTCATAAGGGTATTTTAAATAGAAATTTATTGCGATAGGAATGTATTGCGATTCATAAAAGCAAAGGGAGCAGACCATTGGCTTACCTATCGAAAGCAACAGCGAGATATAAAAAGGAACAAAGGAAGCCACTCGGTGCCACACTGCCGAAGCTCAAAAGAAACGTCAGATACTACCAACTCCACCCATGAAGAGACTTAAGAAAGAGCCCAGCAGCTTTGTACTATCAATACTCAGCGAAAGCATCGCTTGCGACATAGTCATCAAAAAAGAAAGAGACTGAAAGGAAGATTCAGGCACTTTATCACTTATGGGTGCCTTACCCGACTTTAGGCCGGGATCATCAGCTAAGCAGTGCTTACTACTAAGTCACCGGCCGCTCAGATCCACGTTGTAACGCAATACAGAACTTCCAGTGATGTTAAATGGCATACATTTGTCTAAGCATTTTATCTGTATAACCTGCATGCTGACCCTGTTCATGTCACTTCTAGTCATGTTATTCTTGTTGCTTATTGAGCAAGTTGCCACTAGCCATTCGATCTGGTTTCCTTTGCAGCAGATGCGAAGTGCCTAGAAATTGATTGAATTCTGAGGGCTCTGTATAAAATGTCTTATTATTAATATTATTTTTTATTATCATTATGGCTTGAATCGCTTGCCTCAGGAAGCTACCTTGCCTACCTTAACTATTGATTATTTCTTCTATGGCAGCGATTTATAAAGTTCCTGGATATAGATCAAGCTCTTTTAAGGTGAAATAAAAAATGAATATGATTGATACTAATAATATACCATACTATTAATAATTGCAATTCTAATTTAAACACTTTTTTATTCGGCCAAAGACTGCCTAAATGATGGTCAGCGATGAGGTCTAGCACCAAGTGTGAAGCTGTTTAATGCAACCGTTTTCAGAGCGTACGCGATTAGTGGGCGATGCTGTTGAAATGTCCATCCAGCCTGACGATCGACCACGCATCGGCAGAGACTATGGCTCTAGTTTGCTTCAGGCTTTTCCTTCTACTGCAGCAGTGCCGAGACATTGTCCCGGCCAGAAGTTAGTGGCATAGATGGAGGCAGGTCGGACTTCAATCCTTCTAATTGGGCTAAACTGCAGACTGTGGGTGTTTGGTTGATCTGAGAGAGGAAAACCAGCTTAGCGAGATAGAAAAACTTAATAATACAAAAACAATGACCATGTCGAGACGCTGACTTTGCGATCCGAAAAGTTAAGGCTTGTTGGGTGCAAGTGGGCCCCTACCCTATAAGCAACACGAGGCCACAATTAGCCCAGGTCCAAAACCTTGGGCTTAAATACATGAAATACGCAATACAAATGTACCTCACCATTAACATATTGTCTGTCTGTAAACGGTTTTCAAATAATTC
Source organism: Cristatella mucedo (assembly GCA_009760855.2). Lineage (NCBI taxonomy): Eukaryota > Metazoa > Bryozoa > Phylactolaemata > Cristatellidae > Cristatella > Cristatella mucedo. Next base: position 1,000,810 of record WPIO01000039.1, on the reverse strand, counting down.
ATTTAAGTCTTCCCACACTTCCATAGCTATCTCTTATCGGTGTATGTAGACCAAAACTAGCAGGACATTACAAATTAAGGATATCGTGCAGTTCTAACGCCTGTCAGTGAACTCTTGCATTCAGCATTCTTTGCGTGCAGCACCATCTACAAGTCTCACTGGGTGTGTCTAAAACTCAATATACAATTATCAACTTTTTAAATAGAAAGATAATGCAATAATAATAATAATAATAATGCACTTGATAAAGCTCCCTCAGAGAAATCAATCTTTCTCTAGGTGCTTTACATTTGCTGCAAAGGGAAATGCAATTGAATGGTGAGTAATATCATGCTTGATAAACAAACAAAATGAATAACATGGTTAGCGGTGAAATGCTCAGAGTCAGCATGAAAATGTGGTTAGTGGCAGCATGTACTGTGTCAGCACGCATAAGCACATCAAAGACGAATCACAGAGACCCACTAAATGCTGTCCTAGATAGGTGTGTTTTTAAGTTCTTCTTAAATGTGGTCAGGGCAGGGATGTTCTGACGCTAGTCGGAAGTGAGTTCCAGGCTTTGGGAGCATACGAACTAAATGCACGGTCTCCAAAGGATTTGAGGTTTGTACGAGGTAATATAACATAGTTTTTTAGTATGACCATGATGTGTGGGCGCTCTCGTGCAAATAAGCAGGTGGCACGATGCCAAGCCTGATGGTGAAGTAGTTCGAGAGGTAGGATGGAGCTAGAGAATGAAGGAACCTACAAGTGAGTGGCCAAACCTCGAAGCCGATTCACTCCTTGATTTATAGCTTGTGCAGGTCGGCGGAAAGTGATGTGCTGTGGCAACCACGACGCTCTAGTGACAGACAAGCCTAGCCACAAAGGTTTGCACTAACTGCTAGCTTCTAATTGCACTGGTAGGTATCCCAGAAAGCAGTGAGTTACCGAAGCCGTGATGGGATGCCACAGATGTATGAAATAATTTGGATGTAGTACCACCGTCTGAGAAGGTCTAATTATTGAGAACTCTATGTAGCTGAAGGCAGGCAAACTTGACTATGGAGGTTATGTGGTTGGTCTCTAGTGACAAGGGCACTGGAACGAGGCACCTAAATTTCGTGCACATGGAACAGTGGATATGCTGGCAGCGTTGACTCTGAGACATAAGCTTTTTAATTTTTGAGTGACACTTAGTTCGTCAATTACTAGTAAGGTCGCACTCGAGAGGAATTGGTGATCAATACTTTTAAATTCTGCCGACAGATAAGTAAAACCAGCTGAGAGACCGTACCTAAGTCAGCAGTCCTGAGAAGGTCGCTATACACCCGAAGCAATACTGCCTCAATCGAGTGATTAGCTCCAATAAATATCGGAAAAAATTTATTTTCTAGGCCTTAAAGTTTCAATATTAGAATTTAACAGGTCTTTCGGAACTTTTTCCAGTGTTTGTGATTCAAACGGCAGAAGGGAGATTGGGCGGAAGTAGCTTAATATCTCTAGGTTTAGTATTGCTCTTTTAACTAGTGGCTTAGCTGCAGCTTTTGTGAAATGCTTAGGAACAAGGCCTGTAGCTAAAGACATATTCGTTATGTCCATTATGCATGGCAGTAGCAGCAGTTATATGCACCACAAAAGTATGACCGTTGGAGTATGGTCTAAGGGCTAGCAGTCTTCCTTGAATGGGAGAGGATATTCAGATGAAGTCACTCGTGGCGGCCTTGAAGACAGACATCGAAGTGCTGCACAAAGTTGAGGGAGTCTTCTGGGAATACTATTAAGGGACAGGAGGATGATCAAAGTTTGAGAACAAATATCTGATTTTAGCAGTCTTGCTGAGAATAAGATAGAGAGGCGATCAGCTAGATCAGCACAAGAATCACTAGGAAAAAAGCTAACTTAAAAGTGGTCAAGGAGATGAACGGTTGGTCGTAAACGTCAGCCTTTTTAGATTTTTATCTTTAATTCAACTATATATCGGCATTGAAACCAGACTTTGTAATTGATAGGGTAGGTTGGTACGATCTGCAGTAGCCCTCATACGCTCGTCGATTGAAAATCAGTCATGACATTTTGTATGCTTTCTCAAGCTTGGCTTTGTTGACTTAGCCAGTGTCACGTCGGCAGTAAATAATTGGACTTCTAGGTGAGGGCCAACAGTGTGCTAGGATTGGTCAGAGGCGCAAACTAATTAAACTTCTAGTGCCGTGTTGCACCACTCTACCAATGCTGGCAGTTTTAAGGAAGATTGAGTGACTGTTTTAAGAGAATGTTGTCGCGCCTACATAGTCAAAGTTCATTGCTTGTAGGTTTTGTGATGCACAGATGTTTCTTAATGATGGGGAGGATGAAGATTGAGACTGAACGAGATCCGCACCTGGTCAAACGTGCAGAAAATGGTAATCATAGGAGAATATAACTAAGTATTGTGGAAGAAAATTTGTTCGAGTGTGTGACCCTTGCAATGAGGGGGGACATGCACATGAGTCACAAGAGAAAATGAGTCAGTCAGTGCTAGAAATTTGGCACTTAACGTTCCATTTAAATCGTCAAAATGAATGATAGATCCATTAAGAACGAGGAAAGATAGAGTTCTTGCACACAGAATTGATACGAGATGTAATAAGTCTGTAATAAAGTACCTCTGGATAACAGATTACTGCCATCCTTAGCAATTTAAAAAGTAAAAAATAAATATATTTTGATACATCTACCAATGAATAACTGTAAATAATGCATACATTTGAGCTTTGGAGAAAGCTACGGAGTTAAGGCAGTTAAAGCGATAATTAGGAAACATCGCGAGACTCATTTTGTCACGAGACTCAACCGATTGTATTAACATCGAGTGGTGACAATTCCAGAGCCTGGATATTATACATCTACTGCACTATTGTTCGAGCTGTCTGGACCAACATTATTCATCACTGAGCAGAATGATCAGGGATGGCCATGGATTTAATTTTACACTCTCTCGATAGAGCTTAATCCCACTTCACAGCCGCAACCGTCACGTTAATTTAATGCACAACAGCTAGATGCTGAGCTGAAATCATTATGTTAACAGACTGTGTCCACTGCATGACTCAGGCAGAGCCGAGCAGGTATGTGATAGCTCCTGTTCACGAGCTATTGTGGTTTCAGCTCGATAAACCTAAGTGAACCGAATGTTTGCTTGACTTTTAGGGCAGTTGCAACTGAGGCAGTATTATCAAAAACCGAAGCAAAAGAGTCAGTCTACCTCGGGACTGAGCACCATCTGTAGAAAACTGCTACGATTACCCGGCTCCTGCAGGAACTCTAATTCTCCTCATTTTCCTCACAACTGAAGCATCTTGCAGACGGTAATGGATGACTCTAGGTGTCTCGCATACGCATATTTCTTTAGATGCTATGCAAACAAACCAATTGCCTTAGCTGAAATGCTTTCGCTTAATCGTGCTCGCTGAGATGATAACGTTTACTTTCAACGCAGTTGAAAAATTCTTTGGCTCCAGCCTACCTATCAGATCAACTGCCCCACCAGGCTAAGCATCGTAACACCCGCTTTTTTTAATCTAAATGCTTACCTATACCTCATACAACTCAGATCCTTTGGAGAAGGTGCCTTTAGTTCGTATGGGCCCAAAGCTTGGAAATCACTCCCGACTTCCGTCATGATATCCCCTGACTTGACCACGTCTAAAAAGAAATATAAAACGCATCTATTTACCACAGCATTTAGTGGTTCCCTGTGACCCGTCCTTTACGTGTTTATGCGTGCTGACTCTGTACATGCTGCCACTAAACCCACTTGTATTCTAACCATGTGCATATCACCCCTAACTTTGCTATCCCTGTTGTTTATTAAGCATGCTACCACTAACCATTTCAGTTATGCTTCCTTTGCATCCAATCTAAAATGTCTATGAAGACTAGGAGTTCTCTGAGGGTGCTTTATTAAAAGTTGTTATTATTATTATTATAAACATTACAAATACGATCTCCAGATAGGGCAGAATAGTTTCACCCAGCGGCAGGTAACAAAGTGGAAGCACGAAACGCATCAGTCAACAAGTCAGAGCACTTATGTGAAAAAGACACGACAGAGTTGCCTGCGACTCTCTATGGCGTTGAGAACTGCCTCAAGCTAGCAGAAGCAATATAAGTGTGTGAGTTGCCAGGTACGTACGTAGCTGCTTATCAATGGGAGTCTGCTTCTTGGAGTCGTTAGCTAGCTTAAAAAAGTTAGGAGAATATATCATATTCGATCACCAGCTTTGCCAATTCGTTAAGGTTATTGCAGAACTGCCGATTACATTTCCGAAACAAATAAAATTATAGTATGACAACTATTGTAAGTAAATATTGCAATCAATGGGAAATGCATCCCAATGGGGTATGCTTTTCTATAGCTGCAGTAGTTTGCCCATCTATTACTCGCGAACTTAAGTTATAAAAAACAGTAGCTGCATAGTTATAAGAGTAACGTGACTAGCGAACACGTAATATCTGCCATTAATTTTAGCAATGGTCAGCTAAGTGGCTCAAAGAGACGAATGCTGGATTTAATCCACTGATTTTTACGAGAGATTTTTAGCTAATCATAACGAGCAAATATTTTCATAACTGAGGACACATTGCCAAAATATTTCAAAGCGTAAACCAGAAATAAAAATGACTATTATATAATAAATGAATGGATTAAAAATATATTAAAAATATAAAATTTTAATTTATAATTTAACTATTAAGGTTACAGATTGTGTTTACGTCTCTATTTGTTTTTCAGAGTAGTTGAAGTGCAACAGAGATGAGGTTAAACCACAGAAGTGGTACACAAATGGCAAGCATTATATACAACATACAGAGCTATTGGATTAAACCAACTCCATTTTTATAGCTTATTTATGCTTATATAAATAAATAAATATGCACTTATTATATAGATTATATATGTATATATATATGTATATATAAATGTGTGTGTGTCGTATTTCACCGTATATAAGCGCCCCTTTTCTCTATAAGGATTTTGGATCAGATAATGAAGAGGGGCTTTTATATGGGAGGTTGCGTTTTCACTTTAATATTGTGCTAATCAACTTATCCGATTTCAATTCCTCTTTCTATCTGAACGCATTTTGAATGAATTTGTGGCATTTAAATGCAGTGGACGAAATGGATCACAACTCGGTCTATGAAAAGAGTGACGAAGGCAATGATGGTAAAGGAGTTTTCAATAAATTTCATGCCTTCGATGAACGAGGAAGATGGAGAGGGTATCATAATCGTGCCTAAAACAGCGGATAGTGAACATGAAATGATTAATTATTATGATTTTTGATATTTTTGAGTTCATACAGATATTGAATAAAAATATATATACTTTATTCCAAAAATTGATTCCGAAATTTTAAGGGCGAGCATATACTTTTGGGTGAGGGCTTGTACAAGATAAATACCACACACACACACACACACACACACACACACACACACACACACACACACACACACACACACACACACACACACACACACACACACACACACACACACACACACACACACACACACACACACACACACACACATATATATATATATATATATGTATATATATATATATATATATGGTTCATATATATTAATATGTATACCTGCAAATGCATGCATAGCCTTCTCGCCCCTTCGCAAAAGCTTGAATCATTGCGGACTTTCCTCCCGCCAGGGCTCAACTACCTTTGTCGGGCGGCTTGTACCTAAGGCTGCTATGAACCAGTCAAAAGGTTCTGATAGAGCTATGTCGCTTCCCGTGCGGTCTGCCAAACTTTGCATCGGTGCATTTGCCGTTTTCGCCTCGCTGTGCGGGCGGGCTTGGTTGTATCCACTTTCGGACGAACGTCTCCATCCTTCGTGCTTCGCAAGCCTGTCCCATTCTGTGGTCGCCCGACGAGCGTGTCCGTTCAGTCGCCCGTCACAGTCTCGACCAAGACGTCGCCAGCTTGGGTGGCACGCCGTCTTCCGGTGATTAGCGTTCGCAATACCTGAGTCCAGCAGCCTTCGTCCCTGGTAACAGGGTTGGCCTGTGGTCGGACGCGCATTAGTGCCTCAAGTGGCCTTTAGTCTCTCGCCTTTCTTTTCTGTCTTCTTTTTATTTTCGTCGCCTTTCGGTTCTCCTTTCGCCTCTCGATGTCTTGAAGTGCTGGCTGTGTCCACCGACCCTGGCGGCATCGAGTACTACTGGGTCGTGCAGCGAGGTGGCATCACGAAGCTGCGAGAGTTCAACAGGTTCGTGGGAGGCCGTGGCTTGGCGGCCCAGCCTCGGCAGGACATAGTCAACCACTACCAGGCCACGGACAGATTCGCCACCCGCAGTCACTTCCTAACCACGAGTCTTGGCCGGTCGATCCGGACTTGGCAGTTCATGCACCAGGCAGGCGTGGACGAGCCGCCAGTGGCTGCCGCCAAGAGTCAGGCACGCCCACCCGGGGACCAGGTTACCAGCTGCTGCCTGTGCCGCACGAAGGCAGCAGACCATTCGCCACGTGCTGAGTGAGTCACTGCCGGCTGATGCTGCAAGCAACTACGGCCCGACGCAACCTGCTTCTGAGCCGCCTACCCTTGCGGCCACCTTGCTCAACTACATGTCGGCAAGCCTCGCCCTCCCGCTTGCTGGTGGTATGGCTCTCAAGCCGGACGCGGTCATTGACAATGGCACTGATTTAGTAATTGTGGATGTGACGGTGTCGTTCGACAGCATCGAGGATGCTCTGATTGTGGCGGCCCGGAACAAGAAAGATAAATATGCATCCACTGCCCGTTCTTTCCTGACCGCTGGTTACCGGTCGACTGTTGAAAAGCCCTTCGTGGTAGTGGCTCTCGGCAGTTGGTGGCCAAAAATTAAGCTCGCCTGGCCAACCTCGGCATCCTACGCAAGTAGAGGACGGCTTTGAGGCAGCACTGCGTCTCCGACACTAATACGTGCGGCTCTGTTCCTGAACCTGGAGGACCGGGTAGCACGCTCGACCCCGGCAGGACAGGGCACCTCCGGCTCATGTATTTTTACTACTTACATTAGGTTTTCAATAAATGATATATATTTAAAAGTAAAGTTTTTACTTATCTCTCCAATTCATGACATTTTGAGGCATCTAGTACTGTAATGATACTGGTGAAAGATAGAAATACGAGAGTAAAATTAATCAAATGAATCGCTGCAATGTAACAGAATCCGTCTTTCCGATTTTCATTTTAGAAAGAACCTAGATAGGTCGCTATGTAAAACGATCGCAACCCTTAGTTATTTTTTTATTGACATCAACTCGAAAGGGGGAAATGACAAGACTTCCTGCAAACTACAGGAGTTTCAAAATCAGGGAAGATATCATTGTCTCTAGGCGTGCTTTTTTAAATTCCGGGGGATATTGCACCAAGAAAGTGCCATACTCTAATTCAAAAGAAACGATATGCTAGAGACTTCCCTTCACAAGACATGAAATGCTAAGGTAGTATCTGCTACTTTTTACGATTCCAGCGAAATCCAAAATGAAACCTGCATGCTTATCTAAATAAGTATCTTAAAAATTCTCTATCAATTATTTAATTGTATCTGTACAATTTAATATGAGAGCTCATTTATCGCATTTCCAGCAAGCAAGCAAGCCTTTTAAAGTTCATTTCAGCCAGTGTAGGTAGAAAAAAAGATTCCCTAGCTGCTAAAATTATCTAAACAGTACTCTTTTCCAGTGCACTTGGTCGACTTGCATCCACTTGCAAAACTATGTAGACAAGAAAAGATTCTCTGGCTGCTAAAATTATCAAAACCCTAATCTTTTCAAGTGCACTTGGCCGACTTGCATATACTTGCAAAACTCTGATTGTGCGTACCTTTTGGATAAGATATGCAAGTATTTCGATACTAATTTTAACACATATCTGCAATATGTGAGCCTAAATTTAATAGCAGTAAAAAGACTTAACAGCTGTTTAAAAAAAAAACTACTCAGAAATTGGAAAATATAATCCTCACAATCAGCTTGGCCGATACATTTTTTGTAGCACCGGCCAGCAATTAGGGTGTAGTGCTTCAAAGTGACCTTTTACTGGAAGATCAAACAAGCTCCACGGTGATTTCAGTTTCTTTAAGCTGTAGAATATTAGACAATTTCTCGTCTACTTACACGTGGATACCCAATCTAAGCTGCTCCATACTTGTGCGATCTCACCTTGAACATTTTATTAAATGTCCTAATGTGCTAATAACTTAATAAATGTTAAATGAATGTCCCAAGTCTTCTTAGCTAAGCAGTAAGATGCTTAGCTAGAATGAGGTCTTTTTCTATTAGGGTGCTACACAAATATCTCATGATTATTACTGTTATGTGTATATAGAGGCAAACGTTCTCTTAGTAGCACGTGAAATTTTTAATGTACTTCAAGTACGTGCGCCAATCCTTTAAACAAAACCAGGGCTTATTCTACAGCTGGCACCAGAGGGTGGAGTGCACAAGAAATTTGCATTAACGAAAGTGAATGAAAGATTTAACGTAATTGCAATTAAAATGAACGGTAAAAACGTTATTGCAGAAATCGTATAGTTTTCTCTAGTTAGTGCTCGCCAGCGGAGTAAGAATCCGATCGAATGTAAAAGTGAATGCCTAAATAGACACTAACATCTGAATATGAAAATTAACCGATGACTGACCAAAAGTAAAAAATTGCCTTTAGTAAGAAATTACCAAAAATTGAAATATATTACTTTTTCCTATATGCATTTCAATATATTGATGAAAAACGCCAAAATTCACCATCAGTAGGGCTCAGCAGCTTGTTGAATGGACACTCACGCCCACTTTCCAAAGAAAATCAGAAGGTTTGCTGTTTTTAAAGCGGATTAATTAACTAATTTCCAGATACCCTGGCTGTTAAGGAGGCTACCAATACTTGAGTCCTACCAGAGCACTTGTCTGACTTGCATCTACTTGCAAAACTATGATTGTGTTTGCTTTTGAGATCAGACATGCAAAGTATATTAATATTCATTTTTGCATAACAATTTGCCGCATGTGTACTTATGTTAAATGACGGTACTCAGACTTACTAGTTATTAGAAAAATAAAAATTACTTGAAAATTGAAAGGATAACCATTACAGGGGGCTTGGTTAATACGTCCTATTAAGCGTCGGCGGCAATCAGCATGAAGTGCTCCAAAGTGACCTTTTACTCAACGAGAAGAAATACAAAATAACTAAATTCATTTGAAAGATACGCAAAGTGTGATAATACAAAGAGCTTGAGAGTATAGAAGCTAGATAACCATGTGTCCGCAACGATAGAGAGAAAAAAAACTACAATGTGAAGCAGAGCTATCGCACTAAAAAAAAAATTTAAACCAGAAGGCCTCTCAAGGAATGCATGATTTGTTTTTCAATTCAAACGCAGCAAGATACTAAAGAATAAGACCAGTCTCATCTTGCTTAGTGACATCCGACAACCACCTAAAAAACGATGACCGTAGATTCCGAGTATTCTGGCGTTTTAACTACTGACAGTTAATTAACCACAAGCACAACTATTTTAACTAGACTGCATTTACCTAACAGATCCATTTTATAGACGTGGATTACTGCATGAAACTCTGATAATGGGAAGAAATAATGAACAGCTGAAATTGTTCGCTAAATACCCTTCTTGAGAAAGAAAACGGTCGCAGATTGATATAACGTATTCATATGATTTATTAAAAAATATATTTGTCAAACGAATGTTGCGGGATTAAAATGTAGCTAAAGTTTGAGGTAAAAAAATCTAACTGGAGAATTTTTTCATTGTTCGTTCTATAACAATTTGGCAACATCAGTAATAAATTGCACACGTTTCTTTTAGCATGATTGGATGAACAGCTAGGCCAGCAAACAATCAAGTCCACCTTTCAAGGCGAACTTGTATCTTTCTGTGTTTTTGATTGTGTATGGACAAGAATGCAAATAAATATATATATGTTGATTTATTAAAGACTTAATATATATTCATGTAATTATGTGTGTATTTACTTCTACAAAGAAAAAAAATGAAGGTCTAACTTTTTACAGTTTGTAGTTACACTTCTAAGACTCATTGATATTGACTTTCTGGATTAAAATGAATTTCAATTCTAGCTGGGAGAGGATTAAACTTGCATACGAGTCCGTTGTAAAGAGGAATGACGTGCGTACTATTTGATCTTAGAAATAATACATAATTCTAATAATTTATGAATACAGTTTTTCCTGTGTTTAAAGTTAGTACATTATGCTAATGCCTTATACGTGTAGACAGGGGTAATTTTTAGACGCTTTTTAGGTTGACTAGAATGGAGTAAATTTAAAAAATACCCATTCAATGATAAAAACCAATTGGAGTATTTATTTTTACCACCGAAAAATCATAATTATTAGGAAATCATACCCAAGTTATGCGAGTCGAACACAGAAGCATGAAAACCTAGCAGAACGAGCTTGCATGGCCATTAGGAATGTCACCACTTGACGTCAATTGTTACTTCCCAGCTCAACTCATTATACCTCAAGGAAGGCGTCCAGCTCTTTGAGGGGCACCGAGTGAGTCAGGGGCACGAGTCTGACTTATGTTTTTCTACTGTATGCATCAAAGAGTATTTTAGGCTCCCGAATGAGCTGTCAGTGAATAGAAGGTAATAGTTCTGTACACAAAGGCAACTTATATTGCTTCAAGCAGGCTGGCCATGCTGTTGCACAAGTAGAGCCAATCTAAATGGCGCCAGAATCTGCAGAACTTTTAGTAACGCTTCCTATTATCTGGTATAAGCACACTACTATCCGAGAGGTGCTTTTGCTTCAGCCAGTATTTTATTAGCATCAGCTTTCATTGGTGAGATCAAGAACTGCGATAAAGTTATTTAGATCGTTTTGGCTGGTAAAGTTTGACTTTATCTCATCAATAGTCTTTTGAAAATTTTAAGGCAGTATAAATTTAGAAAAATCCGGAGTCGTGCTAGCATATGCATTTTAGCCAGTCTGATGGTGGCAACGTTCCTTCATGCAGAATTGGCAACAACGTGTGTGGTCAGTAAGATAGAACCAAGTTCATTTAGAAGCCAACTTCATAGCTCCTCTTTTATCCCCTGTAACATTCTATAATGCAAAAGCAAAAATGTGTGCATATAATTACTTTGGTAATGGATAAATAACTTATTGTACTCAGGAATAGCAATTTTCTAATAAGAAACCTCTAGAAACAAATGTTCTTTACCTTGCCAATATTTCTTACAGTTCTCGCTGACGAATTGAAATGCCAAGCATTTGTCACGATCTTGGACAGGCATGCCGAAATATCTTTTAAATGCCTCCGATAGTTAACCAGGCACTTTGTCTTACTTTTTCTATTGATTAAATCAATTGGCCATATCCTTGTTAAAGCGTCTGTCGGACGCTCTCAGCCTCTTATGTTCATCTCAGGAAAACGCAAATAAATGAGCATTTATGTCGACTGAACTGAACTAAGCTGGTGTCCTTAATGCTCATGTATTTACACCGGTATTTGTATCAATAAAAAGTGCTCATAAAATGGGCAACAATGTGTGTGATGCATTCGTAAATAGTGCCACTACTCGGTAGCATACATAAAAAACCACATATTGATCAAGAATAAAGGTAGATATGTCAAATAATGATCAATTTACCTTTATTAATGAGGCTTTAATTGAGTTTGATTACAATTATACTAAGTGCTACGAATGAGTACGTAACCTAAACTTTATTTTCAAAATATGAGTTTTGCAATAAGCAAATGACTTTTAGCTAGAGCTGAATCTACAATGTCCCGGAAAACAGGCACATTCTAAAATTATCACGGCCATGATCTAACCAAGTTCCCAGGGAATTATGAGCTAATTGCATAGTTTTTATTTCAACGATATTGGGCAATACACTTATGCTCCATGAAAAATAATTAAATACAATATAAATACAGATAAATTATAATTTGCAATTGCTCTATAACTTTAAAGTCTTTGAAGAGCTCCAAGATACAATAGTGTTAAGCTATTTGCAACTGAATGTACACGAATTATTCCAAGAGTTGTATAGGTTTTCAAATCCATCATAGAAATTTGGTGTTGTGCAGCATTATTTTGTATATATGTATCTGTACTAATAGGTACTGTCCAGTATGTAGGGGAGTCACTAAATTCACTTTCAGAAACCGGTAGTGATGTTAAAAATACATGAACGTTATCTACTCTGTGAGCACACGACAATCATTGCAAGATAAGAAGCTCTAACAGATTATTATTAGCTTATATTTTGATGAAAAATTTTAAAATTGCAACCTGAGGAGGAGATAAATTCGAACAATTTCGAATATTGAAGTGTAGCTACTGTTGCATAAACCATGTCCAAACCACCGTGTAATGCCGCTATGATAGTGCCAAAGATCTTTCTTGGCTGTCTAAAATGTGAGCAATCAGCACTTGCACTGGTGTATTAACTACCTAATTATTTTCATCGATAGTGGTGAATTTTACAATTAAATCCAACCGTGCTAAGTATGCGACCAAATTCCACAGTCTTGTTTAGGCATAAAAGTAGCTGCAGACTCACAAGATCTCCATATTTTAAAAGAATAGTACATTCGAAGTTTACTTTAGCACACTGCCTATATTTATTTTAGGCACAATTTGAACTCAGAGACTTTCGTGTGGTCAATTACCCCTGTCTATGCCGGAACCATTGCAGACACGTTAAAGGCGCATATCTAAGCGGTCGACATAGCATCGCAGCGTCTGTTAAATATAGCCTAGTGCACGCGAATTTGTACGGTACTGCCAAGTACAGCACTTGTTCCACTGCACGGTGCCTGCGTACGAGGTGTACAAGCCCAGTGAGTTGAGTGTGTGTTTTTTGGAAATCAAAGATTGAAGGGGATTCGTAATATATTTATTTGGCTGTGACTTTTTGAGACTTTGCAATTGTATTACTAGAATACCGAGCGTGATCTACTGTTTTCCGCGGCTCCTGCATTTGCTCCACTATCCGCTATCTTGAAAAAGGCGACATATGACTTAGTACTTTGCAATTTTTTGCGCCTCCTGAAAGGCAAAAGTAGGTACATTTATTGTTTGTCACTTAAAAAGACATTTAATAATAATGAACTAAAAATGAGCCATTAGCAAGATTTGTAACGGCTCATTTGAAGGGTATGATTTAAGATTATCGCTGAGATTTTGAAATTTTAATTGTATGTAGTTTATTCAAAGACCCAATTAGACATCCTTCTTGAAAATGTGCCTAGTGTCATGTGTACATTTGTATGACAACATTATTGTTTAGCACAAGTGAGACACGATGAAAGTAAGCACTTTCTGTATATTCTTCATGGCCGCTTAATTATTATTATCTCGCTAGTCTTGATTAAATTCAAGAAGTAAACTGCTTATGTCAGTTATAAAAAATTGATATATCAAATTCATCTGCCTCGAATGCTATCGGAACGAAGACTAACCGTTTTCCGGAGTTTTAGCATACTGCTATCGTAATTATATATTTTATAGCATCCCGTAAGAAGCTAATCACTTACTGGGTAAATTAAAAAGGCTAAACAATAAGCATTTCAGCTGAATGATTGCGTAACAATTTGCAGTTTCAGCATGCACAAGAGCACAAAAAATGGAAACACATAGATTAAGCTAATGCTCTGATAAAAAATGTGTTTCAGCTTCATCATATAAATGTAAGTCAAAAGGCGGGGGCAGTCTGTAATGGCATTGGGCAGTAAACATCAAGCTTCGCGAGAATTGAATTGAGTTCATTATTCAAAGAGATTCGAGTGTACTGAAGTAGACAGCTAATCCACCAAAGTTGGACGAGCTAGGTGCTACGTGGGAAAGCCGGACTGGTACGTACTTGAGATAGATAGGCAATGAAGCAAGACAATAAAATAAAGTACAATTTAATGAGTGACATAACCTCACTTACGGTCGATGCATTGCTCCATAGGGTAGCCAGCAAAATTCAAAGAGGCGTCAAGTAATGTTTTCACTGCAGTGTCGGAAAAGCAATTGGCCTCTCTACCAAATGGTTCCAAATGGCCACTGGTATTTTTCTTGGCAGCATAAAGGTAAAACGGCGTGATGCACCTTCTGGGTTTGAATTTCAAACGGCACTGACAGTGAAAAAAAGTGAGAAGGTACTGCTAATGACGAGGATGCAAGTGTTTATCTTTTTTTGGCACTCAAACTGTGTTAACCTTGAGTATTGCCAAGAGTGAGTGATATGGTCGGTCGTATGATCAAATTGTTGACTTCATTCTAAAGGAAGAACCTCATCGAATGCTTGGCATAGTTGAATGATTAGTAGCAAACAGTCTTTAAATATAATTCAGTTTGCATATTCTCATTACCAGCACTGTAGCTCTAAGATAGCATTTTGTGATATGAAGTGCCAAGGCCACGAGTCATCTTATTAAATGCTGAAATTGACTACTAAAGAGAATGCTGCTCTTCCTTTTTATCTGAATTTCTTGCGATAAGGACCATGAAAAGTTTTTAATTTTTTTAAAACTTACCGACATTCATTGCAAACATGCATTATATTATCGTTGCGTAGAGGTACTCCCCCACCAGGCCACTCATCGTACCACCCACTTTTCGGAATCCAACAGTCTACAAGTACCTCGTACAAACCTGAAATCCTTTGGAGACTGTGCATTTAGTTTGTATGCTCCCAAAGCCTGGAACTCCCTCCTGACTTGCATCAGAACATCCCTTGACTTGACGACATTTAAAAAAGCTTAAAAACACACTTATTTAGGATAGCATTTAGTGGGTCCCAGTGATTCGTCCTTCACATGCTTATGCGTGCTGACACTGCATGCTGCCACTAACCACATTTGCATGCTGACCCCGTGCATGCCACGCCTAACCAAGTTATTCATTTTGTTTGTTTATCAAGCATGATATTACTCACCATTCAATTGCATTTACCTTTTCAGCAAATGTAAAGCGCCTAGAGAGCGATTGAGTTCTCTGAGGGCGCTTTATCAAGTGCATTATTATTATTATTGTCATTATTATTTACATCGGCCAATAAATACCTCCAGCAAGCTTCTATACCCTCTACCAACTAGACGTATTCTTCGCCTAACAGAAATAAAATTATGGGCATGAAGTGCTTCAATATTTATTTGTCATGATCTGAGGTGATACGTGAGCAGGTGGATACTTGAATCAATAGATTAGATCACTTCGGTTTTCCTAACTTATTGCATTTGCGTGCCGTTGATTCGGTTTCTGCTGCTTGCGACAAGCATCCTGAGTTACTCAATCCCACAGCTGTGTAAGCCTATCAAAACACTGCTTGAGAGAGGCTATGCCATAAAGTTCACAACTCTATGCGGCATGCTCCAAACCGATCCCTGCATGCTTGATTAGGTTTAGATCATATGATTGAGTCGGCTAACTTAGGATAGTGACATCTGGGTCTGCAAAGGATTGCTAAGTCTCGCTCACACTATACTTAACTGTTTGCAAAAAGTATGATCCACCACAAGAGAGCAGTGGCACAGAGCAGCCGCGTTTTTTAACGACGTCTAAGAAAAACGCTTCTATCTATATTCCCTAGTATGAAGAGTTCCAGCTTCAGAAGCCGAGAAACACGAGCAGCTTTCCACCACCTTCATTGGGAATGTACTGCAAGCAGTCCAAGTGGTATACTTTCACTATTCTGCAGCTGAAGAAAGTTATCCGCTTGTAGCGTCTGTTAATCGTCAATTTACTTTCTCCTGTTCATGGTAAAAGGCTCCAGTCAAGAGCTACAAAGTGGGGGTGTTAAAATGCCAGCTGCTGATGGCCATTTTCGCTGACGCTTGTTAATTAATATCTTACTTTTTCCAAAGCTTCTAGATGTTCCATACGCCAAAAGTTTCCCACAAACTTTATCCAAACTCTCAGATTTGTGAGCGGCATTTTGTTTTCTGCAGACTTTGAGAAAGCCGTAAGTGAGGCTTTCCCGTTACCCTGTGCACCCAGCTTCAGTAGGGAGTAATGTGTCGTCATGTAAACCAGCCAGAGCTTGCTAAAACCCTGACATACATACTCGTTTCGCAGCTAATAGTCTGCTTGCAAATACTTTGCTTCCGCGCCACATTCAAAATGCTAAGTCACGTCGTCGGATAGGCGAAGATTCGACCTAAATTTTGCTGTTAACTACCTTTTCGTATTTCCGACGGCAGAAGAGTACTATGAGCTTACCACGTGAGCTGTCCAAGCACGTGGCGAACTACGGAAGTACAGAAGTAAATCGTTTCTCATGTGCAAACCTGAGCATGGAATACACTCGTGCCGCTTCAATTGAAATTAAATAATTGAAATGTGGGCGTAAACACACTTTTGACAATTTTTAAATGTAAGATATATTTCCATGTTGCTAGAGTGCTTACTTGTGTGATGGCGATGTGTGAGTACGTTGTAAATGTAAACAATCAGGATTATGAACAAACCAGCTCCCACCTCCACGGAGCCTCCAGTGGCAAATACAGTAAATGCCATGCAAACCGGGTCTAATATACTTGGTAAATATTTTTGAGTTTGAGTTTATATAAGGTTCTACATGAGCATAAACAATGTAATGGCCGCTAAAATATCTTTTCGTGGTAGATTCCACGCTTTAATAATCTGCCACCCTGGTTTGGGATATGAGTGAGTTAAGTTGCACACATTTACGACCTCAGTCATAGACTCAAGATCGGTCGCATACGTGCCCGCCTGGAAATATATATCTAGTTTTCTTAGGGCGCTTTACGAATAAATAATATTAATTTAATTTTTTCAAGACAAAATACCCGAAAATTCGAGATCTAATGAACAAAATCTGATTACTTAAGGTTTCTCAACAATAATAAGTAGTTGGTAATCGAAGATCTTTGTAGTTAGCTTAAGTTTTGAATTTTTAAATTTTTAAATTATAATAGGGTAGATATTTTCTGATTCAATTTCCAATATTGGCTTCTTAAACTTGCTGAGTGGGCATGCACCGTCTGATTTCGACAGTCATTTGATTCAATTACCATTGAAGGTATGAGCTACTTATTTTTCGCGCTATGATGAAAGAAAAGGAGGGAAATTATTGCTAGGTCTGAAAGGATGACTGATAAGCCAGGGCGATAGTTCAATACGTAGCCACTCAAAAGCTACGCGGCTTTGTGGAATAATCTGAGCAGGAAAAAGGGCGTTCAGACAGTATCTGGTTTCAGCAATCTTATGCTGAAATGTGCGAGTTCGTAAGATCTTGAGAAGATGACTACAGCACAGATTAAGTACATTGGCACTTCTAATGAGTATAACTATTAATCGCTGCCAAAATTTATGTTTTGATGTTGTGATTTAGTTAGGTTTGCATAATAAAAATAATTATAGCGAATTTTATATGCGCCCTTAGAGAACTCAATATCTTTCCAAGCACTTTACATTTGCTGCAAAGAAAGGCAGTGTAACTGATATCGCCTCTAGTTTCTTCGACCGAATAGTAATACAAAATAAATAAACTGTTATTTCATGTCTGCAAAAAATAATGGATGACAGTTGCAAATTATTTTAATGTAATCATAAGTTGAATCAATAAAAGCATTTATTGCAGGAACACTCACTAAGAAGTTTCATTCGAAAGCTCGCATACATTATATTTTCTTTCAAAGCATGCCCACGCAGCTTCGAGTACTGTATTTTTCAGACACTTAAACGTAACAATGTGTTTGGCATATAGGGGCAGAATAGAATGCTCAGCATATAAAGATGATTACAAAGCAAACCTTAGTTGACAGAGACAGGGACAGTTGTGCAGGGCCTTGTACAATAATAAAGCCTTTCGTTAACTGTAGTTCTATTTTTACATTTTACCTCATCACTCGAAAAGTATTCTTTGAAAGGATAATTGCTTCATTTTTTGTCGATATCCTCCCTGTACAAAAATTCTGTAATTATCGCCTTCAGATCGCATGAATTTAAAATAAAGGGCTGACAGATTGTACAAATATATAACTAATTTTTATTGCTATAACTTAATCCCCATTCAGGCGCTATGCCAAGGGGTACGAGCCCATGACATCGGTCGTTTAAGGCGAGCACCTTAGACACACTGGGTAAGACGGTTTGAGTCATGTGCTGGGCAATCTTTAATTACAGCTGCAAGCGGTGGTGATATAATTTAAGCTTCTTCTGCCCTGCTGCTATACAAAAAGAGGCCTTTATATCAGTTAAGATTGTAAATATCATAGCTACCACGTAAAAATATTTGTTTCGAAAATTTAATAGAAATAAAAAGATCGACGACTAAAAAGTTCATTCAATCATTTTTAGGTTTTCAATGCACTTGGTATGGTCTACCTATCTGGTATTCTCACTTTTATAGCATTACTTGCACTGTCAATTTACTTATCCGCGCTGATTAACCTCATTTATGATGTTTACACTACCAAAGCACGAAATGTTCATGTCCAGCTTAGTCCTGCTGTTAACACCTGCTCTGGTGAGGAAGGCTGGATACAAAAGAACGTTTCCGTGATGCCACATAGGCCAGCGCCCGAATAAATTGAACAGTAATATCGTTTTGGATAAGATCAAGCATTTAAGGAAAGTTGTAATGCGGAAAGAGTTCAGTGCTAGGTATTTGCAGTTTTAACGATGTATGGGTACATGCGATATACGGACTCACGGCAGCTTTTGTTTTTAGAAGCGTTTGATTCCATGGCTACAGCACATAGACATTTCATACAAAAGACATCCATGTTGTCTCCACGTAACCCGAGGGAGTGAATGAGAGCCATGACAGTTTTGGTTAGATTTGTATGCGAAACGCCCAGGAGTATCGAGTGGCCGGCTGGCTGAGCAAGGACGCAGATTTACACTCTGCTATACATAGTGTATATAGAATGGTAAAAAAAGCTTATACTTCCGGACAGTCGGTCGATTTGGTATTCATCACCGGCATCTAGCGACTTAGCGGCCCGAAATAAACTCCAAATCTATACCGAATCGTCAATGAGTTAAGAAGAAAAAATTGATAGTCTAAACGCAGCTTAAAGTATCCCCTGGCACTTTCGTCTGACTTTGTGCATCTAATCAGAGAGACTCAGCTTTTAGGCTCTGCGCTTCCTATGCCTGGTGTTCATTGCCAACCGAATGCATGACATCTCCGAATACAGGACATCTCAAAGATGCTTACCAATGGTTTGTATCAAAGAAATCTGTGTGAATCATTTCCGGGGTGCTTTTGGGGGCATTCTATTCTCTTGGGGTACTAGATTTACAATAAAGGAGGCTTTTTATTTTCCAATATGACATCCTAAAATGGACGAAGGCACCTGAGTCGGACCATGCGACGAAAACCAACACATATTGCTGTGTTCATTAGATTTTAACCCACTAATTTGTCTTGGTGATGAACTGTAGTTGTTGCGCCAGGTGCTTGAAAATGTAATCGCTTAACTTTATATCATTTGAAAATAACAAAAACTTCCTCTGGAAACACAGATAAAAACTAAAATTGCTTAAATCAGCATAGTAATAACTCAGTCACTATACTATTTTTCCTCCTAGGATACCTTCTTCAGGAAAACCTTTTTCTTGATATGAAAGTAAAACCTATAACATTAATTTAATTTAATTTCTATAGCCCTAACTATATTTAGAGTACTTTTATATGAACCAGTTTGATTAAATTGTACGTGCGCATTTATCGGAAAGAGTTAGATCTGTGCCAAGAGTTTGGTTTCAAGCACTGGTAAGCGTTTTTTATAGTACATGCATGCACTGGTAAATTAGCTTCTATAAAGAAAAACCTCGCTGCCTGGTCGCATTATTTTTCGAGAGCTTTTGTAGAAATAATATAAAGTAACACACTGCAACTAGAAATAAGAC
The DNA here is from genome assembly GCA_009760855.2 of Cristatella mucedo. Classification (NCBI taxonomy): domain Eukaryota; kingdom Metazoa; phylum Bryozoa; class Phylactolaemata; family Cristatellidae; genus Cristatella; species Cristatella mucedo. Next base: position 980,915 of record WPIO01000039.1, on the reverse strand, counting down.
AATGCAAAATCAGCTGTTTTTCCGCGCCATCCGTATTTCTTTAAGGATATGAATAAGGAAAGCTGTGGTAAATGCACCAAGGCAAAAATATGAGGAAGTGGACCTTTAGTCTCTAGAAGACCAGATTTAATCAATTATACACTAAAAGCTCAATTCGTTAAGGCTGTCTTATCGCCTAAAGTTTACATATCACGAGTCTACATGAGGGTACTCCAATGCCTACTGACTTTCGACACAAATGTGTGTCTAACTCGGTCATAAAATCAGTATAGCTAAAGAAGCAAATCAATTTGTCCTATCGCTCTTTTAAGTCATATTAAGCCTGAAAAAAGCACAAAAGCAACCTATTAAGCGCATATTTTAAAATATAAAAGCTAAAGGAGAATAAAAAGTTCTGAAGGTCACGATTAGCAATTTCTGCAGGTGGCGAAATAAAATAAAGATCTGTGGAATATGCATAGAGCTCTTGGAGCTTTCAGACTTAATAGCGGGTCTTTTTCATTTCCTTAATACCCTATACACCACCGTTAAGCTTTCAGCTCGTCAAATTCATGAAGGGCGCTGAATTTTAATGAAGGGCGATCCGCATTTACTGCATATGGTTGCTGCTGCTCCATGCAACCAAAGCATAAATTCTAATTCGCTGGAAAAATGAAAAATTCATTTCTCTATGCACCGCTCCAAAATCAATAGAGAAATTAATGCGGCGAGACACTGTCTGATACATCCTAGCTATTTCCTATTGCTTAAATTGTTGAGGGTGAAAATGACACGTTTGACTCTCAGCATGATTTGATAATAAATAAACTATTGACAGAACTAAATTGCCTATTTGCAGCATTTATTTGACAAAGATATTAACTTCAGTGTCCATTTTGTTCTAAAATGTAGTTACAGCTAATGATCCTGAAATATTGTCACAGAGTTAAGAGCTTGCTTTTCAGACCAGCGGAGTTCAGAAAAACTGGAAAATGGTGAACGTAAGCACCGAGTGGCAATTCATTTGAACTGCTGTCTAGGCACCTTTGCATGTATGGTCCTAGTCTATCAAGCTGTTTCTAGCAGAAATATCATACAACATAGATCGTAACAACTCATAAGATATTTAAGAATCGCCCGCTTCTTGATATGCCCGTGCAGTTTAGTGGTACTATTCCCTTAGTTTTTAGGAAGTAAAACAAAAGCTAAGATCGGCCATTTGAAAAAATTTCGTATTAAGTAGTTGAAAACCGTTACCTTACTATCATTCCACTTGCAGAGGGCAATACATTTTTTACTGCTGTTCAGCTCGAAACTAAGAACTTAGTCGTGAAGTGTGAGCACTTAATGAATAGTAAAAATATATTTGTATAGCGTCCTCGAAGAACTTAATATCGTTCTATCACTTTGATTTGCTGCAAAAAATATTTTCGAATGATTAATGGTAACGACGACATTGTTAGATGTGGCATGCATAGGGAAAGCATGAGAATATGGTTACTGGCAGCATGTACAGTGTAAGTACGGATAAGCACATAGATGAAGAAACATATGTACCCAATAATAGCAAATAGTTGCGTTTTAACTTCTTTTTAACTTTCTTCAAGTCAGGTGATGTCGTGACGCCAGTCGAAAGTGAATATCCTGCTTCTTGAGCATACGAACTAAAGTCATTGTCACCGAAGAAATTTGAGGTTCGTAGGATGATAGGTGAACGATAAAATTCATCGATGCGATGCTTAGCCTGCTGGGAGAGTAGATCTGATAAGTAGGCAGGAGTCAAAGAATGGAGGGACCTAAAAATGAGGCACAGAACCTTAACGTCGATGACTGGGCCTTGACTGCGAGCCTATGCAGGCCGCCTAGAAGTGGTGGGATGCGACAACTGCGACGCTCACGACTGACTGAACCTAGCTTGAGGAGTTTTGCACGAACTGTAAGTGCCTGATTGCACAGGCAGGTAGACCAGCAAGCAGTGAGTTATAGAGCTCGAGACGGGATGTCACAGATACATAAACCAACTTTGAAGCAGTATCCCGACATGCTTGAAGGCTGGGGGGGGGGAACAAAGCAAAAAGGAGAGCTGAGTGTCATTTTACATTAAGACTGAGCTAAGAACCGGGTAGGGGCTATACATTTATGGTATATGGACTAGGTCTTGCAACAATTGGCCCGCTAAGCTTTCAGTGATACAAGATGCGAATCATGGTGTATACAAAAATCTGTTTTCGCAGTGAGGAATCCACGCTAAGTCCCGCCATATTGAAATTTATAGCATTCAACTATTGCAGCCATAATAATTAATCGCATTGGTACTTAAAATCTAGCTAAACTTCTGGTTGGTGGATGATTAACGTAAGAATGAAGTTACAAGGCTGCTTATTTCTGGTTAGACGACTAATTTAGCTTTTTGTTTCCATAAGTGACCAACGTCCTTTAACTAGCTGGATGATACAGTTATTAGAAAATAGCTTACATCTCACCCACTACGGCTCCAACCCAAAACACCTGACTATGTAAATCAATTCCATGGCAATGTGAAAAATAATTCACAAGTAGTTAACTATTAATGTATCGTTACTAATTGGTTCGTAAAGCTCAAACATATTCTCACTCAGCTGGCCGTTTGCTTTACATGACATCAGTATGAAAATTTAAGGTACCAACAATACATAGCTGGAAAATAAATTCTGAGAATTGAAGATATTGAATAATTTATCATTTAATCGCAAAGTTGCACAAAGGCTCCATAAAAGTGACTCACTGTCCGGCTGACCGTCCCTTAGACCGATGGTTCGGGTCAGGCTCTTCATTTTTATCAATTCCGCAGAGAAATTATCTCCCTAGCGTTTAAATACGAAATCGTACAATCGGCTGATCAAAATTCAGATCGTCGCTATTTCTTCGTTCAAGGTAGTAATAATAATGATAATGCACTTGATAAAGTGCCCTCAGAGAACCTAATCTCTTTCAAGGCACTTTACATTTGCTGCAAAGTGATACGCAACAGAATAGTAAGTAAAATCATGCTTGAAAAATAAACAAAATGAATAACATGGTTAGGGGTTACATGCACAGGGTCAGCATGCAAATGTGGTTAGTGGCAGCATGCACAGTGTCAGCACGCATAACCACATCAAAGACGAATCACAGGGACCCACTAAATGCTGTCCTAAATAGGTGTGTTTAAGTTCCTTTTAAATATGGTCAGGTCAGGGGATGTTCTGACGCAGGTCGGTAGGGGATTCTAGGCTTTAGGAGCATACGTACTAAATGCACGGTCTCCAAAGGATTTGAGGTTTCTACGAGGTATTTGTAGACTGTTGGATTCCGAAAAGCAGGTGGCACGATGCTTGGCCTGTTGGGAGAGTATTACGGAGAGATAGGCTGGAGCCATAGAATGAATAGACCTAAAAGTGAGCGACAAAACCTTGAAGTCAATCCGTTGCTTGACTGGTAGTCAGTGCAGGTCGGCGAGAAGTGGAGTAATGTGGCAACTGCGACGCTCACGACAGACAAGCCTAGCTGCAGAGTTTTGCACCAGCTGCAATCGCCCGATCGCACATGCTGGTAGGCCAGTAAGCAGTGAGTTGCAGAAGTCGAGACGAGATGTCACAAATGCATGGACCAACTTGGACGTGGTATCCTTATCTAAACAAGCCCGAATTTTTGCAATGTTATGAAGCTGAAAATAGGCAGATTTGACTGTGGAGCTGATATGGTCGTCTAACGAGAGGTCGCTTTGGAATATGACACCTAGATTTCAAGAGGATCCGACAGGAGATATGCTGGCAGAGCCAATATTGAGAGACAGCCTTTCCAATCTCTGAATCACACTGGGTTTGCCCATAACTAGTAAGCTAGTTTCGTCATCGTTTAGTTTTGGAAAATTCGCTGCCATCCATGTGCGGATGTCATTAATACATGCAGCAAGAGAGTTTAGATTATTTGAGGTGCTCGAAGGCTGGGAGGGATCAAAGCAAAGATACAACTGAGTGTCATCCGTATAGAAGTGAAAGCCTAGATTGTGCTTGGCAATCACATCAGCAAGAGGGAGAGTATAAGCAGTGAAAAGAACCGGACCTAGCACAGAGCCCCTATGTACTCCACATTTTAAAGGTACTTCAGTTGATCTTTGCTCATTCACGTCAATACTCTGGAGTCTCCCACTGAGGTAGAACCTGAACCACTGCAGAGCAGTGCCAGTGATGCCCATGCGAGATGAGAGGTGCTCTAGAGGAACTTTGTGATCGATGGTGTCAAAAGCTGCCGAAAGATCGAGCAAAACAAGCAGAGACACTCTACCCACGTCTGCATTCCTAAGTAGGTCGTTGTATACCCTAAGCAATGCTGACTCTGTGGAGAGATTAGCTCTAAAGCCAGACTGGAACTTACTAGCATGGTGTGAGGTTTCGATATATGAGTTCAGCTGGTCTGCCACGACCCGTTCCAGTGTCTTTGATAGGAATGGTAAAACGGAGACTGGACGGTAGTTGCTTAAGTTCTCTTGGTCTAGTGTCACTTTCTTGAGAAGTGGCCTGACTACAGCTTTTTGAAAGGTGCTGGGACATGACCTGAGGCTAATGACATAGTAATGATGTTAGTTATGCATGGCAGCAGCAGATCAATGCAACGTAGGAGCAGGACGGTGGGAATAGGGTCCAGAGGACTGGTTGTCTTCTTTGATTGCGATACGAACTTTAGGACTAGATCACTATTGACCTGCTTAAATGCAGACATTGAGGTGCTGCCAGGAACCGAGGAACAGCATTCTAGGGGGGAGGTTGTTATCGGATATTATTTTATCGCATTTTATGAATATTTATGAGACTAATCTCGAAGTTAATTAGGCATAAGAATTTGATGGATTAAGTCAGAATCGGACTGCTCTACCCATCACTGTCCCGATATTATCAATAGCCTTCACAAGCACGGTCCATTCACTCGTATAAATGCTGAAATGTGCCGCCTAAGGGACTAAGTAATATCTGTTTTAAAGCCTCATTTTTATAGCGGCAGAAGAGCCTTACTGGCGTTCACCACCGCTTGCAGTTGGCAATGAGGAATCTCCCACATCAGCATTTGAACCCACGACCTCGATAATGGAGAGCGAGCACCTTGCCTCCTGGGCTAAGGGAAATTACGTATTCTTGAGCAATCGAAATAAATTATTTCCGATCTTACAGATTTATCATTTTTGTAGAAAATGTTTTGTATTCTATATGCATTTTTCACAAATTATCATTTCAAGGGCTTAGTTCATTTTCTAATAGGGTTTGTTGTTATCGATAGTAGTTGCCGTATGTAATCGCATCATGAATATCATTACTCTATCTGGTTTAAAAGACTTGAAAATTTTAAGTTTGTTAGAGTCTATGAAAGGTGAAATATTACGGACTCTTGGTCAGACGAACATAAAAGCTCGGCCGTGCGAGTTAATAATTCCTTAACTACATTATTATAGCTGCTGACCAGCCCCAACTAATTAATCTGACTGAGTTCTCTTATTCGGCATATTTCCGTAAGAGGCTGGCTAAATGTGCTCACCAGCATGATTTGTGGCAGAACAAATTGCTTTAAGGTGTTTTTACAAGTTGATTATGCCGCTCGACTGAATTCAAGAGAGACGGCTTACGAAGTTGTACCTCTGATTCGCGTATTGGCGGTGAAACCGGAAAATCGGAATCGCTTTATCAATTAGAGAATCCTCAGCAATAATTGCTTAGAGGCCAATTCAGCTGAAACCTTCAAGATTCAAATGCCAAGAAATTGCATGTATCCCTTTTTTCTACTCTTGATACCAGACCACAAAGGTTTTATTAACGTACTTCAAGGAAATATTTACTCGCAAAGTTGTCTTAATAATACAAATAATTATTATAATACACTTGGTATTGAGATTGACTTTAATAATTATTCAGACTGTAAAGAAATTAAGCGTCGAGCATTAAAATAATAATAATGGACTTGATAAAGCGCCCTCAGAGAACTCAATCTCTTTCTAGGCTTTTTGCATTTACTGAAAAGGGATACTTAATTATATCGATGCTCAGTTCAAAATCATAAGAAATTTCTTTGCGTCAAAGATAAGCTTTGGGTTGAGGTTACCAGTCAGAAATCGACATGTCTTTCTAAAGCTTTATGTAGAACATCTGACAGTGAATTTATGAATTGCGACTGAAAATTCGACCCTTCAATGTATCAAAAATTATAAGCAATTACCTATTATCTACCAGCGCAAGAGATTAACACTCATTTTCATGATAGATGGGTATTACAAAGAAGGTCAACATGTGTGCAGAAATTTCCTCTTACAGAGAAAACTTTCGGAGTGGCTATAACTTTTATGCTGACGATATTAGGCTGCAGTTGCCCCTTTACACCATTGCAATCCGCAACAGCGACCAGTAAACTAATTGCTTTATTTATCTGTAACACCCTAACAGAACTTAATCTACTTTTGGGTGCTTCATGTGTTACACGGAGCTTAACTTCGACTTCGATCGTAGCCATCATCTTGATTAAAATTACACGATTTTAGAGGCTCGTCTGCATTGCCGTAGAAGACCCGTAACGGCTACAGCTATCGCTTTCAGTTGCAAATACAAGAGCACCCACTGAAGGATTCAAACTCTTGACATTAACCACCTGCTAAAACAAAAATGCTTGTGAGGAAGACGTCCAATTGCGGGTTTTGGCCAATTCACAAAGATAAATGACAATGAAATAAACTTCTTCTTATAGGCGAACCCAAGCGTATTGATGGGCTAGGAGGCATTGCTCTTCTAATTCGCGACGCTGTAGTACGACTGTCATTGCATTCACCGATTCAAAGATTGTTTTACGAAATAAATTCATAAAGCTTGAGAGCTGATTTATGAAAAACACTTCCACAGCAAACAAATCACGTTTGATCCATGGCTAAAATTAAAATCTGTCTACGACGATTGAACGCTTAAGATTTAACTAGCCCTCGAATCGGAAGGACTACTGCATTTCCTTTCAGATGAGGTACCTGCATAATGCCTGCAAGGCTAGTCAACAAATACCACGCTTTCAGCAATGCGAGTCTTGTTTGTTAAAGCAGCCTCGGTAACCCCTGGTCGATTGACAAATCCGGAGCCAAAGTGTTCCTTAAACTGTAAAGACCCACTACGGTCTGGCTCCTTCACACCTAGCTGGATGGCGGCAATCCTTTTTAGCCTCGCAGTGCTCTCAGATCCTCAAAGGACAATAAACGAGCTTTTCTATTGCAATGCGCTAAGACCATTGACGGCACAGCCTCTATTTAATCTACAGGCTCTGGACTGCGGATTTCGCTTCCAAACCCTTAATGTAGCGATGTCTATTGTCCTGTTGTCGACTGCTGCTCATCATTTTCAGCCGTCTGTCCTGAGCTGCCACTTTTATTCTGCTCACTTCCTCGGCGTCTCTTTGTTGAGCGAGTCGAATTCTTTGGCTAACGCATTCGCTCCAGAATCTGTTCGGCTTTTAGTAAGCCATTGAAAATGCTCCAGCTTAATGCAAGCGTAGTCCTCTTCGCTTTGTGTAGTTGCCGACGGAGAAGTTGGTGACTAAGCCATGCTAGGACACGATTGTATTAGTTGATTAAAAAAGGATGTCTTTTAAGATGATAAATTGAAAAACATGTATTCAAAATAGTTTATGATACTCGTGTTATCTAGCAAGCTGAAAACTGCTGAGAACGTTCTTGTGAAATATGCCCTTTGCATTTAGCATGCTTCCTGCTATTGGCACATTAATATTCGCCCGGGCTCTCTGCCTTTGGTCGATGCTGGCTAAAGAATCAGCTGTGGATCACACTAACAAATGCATGTGAATTTGTTTACAAATATAATATGCTTTTCAGTTTTTCAAGTTAAACCTTTAAATTCAGCTGCTCGAGTATAACTTTGCATTTGCATTTATATATTGGATTGTGCGGGTTCTTTTGACATCACTCAACACTGACTAGAAAATCAGCTGTGAATTTCATTACAGATACATGGGTTCACGTACGTAAAAGATTATATGCATTCAGGTTCAAACTTATGTATATATTAAGGGCAAGGCGGTATTCCGATTATGTTAGGAAAACAAGCAGCATAACGGATATTGAGTGCCGTCCTAAGCATGGGACATTTTCAATCATAACCCTGTGGAGACACATCGACAGAGTTTGGATCAGGCATGCATACGGAAATGGTAAAGAAAGACTGCTCTTAGGGCGTAAATTCGCCGTTCTCTTGAAACGTCAGTTCAGTGCAGATTCAGCAGCCTCACCTTCGGTACACAGCAGCAGATGAGCATTCGCACGGGCCTTTTGCCACCGCTTGCCATTCTCAATACAAAATCGATTGCTGCAGGACTTCAGCCCACGACCTGAGTCGCAAAGAGAAAGAGAGACAGAGCTAGAGAGAGAGAGAGAGAGAGAGAGAGAGAGAGAGAGAGAGAGAGAGAGAGAGAGAGAGCACATTTCCCGTGGGCCAAGACCCAGGAGAAGTGAATGAATCGGGCACACCGATGCTGCTACGGCATGATGCGGAAGGCCAAGGACAGTAGCAACTGTGATTGCGGTATCCTGTCAGATATTCAAAAGCAACCCTGAAGCAATAGCAAGATCGCTCGTGTACTCTGAATGAAGGAACTTTACGTTGGGGATACTCTGGCTAAGTACGCAAGGAAGTAATCTATGGCAATCGCAGCTACATTTGCCACCAGAACAAGATATCAAGCCGCTACTAAAGTTGGCTAGGATATGCTGCCAGATGGCTAGCATGGCCGAGCGAGCCCATCAATGGCGTCCGATATGCAAGTACATAGAGAAGCGTGCAAATGGTGCAGTGCGGGCTTTCGGAGGGCATAGGCTTTGAAAGAGTTGCCAACAAACAGCCACGGCTGACTAAGCAGCGTAAAGCTGAGAGGATGCTATCAAACACGTGCAGCACTCAATGGACGCCTCAATAGTAGAGCTCGGTTTACTGGACGGACGAATGTGAATCTCGACCCTTTTTGAAGCGAGGCAATCTGGGTTCGAGTTGACTACTGAAAAGGTAAGAAATGCAGAGACTATTTCTTGCAGCACTCTGCAAGCTATTTCAGCAGCAGGATCATGGTTAGTAGCTTTTTCCTGGTGCAGGCCATTAGAGCACTGCTCTGAAGACCTAGCAATACGGACCAAAGTGTGCAAATCAATGCACATCAAAATGTAGGGCATTCCCGTTAGAACTAATACTGTTGGGAAACAGATTTTGTTATCAGCAGGATGACAAGCCATTCGTCTGAAAACTATAACCTTGATTACAAGCAACTCCTTGTTTTAATAGACATGACTAATAGTGGCTGAGATAGTTAAGAATATCATGTAAAGTGCCTAGAAAGAAATTGACTTCTCAGAGGGTGCTATGATAAATGTATAATTATTATTATTATTATGCTGGCCTTTGGAAATACACGTTGCTATTAGTGTAGGTATTCAGCCAGCATAACGCTATGATATATTTTATGCTAATATTCTACATCCTCTAGAGTTCCTATATTAATTAGATTAACACGTTATGAAATATTCACATATAGCCCCGATAGTAGCAATTCTTTAACTCGAGATGGAAACGAATCTCTTCCGGTCAGCTTTGCCTTGGCCACGTTGAACTTATTCTTTTTCGTTAATGCGTGTTTAACTCTGCATGCCTCAGTGCATTTTAATAGCCTGAGGTCTTACTATTTCGGTGCCATGTGTGTCCACACGTTTTCTAAAATTGTTTGCTCAGGCACTTTACTTGTTTGCTAGTAAATGCTTAGTGCAGTATCGGGCAGTCACCTCGTGGTTATTATTATCTTGAAGTGGGTTGTAAAACTACTGTACCTAGATTTAGTTTCTCTTATGGACAAACACAAACAGTACTTTATAGCCATTACTAATATTATGCTGCTATTTTCATGGCAGGAAAGATAAAAGAATAATTACAGCTTCAATTGATCTTCATATGTACTGAAAGATTAAATCAAGCATGGCTACACAGTTTTCAAGAGGAAGAGATTTAAGATTGTACTCGAAAGTCGCCCTAAGAAGATTCTCTGCGACTTGCCTTCTTGAAAAGACTCACTGATTAATTTAGGGCAGTTGACATGTTCTCCCTTCTCTCTCTCTCTCTCTCTCTTTCTGTAATTGCATTGAGATGTAACCTCAGCAACTGTTGCTACAATGTATGTGACGCCTACTATAGATGGCCATCCCAATAGTTATTTGGAGATCGATGTCAGATCGTTATCAAATGCTGGAGTAAGATTAAGCGTAACTTGCATAGCGAGGATTTAGCTCAGCATTCCTGAGAGCAGAGTCACAGGGCAGATTTTAAGCATGACTCTAAATGACACATGTTTCTTAGATATTTAAGTTGCGGAAATGCAAATTAAATGACTATCTCAAATGCATATTGCTCTACAAACCCTCCTGGTCTTTCGTCAAGACATACAGAAAACAGTAGAAGGCTGTAAGGTCATTGCTACCGTAAGCTGAAGTACCACCTAGTAAAAAAAAGCAATCGACACTACAGCGTATCACTTAGTGCTACTTCATCATAAGAATGTTACCAGGTAATTTTTATAACAATTAGGCTAGCGGCTCGGGAGAGTCAGGAAACTCCGAGTCGGTAAGCTGTTGTTCTGACAAGATGGCAACCGCTGACAGATCTTTCCATAATGCTCCTACCACAGTTTATTAGCTGCTCTCGAATCATACGTACTTGTAATTGGTGGTCTTTTAATTGCAGGTTTCAAATTTTTTATCTTTACGCATGTGAATAGAAATTTATTATTTGTTCAGATCTGAGCATGCCACTGAAAGAACTGCTATCGGTCTTAATCCGGTGCACGGATTAACACACCGGTTAGTTAACTTCAAGAGTAAAACAACAACTGGACGTCTTCGAATTCGCGTTTCCGCTTGTGTCTCACGCAAAAGTGAATTGTGTATTTCTCTACAGTCTGCATACATGCCAGCATGCAAATTGCTTCTTTAATTAGGTAGCCGTGCCCTGAGTCAAGGTCTGTTCGTATGAGCTTCTGTCACGTGGCAGCTGAGTCTTGTAGCTCCAGCTGAAGCAGAGAAAGTAAATAAGACGCAGTCTTAGCACCTGTTCCGATATTCTTAGGTTATTATGAATAAATCTCACCATTGATGACAAAGCCCGGGCTTCCTGAGTTGATAGCAATCACGAATATATTTGCCGAAATGCAATAAATGAGGCTAGATGCCAAGCGTTTAGTGATTTGAAGGAATAATAACGTCAATAATTTTTACGAATTCTGGAGCCAAATATTTTCCTGATTTGCCGAAAATGCATGTGAAGACAGTCACTTAGTCGTTCAAAATTTCAAACGCAAGCTATTATTAATTTAGCAATAAACCAAGGATAATTAATGAATAAGCTAATTAAATATATGAAGATGAAATTAAATCCGTACAAACCTCGAGAAAAAACATAAGATTCCAACAAACGTGCATATTATTTAAAAGTATGTGCTGTTGCTTGCCACTAGTTGGATTGCAATTAGAAAATGATGGGCCGTTTTTGCAAGACACCTTAACTTGTTTTACTCTCCACTTCAGCACTAATGTTTAAGTCTCCACCACAAAATTGATTTCGCAAATCAACAGATTGATATTTCCACACACACATGTCCTGTCAGTTAGATCAGGGGCACCTTGCATTCTCAAAGCGCTAGCGACCATTTATGTTCTTTTATTTTAAAAAGAAGGCTACAAGGCTCAAACAGAAGATGAAGGCGCAAGCCCTTATAATGCACTCATGTTCATGATAGTCTCGTTTACACTTGCGCTGATTTCTTTCTGTCAGAAAATGCCAGCATCTATTTTTTGAATCACAATTTTTCAAATTATTTAGAGAACAGCGATATCTTACTCTCTGTTCCAATACTCACCAAGGTAAAAGACAAGTAGAGTTCATTCGGCTCTGAGTTGGTAATCAATTAGTTGCTCTGGTGAGGCCTGGCTACAGCTGCTTTGCGGTTGCTCTTCAGCTCTCGGTTCTGCCTATTGGCTCTTCTAGCATAGTCGAAAGGCGTTGTAGCTTTTGGAATGCTGGAACTAAGATAAACGAGAAAGAACGCCAAGAAAACGTGTTAAAATCTTTTATTTTTTAGTTTTCTACTAAAATTATTATATTTGGTTCACAAATTTTCACGACTTAAAAGTACAAATAGGCTTTACAAATTTTTTTACATGAGCAACATAGTGACGCAATTTTGAAATTACGCATTTCTCAGAAATTGCTGACGCAGCAATGTCCACGAGTCTTGAAATGAATGCAAACTTAAAAATATTTGCACATTATTCGTTTTCCATACCTAGTCACACAAGTCTTCTATACCTAGTCAAGCAAGTAACTATCGTACTGATACTCATTCAAATTCTCACACAGAAAATCGGAAGGATTATTACTTGATCGTTCTAAATTTCTAAATGATTACTAAGCAAAGCTTTTGGACTCTGTGACAATTAATGTCCGTACTAAATAATTAATCGCAAATGATAATACCTATGCCCTAATTATTTTAAGTTTTCTGATAACAGTCGAAACTGGAGCCTTGAACATACCAGTTTGAATAGGTTCCAAATGACTGAGAAGACTCATATTAGCATTTCCTGATGTCAAATCACGAGGCTGAAAATATATGGCAGTCGCCATGGTACTATATATGCCGCCGGTTTATCAAGTTTGGAGTGAAAGAGTATGGCAATTAGGGCATATTTCCATACTTGTATCCTTAAATGGAAAATACTTGACTCACTATAACTGCCAAGGCAGCGGAAACCGGTGGAAGATAAGCCAAAAAACTTGCTAAAAATGGTTGGCTTTTTAATTGCTAGTAATTAGAGAAACGAATGATTATTGGTGAGATGATATAATAATAAATTATTATTATTAAGCTTTGACTTTCTTATTTCGGGTGACGGTTCGGAGAGGAGAAAGAGCTGCGAAGTTTGCTATCTCAAAAATTCGGCTCGATACTAGTGACCTCTCAAGCCACTGCTAGTTTTGCTTCGTATGGTCAACCCCCTCAACGTGTCAGACTGGCAAGAATGCACTTGACGTCCCACATGCACATGCACAGACCTTGTTTCTACTATCCTTATGGTGTAATCCTGCCGTCATCTAGTTGTCCAACGCTACTCCGACGAGAAGCCATCGGTTTGCAGAAGAGAGCAGCATCCGGAGTGCGATAATTGGTTACTTTGTAGATCTACGCAATGGCTTCAGAAGTGCAGCGGAGGAGAGAAAACCAAGTTATCACAACTAAAAGACTCTAGCGATTCGAGATCGGAAATTTGATTCTCATCAAGTTCGAAGTTCGAATTGCTTACTCTGATTTGCCACAATGTGACCACCGTCTGTTCGAGATAATGAGAATCCATCCCAAATAAATGTGTGGGCGTCTTCAGTAGTTGCTCATTCAAGCACTTCATGAGGGTGCTTCTCCGTAATGTGAAAAGGGAATTATGAGTCACTATAACTGGCTTATTGTGGGTACCTTAAATAGGAACACAGCAGAGTAGCAATCTTGCTGGACGCCCTAGAGTGCGATAAGTTTGATGGTGATGTTAATTGACACTCCAAAATAGTGGGTTTCTTGATTGTTCGTTGAAGCAGTTAAACCAATTTTCCTCTGCTATCTTCACCTTTAACTAAGGCTACTGTAATCAAGCTTACTACAGAATTAATCGCCTAATGGGACCGAGTTCTTTGTAGGAGCAATTACATCCAGCGGGAGCTATTTGAGAATCCTATATGATGGTCTTGATAACACTGTCCGTTAAATTGGATACTAAACGACAGCCTGTGAGAGCAGTATGTAAGTAGTCACACACACAATGTATGCAAGCAGCCTTGGTTTACCTACAGCATTTCGTGGGTCCATGTGATCGTGGGTCCCTGTGATTTGTACTTGATGTGCTTATGTGTACTGACACTGTACATGCTGCCAATAACCACACGAGCATGCTGACCCTGTGCATATCACCCCTAACCATTTTATTCTTGTTGTTTATGAGCATCCTACAACTAACCACGCGATTGTGCTTCCTTTGCAGCAAATGTAAATTGCCTAGAAAAAGATTAGTTTCACTGACGGCGCTATATCGAATGTAGTATTATAATAAATAAATGCTAGCTTATTTAACAGCCTCTTTTCTATATCAACAAAAGAGCCATTACGGCTATCACCACTGCTTGCAGCGGCCATGAAGGATCGACCACCACAAGATTAGAACCCACGACCTTAGGACTGAAATCGTTAAAAGAAGCCACCTTACCTAATGTTCCATGTGGGCTCACTAGTTATTATTACCTAACAGACTTTTTTCCCGAGCTTTAACAAGCAAATTCCTAAGTACAGTGTAAGTTTTTTATGCACCTACATATATAAAAGATCTATTAGTGAAATGAATTCCAAAAAAGGGTGATTGGTAATAAGAAAAAGAACTGAAATAGCATCGCCTCAGTGCTTTCGGTCTTCCTGATTTAATGCAATGCGGAAACCTAAGTAAATCCGGTTGAGAATACGGTGATAAAATATGCTGATATAATATAAGAGCTATGGGGTAATAAGCTGCCTAATGACTTTCAACGTACACAACCTTGAAGTTCATCTAGCTACATTCAATGAGACTACGAAGCTTACTCGAAAGCAAGGCCGGGGCTCTTACTAAGATACGTATACAATTGAAATCTAGAATAGTAGGCACGAAATGTACGAGAAAAGTAGGAATGAGAACTTGGTTTGATACTACATTTAAATATATAGAATGAAAGTGAATTACATTATATTACCAAATAACAAAAACCGCGTATAAATATTTGATAGTTGTTTGTAAGTTCAATTTAAGTAAAGGATAATCTAGATTCACCCGTTTTTCTATCTAGATGAGTATCATACCATATGAAACTAAATATTCTGATTAGAATTAGTTAAATTTTAATTTTATAATGTTGTGGCCTCAAATAAAGTTTGGGTAAATGACAGCAGTTTTTTATATTTATTTCAAAGACGGAATTTTAATGCTGCACTCACTGCTGTCGAACAAAATTTGTGCTACATATAAGTATCATTTTAACTAATAGAGCTAGGAAGGATGGGCTAGTATGTTTATCTCAGGAGCTAATAAAGTCTGACTGACTCTTTGTTAGTTAGGCATTAGGTTGCTGCCCGTACAGGTGCTTTAGATATCCATATGTTACACGCACAGCATAGCTAGCTACTAGACGTATAAACTTTGGCCCGCCACCTGCGTTTGAATCAACAGATTGACCTGAGTATTAACTCTGTATGTAACTAGGCAATCGAACATCCTTTTGCTATTTCAATTTCCGAATTGTAAAGGACTAAATGCTATCCCAGACTATGGCTCAAGCAAAGAGTGTGGCTCGTACAGGTACTTTAACTCATAGGTATACAATGGTAAGTCTGCAGATCGCTTTTGCTCCGACTTGAGCAAAACGTGGAGGTATTCATAACTGATAAAGGCAGGCACTCTGGCCCGATGGGTCCACGTACGCTTGTACACTGAGAGTCGGAGCAGGGTGGGTGTCAAGGTGGCTTCACAAACGCAATTTATAAGCCAATCTTCAATTAGGTTTACTCGCGAAGCTGTTACAGTGTGACCATTTGCGTGCTTCTCCGGAACTCCACACGTAATTACATGACCAACTAAATAGGGAGACCAACAATGCCTGGGAACAAGGGGCGTTCATTGAATATAGATCTGTATTAAACGCATCAGCAAGCAGCTATTGTAAAGCATTAGGTTAAGCAATAAGCAACGGTCCCGGAGCGAACCGAGCTCTGCTCACTCTGGAATAGTAATGAAGTCACAGGGTCTGAGATGCCCAGAGCGAATGAGCACATGCCCGAATGCACATCACTGTCGCTAAGGGCCACAGGGCAGTCAGCCTTAACTCACCTTCGCTCACCCTCCGAATGTGTATGGCAATGATGTCGAGAAATAGTTTCGACCTAGCACTGTCTGCAGAAGTTACGTTGCCTCCATCGAAAAAAACTGGATCACTTCATATTCTCCTCTCAACGATAGCAGTAATTGCTGAAAGTAAAAATTGCTGGGCAAAATACACTGCTCTCAACAAAATTATGTCACTGAGAGTGCACTGACTTTTCTATTTGCGAGTGCAAAAATTTGGTAATATAGCGGATCTCTTTGTAGAACTGAGAGCTGACAAGAGTGGCAGTAGGAAACGAATTAATTAGATCATTTCCGTTACCGATCGCTGTCATGAAACCTAAGTTAAGTGAGCTAAAGAGAATTAACTGGCTCTAAGTCACGGGAACGATTTTACTAGTGAGTAAAACAATAAAATTACTAAAATAGGACCGAATTTTTAAATTGGGCTGCAAGAAAATAAATCGCTTTCGCTCAGGTCATGGCTTTACTTGTACCTTGACCATTTCCTGGTTTCCAATGCTACATTTTATCTCAACTTTATTCGTGAATGCAAACCAGATAATTTCCTTGGGATAGCTGCAAGATATTAAAAAAATGACCTAACTACGACATTCTAGTTAATTTAAAACCAAATGCTACTCAGATACAAATGATTCTAACCCTCAATATGTTCTCGCCTAGCATGTATACAATGACCTATGCACGAAGTCTGAGTATCCTGTCCACAATGATCTGTCATTTGATTACCAAGCCAGATTACTACTCAAATCTCTAAAATTGCACCTACTTAAAAATAAAATTGAGAAACTAGAAATTTCTGGCTAGCTTAGAAGAGGAAACCACGGTGAGCCGTGATGGCACACTAGGTAAGGCGGTTGCTTTCACGACCTCAGTCCCGAGGTCGTGGGTTAGATTCCTGTGGTGGGCGATTCTTCATCGCCACTGCAAGTAATCTTGATTGCCGTATAGGCTCTTCTATCGCTATACAAAAAGAGGCTGTTTAATCAGCTAGGATTTATTTCATTTTTTACCACTGATAACCTTATCGGTGCATTGAAGGCATTTCGTTTAGACTGATTTATTTCCCAAAGTACAGATCTTTCCGCAAACACCACACGTGAAATAAATCACGACCATTTTTTACGATTTCATGCAGTTAGGCCTACTAAACGGGGACGCTCGAACTGCCATTTTAAAGAAAAAATGACAATCTTCACTGGATCCCCATGATGGAGTGTATTGAAGTCAAAGGGCTGTCACTCACTTGTGCAACGCTTGATTCTCACGCTCCGGCTTCCCGATTGGAAACAATTTCGAAGTAATTCTAACGCTATACAACCTGCTCTGCACATTCACAATTTTTGCCTGCCTCAATCCATCCTCAAATCCCTTAGAGAAATTTCCTTCAGTCAATATGACCAAGAAGCCACGATATTGCAAAATAAGGACCTAATGACATCTCCTGACTTCGCTATTTATGACGATGGTAAATAAGGTTCTGTTTCTCGTAGCATTCTGTCTGCTCGTGTGAATTTCTTTGATTGTGCGATTTTCTGAAATTTTGCATACAATACAACAAAATAAAACAAACGTAATTTGAATTTCAATCTATGAGAACTGCATATCTATCGAGGTGCTTTCATACACCGAAGCACTCTAGCCTGTTACCTTTGTCATCAAAGGCAAGCACCTGACTTCTGGGCGGATTTAGGGCTGCAAATATTTGATAATATAACCGCTAACTACGCTTCTTTTCCAGCTTGCTAGTTGCCTGGAAAGACAATTTTCACGTAGAAAGCGGCAACAATTTCAATAATTGCCATTTATTAAACAACATTGATCAAAAATTCTTTAAAAATTATATTATTATTATCATACATGATTCATATATGATGACCAGTTGATGTTTAACACCTTCAGTAGAAGAGCCGCTTACACTGCTGTCCAGCTATTCGATACCTTTGTCGCTCACTTTTAGGTCCCTTTATTCTATGGCTCCAGCCTATCTGTCAGATATACTACTCCATCAGGCCAAGCATCGTGCCACCCGCTTTTCGGAATCCAACAGTCTAGAAATACCTCGTACAAACCTCAAATCCTTTGGAGACCGTGCATTTAGTACGCATGCTCCCAAAGCCTAAAACCCCCTACCGACCTGCGTCAGAACATCCCCTGACCTGACCACATTTAAAAGGAACTTAAACACACCTATTTAGGACAGCATTTAGTGGGTCCCTGTGATTCGTCCTTGATGTGCTTATGCGTGCTGACACTGTGCATGCTGCCACTAACCACATTTGCATGCTGACCCTGTGCATGTTACCCCTAACCATGTTATTCATTTTGTTCGTTTTTTCAAGCATGATTTTACTTACCATTCAATTGCATTTCCCTTAGCAGCAAATGTAAAGCGCCTAGAGAGAGATTAAGTTCTCTGAGGGTGCTTTATCAAGTGAATGATTATTATTATTATTATTAACTGTCTGAGATTAGTCTTTGTCTACCAGTGTCTGGCTACAAATCTTACTGAACCCCTGATTCTATCCCAGCTGGTTTACTTTTAATTCTGTTTTGCTGGGCTAATAAAAAAGTCTACTGAGCCTCTGCAGCTGTCTGATTAATAGGATTACAAAGTTGGTCAACAATTTTATGAGTTTACGAGCCATGTGCATCTTTGGCTGAATGAGCAGTTATGGCTCCTGGTTAATCGATTCAATGATGTCAGTGCTCAATTTATTATCTGACCGGCAATGCTTCGTGGCTTGCGTCCTCTGTGCCTAGCTGGGCTGATGCACCAATATCAAACCCTACTTTCCCGCTCTAGTGATACTAAAATTGCTATTTTATCCTTCGATTGAAGACTCTTTGAGGTAAAAGCGTTTGGTCCTCAGTTTCTCAACTATGGAAATCGCTTTCCAGCTTCCCCCATTATTAAGCGAAGGCATAGTCTCTTCTGCAGCCGAGTTTGGTACATCCCCTCCAGCATTCCTGCATGTCACTTAAAAGCTACTAACTCCATCAACTGCCCTCCTGAATTACCTATACTTATCACTATTCTGTCTTTCATGATATGGGTTCTGTTAGCTACTGTATGTGCATCAAAAGGAGCTTAGGGATTACTACAGGCTGTTTAAATCTCTTCAATGCTATACCAACTGTATCTTTTCTTCTTGGAGTAATGCTATGTTACATGCTATGCTAATGTCACAGAAAGAGATATAGTTAATCAAAACCTTACGTATGTAGAACCTCCAACAGCAAAGGAATGATAAAGATGCTACCAAGGCTTGCTCAAGTTCGAATGGGTTTGACTACGTCCATAGACAGCTCGAACGCGAAAGTAGGACAGAGAGGGCGTTGCTACTGCAAGCATGGTGAATCGGTTGTCTTGCTTGATGCTAAACTTCAGAAATGAAAGAAAATAAAAAAAGCTGGTGGAAACCGGACCTTCGGGATTTGCGAGAAAATTCAACTGACTTTTCTCAAAAGTACGATAATGCCTAACAAAGAACGCACACCTGGTAATTGCAATTGCAACCTGGGGCGGCTAGCTGCACATTGGCATAATAGGAGAAAGTTGTAGCATCGGCCTATCCAACAGTGCAGCTATACCAGTACACCGTGGTAAGAGGCCGACGAAGTTCCCACGACGATCTTTTCTATCGCATATGCTGCATTTATATTAACTTCCTTACATCGCAACATGATGTAAAAATAGTCTGCTCACGGCGGACCACGGGAGGTCGTGATTTCTACTCAGTCTCCAACGCTCGCTATTGTGTGCTGGGACTCTCCTTGAAGTGCAGGGCACACCTACATGAGTAGTGACTCCAGCACTCCTCAAAACTCAAAACAAGCCAACGTTACCGCGTTACCTGATTGCGGCAGAGTTGTGTTTGAATAAATAAATAGCTATTAACAAATTTAACAGCCTCATTAGTACAGCGGCTCGAGATCCTTAACGGCGAGCACCGATTCTTGTTGCTTGGCAATAACGGTCACTTACTGCCAATTCAAATCAACACCCTTGGTCGTGAAGATCGTGCACCTTACTTCCTGGCCTATCACTGCAGCTGTAACATGCCAGCGCCAGCCAATAGCACAAAAGCCGTCGATGTTATGGAGGAGACAAGAATCGGGACAGGGATATGCGGCTGGTTAGGTTCTGGTAAGAGTCCACTGACTCTCTTCGATTGGCCAAGCTTGGCTTTGGAGTGGTGTAATAATTTACCTTGGTACCTTGACTTTGTCACATATTCGCTGGCTAGATGACGAAACTCAAATGCAGCTATCCCTGTTTACTTTCCCCTATTTATTTTGAGTGCAGGATTCTCAGACAAGCAATACAAAGAAAATGGTGCAGTATCCCAAGCCGGAAGATACTTTCAATAGTTCGATTAGTTTCTACCACTTTCATAGCTAATGCTGTCTGTATGTAACTATCAGGAGCAACGACAGTGAGCTAAGCATTGATCATCGCTGTCTACGCACGACAAGCAGCGTCGAATGACCCGTTACCTTTGGTAAAACGTTGTACATCGAGCTCACAGTCTCGACTTAAATCGAGTCTCCATAGACCAGCGCCGTCAGCCAACTGCAAACTGAAACGGTCTAAGTACACCAACATTGTTTAATGCAGGCCAGTTTTTTCATGATCATCCATTGAAGAAGACTTGAGGCACCATCCACTTCTTTGGTCATACAGATTTCTTATAACTAATCTACTTAGTGGACCCTTTAAAGAACCTCGACTTTCTTAAAAGCACCAGCTTCTATATAATGTTTGTGCTGTAAAAAGCCGGCGGGGTTTTGCAAACCATTTTTTTCTTTGCCACGTGTTTGAGAAAATATTCGGGCTATGCACTTTTTCGAATAATGTTTCTAAGTTATTCTTTATGCTTTTCATGACAAGAAATATGTTGCACAAAAAAATAAAGTTAATAGCAATGCCAACAAACAAGTCGAATCTTCTCGGGGCAGTATCGTCGGTGACAAGTCAGCCACTACGGCACCAAGCAGCGCTCCGATTAAAGTGCGCCAACAAAAGCCCACCGAAAATGTGCTCACTGTGCTAGCAACCTCGACAATTGCACATACGACGAAAGAGCGCAGCTATCATTGTATATTTTAAGTATACGATTTAATTTATTTAACTGGCTTGTTTTCTTCCGAATCGGTTACTATTACACCAAAAAGAAACAAATATTGCAGTGCACGGTGCATATGAAAGTAATAATAGTACATCTAGTTTCGTCAAGCACCAACTTTCGTCAAGCAAACTCGGAATCTGGGAAATAGTTTGTCAGATTTAAAGAAAGCCAGTCAGAATGTTTCAACCATCATCTATTGAGCTAAGCTAGTAGTTTTCTTGCTTTATTTCGCTAAGAATCTTTGGTGGAAGGTTCAAGATTTCAATCTTGCCATAGAAACTCATGGCAAAGAAAATCTTCAATTTTTTTTTAGCTCTGAACTTCGTTTCTGTAACGGATGTTCCTGCTGCTTTGACCAAATGGCCAATGACTTCCCTCCTGCAATTGCACCATTTATCCACCACTAACCTTATTTGCATGCTGACACTATGCATGTCAACTCTAACCATTTCATTCTTGGTGTCATTGAGTAGGCTACCACTAATAATTCGTTCATGCTTATTTCTCATTTCCCACTATATGTAAAGTGCCTGTAACGAGACTAAGCTCTCTAAGGAGAATGTACTATTATTATTATTCTTACTAATATTACTCTGAAGATATATACCCCGGCAGAAAGCCAATGGGTTGCCATGCAAATCCTATATTTAATGTAAAACTGGAATCTTACTATTCCTACGAATAACTGCGATACTGCTGCCATTTTCATGATAATTTTCAGAAGCTTGAAGTTTAATTTTGGGTTATAAAAAATTGTGTTTTTGATTTACCTATCACATTTCACGCAATTTCGTTTTTTGCATTTGGGTGCAATGACCTCGAAGGCCTATATCAGCCAGCCTATTGCACATTCAAACGGCGATAAAACTACCAATCCAATAAAACAACTTCGAGCAACTGTGGTTTTGATTCAAATTACAGAGAACAGTATCCAAATTTACCCGCACCAAATTTCAGGGACAGCATTATCCAAAATTTAACCACCCCATCCCAAACTTGATGTGACTTTCCTTTCATGTTCTTAGGCTATATCCTCTAATCGCCCGGTCCAAATGCAGCACCGAGTAGTGAAACAGCAAGTGCCATTTTAACGAAAAGCTTCACGTAACAGTGATTTTGATCGCAAATTGTAGAGAGCAATAGTCCAGTTTAACCCACCAAATTTCTGACAATTTCGCCTTCGCGATGTCATGCTATGCCCTTCAATTGCTCAGGCCAGCTAGCGTTCCTACGTATTCAAACTGCACTACAACTACATCCTTGCAAGAAACATTTCGCAGTGGCGGTTTTAATACTAATATAGGAACAAAAAATCTTTGAGTTTGCAAACAATGTTTAACGGTACTGTGCTTGGGCTTTCTGATACTATGGCCTCCAGTAGTCCAAACCAGTGAGCCTCCCCACATATTTTGACGGCGATGCAGCTGAAATGTATGTCCACAATAGATGATGTAAGACTTCTATGTGTCACAGATGCCACATTTTAGATGACAAAATGTCTAGTTTACTAACCCAATTTTATGACATTGATCTGGCACTTTCTAAAACTACGGCTTCCTAAATCCCTAGCCGTCAGAGGCCATAGCAATATAACACGTTAGCACGATCGCAGAAATGTGTTGGATAAATATGAAACTCTTTTTTTCCACAATAATAAATCAAAACAGAAGTTCGACGACACCTATTGCTGGAATAGTAGCTGCATCGCAGTTCAAAAATGCAGAGCGGGCTGGGCCATTTGAGGCCGATGCATGAGAACTGGTACAATCTATATCATTAAAATGAGTTTGAAAACTTGAAACATAGTTTACCAAGTCAAACCGTAGTTTCTCAGTGCCTATTGTGAAGATGACAGTTGGATCGCGGTTCTACCACGTACAGATGCCGGCTGGTTCAAGTGATAGGAGGTAGTAGCATGAGAATAGAAGGCCCATGCACTATACAAGAAAGTATGGTTGACTAACCCGGAACGCCATTTCCTATAATGCGGAATCACAGCCGAAGTTGTGTGAAGCTCATTACGGAAACGGCAGTTGTATGGCAGTTTTAAATTGTAAATATGCTGTATAACCCCAGCCGTTTCAGGCCATAGCATGTGAACGCCCAAGTGCAATTGCATGGAAGTTAGTAGATTAACCCTACCTATCAGAACTACTTCCCCACCAGGCTAAGCATCGTACCACACACTATTTGTAATCTAACCCTTTAACTATACCTCACGCAAACCCCAAATCCTTTAGAGACCATGCCTTTAGGTCGTATGCTCCCAAAGCCTGAAACTCACTCCTGACCTGCGTCACGATGTCTCTAACTTTTCCACATTTAAAAACAAACCACCAAGAATCTATTTATGACAGCATTTAGTGGATCTCTGCGATTCGTTCTTTATGTGTTTCTGCACGCTGACACTGTTAATATCACCCTTAACCGTGTTATTCTTGTTGCTTATTGAGCATGCTGCCACTAACCATCGATCGTGCTTCCTTTGTAGTAACAGTAACGTACCTAGAATGCGATTGAGTTCTCCGACAGTGCTTTATCAAGGTATTGTTGTTATTATGATTACAACCATTCTGTATAATTATGAACTTCGACCTCTGACTTTTGACTAGAATTGTGGAAATAGCACCTGCATTGCTTGGTACCATATTTTATTGTGAGATCCAACGGCGGTGTCTACCAGAAACCTCAAAAACCTACCACGGAACCTTTCTAGTTAGAGATTATCTTGAAGGAATCGCATACAACCTGAGCAGCTAATTAAAAATAGGCTAACGTGATTAGGCTACATTAGCTCTTTCTATAGAACTATACCATTTCAAAATTTAGGTAATAGCTGGCACACAATAAAATGGGATTTGAGTTAGTCAGATACCGGTAATACTGAGATATGATACCCTGCTTATATTTAAACTAGTATTCCATAAAATTATTCTGAGTGTTTTTATGATCACCCTTTGTCCTGCTCTCGCTGGTCAGTTTACAGCCCGCGGAGCTAAGGACTATAATTGTTGGCCTATCAAGATGATTAAGGAACTATCCTGGAGGAGGAAGTAGACAGCGAAGTTTACACTGAGTCACTCCTGGCGAATCGAGAGCGAAGATTTAGTCAAACTTGGGTGGGCAGGCAAAGGACTGCACAGATGCTAAAGCGCGGGCGTCGCTGAGGCGGCCGGATTCGAGGTAGAGTTTTAGATGCAATAGAGGAGTGCTTCAATCGGAGGCAAACAAACAGAAATATGTTTGGATAACCGTAGATACTCTCGGACTATTACGTTAATGAGGCATTCCTCCCCGCGCTAGAGAGCGGCCTCGGGCGACTCCTAACTTGGTGTGGACCTTTACTTGATTTCTCCATAATGCCTTCGGGTATTCCGCTGCTATCTTCGCTGTGACTATTTATGAACTGTCCTCGGATATGCTACACAAAACAGGACCTGCTTAGCATAAGATGCGATGTCGCCATTAGTCGATACCTACCGGCGGGCCTTCTCCGGCGGGTCAGTGAGAACCTACCTGCATCCTGCGTTCACCCCATCAACAGCTCGGCTAACAAACCTACGACTCGTAAGTTTAAAGCGCTAAAAAGTACTTGTTGCGGTAGTAGCCCACCCGCTGTAGCCCAGCACGTTGTAAAACGTCGTCCCACGGCCGTTACCACGGTCCAATTCAAATTCGAAGAGCCAGCGTCCGCCGGGCCTGACGAAAACGGTAGCGAATACCAGCCACTTCATCGCCGTGGCCAAGTTGTTGGGCAGCCTCTTAAATTCCGCCTACTAAATGTCCGCTCGCTAAAAACCAAGGGGTTACTTATCCGCGATCAGGTGGTCCAGGAGAAGCTAGATGCATTTCTGCTTACGGAAACCTGGATGACGCCTTGTTCCAGCAGCTGTATTTCCGAGACCACCCCACCCGGGTTCTCATTTTATCAGTCCATGCGTTCTGAAAAGGTTGGTGGCGGGGTTGCAATTGTTGTTCGTGAATCGTTTGGCTATAAAATGTGCAGTTTCTCGCATGGGTCATCGTTTGAATCGGTTGCTATCAGGTCTTCATCAAAGACAATGCCTCTCACCTCTGCGATATACCAACCTCCTGGCTGTCTAAACTTGTTTATAGAGGAGTTTTCAGCGTTCCTCGCTAAAATATTTGTGTGTGACAGTCCTTTACTGATTGTAGGATACTTCAATATTCACGTTGACAACCCTAGCACAGCCAGGTCCGCTCATTTCTCGACTGTCTGGAGAATTTTGGTTTGGCCCAACACGTTAATCATAGCACCCACGTCGGTGGCCACATTCTAGACCTCGTGATCACTAAGGATGTCCTCCCCACTGACTTTGTGGTGTGCCCACTGACCCTCTCAGATCATTTTTCGGTCTCGTTTACTGTTTATGCTCCCTCGTACGTGCAGGGCAATGTCGAATTTGCCAAACGACGTAACTTACAAAGCATTGACATGGACAAGTTTTTGAAATCTGTTTGTGATGCTGGTCTTTTTGATCTGCATTCAGACTCGACCGGCAGCCTCGATATCCTCACTGATGCGATGAACATGACACTCAGGAGTGCTCTTGACAAGCATGCTCCCGTTTGCTCTATCCGTTTTCAAAGTCGTCGAGATTCCTTTCAATTTACAAAAAAGCTCCTTAAGATGCGTCGGGTTAAGCTCAGGCTAGAACGTCGTTTCAAGAAATCGGGGTCTAAGGCAGATCTAGTCAATTTTAAAGACTTCCTTCGAGTTTACACCCGAAAGCTTAAAAAACCGGGCTTCTTTTTTATTAGAAAGCTAAATTCCTGCCAGTCGGACACTAAACGGATTTATAACACAGTAAACTGATTACTGGCCAATGCTGTGAGGTCTGAATCCCCAGATATTAAGGGCTCAGCCAAAAAATGTTAAGCCTTCTTTACTGAAAAAATTGTGCACATTCGTGCTTCCATTAAGCCCCCTCCGACCAAAGCAATCGCTGTTCCTCAACCTGTGACCTTTCTTAAAAGGTTCTCCGATGTTTCTGCCTGTAATGTGGCTGCCTTAATAAGGTCTAGCAAAAAGAGCTCGTCTCCTGAAGACCCTATACCTTCATCTCTGTGGTCTTCACTTGCAGACCAACTTAGCCCTGCCATAACCAAGACTTGTAATGCTTCTTTGGGAAAAGGGGTCGTCCCCAAGTCCTTCAAATCGGCAATCGTTAGACTTATTTTTAAAAAGCCTGGATTAGACACAGAGGTTCTCGCAAACTATCGTCCAGTTTCCCTTCTTCCGTTCTTATCAAAGATTCTTGAAAAAATTGTTACTAAGCAGCTAGTTGAACGTATTAAAAATAACGGAATGTCAGAAACATTTCAATCAGGGTTCAAGAGGCAGCACTCTACTGAAACTGCTCTCCTCCGTGTTAACAATGACATTCTACGTGGCACCGACGACGGGAATGTCACTGCCCTAGCTCTGCTAGATCTGTCTGCTGCCTTCGACACCATTGATCACGAAGTTCTGCTTGAACGATTGAGAACAACGATCGGTCTGGCAGACGAAGCACTGGCGTGGTTTAAATCATACTTGTCTGATCGTGTTCAATCCGTATCGTGTGTGGGTCAGGTCTCACACATGAGAAGGGTCACCTGTGGAGTCCCTCAATGGTCTGTACTTGGTCCCTTGCTGTTCTCCATTTATACGCAACCTCTGGGAAGAGTGATTAAGGCCCATGGAATAGGATATCACTTTTATGCTGACAATACTCAGTTGTATTTGTCATTTAAACCGTCGGAATCTGCTACAGCAACTGAGAAACTGAATGCTTGCCTTGCCGATATTCGATCCTGGATGTCGGAAAACTTCCTGAAATTAAATGACGATAAAACCGAACTGCTTCTCATAGGACACCGTAAGCGTGTGGCTGGATTAAAAGGCTTTGCTGTTCTAATAGGTGATGCTATTGTGCGACCTTCACCATGTACTCGTAATCTAGGTGTCGTGTTCGACAGCTGCCTCAATTTCAAAAGCTTCATTCAGAAACTGCCTCTACAGCTAGCCATCACATCCGATCCCTATCCAAGATTAGAAGCTGTCTCCCACAGTTGCTTGTAAAAAACTTAACTAGCTCTTTAGTTCTGTCTCGGCTTGATGATTGTAATTCCCTTTTGGCTGGGCTACCGAAGAAAGCTATTATGCCACTACACCGGACTATGAATATGGCTGCAAGGCTGGTCTTCAAGTCGCAGCGGTTTGAGCACGTGTCACCTCTGCTGAAAGAGCTAGGATGGTTGCCGGTTGAGTAAAGGATACAGAGCAAAGTTCTTACGCTGACCCACAAGGCCGGCCACGGCTTGGCTCCTTCGTACCTAGCTGAACTGCTGCATCAGTTTCAGCCTGTTCGCGCCCTCAGGTCCTGTGTGGACAATAAATTAGCTGTCCCATTCCTCCACTTAAAGACTGTTGGAGACAGAAGCTTTAGCTCTGCAGGTCCTAGACTGTGGAACTCACTTCCACAATTCTTACGCAACGACATCTACTCTCCAACTGCCGACTATGGCACATCTTTTTCAGTGGTCCTGAACTGCTACTTCTATGCTACTCACTACCTCAACTGCTCTCCTAACTCTGCTATGCTTCCTACTTTCTCTTTGCTGGGTGAGACGAAGTCTGTTGGCTACCGAATGCGTACCGAAAGCCGCTTAGGCTGTGAGTGCCCTATACAAAACTCTCTTGCGTAACACCCACATGGTCTTTTTGACTTTGTGAAGTTACTGACGGAGATACATGACATGACATGACATGACATGACATGAGGCAGTGCCTAATTGTCGTCGCGCATCATCAGACAATCCTTCGAATGGTATACAGCCCTCTGCTTACTGTAAAACGAGTCGACTCACTTCTTTCATTCCTTGTAAGTAAATAACAAGCTCACTGCTTATGAAAGCCTCTCTCCCGGCATGATGGCTTCTTCTTCCCGGCTTTGTGGTGTGAAAAACATGCAAAGATTAGGTTTAACTGCAGTCTGGCCCCATGGTCTGCCGAGGAGATTAGCTCTTATTGCCTAATGCATAGCTCCAAAGAGTGTCTCTTGTAACTTTATTACGATTTTATTGGTTTATCATTGTGGGAGCTACATCTGCGTCTCATTTTTCTTGCTTGCTTGAGATTTATCTGTTTGTAGTAAAGATTGCAAAGTCTACACGGAAAATGTGGTTGAGAAATCATGTTCTCATTAAACATAAGCGAATAGATTATCAGATAGCCCTCTGATGCATCAAAAATCTCGGCTATGTACTACGATCTCTTAATCGGATGGATTAGTGTCACAGTCTAAGAGCACCCTAGATTGGCCCTACTTCGATTAGTCCAACTCAACCGTCCGTATTTATAGGAAATAATTTCGGTAACACTATGGCCTGAGGTAATTGCTTATAGGCTTTGAAGATGAAGACATGTTGTCTGTTCCCGATAAGACTAGACATTTGAATTTCGGTGAGTTTGGCTGTTTGGTCGAGCAGTGATTATTTTCATTAAAATTAGCTCGGTAACCTAAATTCCCAGTGCATAGATCAGTCGTAATTACAAGACTCACTCCTGGAGCATTTATTGTCAACTGGCGGGTAGGACTCAATTGCTGGCTCATAAAGATTGTCGGACTAGCTCAAGCGTAGATTTGACCCGCTCACTATGTAAAAAACTGATGGCTTTCCTGGTGCAGCACCAAGTAATTAAATTTAAAAATCAGGTTCATTAGCAGAGGCCTAGCAAAGCAACTGGAGGTATTTGTCATTGTTAAGGCACAGATTAAACTAAGCGGACGAAGTTAAAGCGAAATCTAGAAGGTGAATGACCGGTGCCAAGAGGTGCAGCATGTAAACGATCTAGGCTTGCTTTGGATCCATGATTTGTGACTCAACTGCCGGCATGCTTTCTGATGTTCCCCCCCTCTCTCTCTCTCTCTCTCTCTCTCTCTCTCTCTCTCTCTCTCTCTCTCTCTCTCTCTCTCTCTCTCTCTCTCTCTCTCTCTCTCTCTCTATCTCCCTCTCTCTCTATCTCTCTCATACTGTCCCAAAGCTGTTGAGTCCGATCAATTCCGATCGATACTCTAAGCTTAGACTACAATATTGAAATTCTGGTGCTAGGCATGAGCAGCATCATGCATGGTACAATATTGACTGTTCTGTCAGGTGCCAAGGCTTTCAAAATAGGTATTTCGGCTACCAAAAAAAACTTTCGAATATCACAAGATCAGCACACACTGCAGCTTAGCCAGAGTACTAATGGTTCCGAATGCACTTTATTGTTGAAACCGCGGTGCTGAGGTGGAAGCCCCAACATCAAGCGAAATGCTCTGCAGAGTTGACGATATTTCTAAAAAGCTAAAGCTCATTCATGTATCACAGTATTTAGTAATTATTAGGTCCTGGTGATTTTTATTTATGTGCATATACGTGCTGACATTGTACATGCTGCCATTAATGATGACTGCATGAATAAATAAAATTAATCCTAGCTGATTAAACAGCCTCTTTTTGTAGAGTGACAGAAGAGCCTTTATCGCCTTTACCACCGCTTGCAGTGGCGATAAAGAATCGCCCACCGCAAGAATCGAACCCACGACCTCGGGACCGAGGTCGTGAAATCAACCTCCTTACCTAGTGTGTCATCACAGCTCACCGATGCTGACCCTGTGTACGTCACTTCTAATTATGATTTTCTTGTATAGATAGTATTCATGCTTCTACTAATCATTCGATAATTCTTCTTTTGTTGCATATGTATACTGCCTAGAAAAAGAATAAGTTCTCTGACGTAGCGAGGAAAATCTATTATTGTTTTTATTTTCTCCTAATGAAATTAAAGAGCAGCATTTTCGAAAACACTAGCGATTTCAAAATGAAAGCTTCTCCAAAATAGTTGATAGTAATTTTTCGGCAGTTTAGCCACAGGCTGCAGTGTTTGAAGGTAATTTTGTGTAGAGATGGATATCCCACAGACATATTTTCAGATGCACAATTTAGAATAATCTAAAGTAATTGTGACGGTTAGGAAGCAGTCGGCGGAGAATATTGTCAAGATCCAAATGTAGTGCACTGATAGACGAAGATGGGTTGAGCTTGCAACTGTTATTCTAGAAGGTGTCGAGTGCGACAAGGTGATCAATGTGTCAAAGACAGACCATGGTTAGAGAATTAAGTGTTGAAATGTTGAAACCTGATTCCTAACGTGGAAATCATGAATTACTTGAGTGTCATGGGAGCTTAGCTGTGGATGTTAGTTATTTGCTTGTGTCTGGTATCTTAGCCTTGACTGGAGATATGGGAAACTAAATGATTAGTCTTCATGTGTCAGTTATCGCTGCAATAAAGCCTGTGACCATCGTAAGTTGCTTCTAGACTGCTACTGTTGACGTCACTGGCAGCTGTTCCGATGCTGGAAAATCTTAAGTAATATTCTGGGATCCTATATCGCTGCTGCCCCGTTTTCTTCGCTGCAAGTAATGTGACTGTTGAAAACTCCAGCCGATTACCTGACTAAGATCCTTATTCTGTGAATACGTTTGATGTAATGACGTACATATGAGTCAATAAGCACCGCTTTGCGATGATTGACAGGAGGGGTCTACCATTTCGAGATTTATATGCTCTGCCATTTTGTATTTGCATTTTTCCGACTTTGGGAAGCTTCTCCGTTAGCTTTTTATAATTTATATGTGTATTCTATATATCAATTCAATTAATGTTGCAACTTTGTGTATACAATGCCATAATTTGGAAAGGCTAACGCTCAAAGTCGGCTC
Organism: Cristatella mucedo; assembly: GCA_009760855.2. Classification (NCBI taxonomy): domain Eukaryota; kingdom Metazoa; phylum Bryozoa; class Phylactolaemata; family Cristatellidae; genus Cristatella; species Cristatella mucedo. The sequence continues at coordinate 950,031 of WPIO01000039.1, read as the reverse complement.
TGGCAGCTAATGTCCTGCTGAATCCGCACGAAATCTACGTGTTACTTTCCAAAGCAACCTTTCATTAGATGACCAAATCAGCTCCACAGTCAAGTCTGCACACTTTCACCTACATTAAATTTCTAAATTTGGGTTTTTTTAGACACAGATACCACATCTAGATTTATCCATGCATTTCAGAGATCACGTCTTGGCTTCTGTAACTCACGGCTTGCTTTTCTAACGGCTTGCGCAATCAAGCGCCTACAGCTGGTGCAAAACTCTGCAGCAAGTCTTGCCTGACGTGAGCTCTGCAGTTACCACATCTTGCTGATCTGCACTAGTGCCAAGTCAACCGACGCATTTACTTCAAGGTTTTGTCACTCATTTTCAGGTCCCTTAATTCTTGGCTCACGCCTGCCTTTCAGATCTACTCCCCTAGCAGGCTAAGTATCGTACCACAAGCTTTTTGAAATCGAACTGTCTACTTATACCTCACACACCTCAAATCTTTTGGTGACTGTGCCATTTATTAGTATGCTCAAAAATCGTGGAACTCACTCCAGACTTGCGTTGCGATGTCTCCTGACCAAACCACATTTAAAAAAGGACAAAACGCATCTATTTATCACAGCATGTAGTGGGTCTCTGCAATTTGAACTTAATGTGTGGATGTGTGCTGACACTGTGCATAATGCCACTAACCACGTTATTCTACTTGCTTATCTAGCACCTAACCACTAAGCATCTGATCGGGTTTCCTTTGCAGCAAATTTAAAGTACCTAGAAAGAGATTGAGTTCTCTGAAGGTGCTTTACCAGATGAATTACTATTATTATCATTATCTCGTGCACATTCTTATTATCATGAGACTTCAAGATAAGATCACGCGAATTTTATTTAATATGCTGACATCACATAGGAAAATAGAATTGACTTCCAGTTCCCGTTAGTAGTCAAACTGTTTGCTGTGCTGCTGAGCAAGTGATAGAGAGTAAAAATAATAATGCACTTGATAAGGCACCCTCGGATTACTCAATTACTCTCTAGGCACTTTACATTTGCTGCAAAGGGAAATGCAATTGAATGGTGAGTAAAATCATTCTTGCGAAACAAGCTAAATGAATTACATGGTTAGTGGTGAAATGCACAGGATCAGCATGCAAATGTGGTTAGTGGCAGCATGCACAGTGTCAGTACCCAGATGCACATGAAGGACGAATTACAAGGACCCACTGAATGCTGTCCTAAATAGGTGTGTTTGTAAGTTATTTTTAAATGTGGTCAGGTCAGGGGATGTTCTGATTCAGGTCTTGAGGGAGTTCCAGGCATTGGGAGCATACGAACGAAATGTGTGGTCTCCAAAGGATTTGAGGTTTGTACGAGGAATTTGTAGACTGCTGGACTCCGAACAGTTGGTGGTACGATGCTCGGGTTGGTGGGGGAGTATAACTGAGACATAGGCTGGAGCCAAAGAATGAGGTGATCTAAAAGTGAGCAACAAAACCTCGGAGTCAACCCGTCACTTGACTGGTAGCTAGTGCATGATGGCGAGAAGTGGTGTGATGTAGCAACTGAGACGCTTATGCCGACGGCCTAGCTGCAGAGTTTTGCACCAGCTGCAATCGCCTGATCGCACATGCTGCTAGACCAGTAAGCAGTGATTTGCAGAAGTCGAGACGGGATGTCGCGAATGCATGGACCAACTAGGACGTGGTATCCTTGTCTAAGCGACAGTTCTATTGTATCCAACATCCCGAATTTTAGCAATATTATGAAGCTGAAAATAGGCATATTTGACTGTGGAGCTGATATGTTTGTGTAACAAGAGGTCTCTTTGAATACGACACCTTGATTTAGAGCTGATTCAACAACAGATACGGTGGCAGAGCCAATTGTGACCGTCAGCCATTCTAATTTGTGAATAACACTCGGTTAGCCCATAACTAGTTAGTGAGTTTTAGCATCGTTTAGTATTAAAAAAAAATTTGCTACCATCCATGTGGAGATGTGATCAATACATGCAGCAAGTGAGTTGAGAGAGTTTGAGGTGCTCGAAGGCTGGGAGGGATCAAAGCAAAGGTACAACTGAGTGTCATCCACATAGAAGTGAAAGCCTAGATTGTGCTTGGCAATCACATCAGGAAGAGGGAAAGTATAAACCGTGAGAAGAAGCGAACCTAGCACGGAGCCCTAAAGTACTTCATATTTCAGACGTACTTCAGATTATCGTTTTCCATTCACGTCAGTACTCTGGAGTCTCCCACTGAGGTAGGACCAGAACCACTGCAGAGCAGTGCCAGCGATCCGTAAGTACGGTATCGACGATGTGAAAGGCTTCGGGTATTTGAAAAGACACTGAAGCCCAGCAAATTGATGTCACGGCCGTTTGCGATGACCCCGAAGTTATAGGAAAGCATACATACAACTATTGTTGCAACTAAGGGACACAAAAATCCCGATGGTAACATATGTTGGAGCCTAATGAGGAGGAAAGGCTAATGGCGCTCGCTCTGGATTAGTTGCATTGTCTCTGCTGCTCAGGGTGGCCTTAAGTTTTAGGAGGCATCGCTTAAACAGAAAACTGCACGAACAGCCAGATTACGACTACAAAGACATTATTTTCTGTTTATAGAATATAATAATAGCAATAATACACTCGATAAATTGCCCTCAGAGAACTCAATCTCTTTCTAGGCAGTTTAAATTTGCTGCGAAGGAAACGCGATCGAATGGTTAGTGGCAGGATGCGTAGTAAACAACATGAATAAAATGCTCAGGGATGACATACACACGGTCAGCTTGCAAGTGTGGTTAGTGGCAGCATGCAACAGTGTCAGCACGCATAAGCAAATAAAGTTTAGTTTTGAATCACGGGGACCCACTAACTGCTGTCATAAGTAGATGCGTTTTCAATTTTTTTTTTAAACAAGTCAGGGGATGTCTTGATGCAAGTCGGGAGTGATTTCTAGGCTTTGGGAGCATACGAACTAAATGCATAGTCCCCAAAAAATGTGAGGTTTGTACAAGGTATTGAAAACTTTTGGATTACTAAAAGCAGGTGGTACAATGCTTGGCCTTGTGGGGGAGTAGATCTGAGAGACAGGCTGGAGCCAAAGAATAAAGTGACCTAAAAGTGAGCAACAAAACCTTGAAGTCGATCCGTTGCTTGACTCCTAGCCAGAGCAAGTCGGCGAAAAGTGGTGTGATGTGGCAACTGCGAAGCTCACGGCAGACAAGCCTAGCTGTGGAGTTTTGCACCAGCTGTAAGTGCCTGATTGCACATGCTGGTAGTCCAGCATGTAGTGATGTGCAGAAGTCAAGACGGGATGTCACGAATGCATGTATCACCTTAAGTATGGTATCCCTGTCTAAATAAGCCCGAATTTAAACAATGTTATGTAGCTGAACATAGGCAGACTTGATTTTGCAGCTAACATGGTTGTCTAACGAGAGGTCACTTTTAATCAGGACACATTTATTTCGTCAGATTCAATGGGAGGTATGTTGGCAGAACCGATTTGAACAGTTAGCCTTTTTAATTAATGAATTAGACTTGGTTTGCTCATAACAAGTAAGCTAGTTTAATCATCATTTAATTTAAGAACAATTCGCAGCCATCCTTGTGGAATTGTCAAAAATATGTACCCTAGAGTGGGCGGACCCACTGACATTCGATACATCGGGCTGGGTGTCACCTTGACCCGGAAGGGCAAAGCCTGGGATCAGCTCCCAGAGGCTCGAGGACCGGAACTTGGGACGGAGTGCTCGCTCTCTTTCGGCAGAAGCTCTCGACGGTTGTGGACGTCCGCTTCGTCTATCTCAGAGTACTCAGCTAGCCGGGTCTATGACGGCGTATGCTTGTACTGGTGGGACGGAGTTTGGTGAAGGTGTGACGTTAAAAGCCGACTGAGAACTAAAACGTTTGTTCGCGATTGTGGCGTTATCTCGCGCCCCTGTATTTTACTTTGTACACCTTCCCCTGTATACTTGTCTAGTCTCCCTTTGTATAGCGCATGCGTGTGTATTATATAAAGTGTTGTGTACCCGGTCATTCACCCTTGAACCACCGTTGCCTGAGGGCTACGCCTTATGATCGAGAACGGACATAGATAGATGGGGACCGGAGTGGGAATAGGCTAGCACCCATGAACTCGGCTACAAATACATGCAGCAAAGAGTTAAGAGAATTCGATGTGCTCAAGGGCTGGGAGAGATCAAAGCAAAGATACAACTGAGTGTGATTCACATATAAGTGAGAGCCTTGAATGAGGAATGAAATGGATCGGCCCTTTAACGTTATAATCGTTGCTTAAGCTTTATTGGAAGTCGAATGTATGCGCCAGTAAGTTACCTGCTCCTTAATGCTCAAGCCAGGCGATAGTGGGGCTCTAGATTTCGTGTCGGGCAGGGAGTTGTGCCAAGTCTTTGAACGGTCAGCAGTTCAGTGGCACACTGGGCGATTTTGGTGAGTCCTTGCATGCATGCTGCCATTAGGGCTGGTCACTTGTCTGCAGCTAGGTGCGACCTTCAAATAGTTGACTGCTCTGTCATGTGGATGTGGAGCTATTGTACTAAGCTCTGGGCTATATTCATTGTTGCTGGCATGTTGTTCCTTACAGCCAGTATGGCCGGATGTGTCTGCATGTGAAACGATACATGTGAAACGATAGCTACTATTCAAGGGCTTGGCCTTTGAACATCCCAAAAAAGACTGTTGTATGCTAAATAATAATACCGATCCATCCTACATAATATGAAGTCTCGCTTCTCTAAAAGAATAATAGGAGTCTTAGGTGCATGATTCCCCATAATCTTGATGTCCAGCACAGACTAATTTAAGAAGCAATAGACAGTCGAGGTCTAGAATCTGATCTAGCTATGCTAAAGTTTTGCAAAAAGGCTGTTTGTCTTGCTAATTCATCGGCTAAAAAAGTATTACATGATACATAAATACGACCCTGCTCTGCATTGATAACACAGTGAATGCTCCAGTCATCTTCAGTCTGCTCCGGCCTACTTGCAGGAAGCACTTCCTAAGTCGCCTTCACATTTCAACACCGACCAGATCTTCTGACTGCATTCATTTATCTGCGCCTATATTCGACCTTAAACTTGTACGATACTGTGCTTGCAGCTATTGCTTACAAAGCCTGAGATTCACTACCAAGTAGCTAGAAGCTTACGTGCTCGGTTAGTTATATAATTCGATCCTTCAGTATGAAGTTTCTCCATCTCTCTCTCACTTTGTGTGTGTGTGTGTGTGTGTGTGTGTGTGTGTGTGTGTGTGTGTGTGTGTGTGTGTGTGTGTGTGTGTGTGTGTGTGTGTGGCTGAGTCTATGGGTGTATGCGCTTACACTACATGTCATCTTATTTAAAATTTACAAACACCTATTTGGCAGATTCGGTGACTTGATTTCTCTTGGACACCTCACCTAATGTTTTTTCGGTTCATATCATTCAGCATTAATTTGTGAAAGTTTTGAATTGAGATCCAAGGTATTTATATCACCATTATCTTCCTCTTTTCAGTGGTCAATATCTGTCTCACTTAGTATAGTCAGCCCCCGACACTAAAAAGGTTTGAGTTCCAGAAATTCTGAGATAGTAACTCTACCACGGTCGTGAAAAGAAGTCAAAAATCAAAATGTATAAACACATTCAACATAGGCTCATTGTAAGTAGATTTAATGCCTCAAAGATTTTGGAGGAAATTACGTCTAAAAGCTATGATTTGTTGATACTGAGGGCTCTCTTTTACTTGAGTGACTTGAAAAGTGTAAGATATTTTAAGATTAAAATCTCGTACGTTCTCATGTTTTATGTGTTTCGATTTCAGCATTAGCCACTTTCTTACTTGATTTACTAATATTTACCTATTTATTAGATATTATGCTTAACTAAGATGGCTGACAAAGGCAAAAGTAGCACTTCTCCTGCTTGTGCAGAAATGAAACAAATCAGAGCAGTTTCTCTTGAGAAAAAGTTGAGTATCATACAAGTCTGGCATGTTGGGGATCATGATCTAGCCTGAAATTTGCTTGTCAACCACATCCACCATCTCCACTATTCTGAATGATAAACAACGAATTACCGATACTGTGAAGTCTGCCTCCAAAAAGTCGAAAGCGATCACAGCAAAGATAAGTGGGCCTATCTAAGAGATGGGGAGCTTGACGGTCATATAATGGATTGCCAGAATAAGAACACGTGCTCTCACGATGCTTACAATTCAAGCCAAAGAGAAGAGCAGCTTCAATGACATCAAGAGGCAGCCTGATGATTCAACCTACAATCATGATGCTACAGCAAGCCATGGCTAGTTTGATTGTTATAGGAAACGTCATTTATTTCACAACATTGTAATCACAGGTGAAGCTGCAAGTGGTAATACTAAAGCTGCTGAGAAGTTTTAGGAGCTATATAAACTAATTAACTAAGCACATTTTTCCGGAATTGATGTTTAACTTGAATGAAACGGCTCCTCTCTGAAAACGCATGCCTGAGCATACTGACCTACATCAGGAAACATAGTCAATGTCCGACTGCAAGGCTTACAAGGATAAGCTGACGATATTGCTTGGGGAAGCCTGGCAGATTGAAAGCTGAAACTTTTCCTGATTTATTATTCTGCAAACCCGTACCGACGCGACATCAGCAAGTGCACACTGTGCATAAAGCTATAACGGGAAAGCACGGAATACCGCTGCGCTTTTTGAAGACGGGTTCCTGCACTGCTTAATTCCAGCGGCAAACATCTATAGCCACGATAGCAACATTCTACTCAAAATTCTGCTGATTTCTGATAATGCTCCGGGACATACAGATCATCTTAGAGAGCTGGACCTTGCGGTGATTTTTATGCCACCTAACACTCCTTCTCTAATTAAGCCAAAAAATAAAGTTGCAATTGCTTCATCAGCTTAAAAAATCATATTAATCAGGAAAGGGTCGATCATGTGACTTTGAAGGACAGGAGCTCTATACTCACTCAACATACAATCAAATTTGAGAAATCCGTGGGTAAAACAAGTCGACCAGAGCATGCATTCCAAATTTCAAGTCGATATGGCCATAGATGGCCAAGCTGTAGCATTTCAAATGTGGATATCTTAACTGTTCAGGAAGCACAATCAAAGTGTCCTCCATAGCCCAAATCAGAAGTTTAGGCAATTGCAAAGACAACCAACGTATAGGAGACAATCGACGACCAACAGGGTACCATGTATCATCAGCCCGAACTGCGGAATGAATAGACAATTGCTTTAAAAAGGGCATTTCTTTGTCTTCAATACAGACTGTCTCGTGGCTCTGACCAAAGCAGTAAACGGAGGCAGATCGACACACACTATCAACCCTGTGCAATTGCTAGCAGATGGGAAATGAGAAATAAGGACCAATATGCATGCGAGATGGCTGTAATGAAGTGTAAGCATAAGCAATTAAAAATTTCAAATGTCATGTTTATCGGGTCACTATTATCGGAGATATGACATAAGAGTGATAGCGAAGGTAGGCACGATAACTCACATACCGCCAGCAGTCAAACTACCCGGGCGTCTCACCCGCGTTCTCCAATAGAAATCTCTAGCTAAAAACGATATTAACGAGAACTCAAAATATCCTCACTTTCCCTTAAATAAAATCGGATCAACATTTTCAGACTGATTCTCGGTGAACGACGCCCAAGCTCCAGCCAAGTCATCACGCTGACCGCTGCAGGCCAATGCCTCGTGAATTTTGGCCGCTGGGGGAACCGGATCAACAGTCCGAGATATAGTAGGTGCAGTGGTAATGGACTCGTTAGTCATGGCGGCCCAGGCAGCAGTAAATTCTCAATAAGCCTTCAAAGAAGTTGAAGCTGTCCATGATGTTTTCATTGGATGCCAGCTAAAATAAATATATGTTACATAAATTTATTCTAAAATGATAAGCATTTAGATGTCTTTTTTCGCTCTCGTTTTCTCTGTTCTTCACTGCCTGTAAGGATGTCCTTCATTGAACGCTCTTGCCCTCAGTTCTTGTTGTCCTTCCTCTGACACATGGGCACACTAGCTTATATCACTCTCTCCATTTTGCTTCGCAATCCATTATTTAAAAATATACTGCCGTTGGTATACCAACACTTTTTTTAAATAATTAAACTAAGATAGCTATTTATCGAACGACAAATGTGCCAATTGACGCAATTTAATAGATGTCAGTCAAAAATGGTACGACTGCTGTTATGAGGTTTGCACCATTGGCTCCGATTTTCACGCTGGCAAACAAAGGCCTTTAAGACTAACCTCGGCATTATATAAGTAAAGTTGATTATTCTTCAAACGTTTTGGAACTAATTCAGTACTGTTTAAAGTTTACAGATGTTATTTAAGAGTTCGTCAGTTGATGACTTGGCAAAATGTCTATTCGCACGCCAAGTTATGCTAAGAAACACATTTATTTTGACGTCTTGTACCACGATTGTCATTCAGTTTTTGAAGGCCACTCTCACGAAAATGTATCAAAAGCAGCACCTTGGTGTTTTCTAACATTGATAACCTTTAGTTATATTTCTAGACCCAAGACTTGATAATTGAAACCGCATTTCCGCAGTCACAACTGCTGCTGCCAGTGCAATGAGTTCCTGTTTATCGCATTTTTAAGGAGCGGTAAATCGCTAGCACTTGTGAAATTGTAAACCAGCTACGTGGTATTAAATTCAATCCTATATTAGAGGTTTAACGCTAAAATCATTTCATTAAACTAGTGTGACAAGATTGCAAAATCTCCGTTTCAAGACCTTCTAATTATTACAAGTGTCGATTAGTCATCTGCGACAGATGAATAAGTCTTTCGGAAATACTTTCGATGGACACCAAAACTTGTTTTTACATTAGGAATGACGCACCCAGTCTTGGAAAACAGGCACTCCCTCCCAAATACGATTATTAGGGCTGGTCTCAAGTACTCACATTTGGCTAGCAGCTGCTATGTAGAAGACATCCACACTAGTAGTGGAATCTCGGTACGAAAAAAAGGCAGCGTCTTTGAAGTCTACGACATCAATCTTAGTATATAGCACACATATCTTAACCGATCGCGTCTAGTTTTAAAACAACTTCGCAGTCGACTACTCTGTGCCGAAATCCTTTTGTCTCCTCTCAACATGTAGTTTAATGTAGCTTTCTTTGAGTAACCAAATTAACGCCCTTCTTTTGCAGCTTTATTCTCTCGCATATAAAATGGCCATCGCACAGTCTAGGCCTTCATTTCTATGCATACGATGCATGGTTTTGCCAATGCTCGGATCCTCCCAGCCTTACGCAGCACGTTAAATTCTCTTAAATTCGGATAGCAGCGAATTTTTTTCAAATGTAATGACGATAAAACCAGCTTACTGGCAATGGCCAAACCGAATGTGGCGTAGAAATTTGATTACATTGTGCCTTAGATCTTTCCCTGCAAATAAATCTTATGTAGCATTAGAACAAAACCTGAACGTCTTTTTCCAAAGCGATCTTTTACAGACGACCACAGTAGCTTCACTGTCAAGTTTTTTAAGTTTAAGCTGCACAACATTGCAAAAATGCGCTCCTGCTCAGACAGGTAAACTACATCCAAGTTGATCCCTGAATTTTCTATATTCGGTCTCGTCTTCTGTAACTCTCAGCTGGAATAGGTATTTCATCTTATGCAACAAAAGGCTTAATCCTCTGTATAGCTCTACAGCCAGGCTCTCCGATTGCGAGCAGCGTAGTTGCCATGCTACAGCCCTTTTGGCTGATTTGCCCCAGCGTCAATAATGGCAGTGCGTCGACTTCAAGTTTTAAATGCTCACTTGTAGTTTCCTTCATTTCCATGCTCGACAAGCTATCAAAACTAGTCCCCTGCCAGAATAGGAATAGTACCACCCGATGTTAGGACTCAAAAACCTTTTAGCTACACTTAGTCGGGACCTCAAACTCTTTGGAGGCCGTCCCTTTAGCTCGTACGGTCCTAAAGCCGTGCAATTACTTTCGACTGACGTCGAGGCAGCCACCGATTTCACAGCCCTAAAGAAGAAGCTACGCAACGCACCAGATTTCGTCACACAATTTTGTGCGTCCTCAAGTGATAATTCCTTAGTGTGTTCATTCGTGCCGACACCATGCATGCCAGACGTAATCGTATTTACATGCCTCATTGACAATATATGCAGAGAAAGAGATTTATTTCTCTGAGGGCTCTATACAAACGCATTATTGCTATTATTAATATTATTACCTCAGTAGGACCCAGTCACAACGTGAGAGGTAGCCTCAAGAATAGCTGGGTTGGTAAAAGAAGTTCATCCAATTCATTTGTCGTAAGAAAAGCCTTAAGCCGAAAGAATATCTTTTAAGGCTATGTTGATGCCACGAGCCAAAGCAATATGCTTGGGCTGTTTTGGGGTTCGTAACCCAAGACATTTATCGATGAGGCGAAAGGTGAGCAGCAAAGAGCAGAAACAAAGCTACCTTTATTCTTAAGCGCAAACTACGTCTGCCCTCAAAAGTTACATTCGGAGAAACTTGTGAAGGAGTGCGGAGTTGCCATTGCTGATTCAGAGTATAGTACTTGGAACACTTTGGGTGCTAATGCAGCTTGGAAGTGCTGTCCTTGGACAACTATTTTGAGTTATCTCTGACCTCTTGACCGTCAATAATGTTCTGCCTCTTGAAAATCTCGAAAACGTTTTTATCGGATAACTGCTTTCTTAAGCAGGCCTCTTGACAAGTCGTCTAAAGACGCCGTGGTAAATGAGCAACCTTTCCCGGCAAATTTGGTGCAGCTGCATTAACCAGATGCGGCTAGCTGCTATCGAGCTTGAGATTCGGCTTGCGATTAAGCCACCCAGATAGGAGCTCTAGCTACCAAAACTTACTTGTGTGTAGCACAAATCGATCTACCTTTGCGGATTAGTCAGATTCAATAATAGCTGAGGTATGAATAAAGAGATCACTATACCTTGCACAAGAGAATACATATTTTACACGAATATACTTTCGCCGGCAACTAGCTATTCCGCTGCAAACCTCTGCTATAAGTTTACCTTATGCTGTCCTGAGCTTAGCTGCTACAGCTGCACCAGTTTCAGCCTCTTCGCGCCCTCGGGACCTGTGTGGACAACAGATTAGCTGTCTCATGACTCCGCTTAAAGACTGTTGGCGACAGAAGCTATAGCTCTGCAGGTGGTTGTGGAACTCGCTTCCACAGTTTTGACGTAACGACAACTACTATCCTGCTGCCGACTATGGCTCATCCTTATCAGCGGTCCTGAGCTGCTACTTTCAAGCTACTCACTACCTCAGCTGCTCCCCTGACTCTGTGATCCTTCTCACTTTCTCTTTGTTGCGTGAGACGAAGTCTGTTGGCTACCGAATGCGTACCGAAAGCCACGTAGGCTATGAGTGTGTTATACAAATCTCTCCTGCGTAACACCCACATAGTCTGTATGACTTTGTGGAGTTGCAGACGGCAATACATTACATTACATTACAGCTGAAGGTGATATAGCCAACAGCTTCCGGAATACCTCAATGTAAAGAAGGGAGGCTTTTTGCACACAAAATGGATCCATACAAGCTTAGATGACTGCCTCCCTAGGCTGCCATTGTGGGTTCAGTCTGCAAGGGCGTCGGCTACACTCGCATTTCGTACAAAGTCGTGTGGTTCTGATTATAGTGACAGTCCTCCGTACGACCCGTCGTCAGGCTGGGTAGTGCGACCGAGAAAAAAGTCTCCTGGCACCAATACCTTTACTAAGAAAACCTCTTTTGCACACTTCTTTTACGCACTTTTACTAAGAAACCACTCCCAGTCTACGCACTCTAGACGGCTTCCGGCGTCAAGAGATCTAGGCCTCTCCCTTGTTTGGACTATTCCGGCAGCCCTTATATTTCACGCATGCATAGTTTTTGCGCTGTCAAGCTGTTATTGTTCGCTCCCAATCCGCCCAAAAGCTGGCGGCAGTCTGTGGTAGATGGATGTTCCCACAGATTCCGCCAATGCATGGATTTGAGCCGGACTGCCTAGTCATCCGCCGAAAATCATTATCCTTCACTCAACCGCCCGAGAACCTGCGGCTGCTTAGGCAGTCTGAGCCTTTGTTGGGCCTCCGCCCAGTGCCCGCAGGCTCCTGAGTCATATGTTGCCTCACAATAATACAGGAAAGCACGTACAGGAAATCTGCAACACAATACCGTTGGTGGGCCGTGCTTGAGGCTGGCCTGCCAATGAAGACAGCTCCAGCCTGGATCCTAACCCGAAAGACTAAAGCTAATTCTATGCGATCAAAGTTTGCATGCCCTTTTCCAGAACCTTTGGCAATCATTCATTCGCTCCACAGATTCCCAGTAGACTAGCCTGAATGCTGGAGCAATTGTCGCTCCCATGCTTACTAATTCGGTGCTAGGTTGTCAGAGGTACTTCTTGGGCTACTGGTCACTTTGTCTAATAATTACTCGTCCATCATCTTTGCTTTCTATCGATGAAGACGGCGGACTGCAATCAATTCTCAAGAGTTTTGGTCGAGCTTTGAGTCTCTTAGGAATACAAAACGCATTACTGTCATAGATTCACGTGTCACCTGTGCCTGGTTACTTCTCCATTGACTTTAATTCGCTTCAGTACTCCACCTCCTTGGTTCTGCAAAACAATCTGTATTTTCTATGTTGGATTAATGGATAATGCAGAAGCACTGATTAACTCAAGCAGATTGCCTCTGCTTGGTTATAGGCTGGCTGTCTGCAGCAATCCCACGCTGTCTGCTGAGAGGTCACAATCGATCCTCTACTCTGGCCAATATCCTTACAACACCATTTTGCTATCGGAAATGCTGGCTTCCATTAACCCTCACTACAATGTAGTTTCCATGGAGGTATTCCGGATGAGAGGCTCTCATGCCATGGCTGTCTAAAAGACTACGAGATCACTTTTTGTCATTTTTTTACTCCTGCCTATTAATCCGATAGAATCACATCTCAGGTTTCTCCACGTTATCATTCATCATGTTCTCATTATTCGGTATCAACTGCACCTCTGACGAAAATCATACCGCTCTTTTTCCAATCCGCCTCGAATTCTATGGAGAATGCTCAGTAGGCTTGTACACTCCAAAAGCATTAAAATATTCACCAACAAATCTCAAACAACAAACCTCACAAATCAAGTCCGTTTGGTATGCTTTTATAGAGATGCAAAAAGTCATAATTTGCTACACTACCTAGGTTCAATCCTCGTTAACTGCCATTTGAGTGACTAGGGTAAAATTTTGGTTTTTAACCCGTATGAATCCAATTGTATTCCCTCCAAGCGTTTCAACCTGGCTAAAATATGCATGAAACTGTTCAGGGCTCCAAACAGAGGTCTACCTCGTCTTTGCGAGCCATTAGGGTCTACTTTTTACACTTAGGTGCTTTCCATGCTTGTGTAATTAGGCAGTTATGCTTAGGATTTACAATCGGCTATTTTCTCTCTTGCATTGAGTTATAATGCTGCTGAAAGTTTAGACAGTTCTCGTAGGGCACTATACACAAGACCTATCATAATCAAAGAGAGATTAGTTTATAAAAATACGGAAAGACTACTATTATCGTTAAGTGTGTAGATTTTTCTACGATAGGGGTCTTCATTAGGCTAAGGTTTGAATATAGACTATTATGTTTGGTAAGTTTTCTAGCTAACATACAGTGCTCAACTAGGGCCACGTTATTAGCCGTTGGAGCCATAGTTTTGGCGATAAGATTATTTAAGCACTCCGCAGTAGTAAAAATTGCGAAATATGTGGTCTTGTCACCGCAGTCGGCATAGGATACGTCTAAGCAGTCTTTAAGCATCCAATCAAAATCACCTACGCTTTAAGCTGCATGCTGCTATTAGGCACGTTGCTATCAGTAATTAGTTATTAGGCTCGCACTCGCAATGTAATGTCCCTGGAATGAATTAGCTATTTCGGAAAGATATACAGCAAAAATTGTATAAGTCAATAATTTTTATAATGTGGACTTAATACTGGGATAAAGAGAACTTTCGAAGGAGCATTCGACTAATACGGAACACAAACAAGTGATTTATTCAACAAGCACTTTTATACCCTAGGTAGTCTTTCCAGAGCAGCTAATATTTACGAATAAAATCGGGTAATTTTCACAATATAACTTTCTGTCTGTGAGCCGCACTCATAACAACTTGGCGAAGCTACGACAGAGGTATAAAATTCAGGAACTCATAGTTAATGCTAAAGGCAAACAATGAAGCAGTGCATACAACTGTATTGTCATTAGTGTTGGACTATATCTTACGAAGGCACGGTAAGTTAGTAGGACTAGCCGCTAAGAGTCAAATGGCATATCGGCACTAAATCTTATAATTGACCTGTAAGCGTGTGACCTTGAGTAGCTCTGTATGTACATTAACATTGATGTACGTCAGATTCTGTTTAGCGGAAAACGTAACTATGGCATTCTCAGACAAATTCCTTGAGCTGATCTGAATTTAGAGATAGCAGCTCGAGTTATCTCACACTATCACTCGTTCAAATTATTGCTCTGCTTGTGGGAAATTTGTCTCTTGATCCTCGTGTGGCTACAGCGAAAATCACGAGACAAAGATCCGTGGACTGCACAGGCAGCATGTCCAGCGGAACGCGATGGTTTGGTGCTTTTTTAGATAGGTGAACTGCTTACCACGTATGAAATTTTTAGAATTAGACACGCTGCTCTCCAATTACCTGCAAGCTACTCCAGCGAGCTAAATGAATAGTTATCCCTTATTAGCTAGAATAAAGTCAGGGTAAGAGTCGTTTCGTGAGCATCAATCAGTCTACCGCTAGTATTATGTTACAAAAACTGGAATGAGACTCGCTGCTGAATCAGGTACGAGCAACAAGCTAAACTGAGAATGTCTCTGCACCATCACTGCGTTGGGACAAGCGAATGCTTGGCATACGTTCTACGTTAGCCGCTGAACTAAAGTCCCCTGTGCAGCCTAAATTACAGGTGACCGTCTATGGTGCTCGCCCAGACCAAGGTCTGGCTGAGGTCGTGAGTTCGAGCCCGGAGGCACATGCAAAGCGCCTGAATAGAGATTAAGTTCTCTTATGGCACTATACAAATGAATTACGTATTTATATATTTATTTATATACATGTGAAGGATACTGGGAATGTGTACCAGTGTAGCACTACGTACAAAACGAAGCAAGACATATGAGAGGTTCTGAGCTGCTACTTCCATGCTCTCCTGACTCTGCTAAGCTTCCTACTTTCTCTTTGTTGCATGAGATGACGTCTGTTGCTTACGAATGTGTACCGAAAGCCTCGTAGGCTGCGAGTGCGCTATACAAAATTCTCCTTCGTAATACCCACATAGTCTTTATAGTTTTGTCGTGTTACAGACGGAGATACATTATGTGCTATTATACGTATACAAAATTGTATGGTTCATATTTATGAATTTCAGAACTGCAAAAAAATTGTAATTAATACATTCTACAGTAGTTATGCAGCCCTGGCTAGTATAAGTGCCAAGTTTAAAAGTCTGTTACCTGCATGCGCTTGGTAATCTCTTCATCCTAACGATTAAGGATGCACCAAAGAGTCTTAGCCGCATAACTACGAACGCAGCTACGGATTCGACGGATCGACGTGGACTAAGGTGCTCGCACTGCCAACTGCAAGCGGCGATTACTGGCGGTAAGATCCTCCTGCTGCTGCTATACAAATGAAGCTGTTTAATCAGCTATTCGACATATATATATATATATATATATATATATATGTGTGTGTGTGCGTGTGTGTGTGTGTGCATTTGTGTGTCTGTGCGTGCGTGCGTGCCTGCATGTGCATGGGTTTGTGTAAGAGAGAAAGAGAGAGATAGAGTGTGTGTGTGTGTGTGTGTTTGTGTGTTGAAAGCTCATTCAGTGTTTGGCAACTCGCTGGACATCTCGAATGGCTCTTCTTTCGCCATTTAACCTTCGATAATGAGCCATTTGTAGGCAGGTTGATAGCGACTGTGTAAAGGAGCAGATTTTTAGAGCTCTGGAATGATAATTTCAAGACACTTCAAGCTGTATCGTGACATGCGCCTCGTTTTTGTGATACTCATCTTTTAAAAAGACTTAATTAAATGCCGTAATTAATCATTGACTTTAAGTGCCTTCTACTTACTAATTCATTGTTTATCATCAAAATTTAATTGTGAAGTATGGCTTAAAGAAACTCTCTGCTCTTGGCATACTACATCAGCCTAAGCGGATTACCGTGGGAGCCCAGTAGAGCTAAGCATTGGCCTTGACTCAGAGTGGTGTTTCTTAATCGGCGACGTTATGTGCAGAGTTTTGGTCAGCCAGAAATGCAAATGAATTTTGAAGCCTGACGACATACTTATGGTTTTTGAAGGCTAATTTTATTTAAGAAAGCCCCCTATAGAAAACGTGAAGGACATGACAAGCCAGGGAACCACAAACGCACCTAGCATCAGCATGGTGAATCTAACAAGTGGAAAGTATCGTCCTTACGCGTAGTATTCTCCTTCCTTATGTATATATATATATATATATATATATATATATATATATATATATATATATATATATATATATATATATATATATATATATATATATATATATATATATATATATATATATATATATATATATATATATATATATATATATATATATATATATATATATATATATATATATATATATATATATATATATATATATATATATATATATATATATAGACATATAGACCAACAGTTTGCAAGTATTATAGCAAGCTTTTCCCAAACACTTTCCCACACAGATGATAACCGGGGGTCTATTGATCGAAGCAGCACAGAGGGAATGAACATGGCCAAACTTCGTCCGATGAACTAGCATTCAATAAGAAGCTTTCATTAAACATATTTTTATGTTACAAATATTAGCTCTAACAAACCTGAATAGTAGTTCGGGTGTCATCATTACGGTGAGGTCTGCCTATAGTCTAGTTGTACGATCTCGAAATGACATATCGTCAGATGACTACTTTCCTGCTACCTTCAAGTCAACCAAAGTTAAGCCAAGGAATATATCCAAACTACGAGCTTGTCAATATATATTAGAGCAAGACAGCTAAACTAGTCGAAGCGTTTGTGAAATCACGTCTATATTTGTTGTTCTTCTCCATATTTAGTACTATTGGTATGTGCCCTTAGCCGTGATCAGTTGGTGCTAAACTCGAAGGCTCGTCTGGTCTGTCGTCTGGTCTATCGTCTGGTCTACCGGCTGGTCTGTCGTCTGGTCTACCGTCTGGTCTACCGTCTGGTCTACCGTCTGGTCTACCGTCTGGTCTACCGTCTGGTCTATCGTCTGGTCAGTCGTCAATGGCGTAGCTTCCACCTCGCCCGGAACTTCTGTAGAAGCTTCTGCTGGCTCCCGATCAAGCGTTGAATCCCTCTCAAGATCCCCGTGTAGTGTATGGGTCACTTCAGTCACTAGCACCAGAGCCTACCAATCCAACGTCCTTGGTCCTCCAGAATTTTTTATGCTAGCTTATTTAACGGCCTCTTTTATTTAGCGGCAGAAGTGCCTTGAAGGCCATTACCACCACTTGCTGCTGCATCAACAGATCGTCCGCCGCAGGATACGAACCCAAGACCTCCGGGCCCAGGTCGTTACTGCCATACCTAGTGTGCGATCCCGGCTCACTTATTGCCGAGTTCTCTTCAGCCTCTAGTTCCCACTCCTTGACTTATATTAAATTTTGTCGGCAATCCATCAAGAGCTTGCAATTCGCTAGCGGTTACTGTCACTACCTGTACCGACTTGCATCACTTAAGTCTCAGCTAAGTACATATCAGTCCGGCCGACTGTCAGTTCGCCTGAGAGCACTTGCCTGCTTTGACCCAGGTGAGCTTTGCATAAGCACCTGAGCATTATTTAGTGCAGGTCTCCAGCCAGGGGTCTTACATACCGAAAGCCACGAGTTTATATACAACCGCCCTTGCACGGCCCGCGGGTAATAATCTGCTCACCGTCAAATCTTGAGCTCGACCTCTGAGGCGTATGATAAGCACCTGGATACAGATTATAGTCTCTCGGGACACTATAAAAAATATAACAATAATAATACAGTTGGTATAGCGTTCTCAGAGAACACAATTTCTATCTAGGCACTTTATGACGTGACTCAGCTTTAGTGTGAGTTCCAGGCTTTGGGATCATATGAACTAAACGCAGGCTCTCATAAGGATTTTAGATTTGTCTGAGATGTGGGTAAACAGTTCGTTTCCTAAAAGCGATTAGTACGATGCTTAACGTGGTGGAAGAGTATATCTGATAGGTAGGCTTGAGCCAAAGACTGAAGGAACCTAAAAGTGAGTGAAAAAACCTTGAAGTCAACGAGTTACTTGACTGGGACCCAGCGAAGATCTGTGAGAAGCTGTGTGATAGGGAAACTGCGATGCTCACGATAGACAAGCCTAGCTGCAGAGTTTTGCAGTAGGTGTAAGCGCCTGATTGCACAGGCCGGTAGACCAGCAAGCAGTGAGTTACAGAAGTCGAGACAGGATGTCACAAATGTATGGACCAATTTAGATGTGGTACCCCTGTCTAGGAAACCTACATTTTAGTAATTTTATGTAGCTGAAAGTAGGTAGATTATATATTAGGCCATATAAGATTGATTTAGGAAAGAGTTTAAGCGAGATAACTTGTTTGCTTTTCACGCTTAACACAAGGCATTTTACATAACCTTACGCACTGATTTTCGGTCAGCTATTTGTAAACCACAGATAATTTTAGTTTGTAATAATCCACTCCTGGATGGAGATTAAGGTCAATTTGATTACTTTAAAAAAATTAATATTACTGCTTAAATTATTAGGTTGCTTTTATAATATCACAGTCGGTAGCTGGTAAAATATTATTGAGAGACAAGGATTACTCAACTCAGTTGATCTCAATTCTAATAATTTACTCACTGGGCAATACACTTGCCTCCCAATTGACATCTCGTGGAGATTGTGACAACCTCCAACCTCTTACCATTTCACTACCACCAAAAATTCTCGCCTCCCGACACCAATCACTAACGGCGTTTCTTTTCTATTGCAAAATACTCTTCAAAAATCAAGGTTCTCTTGAACATAGAATATGGAAACCGTCAAAGCTAAGACCGACTTACCTTGTCTGATTGCGGTTTTACCACAGCACTTGAAAAATCTTGTGCCTAGTTACATGTAGCCACTTCCAGAGGTGCCCATCATGTCCCAGTCGGCCATAAATTCGCCCACTGTTACGAATATGCGTAGAGGTTCAGCCTTAGTTTCATCAGCAGTTACGAACGTGTATATTAGATACGATCGTGCTATTATGGTCACGCTACCGTCTTCCGTTTTCTTTGCTTGATGTGCTAACGGTTGCAGAGAGTCGTGCCCTGGGTTAATCTGAAAGACGGCCCAGACGGTGCTGAAGAGCCACCTAAGGCTCCCATCGTTCTGCATTAAAAGCATTGTTTCACGCCGCCCTGCCTGATATCCCCTTAAACTGGTTTAAATCATTCGAACTTGGCGATCATCAGGCCCACTATCACACCGGCCACCCAACTTAATGTCTGTATTTGGAATTCTCGCTGGATGTGTAATAAGCCCCCAATAATAAATCAGATCAAAGAAACCAAATAATAAATCAAATCAAATAATAAACCAAAGAACGCTACTTTGGCAAGTAAAATGACTATAACTGTCAAAACATCTCAAGTTGGAGTAAGGATCATCCGTGGATAATTGATAAATACACATTTATACGTCGAGAACCTGACTGCGGGAGGCGAAAGTCGAAGAAAGTAAGTGAACAAGGTATTTTTTTCTGAGCACGAGTTAGGTGTGAAAAGACCTCACCGCCGTTTAGGCAGAGGCACTCGACCGTGTACTCCTATGAGTACTCCGTGTACTCCAAATGGTACTCCATGTAGTCCAATGAGTACTCTGTGGACTGCTATGGGTAAGAGAGAGAGAGAGAGAGAGAGAGAGAGAGAGAGAGAGAGAGAGAGAGAGGGAGAGAGAGAGAGAGACAGAGAGACAGAGAGACAGAGAGAGACAGACAGACAGACAGAGTAAGAGAGCGACAGAGACAGATATATATATATATATATATATATATATATATATGTATGTATGTATATATATATATATATATATATATATATGTATATATATATAGAGAGAGAGAGAGACAGACAGACAGAGAGACAGACAGAGACACGGAGAGAGAGAGAGACAGAGACAGAGAGACGGAGAGATGGAGAGACAGAGTTATAGACAGAGAGACACAGAGACACATAGAGAGACAGAGACAGAGACAGACAAAGACAAAAAGACAGAGACAGAGAGAGACAGAAGAAGACACAAAGACACAGACAGAGACCGGGACAGAGACAGAGACAGAGAAAGGAATAGAGAGAGAGAGAGAGATTCAGTTCTATGAGAGGGCTATATAAAAGTACTGTCATCCTATTGTTGACATTACTCCATGTACTCCAATAGGTACTACATGCACTCTAATGGCTACTCCGTGTACTCCGATGGGTATTCCGTATATTTACCCAATGGGTAACCGTGTACTTCAATGGGTTCGAGAAAGAGAGAGATTCAGTTCTCTGAGGGCGCTAAATACATGTACTATTATTCTATCGTTATAAATCCGTGTACTCGAATGGGTGCTTTGTGTACTCCAATTGGTACTCAGTGTACTCCTGTGGGTAGTCCGTGTACTCTGACTGGTACTACGTGTACTCATTTCGGTACTCCATGTACTCCGAGAAGTGCTCCGTGTAATCCATGTACTCCTATGGTAATCCATGTACTCTACAGGGTACTCCGTGTACTCCAAGAGGTAGTCCGTGTACTTCTTCTATGGGTAATCCGTGTACTTCAATGGGTACTCCTGATTAGATTTATAGAAGCCCAGAATTTACCAGATTATTGGCACACGATTTGGTGTTTAAAACACTACATTTTCCTTTTCTGTAATTTAATATTCGCCACAGTAGTGGGATACGGAAGAGGAGATGGAATCAAGGGCAGATGGTATGCACAGGGGAGGAGACCCAGCAGAAGCCTGGAGAAGCTTCTAGAACCACCAGTCACTGGCAATCACATAGTCATTCGTAGTTGTTATACTGTTGAGCTGAGCACGAGGCTGGCGTGACTTGTGACTCGATCGGCTAGTCGATATCTACGTGGACTGCGGTCAGTCGCAATCGCTAGCACTGGCAGAGAATGGCTCATGTATGCAGTGGGCACGACTCATGCTCTAGCTGAGCTCAGATTTGGTACCTTATGAGACTTGACTGAGGATGCGTGTACCACGCGAGACTTGGCTGGGAATAAATGTGCTCTCTTTTCTGCTGCCCACCAGTACATTCCTTAGTGACGTGGCCGTCAGAGAATCTGACACTAGGCAGCTTCGCTCAATCATATCTTGCTGCTGGGAGGACCTACAGTGAGGCATATGAAGGAACTGCATCAATAATGCAGCAGTTAAATGTAGAAAACTTGGCTCGAGTTTATCTTATAGTCTGAAGAAGAGGTAGTGAAACTAAAGTTTAAAGATTCCTGAGGCATTTGAACCTGCCGACGGCGACTAGATTATTAACAGAGCCAGTAAAATAAAGGCCTTTACTTGGCCTGAATCAGTATTGTGAGTACCACCGAGGTCAATGGTGCAATTTTCGTAGCACAAGCATAACAAACTACTGATGTCTTAGTCATGTGCTTTGATGCTCCATAAGCTAAGATCGTTCGAATGGTGATTATATAACTGCAGAATGCTGATCCAAGCAGACGGTCGTTCTTTAGTGCTTAAATTGACTGGTCAAATACTTAAGGGCCTGGGGAGCATAAGGTCAGAAGTGCACAGGTTAAAACTGGCCTCGGTGGAATCGTCAAGACGTATTGCTAGTATGCTTGGTTAATTCTATTCATATCTGCCACCAGCAAGCGCCGTGTACAATTTTCTTTAGCTGTGCCTTCGAGGCACTAGATCTGCTCGCATAGGTCAGGTAATGGTTTGGTCTAGGGGAAATGACTCACATTGTGTTCGGGTGAGTGAGTCAATGCCTACATATTTGATGATAATTATTTTAGCAAAGCTCCTAAATAATATCAAATAACGAAAGTCTAACCGTTTGCCTTTTTTTAAATAGAGGGACCAGTTAGAGACTGATTCGTGGAGATCCCCTGCCTTGTGCATTTATCTGAAAGTTTGCTCTACTCTTTTTAAAGCATCGGTTAGATTAAATACACGAATTGATTTATTTACTTCAATTACTGAGAATAAAATACATCTACAGTATTGTCTACCAACCTGTGACACGAGAGATATGTATACCTCATATGCCCTACTAATAAGACTTGCATTACTGGAAAAATATAATTCGTACCTAACACTCTCTGGAGAGAAAAAATTTCAATAAAGTCAATAAAGGTGCGCAACTGAACATAATTTGTTTCCTTATTTGAAAATTTTTAACAGAAGTTGAAATCCGTGACTGTAATTAGCAGCAAGGGCCTTTCAAAAATTAATTGCGGCAAAATAAATCTACCTGAACCTAGCGGCACCGAATCTCAAGATGCCCTGCAACCGTATCGGTACTTTTGTACATTGCAAGAACCATTTATAGATTGATAGCGATGTTGAACCTTGCGCTTATTAAGATAAAGGGGCTAAGATAAGCCTCCGGGTCTCAGTTCAGGGTCCATATGTTCGCACCGTGCTTCTGGGTGCCTGCCCTGCAGCAGTCAAAATTCAGTTGACTACTGCAAGCTGTTTTATAGTCGTGTCGCCAATACTCGAATGCCAGCAAAGTAAATGAAACAGATGAATCAGCTGCCAGTTAATTAATTACTTCATTTGCTGCGGCCAGAATTTCTATTGTCGCATGAATCACAGGGAAGCTTTGAGCTTGAACTTAAGTTGCAAGAAAATTGTGTAGGTCAATGAATATGCGTGTCTGTAATGGTGCATTAGAACTACCACTTGTCAGTATATATTCAAACGTTTTCCTCAACCGTTTCGCCAACACGTGTGTGTGAGAATTTAATCTGGAACCGCAGTATGGCGGCAATCTATTCATCTTAAATGCACAAAGACCCACAAAGAAAGGAAGAGATAAATTACTGGCTAACCCTATCTATCACTGTACTACTTCAACGATTGTAGCTAGTTTAAATTGTATAGAGAAGACTTAAAATACGAAAATAAAGTTCAAACACACAGCTGATAATTGTTGACAAGTATATTTATGTTAATAAGTCAAACATATTAATATTAAATTAGTTTGAGCAAAAGACGCTGGTGACTCTGTTGTAGTCATGTCTCATCATAGCACTATGCACTATCATGCTAGCACCATCTCGTTGATTTACAGGTATCGGAATTGAGCTAAATTATCCCTTTCTGAGCCATTAATAGTGAGTACCATAGCCAGTGATTTGCTAAAAATCCTTTAAAGAAGAAGCATCTGCAGCTACCCTATTGTTTGCAACCCGGCACGATCTCTTCTTAAGATTAGACTCTATAAATATTACCTCCAGCAACTGTCTTACAAAGAAAGTCAGCACCCCAACAACGCAGCCAGCGATAGTTTAGGGCCGTGACTGCCCAGGAGGTAAGATGCTCGCTCACCACGACCGAGATCATGGATTCAAATCTTGCTTTGGGCGATCCTTTACTTCCAACTGCAAGCTGTGGTGATAGCCTTTAATTAAGTCTCTTTTGTCGCCATGAAAACGAGGTTATTGAATCAGCTAATACTATGTTATATGTTATTATAACCACTGAAAAATAGCCCCGACAAAGTAGCCCTGACAAAATGGCCCAATGTGATGAATATAGACAGAATGACTCCAATAAAAACTCCTAGAGGTAATAGAAAATACTTTTGCTAATCAATTGTATCTCAGTTAGCTATAACAACGGAGCGTATTCCACTACGGTAATGTCAAAAACAATTTTCAAACTACGTTTTATTAAACATGTTAGAAAGAGAAAAACATTTGAACAATTTGAATCAATACGATTACAAATAATTCAAGATTATTTTGCTAATCAAACTAATTGATATATTTCATTTTTAAACTTATTTTTGTTTCCGTTTTCAGCCAACTTATTTTCATCTCTCCTGTTCGCAAATTATTACTGCTTCTAAGCATCGATCAGTCAATATATAGAAGATGGAATAGCACAAAGGAAAAGAGTTTTTATGAAACAAAGGGCTTTGGTATCGGAAAGCAAAAAAAATTATGTCGATAGAAGAAAGTCCTGGAGATGCTTTGCGTCCATTTGTCGAGGTCGTATTAAGGTGATTGACATTGTGGCGACGTTGCTTAAAAAATGTTCTCATCCACCGGATCTGGCAAATAGGGTCTCAGTTAAATCGGTTGACGACATCCGAAGAAGAGCTGCAACTTGTGTAGAGAAGCCATGGGAAATAGTTCAACGCCGTACAGATGGAATATCACTGGCGGCTGCAAGCTACCTTCCAGCATATGCAGCACCACAGCGAAGGATTGAACGAACGCTAAAATGAACCCAATAACCGATCGTGAATCCAACAAAAGTTGCAGACATCGTCATACGTGGAGTTCTACAAAATTCATTGATAAAAACTAATTTCTTTCCTTTTTAGGTCTCTGGAGAAGATAATGCCAATCACATTCTAATGTTATTTTGTGAGCCTTGACGGCATGCTAGGTAAGGTGGTTTCTTTTCATGACCTCAGTCCCGAGGTCGTAGGTTTGATTCTTGAGGTAGGCAATCCTTTATTACCACTGCCAACGGTAATGATAACCGTCAAGGCTCTTCTGTCGCTATACAAAAGAGGCTATTTAATCAGCTGGTATTAAGATATCTATTGTTCAGAATCTATAAAAATCTTGACATTCTGGAACTGCACCATTATTTTTCAATATTTGGTATATTTAAAATCGCCCATCATTTCTTTTACTGAGTATTTATTGGTAGACAGATCTGCAGCTCCTTTGATATGGGATATTCTACAAGATAAACGTGAGGCGACGTATATTCGTGTTTTGTGGAGCTTTTCTATTTGAAGCCAAGCTTGAATAAATAAAGTATAATGGCAGATTTTAGAAAGAAAGCTATAGTGCCGTTATTCATTTATTTTTTCCAGCACAGCTCGTCAGATGGCTCTTTTATTTAGGACGGTGTCTATGAAAGAAAGTTCAAGATTCTAATCTGATCAAGGAGTACCATGACAACAAAAGTATTCATCTCCACATCCAGATGTTACTATCTCTGAGTTTCTTTCTAAGTATTGAGGGCACTGATGCTTTCGAAATGCAAGTCAAAAATTACCCGGATTAACTGGATACTATACCGGACTACTGGGAAGACAACTACATTGATCGACACAGACGCAACCAAGCCGCAGCACCTCTATTCGGCATTCGTTTTTTGCATATTTTTGATCGAGTCCCTTATAATCAGCATTGCATTAACAACTCCGTAGAAGCATAACACCATGACTTGCAACAGACCATCAATTGCCATCACCTATGTGTACTCAAACTCAGTGGATATTTTTTTAATGAGCAGAACAGATTATATATCGATACCACACATATCCAAGTGGGAACCGACAACCAGAAGCATTGAAGGTAAAGTACTTGCAACTCAATTTGCGTTTCCAAACTTTTGCTCCAACCTATTATGACATTCAGTGTCTGGATTACCTTCTTGGAATCGCACATGGTCTGACAATTCAAATTACAATGCAAATGATATCAAAATATATTGGTCTCATTTTATTTTTAAACTTTTAATCAAATCTTACTAAATTTGTTCACAGAAAAAGAGTTTTTACGAATTCAATTTATTATTTATTTTGTTATTATGTATTGATTATGTATTAGTTATAATCGTAGTGTAGGTACTCCGAAAGTATCAAATGTATCGAAATGTGTTGAAGGGGCTATTTTTTCGTGTGCTGTGTTGTATACTGGCTGTTTTGCATGCGGAAAATTTTTTCTCGGCAATTTTTTTGAAAGCTATTTGTTACTGGGCCATTTTTTCCGGGGATTTGACCTTGGCTGTTTTGTCGGGTTACCAAGGAAGTCAGCCTAAATTGGCTTCGCTAAATGTATTCTGAAAGACTACATTCTCGCAGCGTATTTTTTTACGGAAGTGTTTGCAAAAATTAAGATTACTGCATTCAGCGAGGTTAACTCACGGGCCGCAGTGATTAGGATTCAACCTCAGAGATTACTGGTTTTCTTGGGTTGATCTGGTTCGGCGATCTCCTGACTCGCACCTGTCTTTCTAGCTCATTACTCTCTTCAAAACAGTAGAGCTCCTTATCCCAATGATTGAGTTTTACTACGTATTTGTGGTGCAATTTTCGGTGAAATTTGCATTGAACGGTTGACCCTAAATGTGCAAACTGGGCCTATTAATTGAGCTAGACTTATAAATTTTTTTGGCGCCTACAATCAGAGGCTACCCATCTTGCAGAGAATTCTTGTTTATTCAATACACGTTCAGAATTTATAAAATGTATAACTTTGTCATTTTCATATGAACGAGAGCAATAAACACTCCTGGTAAAATTCTGAATTGTAAGCATAATTTTTCAAATTAAATAAAATCTATAATGATTGATATATGTATATGTATATATGTATATATATATGCAATATATATATATAAGCAATATATATATATATGTGTGTTGCATATGTATATATATACATCTACATATTGCATAGGCAATATGTATATTAGTTTTACAGTAAAGGAGGATTGGTAAGCCACTGATAACAATTACAAACTATTGTATTTTCTGTATTAATAATAGGACCGGCTGCCACTGACTAATTGCTCGTGGAAAGACTTGTGTATTCGCTACTGGCTAGCTTTACTGAAAAACTTGGCAGCTAGGTTGGTCTGCCGTGAACGTTACAATCATCAAATGGCTTCAAGTTGTTACCGGCTGCCATTTAAGCAGCGAGTCGACTTTGAAACTCTGTCATTGAATTTTAGGTCTCTTTTTCCCCTGCCCCATCCGAAATACTACCTAATCTAGTTTCGCGCCTTAATACTTACTCTTTAAATATATTTGTCTAGCTGTGCTTTAGGCAAACTTATATACGTTACAGAACGTCCTATCAGTTAATTCTCATAACCCATGTATTTATTTACTGTGTAAGTCTGTACATCTCCTTGCTAATACACATTTGAAAAGAACCTTAAAAATCATGTTTCACTCAAAGTAGAAAATTCTGGACTACCATCTGTGCAACTGTGGGAGAAGACGCGGTGACTTTAATTTCCAACCAATGGCTTACACCTTGTCCAACAAGTTTAAAGTGACAGTAAAGGGATGCATCTAACGAATCTCCGTCTGTAACTCTACAAAGCCCAAAATACTACTACTATATAGGTGTTATGCAGGGGATTTTGTAAAGCACCCTCACAGCATGACCGGCTTCAGGTACGCATTTGGTAGGCAAAAGTCTTAATCTCATGCAAAAAAAAGAGAAAGTGGGAATCATAACTGATTCAGGAGAGCAGTTGAGGTAGTGAGTAACATGGAATCTGTAGCTCAGGTAGGATGGAGAGGATGTTCCGTAGTTAGCAGCACGAGAGTGGATGTCGTTCGTAAGACTTGTAGAAGTGAGTTCCATAGTCTCAGGCCTATTGAGCAAAAGCTTCTCTTACTAACGGTTTTTTAACAGAGGAATGGATTACCTCACTTATTGTCCAGCCACGAACTGAGTGCACGAAGAGCACCAAACTGCTGCTGGAGTTCAGCTAGGAGTGAGGGAGCAAAGTCATAACAGGCTTTGTGTGTTCTCGTATGAACTATACTCTGTATCTGTATTCGTTGATCAACCTGAAGCCTATTGAAGCTCCTTCAGCAAAATAGACACGTGGTAAATAGTTCAAAATGATTTTTTTACTAGCTTTCAGCCATATTCATCATTAGCTGCAGTGGCTTAATGTCTTGCTGGTAGCCCAGCCATGATGAATTTTCAATAATCCAACTTGGACAATATTAGAGAACTATTAATACTTGTTTAAGCCACCGTGGAATACAGTTCCTAATCTTAGATAGGGATTGGACGTGATGGCTAGCTTTGGATGCAATCTTCTTAACGAAGCTTTCTAAATTTAGACATATGTCAACGATGACGCCTAAATTTCGACCTCAATGTGATGGCCGCACAACAGCATCGCCTGTTATAAATATATAAATATAATGCATTTATATAGCGCCCCAAGAGAACTTAATCTCTATTCAGGCGCTTCACATGTGCCTCGGCGTTCGAGCCCACGACCTCAGTCAGACCTTGGTCGGTGCGAGCACCTTAACCGCTAGACCAAACCAGCTCGGCAGTGTTACAAGAGCAAAGTCTTCGAGCCAGCCATACGCTTGAGGTGTCCGACCAAGTAGAAAGCCCATTGTATTGTCGTTTAGCTTAATGAAACTGGATACTTACGGAACTCGATTGTGGATGGCAGCACCCTCTATCAACAGCCTAAATAGGTATTTCGTGGTAAGAGGCGCCGTTTTTAAAAGCGAGTCCAGAGAAGAAACTACTACAGAAATTAGAACGGCATTGCATGGAAAGGGCAAAGAAGCCGCAGAACTCAGCCGCAGAAATAAATTTGGATTTATTTAAGCAGTGGCATATCAGGGCTGTCGAAGGTACCCATCTTCGGCGGCGAGCTGCAGAGAGCTGCTCAAGACCTTCAGCTGCTTTCGTCGCACGCACGTACGCACGAGCAGCTGGCTCGACTTTACTCTGCCTAAGCTTCAGCATGCCAGCGGCCAGCTCTGAGCCGTTATAGATGATTCAGACCGTGCCTCTGCACCTGAGCCGTATAATTCCGATTGCGAAAGACAGATGTCACTTACGGCATTACTCAGCACAATCCGGGTGTCGCAATAGGTACTGGGCGTACTAGGTTTTGGGTTGGCCAGAATGAACTCCTTAGTATCAACGTGATACCCATAAACTAGAGTTATAGCTGGATGTGAGTACTGTCTAAGCATTACGGGTTTTGGAAAATGATTGCTAATGGTGATTGATGATATGCCCACATTGATAGCAGCAAACTTTCTTAAACTGAAAGATGAAATAGGACCAACTTTGTAGTTATGGGCAAACCAAGTGTGATTCGGAAATCAACGAGTAAAGCTCAAAATCGGCTCCGCCGCAATAGCCCCTGTATAATTTGTATGTTATCCAAGTGTCCTGTTGCAAAGTCACTTTTCATTAGACGACAACATCAGCTCCACAATCAAGTTTTCCGAGCTTCAGGTACGCAACATTGCCGAAATTCGGGCGGGCTTAGACAAGGATACTACGTCCAAATTGTTCCATGCATTTGCGACATCCCGTCTTTAATTTTATAGTTCACTGCTTGCTAATCTCCACGGGTCTGCAAATAGACGCCTGTAGTTGGTGCAAGCCTGCGAAGCTAGACTCATCTGTCGTGAGCTTTGCAATCACCCCACTCCGCCACTTCTCGCCGACTAGTACTGGCTTCTAATCAAACTGCTCATCGACTTCAAGGTTTTCTTACTTAGTTTTAGGTTTCTCCATTCTCTGGCTCCAGTCTACCTATTAAAACTACACCCACACCAGACCAAGAATCGTACAAACCGGCTATTTTGACTCGAATCGTTTAGCCATATTTCGTATGAACCCCAGAACTCTTGGGTACTTTGCTCTTAGTTCCTACTCTCACAAAGCCTGGAACTCACTGACAACGCATGTCACAATACTCTCTGACATGACGGCATTTAAAAAGAAGCCTGAAATTCAACCGTGTATTACAGTATCTGATGGTTCTTTGCGATGTATCCAAATAATAATAATATTAATAATAATACATTTTATATAGTTCACTCAGAGAGCTCAATCTCTTTCTAGCCAATTTTTATTTGCTGCCAAGGAAGCACGAATGAGTGGTTTGTGGTAGCATGCTTAATGAACAAGAATAACATGGTTTGGGGTGACATGCACGGGGTCAGCAAGCAAGTATAGTTAGTGGCAGCATGCATAGTATCAGCACGTATAAGAACATAAAGGATGAGTCAATGAAACTTATTAAACTATGTGATAAATAAATGCGTTTTTCGTTGTTTTTTAATTTGGTCGAGTCAGGAGATGATGTGACGCAGGTCGGGAGTGAGTTCCAGGCAAAGCAAACGAGCTAAAGGCACGATGTCCATTCTTATGCACATATCTGCTTAGGCTATGCCTAGTGCTTGTGTATGTTACCACGACAAGTTTGGTAATGCTTTCTTTTTAGCCTTTTCAAAGACGCTAGAGAGAGAGATTCGGTTCTCTGAGGACACTATACCAGTGTACTATTATTAGTATCGTTCTTTTCTTAGTCACTTAACAACATGTACCGTTGAACATCCGATTTATAAAATGCCTCTACATTAACTATAACTAGTCACTGGCACTATATTCTAGTTTGGTGTTGAGAGATCAAGCTATTTATAGCGAGTTGGATCATTTCATTGCACCATGCCCCAGCATGAGATTCGCTCGATTGCTTGCAAAGGCTTGAGGATAGCAAAACTCTTCTTCGCTGCCGGTTTGCAAAATACATCTTGAATCTGGAGTTGCCAAAATCGTCTTGATACTGTTATATGTGTGCCAGATTGTTGACGGTGGAGATATTATTTTTGGAAATCAATAAGCTCTACGGCATTTGCCTACTCTAATTAGTTCTAAAAATTAAAGAAAATTAAATACTAGCTGATTTAACAGCCTCTTTTGTATTTGCGATAGAAGAGCCTTTACGGCTATCACCACTGCTTGCAGTGGCGATAAAGGATCGATGATTTGAACATGACAAATTAGGTCAGGATTTGAACCCACAACATCGGGACCAAGGTCGTGAAAAGAAGCCACCTTACCCAGTTCACCATCACTGTTCACCGTTCTCATAGAGTTCAGCTAGACCCTCAAGGTGTCACCATCTTCTGGAGGCTCCAGTGGCTTTGATATTTATTCAGACAGCGTGCAGTTGTCGTTGTGATTTGATCCCTCCCTTCCTTCCAGCTGTTTCAGCTCTCCAACAGCATAAATCGCTGCCATGACTACTTGGATAGCAGCGAATTTTCTTAAATTGAGAGACGAACAAATCAGCTTACTAATAAGGAGTTAATCAAGTGATATTCAGAAGCTGGAGCTAATACTTCTCTAAATTGGCTCTGCTAACATATTTCCTGCAGCCTCCACCGGAAGTCTAGCTGTCCTCCTCCAGAATGACCTTTCAGTAGATGAACACGAGAGCTCCTCAGTCAAGTTCGTCTTCTGTCCCCCACGACGAATAACAAAAATTGGGCTAGCTTAGAAAATGACGCCAATGCCAAACTAGATCATGCTTCTGTGACATCGCGACTAGAATTCCGTCACTCCGCACTTGTAGGTTTTTTTGCCCTGCAATACCATGCTGACAGATGGGGCAAAACTCAGCGGCTCAGCCTATCTGCGGTAAACTTGGCAAATGCCATATTACTTATCTGTTCACAAATCTGCACGAACAGCATATTCGATAAGGATTTGGAATCTAACATTATGCCACTCACCTTTAGGACCCTCCAGGCCCCTCCATTCTCATCTCCAGCCTAACTTTGTGACATGGTTTCCTTTCCGACCTCCCGTCGCACCTACTGCAGCTATAACTCTTTTCAATATTTTGGGAACCTAGCACACTTCATTAATGTCGGAGACCACACCGTCATTTACTACACATAAAAGCATCAAATTATTTTGTCTTATTACCTAAGATAAATGAATGTTTATGCGGGATCTTCGCACATGCCACCGGGCTCGAGCCTATGACCTTGGTCTTCAATTCATATCCGTTGAACTTGATTGAGGCGAGAACCGTAACCACTGGTCCAAATCAGCTACAATCGTCTCGAAGCTTGTAACTACTACCAACACTGGCGGCACTGGTTTCCTTATTTGACAAAATTCAAAATCAAGCTGAAAACTAACCTTTTAGCATCCGTCTTTGCTTTGCCTGAGTAAATCCTACTTTTATGAGGTTGCATATTTTGAAAGCGCAAGTGCTGACTAAATATAGGCCCAATGGCTAGCCTATGTAAAGCACCCCAGTGGGCCTGCCCTTTTATCCTGTGTACTTTGCCTCCCTGTGCATGAGTTATTGAGGCTGCGAAACGGATGTTCGACTAACCAGCCACATCAGTCTGTTGCGTGATTTTACATGCTTGTCTTACCATGATAACTGAGCACACTTGCATGCTTGCCTAAGCAGGATACCCTGCATTTAGTTAACTATTGGCTATTTCTTCATTTGCAGAAGCGATTTTTAAAGCGTCTGAAAATAGATTAAATCTCAAGGGGCGTTATAAAAAGGCCTAACATTATTCTTGCTCGTTTGGCCCAGTGTCTAAGGTACTCTCCCTGACAATGGTCTGGCCCCGTGACATAGGCGAAGCGCTCAAATAACCACATGCAGATCTCATTCAATCTACGTGTGTGCCCACATCTTCCTCTAAAATAACCTGTGAATCGCGAAACCTCAAGACCCTTGACAACGATGCGGTACGTGCGAGAATATCTGCTTCGCCTCTGCTGCTCAGTCCTCCCTCCGATCTGTCATCATTGGTAGATAGCTACAACACGACACTAGCTGACACGCTCGACGAGTTTGCACCTCTGACAAAGCGCACTGTGCGACCCCGTTCTGGTGACTTATGGTTTACCACAGACATTAAAGTAGCCAGGTCTACTAGACGAAAGCTTGAAAAACCATACAAAAGATCCGGACTAACTGTCCATCGACAGGCATATGAAGACTATTGTAAGTCGTACCAATCGATCCTAGCAAAGGCCAAGTCTAGCTTCTATGGAAACATTGTTGGATCACAGATGCACAATCCAGAAATGCTGATGTCGACAATAAACCATCTCCTCAACAGTTCCCAGATTAGCTACTTACCTGATGACCCTTGTGATGATCTAGCTGATCGCTTCTCTCGATTCTTTGTGCAGAAGGTAGACAAGACCGGTGAATCCATCCCTGCGATGACAACCTCCTAACTAGAATGCTTTTCCTCGGTTCCTGGCTGCACCTCAATGTCTGCATTTAAGCAGGTCACTAGTGATCTAGTCCTAAAGTTCGTATCGCAATCAAAGGAGACAACAAGTCCACTGGACCCTATTCCCACTGTCCTGCTCCTACTTTGCATTGATCTGCTGCTGCCATGCATAACTAACATCATTACTATGTCATTAGCCTAAGGTCATGTCCCTGCACCTTTCAAAAAAGCCGTAGTCAGACCTCTTCTCAAGAAAGCAACACTAGACTAAGAGAACTTGAGCAACTACCGCCCAGTCTCCCTTCTATGATTCCTATCAAAGACACTGGAACGCGTCGTGGCAGACCAGCTGAACTCATATGTCGAAACCTCACACCTTGCTAGTAAGTTCCAGTCTGGCTTTAGAGCTAATAACTCCACAGAGTCAGCATTGCTTAAGGTATACAACGACCTACTTAGGAATGCACACATGGGTAGAGTGTCTGCTTGTTTTGCTCGATCTTTTGGCAGCTTTTGACACCATCGATCACAAAGTTCTTCTAGAGCGCCTCTCATCTCGCCTGGGCATCACTGGCACTGCTCTGCTGTGGTTCAGGTCCTATCTCAGTGGGAGACTCCAGAGTATTGACGTGAATGGACAACGATAATCTGAAGTACGTCTGAAATATGGAGTACCTCAGGGCTCCGTGCTAGGTCCGGTTCTTTTCACGGTTTATACTCTCCCTCTTGCTGATGTGATTGCCAAGCACAATCTAGGCTTTCACTTCTATGCGGATGACACTCAGTTGTACCTTTGCTTTGATCCCTCCCAGCCTTCGCGCACCTCAAATTCTCTCAACTCACTTGCTGCATGCAATGAT
The DNA here is from genome assembly GCA_009760855.2 of Cristatella mucedo. Classification (NCBI taxonomy): domain Eukaryota; kingdom Metazoa; phylum Bryozoa; class Phylactolaemata; family Cristatellidae; genus Cristatella; species Cristatella mucedo. The sequence continues at coordinate 916,077 of WPIO01000039.1, read as the reverse complement.
GACATCCCCACATGGATGGCAGCAAATTTTCTACAACTTAACGATGACAAAACTAACTTGCTAGTTATGGGCAAACCCAGTGTGATTCAGAGATTGGAAAGGCTGTCTCTTAACATTGGCTCTGCCAGCATATCTCCTGTCGAATCAGCTCGAAATCTAGGTGTCATATTCCAAAGCGACCTCTCGTTAGACGACCATATCAGCTCCACAGTCAAATCTGCCTATTTTCAGCTTCATAACATTGCTAAAATTCGGGCTTGTTTAGATAAGGATACCACGTCTAAGTTGGTCCATGCATTCGTGACATCTCGTCTTGACTTCTGCAACTCACTGCTTACTGGCCTACCAGCATGTGCGATCAGGCGATTGCAGCTGGTCCAAAACTCTGCAGCTAGGCTTGTCTGTCGTGAGCGTCGCAGTTGCTACGTTACACTGCTTCTCGCCGACCTGCACTGGCTACCAGTCAAGCAACGGATTGACTTCAAGGTTTTGTCGCTCACTTTTAGGTCCTTTCATTCTATGGCTTCAGCCTATCTCTCCCACATACTCCCCCATCAGGCCAAGCATCGTACCACCGGCTTTTCCGAATCCAGCAGTCTAGAAATACCTCGTACAAACCTTAAATCCTCTAGAGACCATGCATTTAGTTCGTATGGTCCCAAAGCCTGTAACTCCCTCCCGACCTGCGTCAGAACATCCCCTGACCTGACCACATTTAAAAGGAACTTAAAAACACACTTATTTAGGACAGCATTTAGTGGGTCCCTGTGATTCGTCCTTCACGTGCTTATGCGTACTGACACTATGCATGCTGCCACTAACCACATTTGCATGCCGACCCTGTGCATGTCACCCCTAACCATGTTATTCATTTTGTTTGTTTTTCAAGCATGATTTTACTTACCATTCAATTGCATTTCCCTTTACAGTAAATGTAAAGCGCCTAGAAAGAGATTAAGTTCTGAGGTCTCTGAGGGCGCTTTATCAAGTACATTCATATTATTATTATTATTGTAAATGGAGATTAATTTCTCCTCTGGCGCTATACAAATGGATTGTATTTTACATTTATTAATAATATAGTTATATGAATGGGCGCATGGACTCAGGGTCGCATTGGATAGGCAGAAAGTTAGTAAGCCAAGCTACTCGATTAACTTTGTCACTTTAATAAAATGGGGACGTCACGTCAGTTTGGAGTTAGTGAAAGCTTTGGGAGCATACAAACAAAAGGCACTTTCTCTAAAGGATTTGAGATTTTTTCTGAATAGCTCGAAGAATTGAAGTAGGAAGAATTGATAATACGATGCACTGCGAGATTGGTCTGTAGATGCTGAGCATGGAACATGGAGAGACCCCTAGAGATGAGTGATAGAATCTTGAAGTCGATACACGACTTGGTTGACAGCAAGTGCAGACTGGCCTGATGTGATTTGGGTCAACAGTTTTGAAGATGTCTATGTGAATGTTCCTATCCATCGTCCCATTGATTGTTCGCCCAGTCTGTAAGCTGGAAGCGGCAAACATGGCCTAATAGGCTCACCTAAACCACAATACTTGAGCAATGTATTGTAAGCTACTCGTCCAAGACTCTGTACTTTTTATTGACCCCAGCAGAGCTCTCCCATTTGCCAACTTGTGGATCTTCAATTAGCTTTTCCGTTCCAAAAACAAAAGCTCCATTTGTCAACTGTCGAGTACGTTTCATCGTTACGGGTGATTTTAACATTCATTTTGATAACTTACCTGATCCCCTCAGCATCAAATCGCGTGCACTGACTGACTCATTTCCTCTCGTGGGTCATGTGCAAGACCCTACTCAAATCAAGAGTCACACACTCGACCAAATTTTCTCCGACAACTATTTACTATTATCACATATTATTACCAAACTATAGTTGTCAGATCACATCTAATCTCGTTCATTCTACGGTGTCTGCCCTCCTCCACGGCTGCAGTCACCTGTGAATCACGAAACCTCAAGACCCTTGACATCAATTACGTCCTCAAGAAAGACCTTCTTCGTACACGCTGATCAATCCGCCTTACAACCTGTCATACTCGGTAGAATTCTACAACGTGACACTGCCTGACATACTTGAAGAGTTTGCACCTCTAAGTGCATTGTTTCCTCCGCCAAGACGGCCTGTCGTTTACTGCCGACTTTAAAATAGCCAATCCTAAGCACAAGTTTTAAAAAGCATATAACCAAACAGGATGCACTGATCCTCAACAGGCGTATGAAAACTGCTGTGGATAATACCAATTAGTTCTAGCTACGGCTGTCTTACTTAGACAAAAATACTATTGAGTTACAGAGGAAGAAATACAAAATCCCGATGCCTACGAGCCTTCTCCTTGACCACTTCCCGATTATTTCCTTGCTTAGTGATCCTTGTGGTGATCTAGCTGATTGCTTCTCTGGCTTCTTCGACAGCAACGTATACGAGATCTGAGTGTCCATTCCTAAGTTGGCATTGTCCCCAAGGTAGCTGCAGCTTTAGGGTGTGCTTGCCGCCATGCCCTTTCTTGCAAAGTGTTTTTTGTTGCTACTTGTTAATTAATTTCTTGCATTTGCCGCTTTTGCCGCGGCAGTGTGCTCGAAAAAACCCACGCAAACCGGTATCGACACTTTAAGCCTTGCCGGTGGCCTATTCAGCAAGGTTAGAGAGGGGCTCAAGGCCTGAGAACTCAAAGTCGGTGGCTGCTTTCTTTGACCTAGTTTTAGCTGGCGGTCGTCCCATTCTACTGTTTCACCTTGCCAGCTGGACTGCTGTAAGATGTCCAAGCTACCAAGCTTAAATCACGCTTTCAGGATTTACCTTATAGCCACTTTTAACATGGCCAGATTTCGTGCCGCGTCCATGCTAATAAGCCTATGTCCGTATAGGTGACGATCTAGTCTTCAGTTTGGCTTTCCTCTTTCGTTCTAGTAGGTACCGTTTGAATGGTGCATGCACTCTCAGACTCAAAATCAATTATGAGCGCGGACAGGTACCTTTATTAAGTTTTCTTTCACGTCAGAAGACTGACTTCATCTTCACATAACGGCACTGAAAATGTGGGCATGGGGTGGTTTAATATTTCCTTTGAGGAGAACCCCACATTGTACGTGCACAAACGGATACATACTTGTATCCATAGGAGGTCAGACAGCCCTCTTTTTCTTTGTAATCTCTCATATAATCCTTGTGCTGGAATTGCTCAGCTAGCACCAAGCATTAGGAAGTAATTCAGTTCCACAGGTGCTTAAGCCAACTAAAAGGCTGCTCCTCATGAGATGATGACAATAAGTTCTCAGCTCTCGAGCGAGTAGCCCCCAATCTGTCCCACAGAATCTCAATAGGGTGAAGATCAAGAGATTCGGCTGACTAAGAACTAGTAAATCTGCAAAGAATTGCTTTGGGCTATTCGATGTAAGCTCGCAGCATTGCTGTGTAACTAGCACTAACCATTCCATCATGCTTCCTTTACAGCGTATGTAAAGTGCCTCGACAGAGATTGGGTTCTTTGAGGGCGCTATGCAAATGTATTATCATTAGTATATTTCCCTTGAAATATCAGTCTAAACGTCTTCCCGTTTTAATTCATGCTTCGCCAAAACACTTAATGACACTGCTACCGGAACTATGGGCTGAATTAAATGGAATATTTGGGTGCCCTAGATTTACATGAAGGAGGGTGGAGCACCGAGAGCCCTGGTAATGATATTATGGACATTTTGGAATCGCCATTCTTAAAATCAATGTGTCTGGCTTGACTCGTTGCAAGGTGCTGCAATGCTGAAGCACTGTAAAAGCTTGTTCTTAAAGCTTCCATGTGTGGCAACGGCACTGTATTAATTTTGGTTGATGTTGCCAGATGAAGGCACCAGCGTTATATTTTGAGGTATGCTGTGCCTTGTGACCATTTAATGTCAGCAAGGTCATTCTTCTAATTAAATTTGCAGCTCGGAAAGCAAAGCTATCGTGAAACCAGTCCTAAAGACACTCGGCATCGCCGAGTAGATGGGCTATTGACGATGGTTGAATCATTCGTAAATTATTGCTTAGCGACTCCGACCAAAGTCTCACCATCGGGTCATACATACACCCCAGCTTAGGATCTTGAACTGACTGCTACACTCGGGCAACTCGATGACAACAATAGCAAGGTTAATCGTGTCGACCTATCCTCACTCACCGCAAGGACTAGACGTGTCTGCATGACCACTGAGTCACTGAATTTGATGGGTACAGCAAGGCAGCCACAATGACGTCGTGCGGTTGATGAGTTTACTCATACACTAGCACAAGCCGTTAGTTGCAGAGCTGCCAAAGACCTTAGCGATCAAATCAGATCTGAAGACTAGGGAACTTAGCTACCGAATTATGCAGAAAGCTCAATAGGCCAGGCCACGAGTAGGAAAATGAAGTCCAGCTCGTAAGTCTGGGTGACGGAAAATAGCTGCTATTCCTTAACTGAAAGAACTGCCAATGTAGGCCTCACTTTTCAGAAAGTTATCACTTGAGCCTCGCCCTTTTGAAATCTCTCGTGATCTGCCCGCGTGGCTACTGCACTGCAGGATAAGGGAAAGGCTAACTGGGGTTCAGAGCCGTTCTAGGGGCTTTTCGGGTGGAGGGTTTGCCATCGGCATGCATATTCTTGGTGATTATGTAAAAAAATCTACAGTTCCTTCTTTGACGCGGTTTTCTATGCATTCAGCTTGCATGTTTGGGTTGGCTCCAAAATATAAAACTCCTTATTTTAAGGACGACAATCATATATTCAGGGCTGATTTAGATGGAAATTCGTCTTAGTAAGGTCTTGACATTGAGGCTATTCAAACTTGGGACCCATTTCTGTTAAGGCAAGTTAATCTATTGAGCTTTCAATGCGGCAAACTTTCTATGCAAAGCTTCAGACTCTTCCAGAATCAAAGATGATCTTTGAGAAAGGAAAGAGTTTTGTTGGCAGTGGCAGTTGTGGATTCCTGCAGCTTTAACCTGCTTTTCCAGGCGGGGGCTGCCAATAGTTTGAGATAGGCCCACTTTAGGGCTCAGCTTTAAGATTCGCGCTCTTACATTTGACGACACTCAAAGAGGCTTGATTGGAAGCTCAATCGCTGAGGAAGCTGGAACTTCACCAAAATTGAGGTATAATCAATCTTTTAGTGTGCCTGAAGAGCCAATCTTACGGGCCAGCCTTCAGCAGGCAGAATCGAAGTGTAATTCTAGGCTGGGCTATCAGTTCTATCGGAAACAGGCAAAATAAATTGTATGGCGGCGATTACGGCCCAGCCTAGGTATCGACTTTTAACAAAAAGGTTTCGAGGTTGGTCACCTGAGAGGCTCATCAGCTACGCTAGAATGAAGAAATGAAGCTTGAAGTAACGCCCCCTCCCAAACGGTTTTGCAATCAGAATCCGTTTGCTAGGACTAAAGTCCTCTTGAACAACCCTTGTAAATATGTTCATGGGACATCACCTTTAGGTAACCATTCTTAGGGCTGCTAAACAGCGACGACTTAAGGGTAATCCCCCAAGCGAGTGCACTATAGCTATTAACGTCCAGCTATTGTGCTCCCGGTTGGTCTTGCCAGGTATCCCAGTGCCAGCTATATAGCGGTATTTAGTAAGCTTGTAGCCCCCCACCCTAAAGTCTGGCTGTCCCTCACCCGGTGTGGCTTACATTATTTCAGAGCTGAAACAAAAAACTTACGAGCTCTGTAAGTGCCATTATTTCGTTCAAAGCATTATATTTCAAATTTAAATAATTATCCGTGACTCACCGTGGGTTCGACGATTCCCCGTATGTATAAAAAGAAGGTGATCCTAGTTTTCTTTTTCATAAATTTGGAATAGCATTGCTTACAGACAGGTGAGCCGTCGGCACCAACACTGGGCTTTGGCTTCCGGGGGTGGGCGATAGTCAATCTATCTCGCTAATGCAACCAGTGTAACACCTCGATCGGATGCGTGAGTGATTAGCTGCACGCCGAACATTGAACAATCGGCCTGCATCACGCCAGGTTGGTGGGTTGAAGGTTACGAGATAACTTATCACCATTTTTACCTAATAACCTCTGCTATTGCTCGAGGACCGTGCAGATTGTATTTGTATCCTCTATAGGACGTGGATATTCATCAACTGTAAAAGTGGGCACATTAGCAGGCGTATCATCGCCAAGATGGCTGCGATTAACGGGTATAGCCTAAGGGCAGGTCAATCCTCGCCCAGCCAGTTAGCAATGCCCAGGGCCTGTGACATTGGAGGCCAGTTCCAGAGTGGGGTGAAACCAACTCCTCAATCCTATCCTCCTCCAGAGCTAGGGATTTGCAACGGTAGCATTCAACCACAATAACTCCGAAATACGTGAGCTTTAAGCTTTTAGGTGGTCCTTTACGGGTCCCGTAGCAGCTCGGTGGTTGTACGTTGCTCGTCGGTAGCTACCACTGTCCAACCTTAATTGAGCTCACCCGCAGGAACGGCCGCCTGCATCGACGGGGCTGTGCCTTCGTCTGCCACTTTATGTTCCGCCCCCTTTTCAGATTGCTGCGCATCAAGCGATCGGCTACGGGCTGACAGATATCGTCTTCAGATCGGCAACGCCCGGGGCTGCTTAAGCCAAGACGACCTACCTGTAGCCCCAAATTAAGAGGCTGGGTGGCACTTGCCTGCTAGCTTGACTGACGGCCCGAATCTGAGCTCGGCCATCATGCTGCCAGGCCAAGATGTATATCCCTTAAGGGGCTGATCGTTCGCCTTATTTGTTGCTATCCAGCAGGCGCAGGCATACGGCTGACCGCAAGGCAAAGTCAGGTAGATCTTGGATCGGCACCTGCTGCTGGATAATCCTAGTGCGTAAGCTGAGAGAACACTCCAAGCCTGTTGCTAAGCTAAAAGGCTCCCATGAGGGTGCAGCTGTTGCCGCCTGTCCCACCATCGATTTTGCAACTCTGAAGGCATCGTGCTGTGGCATGCGAGCTCATTTTTCGTATAACTATGATGGAAACAATAGCTATTCTTCTGCCACCTCAGTCACTGATCCACTGTGAGCGAATGAGGTGACACGAATTCGACCAGACCTCCGTCAAACTGAAAATTTCAACATGAGACATCCGGCATGCTGTCTTAGCACCTCTAGTTTCTGTGTGCCAGAAAAAATTGGTTATCAAGGACGAGTGATAAGGTGCTCTCAAGGTCAAGGACGAGTGACGAGGTGCTCTCCCTGACTCTGTTTCCTGTTCTCTGCATGTTCTGGCAGTACGTTTCTGACCAGGCACCACTGAAAGCAAGTTATTGCACTCGTGGTATAGTAACAAGACTTTTGTGACTCCTTAGTTGCAGGTTTCTCTGCCCGAAAAAGTAAGACGCTTAATTTTGGTGCGAACATTTCGGCCAGGCATTTCGAAAGTTGACGACCCAATTAGAACGCTTTTTGCCTAACTTCGCTGAATTCCTATCAGGTGTCGATTATAGCTCAGGATTCTGTCACTCGCTTTAAGATCTCTTGATTCTCTGGCTGAGGCCTAGGTATCTAAATTACCATTTTAAAAGGCTTCGCGTAGCATCGTCAGCCATAGCAATTCGTGTCGCTTCTATGCCTGCAAGCAACCCTAAATCCTTAGTATACTGGGCCTTCAGTTCTTATTCTTCCCATGCCTGGAGCTCATTAAAGACTGGAGTCACCAAGAATCCCGATTAGACATTAAATTAGCAACAACTTAATCCAAATTTTTCTCTCAATATTTACTCAGTTAAAACTGCCACGTTTGCACCTATGCACGCTAAAACGGTGCCGAAAACGGCAATCACTTTTCAGTTGGCATGAAAGTGGAAAAAACAGCTGGTATTTCTATAGTTCTTTCATAAAAAAAAATTCTATATGCGGAAAAATAGTGTTGGCGGCCAATTTTCCAGTTGCAGCAGCCTATTAATGATCGCTTGCTTCAGGACATGTACCCACATGGCCTGGGTCGCGAGTTTCGGGCACCTCTTCCTTTTTCTAGCACAGATTTTTGGGAAGCTCGTGCAAATATAATTATTTCTATTATGACGTAAAGCAAATGTTGTATTGTTATAAACGTTCAAACACTTGCAAGATAACTTATGTTCAGGATTATTGAATAAGTTTTGATGGCTAACTGCTTCTTTCTTTTAAGTGTTCAAAATGACCAATATGCTCCAAAAACTTTTGTTTTGTGATCGGGACAAATGATTAATTTTAAATGGACCCGTTTCTGACGAGAAAACAGAAAATCGGGCGACTAAAGGTCCAATCTGGTATGATAGAACAGTGTATGGATCTAAATTAAAGTTTATTTCACTTCGGTCAAACTAATATGACTGCCTAATATGGTACAGAAATAAATTGATTCACCAGACAGCGGCGACATTTCAAATCGCGTTTTTTATAGACAAGCTCCTAAATCCTAGTCATTAATCTCTTTTACAATGCTGGCTCTCGCAATAAGATTCTAAGTTCGGTAAATTCTACCAAAGAATGTCATGCTGCTCCTCTAAGTTGGCTTCCAATTCCCATTAATTTTTTTTCAAAATAAGCATCTAGTACATTGACTTTGAGCGACATTGTGCGTCTCATTTAAAATAGTTCAATTTAAGAGAGTCATTATCAGCTGCTCATATTTTTCCGAGCTGTGATTGTACGGAGAACTGAGAACCAGTGCGATGAAACTGCTCCAGCCGTGATGGCACACTAGGTAAGGCGGTTGCTTTTCACGACCTCGGTTCCGAGGCCATGGGTTCGCATCCTGCCGTTGGCAATTCTGTATTGCCGGTGCAAGCGGTGGAGATAGTCGAAAAGGCTCTTCTGTCACTACAAAAAAGAGGCTATTAAATCAGCTAGTATTTTTCCAAGCAGGCTTATAGGTTCACATTAGCTTTTCGACGAGTTCCTTACCCTCTGGAATCTTCTTCATCAGTGGTCCGACGAAAAAAGCAACATTAAGACCTGCCTCCAAAACCTACAAAATTTCATGTTTGAGGTGCTTTAAAATTGCTGACTCAACAGCCTAGAGCTGTAAGAAAGCTCTTGAAGATGGCTAAATTCATGATCTCATGTGTATTTAGAACCTTTCAAGGGTCTGCCAGCGGCTTCCGATTGACATTGTTTCTTCTTACAAAGAATTTGGTCCATTGTGACAGTCCCTTTTGAGATATTGAGCCTCCGTGTCGCGGCCGTTCCATTGACGACGAACCGAAGAAAACTTCGTGAGCCGCGTTGGAGGCCCATCAGGAACTATGCACATGACTCAGTCTCTAATCACCTTTACGCCATAGTTGTACCTTTTTATTGCACTAAATGATTTCCTCATGTCGTCTTTCAGGTGCTCACAGTGAGCCATCTGCGAAGACTGACACGTAATTAAGTCGCTCACCGGATGATCTTTGCCCGTTTACGTCGGTACTCTGGATTCTTCTACTTTAATAGGATCTAAACCAGTGCAATACAGGGCAAATATACCGAGGCAAGATGAAAGTCATTCGAGAAGGATTTAGTGATTAACGGTATCAAGTGCTGCCGAAAGTTCATGCAATACAAGCCGAGACAGTTTATCTAAGTTTACATTTGTGAGTTCTTTACGCACCCCGAGCAATGCCGCCTCTGTTAAAATATTAGCTCCAAAACCAGAAAGGGGCTTACTTGCTATATTTGAAGTTTCACTTTAAGGGGTCGTTTGGTCTGCCACTACTCGTTCCAGTGTCGTAGCTAGGACTGGCCTCCTCCAGTGAGACTGGGCGGAAGTTGCTTAAGCTCTCTCCGTTTAGTGTCGTTTTTCCTATTAGTGGCATAACAAACTTTCTTAAATGGTGCAGAGAAAAGACCTGACGCTAAGGGAATACTTATAATGTTCTTTTTACTTGGCAGCAGCAGATAAATGTATAACAGTATGACATTGGAAAAAGGGTCTGGACGGCTGATAGGCTTATTTCACAGGGAGATAAATTTTAGGATGACGTCACTCGTGGCCTCTTTGAGTATAGACATTAAAATGCTGCTCGCAAAAGAGGGTGAGGAGTGCTATGTGGATTTTATTGAAAGACAAGTTTCTAGTGAGACTGTTGTTACCTTAGCGAAAGACTCTCTGACGCTGACCCACAAGGCCCGCCACGGGTTATCTCCTTCGTACCCAGCTGAACCGCTGCACCAGTTTCAGCCTCTTCGCGCCCTCAGGTCTTGTGTGGACAACAAATTAGCTGTTCCATTCCTCCGCTTAAAGACCATTGGCGACAGAAGCTTTAGCTCTGCAGCTCCTAGACTGCGACACTCGCTTCCACAATTCTTACGCAACGACAACTACTCTCCTGCTGCCGACTATGGCTCATCCTTTTCAGCGGTCCTGAGCTGCTACTTCCATGCTATTCACTACCTCAACTGCTCTCCTGACTCTGCTATGCTCCCCACTTTCTCTTTTTTGCTTGCGATGAAGTCTGTTGGCTACTGAATGCGTACGGAAAGCCGCTTAGGCTGTGAGTGCGCTATACAAAACTCTCCTGTGTAGCACCCACATGGTCTTTATGACTTAGTGGAGTTACAGACGGAGATACATGACATTACGTTGCGTTTCTTTTGCTGGCAAATATACTAGAGAAGTCATAAGCAAGATCACCGCAAGCACGCTAAGGAGCTCCCCTGGGAGAGGTTGAGAAGATGGTTGATGTTAGACGTCGCATTTTTTGGTTTATGCATATGTAATTCAACAGAATTTTTCTAAAAAGCTTGATTTGGGCTTTGCTTTGATAGTTTGGTTCGATATACAGTTGTCTTAGTAAGCCAGCCGATAGATAGTTTATCCTTATTTTTTATATAATTTCTCAAGCTTGTGCTTGATAGACCTAGCTAGTTTAATTTCTGAAGTAAACCACAGATTATCATGGGGAGAGATACAATGTGCTTAATCAGAAGTGCAAACTCTTTCATAATGTCTGCCAGTGTCGTGCTGTAGCATTCTACCAATGATGACAGGTCGGTCAGGGGTATTGAGCAGCTTGGCGACGAAAACTTTTTCGTGAGGACGACATCAATGTTGAGCGTTTTAAGGTTTAGCGATTCACTTATCATTCTAGATCTGGAGGAGGTCACCTAAAGCAGACTGAATGCGATGCACATTTTGCAAGATGCGCAGAATTCGTTGAAGTTAGGGACGATATCGTACAGCAGCGGTAAATTTTGCATCGATGTATGTAGAAGTGAGCTTTTAATACTTTCCCTATCCTTAGCGACGCATTTTTTCGGTGTGTACTTCCTTGCTCGAGTTCCAATGACTGCCTGCACACCTATCAAAACGCATCAGCTCGATGCGAGCGACTTCTCGATACAAAGACAAACGCAATGGCCAATCACCAGTTCATTTCTTGCAAAATATGCAAACCGGGCTGCAGTAAAAGAACTACTATAATAGGGAATGAAAGAACAGCACCGCAGAACACGAGGAGTGAAACGACCTGAGGCCGATCGCTCCCGCGTAGCGGATAAAGAGACCGACGAGAGGCCTTGGCCGACGGCCTTAACCTTTCCCTACACCGCCGCCGCCGCCGCAGCTGCCGCCGCCGCCGCAGCCGCAGCAGCGGCTGCGGCTGCGGCTGCGGCTCGGCTGCCTCCTCCTCGGCCGCCTGCTAAGTCTGCCGTACACACTCGCCGCGATTCAGGCTGGGTGACAGCATCCAGCCGTGAGTAAGCGATTGGGCGTGATTGTACGTGAGGCTCATCGTGAGCCGCTCCTTTCGCGCGCGCGAAACCTGGAGAGCGTGCAACTTAGTTCGGCCGCCTTCGCATTTTGAGGCGCGACTTGAACGTTGCGATCTGCCCTGTGGGCTCGGGCGCGCGACGGGTCGTTACGATGCCCAGGGGGCGCGACGTCCAGCGTGGCGCGTCCACGCCCGACGAGAAATCCCGACGCTGCCAAGCGGCCGCGGTCGGCACGTCTTCGTGCATTATAGACTGCCACGAGCCAGCTGCATCAGCCTCCGTCGGTCGACCGAACGGAAGCCCAATGTCGTCGACATCCGGCGCGACGGGCCGCCAAAATTAATTGACGGCGACCCGGCCTGACGCGAGAAGTAGTGCCGCCTCGGCGAAATTGGAATAGGATATCTTGCCTCCACGAGGCGCGAGGCGATATTGTCCGGCGCTTGCATCGGCCGCAGCCGGCGCGCATGCTGCATACACAGCTCCCTCATGACCACTGTTGTAGAAATTTCGTTGGGTTAGCGTTCCGTTGGTCCCGAGCGACGCCTGCGGCGACTATTCGATTAGCCTGCATGCATGCCGACACCTGTCGTGCCCACATCCGGCAAGTCCTGGACATTCTCTCTCAATGCAGGTCAGCGCGGACGGACTTCAACACTTAAAGAGTGAAGGCACTGAATTCTAGGAGTGAGAGGTGAGACGCCGCCTAGGATGAGGAAAGCGAGGCGTGTCTCAGCCACGAGGGCCACGCTCAACAGGGGCGACAAGCTCGAAGGGCTGCCGGTCTGCAGCCGAGCGATCACGCTTGAGCGCAGGGGGGGGAGGTGTTCGCCGGCTCATTAGTCTATTCGTACATTTACATTGGAGTGAGCACCTCTCGTGGAACCGATGCACTTCTACTTCCAGTTACTTAATACGATACGTTGAATTGAATGAGCTGCACTAACACGCCACTGAAGATGCGACAATAAACCTACTTATTATAGTATGCGCTTCTTTTGTCTTGCCGACCAAGGTCTGCTCTCTGGCTATCTTTTATTAGCGCCAAAAGAATGGCAGTGATAGTATATGTATATACATACATATATATATATATATATATATTTATTTATATTTATATATATGTGTGTGTGTGTGTGTGTGTGTGTGTCTGTGTGTGTGTGTGTGTGTGTGTGTGTATTAGTATTAACAGTAGTAGTAGTAGTTTATAAATAATTCATTTGTATACCCACTAAGAGAACTGAATCTCTATTCAGGTGGTTCACGTATGCCACGGGGCTCGAGCCCATGACCTCTGCCTGACCTTGGTCGGAGCGAGCACCTTAATCACTGTGCCAAGCCAGCTCGGCGAAGTAGACATCTGGCGAGAGTGGAACATGTAAAATAGCATGCATAGGATCGGAACAGCCGGACGCTGACGGGTGCCAGCCTTTGCCAGCGAAGTATGCAGCTAGAGCGCAGCTGCCCCTCTTTGCTACTCTGCAGGGTGACTGAGCGGACTGGCATGGCCAGTAGACCAGCTGACAGTGGCTTCCTGAAAATGTAGATAGGCAGACACTCTGACTTCCGGTTATTAGCCATAAGCGACAGCTCTCACGCACAAGCGCAGCAGATACTTCAGCTGTCACTCGCTTGCACACCATCGCGCTCAAATCTTGGAACAATTGCCAAGAAAAGATGCTCCGTGTATTAATTCACACTTTTGTTTCGTCCCAAGGTAAGCATGCACCAGTAAACAATCAACACGAGCACCAGGCTGCTAAGCTAAATCGATGCAGAGCGTCCTTGCTCCAAGTGAAATGAATCTCCATGCGAGATGAATTGAATAAGCACATCGCATGTGAATTCAACCGCCAGCAACCGCTTCTAAAAGGCATTCGGACGGTCGGTTGGTAGGCTACCGGATGCTTGGAGACGGCGGAAGAAAGAAGCTTATTGCACAGACAGAGGCGAGCTCTAGTCAATGTCGTGCACCGCTCGCGCGCGGAAAAGCCTGGCAGACGCGCAATGCTGGTGCGAGTAGGTGCGTCCTTCTACTTTCCACCGACGAGCGCATCCTAGCGGGCGCACAGCGTTCTACGAGGCTTTCCTCATCGTCCTTGCAGCTACCTTCTACCGCACGACACAGCTTCAAACTGCTTCCGAATCCGTAAGGGAGGTTGGTTGTGACAGATCTCCAATTCTTCTAGCGCGGGTAGTGACTCCTGAACAATTAGAATTAGCTAAAGCGCCCACGTAAGTGCCGAGCGGCTCTTTGTTCAGTGGCGAAGAGCTCGCGCTTAGCGCGCGCGCCCGCGCCGCAATTTCAACTCTTGAAGCAGGGGCAATGCTCTTTGGCCTTTGAAGCTGCTAAACTTGGCGCCAGCGCAAAAACACTAGGAGCGTACAGCTCTACATGAGCCGGCCGTCAAGCCGTTTGGCGATGCAGGCCCACTTTTGCCAGCTCAGCTCGTGAGAAGCACAAAAAGCAAACCAACATTAATGGTAACCCTGCTCGATAGCGTCTACAGACGGTTGGGTCGGATCGAAAATGAGCGAAGCCATATCGCTCAACGGCTCTCTCTCTCTCTCCGAAGTCAATCGGCCGCAATCTCGCCAGCCGCTCGATTGCAGCGTAGTCCTTGAGTACTGCGCCGTCCACTAGCCGCGCCCAGCGACGACCAGCTGAAGGCGCCCGCAGGCGTCGCTTCAGCGTCGCTTCCGCCGTCCCATTCGGCAGCAATTGCCGGCCGCCGCTTCGCTGCAGCGAGCTCGCTCGCGCTCGCTTGCGCGGCGCTTCTTTCCGAGTCGACGACGTCAGCGAGCTAATCTAGCTTACTGCGATAGAGCGGCGCCGATCTCCCGCTCCGCGCGACCGACGGGAGAGGACCGCAGCGACCGACGGCGGCCAGCTAATCCGCCGATTACCGCACCGTTGCCTAGGCGGCTGCGACCAACGGGTGACGCGCCGCAGCCGGCCGCGCAGCGGCGAGGCGTGCGCGCGGGCGCCGCCGCCGGCCGGGACCCGCGCCGAATCGGCGGCGGCGGAAGCTCGAACAACGGGGTGCGGACGGGAGCAGGGGGCGGGCGCACGGACGGATGGACGCACGAATAAAAGCCGCCGCTCGCCTCCTTCATCAGCAGCGACGCCGAGGGCGGACGAGCAGTTGTCGCAGCAGCAGCAGCAGCAGCTCCGCCGGCCACCCGACCGTACCGTCCGCCGCCGCCGCTGACGCGGACCGACCGCCAGAATGGAGAAGCAAAGCAGGGGAAGCGGCGTCGCGGCGCAGCGACTGGCCAGAGCCGGCTCGTGGGTGCTCACCACCGCGGTTGCCATTGTCGGCTCCGTCCTCGTCTACGAGGCCATCGTGCAGCACGGTGAGAACAACTGGCAGCAGCAGGCCATCACCACGCAGAAAGACCTGATCGAAGAACTGTCAAGAACGCTCGCCTCGCTCGACGACAACACCCAAAGCACCGGTGAGCCACCCCCGCCGCCGCCGCCGCCCCCACGCGCCCGCTAGTCTGGATCCGTCGCGGCGCGTTTGCACGTACTGGGAAAGACTCCTAATCGAGCGACCCGTACCGTCTTCCGGTCGTGTGCCGCTGCCAGTCTCTCTTTTTATCTCTCTCTCTCTCTCTCTCTCTCTCTCTCTCTCGCTCGCTCGCTCGCTCGCTCGCTCGCTCGCTCTGGCGTTTGCGTAGGGTAACTTAAAGGGTCCGCAGACCTACAGCTGACATTTAGCTGCACGTGAGGATCTACAAACAAGTGCGCCGCTTTTCCTGACGCCTTTCGCGGAACGCTCGCTTTCAGGAAGCCGAGCGAAGAGGGACGTCGTGCCTACAATGGCAGCATGGGCGCCACCGCCTTGCCAATGCTGGGGTACGCCCGGCCCGGCCGGCCCGAGAGGACCGCCGGGCCCTAAGGGAACGAAAGGACAGCTCGGCGCTCCCGGCGTAGCCGGCGCGAAGGGCGACAGCGGTGCGAACGGTCCTAGCGGAGCGACCGGAGTCGCCGGTCCGACCGGCAGCACGGGCGCCGCGGGCGCGGCCGGCCCGAGCGGACCCGCCGGCTCCACCGGCCCCGCAGGACCCGCTGGATCGACAGGCGCCACAGGTCAGACCGGCCTCGCCGGAGCGACTGGACGAACCGGCGACGCTGGAGCCACCGGTAGCCCCGGCCAGACGGGCTACGGCGGTCCGAGCGGACCGACAGGACCGCAGGGTCCGCTCGGTGCTAGCGGCGTGCCGGGCGCGACCGGACCGATCGGAGCGACGGGCTTGACGGGCCCGGCCGGAGCTGGAGGCGACAGCGGCTCGCCGGGCGCCACCGGCGCCACGGGAGCCAGCGGACAGACCGGCTCGGCCGGCGGCAGCGGCGCTACCGGTGCGACCGGAGCGGCTGGCGGCGCGGGTAGCACCGGTCCGTCGGGCAGCTCGGGATCGACGGGCCACGCCGGCCCGAACGGAGCCGACGGAGCCACCGGTCCTGCTGGGCCGGCCGGCGCTCCGGGAAGTACGGGCTCGACCGGACTGACCGGAAATGCCGGCGCCACCGGCGCCAGCGGAGCCGCCGGAGCGCAGGGCGCCGCCGGAGCCACCGGCCTGAGCGGCAGCCGGGGTGCGAAAGGCGACGACGGCGACGCCGGGTTGACAGGCCAGACGGGTGCAGCCGGACCAGTCGGCCAGAGCGGCGCGACAGGACAGCCGGGTGTTGCTGGCCCGAAGGGTAGCCAGGGTCTTTCCGGACAGAGCGGACAAGAGGGTCCGAAGGGGCAGGCTGGTCCTACTGGAGCGTCTGGCGCTCAGGGGGCCGCCGGTGCAACTGGCTTCATTGGCGCCGACGGACCCGCCGGAGCCAACGGAGACAAGGGTGACGCCGGCGCCAAGGGCGCCAGCGGTCGCGATGGAAACAGCGGAGCTTCCGGCGACAGCGGTCAGCCCGGCCGCACGGGCGCGTCCGGTTCGACCGGCACTCCTGGCGCCGCCGGCCCGCAGGGCTCCAAGGGCCAGGCTGGAGCGACCGGCACGCCCGGTGCCACTGGCGAGTCGGGTCCTATCGGAGCCGCCGGTAGCGCCGGAGCTACGGGCGCGGCCGGCCTCGCCGGCGACAAGGGAGCCAAGGGAGACGCCGGAGCTTCGGGAGCCGCAGGAGCTACCGGCCCCAGCGGGCCGCAAGGTCAGCAAGGGGCTGCCGGAGCCGCCGGCTCGGCGGGCTTGCAAGGAGCGCAGGGTGCGACGGGAGCCCAGGGTGAGGCCGGTCCCAAGGGCCGCGTCGGAGCCGTCGGGCCGACGGGTCCGACTGGCGCCACCGGTCACGCGGGCGCAGCTGGCGTCAAGGGCGCCAGGGGCGATGCCGGACAGGTCGGCCAATCCGGAAACGCCGGAGCTCGAGGCGAAAGCGGCGCGACGGGTCCCCGAGGCTCGACCGGAGCTCCGGGAGCGGACGGTCACGTCGGACCGACCGGATCGAACGGCGCGAGTGGTCAGGACGGAGCTGCCGGTCCAGCGGGACCCAGCGGACCTAAGGGAGCGGCCGGCCAGCCAGGACAGCAAGGTGCCGCTGGACAGCCAGGCGGCCAGGGCCCGGCAGGCCCGGCTGGACCGCAGGGTGCCGCCGGTCTGAAAGGCGCCCACGGCGCCACCGGAGACCAGGGATCGCACGGACCCAAGGGCGTCAAAGGCCCGGCTGGTGCAACGGGAGCGTCGGGTCTGGACGGCAGCCAGGGTGCCACCGGCGCCACAGGAGCCGACGGCGACGCCGGAAACACGGGCGCCGCCGGCGCGACCGGACAGCAAGGATCGACTGGCGTGCAGGGTGCTCAGGGCTCGACCGGCCAGACAGGCCGTGCTGGTTCGACCGGTCCGGTAGGAGCGAAGGGCGACAAGGGCGTGCATGGCGACGCGGGCGCGAACGGCCACCAGGGGTCTGCAGGCGCCACTGGCCAGTCAGGCGCCAGCGGACTGACGGGAGCCCAGGGAGACGTCGGATCGAGCGGCGCGACCGGCGCCGCTGGAAGCGGCGGAGCGCAGGGCGCGACCGGAGTGCGTGGCGCTAAAGGCCAGACGGGCGAGGCTGGCTCGCGAGGAGCGGAGGGCGCGACCGGCGCTACGGGAATTGCCGGAGACCAGGGCGCCGCCGGCCAGACAGGCGCCAGCGGACGAAAGGGAGACGCAGGAGCTGCAGGCGCTCAGGGCGAGCAGGGCTCGACCGGCTCGGCAGGCGCTTCCGGCCTGCCTGGTGCGCAGGGCCTCACCGGCATCGCTGGCGCCGCGGGCGCCACGGGCTTGAGCGGCGCCAAGGGCGACAACGGCGCCGTGGGCGACGACGGCAGGACGGGAGACGCCGGTCCAGCCGGCGCGAGCGGCGCCGCCGGCCAGGCCGGCACAGCCGGCCAAAAGGGTGACGCCGGAGCGCCGGGTGCGAAGGGCGAAAACGGAGACCGCGGCGACTCGGGCTCCCAGGGCGCCACCGGCAGCGAAGGACCGACGGGCGCGGCTGGCGCCGCGGGCGAGACGGGTCCCGCCGGCCCCAAGGGCGAGCGAGGAGACGCCGGAGCAGACGGAAGCACCGGCGCCGCCGGAAGCCGCGGACAGCAGGGAGCGGCCGGCTCGAAGGGTCCAACCGGCTACCAGGGCGCTACCGGAACGGCTGGGTCGAAGGGTGATCAGGGAGCGACGGGAACGCCCGGCGCCGCCGGAGCCCAGGGCTTGCCGGGATCGGCCGGAGCGACCGGTGCCCAAGGACCCGCAGGAGCGGCCGGGCCCAGAGGCTCGGTTGGTGATGCCGGCGCAGAGGGCGCGGCAGGCCCAAGCGGCGCGGCCGGAGCGGCCGGCGCCACGGGTCACAGTGGAGCGGCGGGAGCCATCGGCGATGCAGGAGCGCCCGGACATGCCGGCGCTAGCGGCAGCGACGGACCGAGCGGCCAGAGCGGAGCCGACGGACCCGCGGGACCTAAAGGCCCCGCCGGAGTTTCGGGCGCACACGGCGCCGCCGGAGCTCCTGGATACCCGGGTGCGACAGGAAGCGCTGGCAGCGACGGCGCAACAGGAGACGCCGGAGCCTACGGTCAGCCAGGTGCCGCAGGACCGTCGGGCGCCAAAGGACAAAAAGGTCTCGCGGGCTCCGACGGCCTGCCGGGAAGCGCCGGCGCTCAAGGATCGACCGGAGTCACTGGCCAGGCAGGACCTGCTGGCCCCGCCGGCGCCAAGGGTCCCGGCGGAGTCGCAGGCAGCGCGGGCGAGCCCGGCTCGACCGGTGTGCCCGGCTCGTCCGGTGCGCCAGGCCGAAACGGCCCGGCCGGTCAGCAGGGCTCAACCGGAAGCGCTGGTCCGGCCGGTCCAGCAGGTCCAGCCGGTCCCACAGGAAACCCTGGGTCGGCCGGTTCGAAGGGCGACGCCGGAGCTGCCGGAGCGCGCGGCCCTCAGGGGCCCAGCGGACCGGCGGGTCCTGCTGGATCAAAAGGTGTCGCCGGGACACCCGGTGCTACCGGACGCGTCGGCGCGTCCGGGTCTGCTGGCTCGACGGGAGCGCAGGGCGCTCAGGGTCCGACGGGGCCCACTGGCCCCGCCGGACCTAAGGGATCTCCACCTATCAACAACCCTCCAGGCGGCTCCTCGACACCTCCTAATGGCGGACCTCCCACTGTCGCACCGACCACTAAAACGACAACTGCGGGCAAACCGGTTGGATGGTAGATTGGGTGCGGATAGAACGGTGTACGGTCACCGTGAAGTCTCAGATATGGTCTCGACTTTGCGCTTTGGAGCTATCTCTCTCTCTCGACGCCTGCGGAAATAAATTATTCGCTAGTACGTTGCCATTATCTTCTGCTTGACCCTCGGCTTGCTCGCTCGCATTCTGACTGCTGGCCGCCAGCGGCGGTAGCAGGTGTATCGCAAACTGGCAAGCGTCTAAACTAGCCGACCATAAAGTGACTGCGGCGAATAGATTCATAGAATAGTGCAGAAGAGATTCGTGGTAGACCACTTTAAAGCTGCACTTTGCACCCACACTTTAAACTTAACTAGTAAGTTACACTCGTTTTTTCTTTCCAAATCACCATATAGAGTCATCGCTTCTGATGGTATATAATGCCCTTCTTGGGATGCTGATTAAGGTGCAGTCTCTGTGCAATTTCTGCTGGATCTCTGAGAAGGTTCTGACACCGTTGATCACCGAATCCTTCTAGAGGGCATCTTTTGTCCATAGGCATCAAAGGCACTATGTTGCAATCGTTTTTATTTTAACTCATGGAAATGTTTCATAGAGCAGATCTTTATGGATGGTGATCATCCAGTGTGCGTGTGGCTTTTGGTCCCCGAGGGATTCAGTTTAGGTGGTCCACTCATTGTCACAGTTCGTATTCGTGCTTTCGATTTAATGGCCCAAAGTAGGGCTGTATATAAGAGTTACGAATGCCCGAAATCTATTATCCTGCTGCCGACCTGGGCACGTTACATCTGACAGTCTTTAGCACCTACTTTCGTTTTCCTGACTTCCTTGATTGCCTGCTCCTGACTCAGCTATGCTCCTCACACTCTATTTAGTGCATGAGATGAAATTGTTCGGCTACCGTACGCATATCAAAATTTGCCCAGGATTTGAGAGCACTATAGAAAATTCTCTTGCTTACCACCTGCTTAGTTGTTATGGCTTTGCGGAGTTACAGACGTAGAAATTAAATTCCATTGCTCAAATGGCTACTACAATGGCTGCCAATGTAGCAGCCATTTGACCTCCACTCGTCTGTAGGCCCTCGGACTCTGTTACTCTAGCTCACCAATGGGAATTGATCTCACGTTAGGCAACAAGCCGTTTAAACAGCTCTCCTGTCTCAATTAGTTGTGCACTAAACGAGATTTAACTAACTTTTGCTATGGATGATAGAGAAATGCCGAAGCCACTGTAATATTTCGAGTATCCACATACAATCTTTTTTCACTCTACTGGCTTCATCAGGGAGCCATCAGCTTGCGTACTGCTGCCACTCTTGATGATAGGTTTCATACGAGAAACTGCTGACCTCTGCCTTGCTAAGGCCTTTGCTGGTTGCTTTCTCAGGCGAATGAGCACGAGGTTTTCAATCGCACGAGCGAGTGAACGTGTGTTTAGCCGCATGCACAATCATCACCGTACTGCTTGTCCCATCAAAGAAGAAGGCTGCAAGACTGTGTCTGTAGCTACGGTTGCTGCTTAATGCAGAGGTTGGAGGCGCTTTGAGTGTTGGTCAGCTACACAGCAGAGCCAGGAGCACTTGGAAGGTGGCAGCAGACCGCTATAGCAATGTCCCAGCTCCATTTTCACACATACTGCTGCTAGTTTGTTATACCATACGTGTGAAAAACTAATTTTTTTTAAAGGGCTTGCAGTTTCTCCCAGAATGAAAGTGAGCTCATATTTGTGAAGATGCATAAGTCATAATACGTCGTGGTCATCGAACGGGTCAACAATTGATCGAACTTCCAAGGTAAATTATTTGAATAATACCATAAGAGAAATTTGAAGAAACCAAGAGTTCACCCTCAGTGGTTACATTCATGAACCATTTGGTCTCCCGAGTTTTGGTCTCACATCAAGAGTTGGCCCACTGATTCGAAAAAATGAATACATACTCTGACAAGAGAGAATTGACAATCCACTTGCCACGAAAGCCTATTTGCAGGGTGAGCAATGGTTTCTCGCCCGCCATCGTGACTCAGCAAGCATTTAGGCTTAGGCTGGGCCGTCAAGCCTATAAATGCAGTTGACCTCGCTATCACGTCTAACCAATCAAGAAGCTCAAGGTCAGTCAGTAAAATCTGCAGATTGACAGAGACTTGTATCGCAGTTGAGCGTCGTTTATGGTATGGACTATCTAATTGTATAAAATGTGCACGTATTTAATTTTGCAATGAGTGTACATGGACCTTGATTTATATGTAATGTAATTTATAGTATCTCCGTCTGTAACTCCACAAAGTCATAAAGACCATGTGGTTGTTACGCAAGAGAGTTTTGTATAGCCTACTCACAGCCTAAGCGACTTTCGGTACGCATTCGGTAGCCAACAGACTTTGTCTCACGCAACAAAGAAAAAGTGGGAAGCATAGCAGAGTCAGGAGAGCAGTTGAGGTAGTGAGTAGCATAGAAGTAGCAGCTCAGAACCGCTGAAAAGGATGTGTCATAGTCGGCAGTAGGTGAGTAGTTATCGTTGCGTAAGAATTGTGAAAGCAAGTTCCACAGTCTAGGACCTGCTGAGCTAAAGCTTCTAGCATTTCATGCGAGATTACCTTTCTCAAAAGCTCGGCCTAAACAGTTAAACGTTGCTTTGCCGTTCCCAGAACAAATCCCGGAGCTAAGCCGAATTAATGAATAAAGACTTGTCAGTAACACCCATCAGCCACAAGCAAATCACCACCTTTCCGTGGGAAATGTAACCTCTGATCCTACTTCAGGAAGTGGGAGAACCATGTTAGTGTGAGTCTACTGCATTGATTACAGCAGCTCCAGTCGAATGCCTTGGCTTCCTGCTAGTTTACCTTGCCCGCTACACTTGCCATCGACATACTGGAGGAAAAACTCTTGATCTATAAGTTTCGGGATGAGACTCACTGCTCTGAGAGTAGGTGCAAGATAATCTTGTTTTTCCAACAAATAGTTCTCCTATCTCAGCTTTACTCCCTTTAAAGTAAACGTTGTCTTGGAGAGCAGTTTCAATCCAAACTATAACGATGTCTGTTTTCAGATAGTATTAGGTTTACAAGCCGTGAATGAGAAGCACTGCAGAATCAGTCTTGTGTAATGAGTTTTGCGCAGAAGTTACGTGTGTCGTCTCTTTGTTACCATAGGAACCTTACTACGAATGCAACGGCTGCTGATCTAAAGTCACTTGGCATGAAAGCAGAGCTCACATTGAGCTCTGGTAATTGCAGACACGGAAAGGATTCTGTGTATGTGTGGTCAACTACAGGCCACCAAACAAAGTTAGATCCAAGCTATCCATGAGCAACATATGCCCTACCATATTCATAAATTTTAGTTACACAGTAATTTATACATTGTACAGTATATAGTACTGCATTGTATAACATAGTACTTATGCAATGTATAGTACAGTGCCTTTGGGGCTGTGTGTGTGCAATTCTCGTTCCTGAAGGTGCTAGGTTTATCCCTAATCCCAGCGTTTTAGTAAGTGCTAGACACGTATTGGCCCGAAATTTCAAACGCAGCTATAATCGTTTCAAAAGCTTCAGTCGGAGTTTGACTACCATTTGACATTAATGGCTAATGCCTTGACAGATTTCCTCACATTTTCGAATCTTCGAATCCACGGTAATTAGCCAGTGCGATCACGTTTTCAAGTGACTGGGTAAGCGAGTGTAAAGTTAGAACGGAGCTTTACGCTGATCTCGATACGTGAGAACATGTGGCATGCCCGTTGACCTCGTAATTACATAAATGTTTTTAAAAGACGTATGTGAATAATTCACATGCATCGATAAGTCTCGGAGTAAGCAAGACTGACCGTCAAGTGAAGATTGCTCAGGCAAACAAAACCATCTGTCATCTGATTCAACCAATTTCTCACTCACTCTTGCACAATTCGCATTTAATCTATTTATGTGAAGTACGGCATATAAAAGTTTTCTCACACAGAACTCCATGTTAGCGTAGGCTGACTACCTTTTAAACTCTTGTTAGCACTAGACCTAAGAATTATTTGCCTTATAATGCAAATTTTTTGCTGGCTATTTCGTGAGATTTTACACTAGGGTTGTTTCTGATCAGACATGCAGGTAAATATCAAAGCTAAAATATATGCCAGGGTTTGCTGAAGACTATGTAAGGTCGTGATAGCCCAGAATTTAAGGTGCTCGTTATTCAGACTGATTTTATGGGTTCGTTTCCTACAATGGGTGACTCTTTATTGCCAATTGCAATTAGTTGTGAGAGCCTTGAAGGTCCTTTGGATGCTATACAAATGAA
Organism: Cristatella mucedo; assembly: GCA_009760855.2. Classification (NCBI taxonomy): domain Eukaryota; kingdom Metazoa; phylum Bryozoa; class Phylactolaemata; family Cristatellidae; genus Cristatella; species Cristatella mucedo. The sequence continues at coordinate 892,439 of WPIO01000039.1, read as the reverse complement.
ACGGCTAAATTGGCTAATATTTATCATTTGGTTGAGGTAGCCCCCTCGAACACAGGTGAAGGACGAATACAAGCCCACGTTACAATTAAAAAGAGCGGTCCATTGGCTGAATCCATCGAGCGCTACCACTTCCTCGGTAAACGGCACAATTTTGCATTTCTGAGTGACGGGCAGAAGGTAGACACAATAGGGCTCCTCCCAAAACCACTCTCACTCGCAGACAATTACCCAGGTCTATTGACCAAAGGAGCATGATGACAACTATCAAGCACGAACGTTGTACGATGAGGTAACCTATCACTTGGAAGCCTGCACTAGACAGATTTTCTTTATTTACAAGGTTTCCCCTGCCCGAGTTAGTTCTGATTGCCACAGCCAGTAAACGCAGCCTGTTAACGAGGACACGGATCACCACACTCATCGATCGCTAAATTACGTTAACCATAAAACTTGAGGCTATTAGGAAAGCCTGTTCCTAAATAAATAAATAATTCATTTTTATAGCACCCCAAGAGAGCTTAATCTCTATTCAGGCGCTTCACATATGCCTCAGTGCTCGAGCCCACGACCTCAGCCAGGCCTTGGTCGGGGGCGATCACCTTGACCACTGGACCTGTTTCAAATAGTGTCGAAATAGTGTTGAATGATCTTGGTGGTTGGAGTGCGACCAGGACCCACATTATTGAGAGCGTACCGATGACGTGACTTGAGGATGTATCGCACCAGTTCATTTGCAGCAAGAGCCATGTTCGACTAATAAGCAGATAGGCATGCGAACGAGGAAATACGATTGAGCAGCAGCAAGTCACGTGTTGCCTTTAAAAGATAGATTCAAGTATGAAGAGAAGCCCTGTGTTTGGACGTGTATCGAGGAAAGTGAGCGAAGTTTGGACTTTTTCGGAGCAGGAGCGAAGCACGTGGAAGTTGACTATAGGCTTCTAACGGTAGCAGTAGGTAGAAGCACCTATGTTCTCTTCTTCAGCAAAGCACGATTTGGCGATGGAAATTTAGATGCAGTGTAATGTAATTAAATGTAGTGTATCTCCGTCTGTAATAACTCCACAAAGCGATAAAGACTGTGTGGGTGTTGTGCGGAAGAGTTCTCTATAGCCCACTCACAGCCTAAGCGTCTTTTTTTAGGCATTCGGTAGCCAACAGACCTCGTCACACGAAAAAAAAGATGGTGGGAAGCATAGCAGAGTCAGGAGAGCAGTTGAGGTAGTGAGTAACACGGAAGTAGCAGCTCAGGACCGCTGAAAAGGATGAGCCATAGTCGGCAGCAGGAAAGTGGGTCTCGTTGCGTAAAAACATATAGTCCGGTTCTGGAAAATGTATTTTGCCGCCGCAGGTGAAGTAAGAAGAAGTCCTATTAGGCATGCAAAGAACGGACCACGCCGAAGCCCAAGGCTCCGGGGTAGGGGTGTGGGTTGTTTACCCCGATGAAAACAGTGAACCTCTCACTAGGCACACAGTTGAAAAGAATGAAGAAACCCATAAGTGAGTGACAGACCATTGATGCTGACGCGATGCTAGACTGAGAGCCAGAGCAGGTCGACGAGAAGTGGCGTGATGTTGTAACTGCGATGCTCACGACAGACAAGCCTGGCGGCAGAGTTGTGCACCAACTACAGCACTTGATTGTGCAGGCCGGTTGACAAGCAAGCAGTAAGTTACAGAAATTGATACAGGATCTCACAAATACATGGACTAATTTTGATCTAGTATTCCTGTTCAAGTAAGTCAGAAGTTGTTAGGTTTAAAGTAGGTAGACATGACTGACGAGCTGGTTTGGTCATCTCGATAAAGTCACTTTAGAAAAGGGCTTGTAGATTCCGAGCAGATGCAGCAGGAGATAAGCTTGCAGGCCCGATGTTTATCGTTAAGCTTTCCAATTTCTGAGCCACAACTGGCTTACCCATAACAAATAAAGTTATTTTGGTTAGTTTTTTGCCCATAAGTAGTAACTTAGTTGTGTTGTAGTTCAATTTGATAAAGTTTGCTCCCATCCATTTGCTGATGTCAGCAATACATGCAAACACAGGGCATAGACAAAATCACTGCAGTAAGAGGTAAATCAGGACTCTGATCTTTGAATGCAGACAAGGATCTAAGAGAACTTGGAAGGCTGTGGGGCTTGGAGGGATCAAAGCAAAAGTACAGCTGAGTTTCATCCTCGCGGAAGTGGAAGCTTAGATTGTCCTTTTGTGCTTGGCGAATACATTGTTAAAAGGTAGAGAATAAACTAAAAAGAAGCGGAGCATTCAAAAATCAGAGTCCCGATCGACCTCTTGCTGCAGTGATTTTGTGTATGCCCTATGTTTGTTTGCATCAATACTCTAGAGTTTCCCTACTGAGGCAGAAACTGAACCATAGCAACGCAACTCCGACGTTTCCCGCGTGAGATGAGAGGCACTCGAAAAAGATTTGGTGATACATAGTATTGAAAGTCGCCGAAAGATCAAGAAAAAAACAGAGACTCATCCAAGTCCGAATTCCTAATAGCATACCTATACACCCTGTGCAGAAGCTTCTCGAATTTTCTTGGCTTATCGTTGTCTTCTGTATTAGTGGCCTACGTAGGCTTTTTAGAAAGGCACAGTGACGTGACCTGAGGTTAATGACATATTTATTGTGTCAGCTATGATTGTTAGCAGCAGATCTACCCGTAGAAGAACTAGTTTGATAAGAATAGGGTGTAAAGAACTATAAGTCTTTGTTGATGGGAACATCACAGACAGGACGAGGTCATTCGTCGCTACGTGAAAACAGACATTGGGGTGCCACGCAGAATGCTGAGAGAGGAATCGTCTGTGGCAATTAATTAAGTGGCAGGACTCCAGAAGGGGTGCTGCGACTTTAGGGATGGACTCTCTGCTCTATATCTTTCTGGATACGAAGCTAGAGAAGCGATCACCACAAGGATCGTTATTTAAGGAGCTAACCTAGATTGGTTAAGGAGATGGCTGAAGATAGATATCAGCATTTTAGAGTGCATTTTTTATTCGATAATGTTTGTTTAGAAGCTAGACGTGGCTTTTGGTAGGACCGATCGGTACGATGCACCATAGTCTTTATATGCCTGACGACGAACGGTCAATTCTAATCTATTTCAAGCTTTCTCAAGCTTGAGCCCTGTAGAACTAACTGATTTAATGTCTGTGATAAACCGTGAGGCGTCTGGGCAATAGCGCAGAGCGTGCTTATTCAGAGGTGGCAACTCGTTAAGCATGGGAGCAAGTTTTGTTTTGCATTCTACCGATGATGATAGGTCAGAAGGGGTATTGAGGGCTAGGGGAAAAGAAGATATTTTCACTCGGACAGCATCAATGTCAAGGATCTTGAGGCTTCTCTATTCGCATATTATTTTGGACCTGAGGAGAGCACGCTCTGTAGCTGAAGACTGAATTAAATCCAGATGTGATGATTTGAGCAGAACTTGGTATTATAAAGGATGATAGCAAATACTTTTTGGAAATTATCTGATCGAGTGTTACTCTTTTTGTGCTTGGGGTCATGCACATGAGCCACATGAAAAGATTAGTCAGTTAGTGCACGAAACAAATTTGGCAGTTAAGGCGTCAGTTAAGTTGTCAGAATTATTGTTAAATCATCCATAATAAAGAAAAATCCATTTCTTGCATCTAAAATTGAAATGAGATCAGTGAAATATCTCAAGCGAAGAACATAATGCTCAATAGCATGCAGAAATTCCCGAACTGTAAAATTCGGTTTAATAGTAGGTGTATTGAAAATAAGATAGCTACGAATATGAATTAGATGCGAATGCACTTCCCTGCTTGCATAAGCAGCAAGCAATGCCCAGGTCCAGGGACAATTGCAATGACATCTTGACCTTAGAGGATTGAAACCGATTCTTTTGCTCGTATCCACAACCACAGCTGTAGATTAGCCATGGTGGCGCCCATGTTTGCCCAATGGCCAGGGCTTTTGGGTGGTTCCTTATCCTCTGTCACCTAGCAGCTTGGCAGTTGCCAGTTGCTCTTTGGTAGCTACTGGCCACGGTCGGTGAGATCAGCTGCAATAACGGCCGCCTGAATGGGGCTAGGCTGTGCCTTCGTCAGCGGCTACTTGCCCCGTGTCAGATTACTGCATACGAGCAATGGGCTACGGGCTGACATTCATCGTCTTAAAATCGGTAATTCTCTGAGCTCCGATTGCAAAGCCGAGATACTTGTAGCCCCGAATTAAGAGGCTGAGGGAGGCACTTGCAGGTGAGCTTGACTGGCGGCCTGAATCTGAGATCGGTGATGACGTTGCCAGGCTCCGACGAATATGCCATAAGGCCGTGCCTATTCGCCTTATTTGTTGGTATCCAGCAGGCGTAGGCATACTATTGACCACAAGATAAAGCCGGGTAGATCTTGGATCGGCACCTGCTGCCGGATAATCCTTCTGCGTCAGCGGCCAGAACACCCCAAGCCCATTTTTGAGGTAATAGGCTTTCATAGAGGTGCAGCTGTTGCAGCCACCCCCACAATCAATTGTTCAACTCTGTAGGCATCGTGCTGTGGCATACGAGCTCATTTCCTGTATAACTATAATGGAAACAATGTCAAATCTGCTGCTACGTCAATGGCTCATCCACTGTAAGCGAACGTGCCAAGGCGAATGCGACCAGACAAGTGCCCAATTAAAAATTTAACGTGAGATTTTCGGAATGCTGATAGCCCCTTTTTCTGTTTGCGAGATAGGAAATTGGTTGATGACAAAGACGCGTGACAGCGTGCTTCTCGTCGACCTGGGCTCGCTCTTCATCAGGCCATCATGTACGCAATTTGATATCCTGGCAGTCACTTGTAGGTCCTTGCTTCTATCTCTCAGGCCTACCTATCCACATAGCTTATTAGTCAGGCTCCCCGTAGTACTACCAGCTCCCCAGAATCCACTATTTCGGGTAGCAGCACAGTGAGTGCTAAGTGTGGAAATCGTCTTTAACGTGTCTAGTAGCAAAACCAGAGACTTTCGGAATATCATTGTCCAGACCACGGGAGCCACCTTTTTCTGGGACTGTAGCTGACGTCGATTTATTTCAAGCCTTAGGGATAAGCAAAACGTTATTTGTACCAGAGGAAAAAAAATTGTCAAATTGTTTGACCAGATGTTATTATATTTATTATTACTACAGCTTCCAGACCTGCCGCTTGGGCTTTACGGCCAGTCATTTATATTGCAATGTTTTCAATCCCAAGTCTTCTAGGTTATGACACAAGCTCAAGATTACTTTGACACCAGATTTATAGTCATACGGAACCAGATAGGTCACACTCAATGACTTCAGTTACAAAAATTTATCAAAAGGGCAGTTTAGTCAGTTGATTAGTATGGCTTCTGCTACTCAGACGTGACCCTCTTCGGCGGTGAAATATATAGCTACACTATGGAGATGAACAATTTTATTAAGATACGAGCTTTCTTGATTAGTGTCATTCATTGCTGTCATATTGCCATATCAGCATGCATCAGAACGCCCCAAAACCTGGAACTCACTCCCGACTTGCGTCACATCTCGTAACTTGTCCACATTTAAAAAGACTAAAAACGCACCTATCTACGACAGCATTTAGTGGGTCCCTTCGATTCGACCTTTACGTAAATGTGCGTGCTGGCACTGTGCATGCCGCCACTAACCGTACTTGCATGCAGATCCTGTGTCAAGGACTCGTTCTTTTAGGTTCTACAAGCACCTAAGTCTTTCACAGGTGCGAGTGTGTCTAAACAAATAGTCTCTAATAATAGGGCAATATAAAGCTTGAAATGACCTTTCTCTGCTTGAATGGCATTGAATCAACATTTACGAAGTGAATCCCAAGGAGCGAGCTGCCTTACGAACAGTAAAACCCATGTTATGGTGTCATCTTGAAGCTTGGCTGTAATGATATTACTAACAATATCAATAGACTTGATAAAGCGCCCTCAGAGAACTCGATCTCTTTCTAGGCGCTTTATATTTGCTGCAAAGGAAACACGATCGAATAGTGAGTGGTATCAAGCTTGATAAACACTGTGAATAGCATGATTAAAAGTGAGATGCACAGGTTCAGCATGCAAGTTTGATTAGTAAAATTAGCCTTAACTTCATTTTGCTTTCACAAGTTACCAGCCATTCAAATGTTAATGTCTTCAATGCAGGCTGCAAGGTAATTAAGTGAATCAGATGACAGATAAGGCAATCATGATGAAAAGACGGTCAGAGATGAGATTCATCGGCGTAGCAATGAAAGCTAATATTTGGCTTGGTGACGACATCTGCAGGAGGGAGAATGTATTTAGTGAGCAGAATTGAGCCTGGAATCAAAGGGCTCCCCAAATAACTTAAACCCATTTAAATTCACACACAAGTATATCTCACTGAGGTAAGACCTAACCCAGTTCAGCACTCTGCCAGTGAAACATAATGCATGCTGAGGATCTGCAACGGATCTGGTTGTCAATAGGTTCAAATGCTGCTGGTCAAGGACAATCAGCAAAAAAGCCATATCCACATGGTCACTGCCGAGTCAATCACTGTAACCCTGAAGTGGAACAGTGTACATAGAATGGTAAGCTAAAAACTCCAACTTTGCCATCTGAGCAAGATCCCGTGAACTTGTGTTGTTACTTAGCTTCTGGGCCACCGGTGTTGTAGACGTCTTTAGATTAGAGCGGCAAAAGGTAGAGCGAACCAAAGTTAGTTAAAACACCAACCTAGGTCTGGCCTAGTTCGTGGGCTTGAGCCCGTGGCATATGTGAAGCGATTGTTAAGATATTTTACTCTTTGGGTGCTATACAAATTAACTATATATTAAATTCTCATTCACTAGTTTTGGGTGATTAACGAGCGACCTAGCAGCCCTCCTTTTTTAGATGGGATTTGACTTCACCGGCAGCCAGGGACATTTTAAAATACTATCTATGGTGAATAACAGTAATTATGTGCATCTTGAACGTGGAGCTCTTGAGATATGGTCGATAGGATCAGCGATCTTTTTAACTTGGAAGATACTGATAGCGAAAAGCTACATAAGAGACAGGAACCGTGAGCAGAGAAGAAAAGGAGAAAGTGGAAACGGCGGCGGTTTAGTGTGGCATGGAGGGTGGTGATGGGATCGAGTTCCCAATGCATTGCATCTGACCTAAGAATAGTTAAGAGAACCACTCTGTTAAGTCACCATTGAGATAGCTGGGTAGTACGCACGCAACTAAAAATAAGCTAGCTTTCAGGCTATTGATCACGGATTTCACTACTTCTCTGAAAAGCTTGGACAGAATTAGCAAAAAGCAAATTGACATGAACTGTAATAATCCTTGAATGCCTAGCAGTGCTTAGCGAGTCTCGAATTTTGTGTAGGGCTTCTCAAATCAAAGTTAAATATTTCCTGCTTTCTTTGTTAGCTGTAAGCTAAAAGGCATATGGCCGGGGATGGTGCCAGCTTACCACAGAGGTCGGCGAGCGTCGACTTGCAGCATTGCATCAAACAGGGGATTCTTGTGGAGGCCAACGTAGAAAGGCAAAGGATGGATGTCTGCTGCGAACAGCATTAATGTTGAATGCCAAAATAAAAATGTATTCCGAGGGAAATGGCATTTATAGGTAATCAGATTGGCAGAAAAACCTAACCCTAAATGTTGCAAGGGTAAGTCGAGAGAAAAAATAGGATCAAGGCTGTGCCATTTTGATTTTTAGGGCTAAAGGTGATCCCGAAGTTATACTCTTTCAGTCCAACCCCAGTGGATCACTTTTGGCCAGATTGGTTAACAACAGGGGTATGGATATAAATAGAACGAGTAGAGAGCGATGAGCACTTCCCTGGTTCAACGTATTAGCAGGAAGTCAGAAAATTAGTTAGGCTTGGATTCATACTTTGAAAGCGATAATTTAATGCCACCGTCGGCTACTTATTTTTATCTAGATAGAAAACCGGTGATTTTGAAGTCTCTTTAGTAGGAACCAAGAAAGGCTTGAAATTAAAAAATTTTAAAGTGGTAAGAGCGATAAGCTATCACCATTTTTCAGAGATTCAGGATTGTAAGAAGGAGAAACATTTTGTAGGTAGCATCGATGATAGCTGAGTTGCTCGTCGACATCAACCAGGTCTCAATGGCAGCGAAAGTTTTAAGAGCATCTTCATTTATAAGACGGCTAATTGTTATCGCAGCTCCTTGTACAAAGAGTTGGTATTTCACAGGCAAAAGCTAAAAGCAGTCACCAGTTTTTGCATTGGACTTACGACTTGGTCAGATACATCGGGAGCATTTCTAAATGGCGAACCTGAGATATAGTTAGTAAATTTTTCAGCCACTCTATTGGGGGCGGGTGATAAAATTATTAGCAACGGTATGTTGTTTTTGCACCGGTAGCTCCGTCTGGTAGCCCCTGTAGCCTATGGTGGATACCTAAATCATAAACAATGACCAAAATGTGCGTTTGAAAGGCATTCGTGCTAGCTTGTCGCGCTCGAATCGAAGATAAACGTGTGCGGTTGCACTGAATCGGCTGCTAGAGCATGGCAAGAAATACTATGACAGTTGTCCAGTGCAACAAAAAATCAGCAGATTACGGTAATCATCAGTTATGCATTCCGAAACACCCGGAATTTTCTCACTGTGCTGCGGACAAAAAACTACTTCGATTGTAAAAGAAACAAGTCGCACTGTTATTGCATAAGGCGTTCGTAGTTCTTAGGGCCTCGTTTTTGCAATATTTTCTAAAGCAGGAGCAGTGGCAGTGGGTTAGGTGAGGTTGCAGTTAGAGCACCACTTTCGTGACGTCCTCCGGTAATGTGGGCTTGATATTCCCAGACGACTTTTTATTTGGATTAACGCATTGCCACCACAGTCAAGTCGGCCTACTAATAGCTATAGAGAATCAATAAATCATGGCCTGCTCCGACAAGAATGCGACAGCCAAACGAATTCACGCGTCTGCGATATTGCATCTGCATTGTTGGAACTTATGAAGGACTCCGTGCACATGCCCTTTAGTCTGCAATTGGTGCAAAACTCAGCAGCTAGTATGTCTACTGTTCATTGCGTTAGCTGTCACGTGAGAGACCACACCTGTCTGAGCTTCAATGGCCTCCTATAGAGCATCGAATTGACTTCAAGATTCTCTCAGATTGGCCGACATATCGCTCTACTCACTACTGCCACTCCCACTTACTCTACCTAATTGATCCTCTGGTTCGATCTCACATCGCCTTCTCCCGGCTTCTATGCATCTCGCCTTCACTACAAGGATTAATCTCAGCCTGACTCGAACCCACGATCTGGGTACTAACTGATGCCCCTGAGTGCCCTCTCGTATGCTTTAGCAAGCTTGAGTAGCCATGACACTCAGGCGCTTTCGTATGCTTTTCTGAGCACTTTACTGTCAACGTAATTAACTTCTGGCTTTCGACTCGTTTTCAGAAAGTTTCAAAGCACCCGGATGACGATTTGGTTATCTTAGGTTGCTGTAAAAACTACCACTTATTATTAATATAACAAGAAAGAAGCTCTGACTGCCAACAGCCGACTACAGACCGTGCATATCAATTTCCGACTAATTGCAATGCTCATTGCGATACCCAGGACTCAGTTGGTGCTATGGCAATAGCTGCCATTTCTGAAGGCACCCCGGCGGCTGTAACTTGCACAAGACAGCTAGTGATAGGTCTGTCTCATAGTATCTCAGCCTCATTTCTTTCCCTTGGATCCCAATTATAGCTGATGCAACGCCATCCACGTAAACAAACTTGAGACGTTGAGGTAAAAATGAGGAACGCCCTTGGAACGCTGGCCGCATGCTCGTCGAAGCTGAGCGTAGCTTCATTGTAACTGTGAGTGTTTAATTATTCATTGTAATTACATATATACATGCAGTGCAATAGTAGTACTAATTAATGCATTTATTTCATATTTAGTGTATTTATTATGTCTATAACGGGCATACAAGTGACCTTGTCTTAGGACCATTCGCTTGGTCCAGTCCTAGAACAGACTCGATGGCTTTGAGTCACAGTTCGGTTTTTTATAGGCCTTCATAGTTACTGCTAACCAGTCAAGACAGAAACCTTCCTACCCAGAGGGTATTTTAAGCCGAGGCTTATATTATCTAGTATGTATGATTACTTTTCGAATAAACATCTATTTCCAATTCATTTGCTAAGCATCGTACCTAAGTTTAGTAGAAATTATCTTTGACAAATGTCCATACATCCAAGATTGAATTCTTCAATTTAGGCATCAAGTTCATCAGTTGCTTAAACTGACTTTTTATACGCAAGACCAGGGGCTCAGGTTGCATTTTGAACATATTTGTCTTTTGAAAGGAGCCCATAGCGAAAAACAATTGTTGACGCTATTTGTAGTGTATGACGCAACCGATCTACTCGCATTGACCACTCCCTACGGATGTGCTGATATATTCTCAGCTTCCAGTGAATGCGCCGCAGATTTCAATTTGGTCGCCACAATAATTCAATGCAAGTCTCAACCTATCAAGTTCGTGCGATTCCTCTGTGTGCTGTGCTGCATCGAGCGGCAGATGCGTCCAGGCGCTCGTTCGGAGTGCATGCGCGAGCCCACGCCCCCCTCGCGCGGCGCTCCGCTTTGGTCTCGCGCTTGCGCTCGACCAAACTCGTGTGCGCGGCCGGTTCGCCGCCGCTCCTGTCGGCAGCGGCGGCGGCGAGCCGGCCGCGCCTGGCGCATACTGGAGCTGCGGCGAGAGACACCGAGGTCAGTTAGTCAGCACAGCGGGACTTGCGCCGTCACTCGAGAGATCGACCGACAGATGGACCAGTAGTGAAAGACGCGCGTGCAGAGGAAAAGAGAGAGAGAGCGAGAGAGAGAGGGGGAGAGAGAGGGGGAGAGAGAAAGGGCAAGAGAGAGAAAGATGGAGAGAGGAGACAGAGAGAGAGAGAGAGAGAGAGAGAGAGAGAGAGAGAGAGGAGAGAGAGAGAGAGAGGAGAGAGAGGAAGAGACAGACAGACAGACAGAGAGCTTAGACCGGCGAACGAGCGGCCACAGCTTTGAGTGGCCTTCATTCTGGTTCACGGCAGTAATCTTATAAGCCGCATCGAGCGGCGTGCGTCGTACAATTGGCTTCGGTTTTAGGGCGGGGCGGGGTGGGGCAGCGGTGAGGGTATCTGGCCGTTCATTGGCTACCCGTCACCCCTGCCCAACATTACCGAACGCCTTCCAAGCCGCTTTTTCAGCTATGCCGCCGTTGACGCCCGTATTGTGCTAACTAAGCAATTGCCACATCGGCATCCACTAGCCCGTCTATCGACGACCACTCTGCGGCATAGCGGCGCCGCCGGTGGCGGCAGCGACTGAGCGGCTGCAGTCGCAGCGAGCGCGGCGTATGACAGTTGCAAAGGAATCGCACTTAAAGAGGCCTTAATGGCCCCGGCGCGCGCGCGCGTCGGCCATAAATATTTGGCTTCTCGCCGCGGACCGTCAGCTCTGCTGGCATGCGCCGTCCGTGCAGTAGCGCGCGAAACCCGCCCAATGTGCGGCGTCCTCGCTTCAGCGATTCTTCTCGATTCTCCGAAGGTTCGAGCACCCGAAGGTTCGTCTTGACCTACGGATAAGGGCGGCAGTGGCTGCGTCGCATTAATCTCGCATCAAGCTGCGCCGAGTGGTCTACAACGAAGCCGCGCCTAGTGACGTACCGTGCGGTTGTCTGGCACGTAACTAAGGCGATCCCTCAGAGCGCCACTGGCCTTGGTCGGACTCGCCCAGGTCACACTGAGGCTGATGCGATGGCTCAGCAGCGCGAAATACTACTCAATAACACTCAAGACGAGGGAATTCAGTAAAGTGCTCTCGCTATGCGTAGCGCTACGCTGCAGAGCCCGGATTTTTTACGTGAATAAATTGCCAATTTGTACACGATGCGTATGCAAATTTGTGCACAAGTTCGCTGCAGCGCAAGCATTTCTGCCACCTTAAAGCACGTGTTTGCTGTGTAGTAATAATATTAATAATAAAAATACATTTGCATAGCGCTCTCGGAGGATTTAATATCATCTCGAGACTCAAAAAGACTGGGGCGCGGCGGAGTCGCAACGGTCTAACGGCCTTAACGACGGCCTTGGTTACGTGTCAACGGTTGCTGCCGATTAGACCAAGTGCAACCAGGTGCGAAGATTAGCGGTCCGAAGATGGTAGGCGCCATCTGCCTGCGAGCCTAAGAAGACAAGCGGGTGCGCGCGCGTCTCGCCGCGCTATTCAGAGGAAGCCGGCAATGTGCTGACGCCGGCACACAACCGAAGGACCGCGATAGGATCGACTTAAATAGATCTGCTAGTCACTCTTGAGCCGCGCACCTGGCTTTCGACACGCAATGGAGAAGGGTAGCGCGATCGCTCAAGGGTTTACGAAGAGATTGATTCGAACTATCAACGTTTTCCATCGCGTCAGTGCAGTAAGAAGGCCTCGAAACTCCTTAAGCGTCAGTCCATAAGAACCAGTAACTTAATGGCTTTTCATCACAGAGCCTTAAACCCATGGCTTTAAATTTCCACTTAATTTTTCGAGTCAAATCCCGGCGTCATTCTTAGATAGATGTGGGCTTATAATTGCGAATGGTTTGCAAGTAGCAACCGTTAGTTACGTCGCGTAGCACTAGGTATGCCGGTGAACCTTAAAACAGCACCAGAGCTCACTGTCTAAAGACTCGCTTCGCTGAGTCATAGCAAAATTACATGTCATTCCCAAACCCTGAAGTACTGGTAGCCATCTTGCATCTAGCTACGTGACGTAAAATGCGCCATCGTGCCGCGTGACGAACGTGACGGGCGGAATTGACGGACAGACTTTCTCGATTTAATTAAAATGGGTATAAGGATATCCACCGACCTATGTAGCATTCCGTCTGCTCGTGCTTTCACTTTTTTCCCCCCTTTTGTACTCCCATGATATTTCCACTGTTCTACAGCCCGGCTCGCTAAAAACTTTCCACTTTCCTCCTTTCCTTCGGTGTCTCTGTATCACAGTATCTGTCCGTTCCTCCGACTCGTCTACCCCCTCTCTCTGTCTCTCTCTTTCTCTCTCTCTCTCTCTCTCTCTCTCTCTAGCTCTCTCTGTCTCTCTCACTCTCTCTCTTTCTTTCTCTCTCTCTATCTCTCTCTCTCTCTCTCTCTCTCTCTCTCTCTCTCTCTCTCTCTCTCTCTCTCTCTCTCTCTCTCTCTCTCTCTCTCTCTCAGTCCTCGGGCTCTCTCACCCTTCTCGGGCTCTCCCTACTCAGTCTCGCGCATGCGCGCCGCACGCACGCGCACAAGCACAAGCACTCATGCATTTGCCCCGACACACGCATGCACACATACATACTTCTGCACGCACTCGCAAGTGCGTGCGCTTTCACTCAATTATCTACAGTCACCGTCTTCTCTCTTCAAGCTCATTTGTTCTCTCATCTAACCTCTAACCCCTTGCCCACTTCTGACTGTGTCGACCCGTCTTCTTGTGTCCACGTAAAAGGCTGGTTTAGATAAGGATACCGCATCTAAATTGGTCCATGCATTTGTGACATCTCGTCTTGACTTCTGCAACACACTGCTTGCTGGCTTACCGGCATGTGCAATCAGGCGATTACAGATAGTGCAAAACTCCACAGCTAGGTTTGTCAGTCTTGAGCATCTTAGTTGCCACATCACACCACTTCTCGCCGACCTGCACTGGCTACCAGTCAAGCAACAGATTGAATTCAAGGTTTTGTTGCTCACTTTTAGGTCACTTCATTCTTTGGCTGCAGCCTGTCCCTCAGATCTACTCACCCACCAGGCCAAGCATCGTACCACCCGCTTTTCGGAATCCGACAATTTACCAATACCTCGTACAAACCTCAAATCCTTTGGAGATCGTGCATTAAGTTCGTGTGCTCCCGAAGCCTGGAACTCCCTCCCTACTTGCGTCAGAACATCCCCATACTTGAACACATTTAAAAAGAACTTAAAAACACCTATTTAGGACAGCATTTGGTGGGTCCCTGTGATTCGTCCTTCATGTGCTTAGGCGTGCTGAAACGGTGCATGCTGCCAGTAACCAAATTTGCATGCTGCCCCTGTGCATGTCACCCCTAACCATATTATTCATGTTGCTTTTTCACCAAGCACAATATTACTCACCATTCAATCGCTTTTTCTATGCAGCAAATTTAAAGCGCCTAGAAAGAGATTGAGTTCTCTGAGGGTGCTTTATCAAGTGCATTATTATTAGTATTAAATCTCCGTGTGTATTCGTCTTTCTCTGTTACTCTTTCTTATATCTCAGTCACTTTTCAGTCTCCCCTTCACACTGGCGTTCTCTTTAATGGAAAGAAACTTACTCAGTCTTACGAATCTGTAATTTTGATACATTTGTCAGATGTATTGCTGGATCATTTCTAGAAATTACTTTATTTGGAATGTTAGCAATTGCGATAATCTACCATGATTTCTAGTACCCGATGCAATGCGGGTTTTGATCTGGAGTACTTATCTAAATGCCTGGTATTATTGCTGCGTCACTCCGTCCTTAATCCGTACCTGCATGCAAACTGTTGCTAGCGCGAATAGTAGCTTCACTTCCCCAACAAAAATGTAGAGCAACACGACACGTTCGGTACTCTCCACCGGAAGTTAGAGGCGCTTTGTCTGCAGTAATTACGTCCTGCTACTGTCCCCGTGACTCGGCGAAGCGTCTTGCTGATTCCCTTGTTGAGTTAGCCTCAGGGTGCTCCCATCCTAATTGCATAGGCTTTGCGGAGTAGCGGTCGGATATGCAATGCGTTGCACGTAATCGTGGTCTCTGTAAGGTATTTTGTCACTTGGGTCGAATCATGCAAATGAATTCCCGACACGCGCACGGTCGCACGATCAATTAGCAGAAGCTGCATTTTATGCGCGTCCCACGAATCTTTCTGACCAAACCATGCTCGCTGCGGTACGCAAGAGTTGTCGTGCCCTCGGTCTTAGTATACCCCCTGCGAAGGCCCTGCTGTGAGTCGCGTTGATTGGAACGGGCAGAGAGTCCGGGGATTCTGTCGCTCCTTACATGTACGCGAGTTTGAAGTTGCACAGCGCCTGTCACTGCGCCTGTCCCGCTTGCTCGCGACGCGCAAGTTGCGTCGTTCGCTTTCCAGCCGGCCGGTCTCGCGAACTTGCCGACGACGGTCTCGCAGTGCGATTAGGCGACCGGCTGGTGCCGGTCTGACGCACTGTCAGTCTCGCAACCGCACCTGCAGATGGGCGGGGCTTTGAGCCGACCGAGCGCGTCTCTCGAGAAAAAAAAATGTATCGTCTCCTCTCCAAACGCCCCCCTCCCCGCATCTTGCGACCGCGGCAACTAGCTAATGAGCTTAGCTCTAGCTTCTCGGCAGCGGCAATGACGCCCGATGCCTCCGCCGCCGCCTCCGCCGCCTCCGCCGCCGCCGCCTCACGCTCCAGCTCGCCGAACCTTCTGCCGTTCTGCAAATCCAATGACGCATGTCGACGGCGGCGGCGGCGGGCGCGCTCTCGCAGCTATAAATGCTGCGCGCTGTCCTGCGGTAGATCACCTCCGCTGCCGCCGCCGCGCTGACGCCTGAGCGATGGAGAGCAAGCTCTCCGAGGACGCGTGGGCGTCCTCCTCCGTCATGAAGAGCGGCCGCGAAGAGCGAGCGCGCAGCCGGCTGTTCGGCTGCGGCCGCCTGACGCTCGGCGTTCTCGTCGTCGCCGTCGTGTCGGTGCTCATTTACGAAGCGGTGACGCTGCGGCGCCTCAACGACGCGCAGCAGAGCGCGCTCGACCAGCAGCAGGCCGCCATCGACGGGCTGCAAGCAAAGATCGCGACCGTCGCCGGCCGCGCGTCATCGTCTGCCGCCACCACCGCAGGTACGCGGTCTCTGCGGGCGTGCTTGCACTCGCGCTGGCCGCGATCCTCGTCGCTGCCGCTGCCGCCGCCCCATTGCCGATTGCCCGAGCCGCCGCCCGTTTCTGGTCCGCTGCGCGCGAGACGGTATCCTGCAGGCACTTGACTGGCTTGTCGGCTTGTTGCTCTCCATGATCTCAGGCGCTCGGCACTGTTGTGCGGCTGCGGTGGAATCCGTCGCGGCCCGGTATCGTTAATTGGCTCGCACACGCCAACAGGGCTCGCGTGCGAGTGCTGCTCGTCGTCGCGGCGGCCTAGTCGGTATTTGTATGTCGCTTGCATGGCGCCTTCACATTAAGTAACGTCCATCGAGGCGCCTAGCATAAGCGGCAGGGCTCGCGTACTAGACTTGGGTCGTTAAAAGCGAGCCCCTTGACTCTCGGCCAAAATACGGCTAGTTACGCCGCGAGATCTCTGTCTTGTTCGATAAATGCCACTATTCGAACGAAGTTGCGCCAGACGAAAGGCACGATATGTTTAACTTCGCATTTGCGATTCGTGCGCGCGATCTTAGAAACAAACTACGCTACGGTCCGTCTGCGAGCAGCTTTTGACAGTCGCATTGCGTCGCATTGCACCGAAAACTTCGGAGTGCGCGTCGGCAATGAGGTTCCGTGGCCCAGCTCCAAAGCCGCGGTTCGTCGCGTGTCCGTTTGGATAAACGCGGCGCGACTAGCGCGATGTCCACCCGCTGAGTGCTTGCGAAAGGCGGACGCGACAAACAAGAGCCGCTCCAGCGGTCGCGCTGCAGACGGCCGCTTCGCCGCCGAGTGGCGATGCCGTCGATAGTCAATCGGCGAGCCGGATCTCAAAGAAGCTTAAGATTGTCGGAAGGGATTAATTTTACATAAATATGAAATATCAGCATAAATAGTTCGAGAAGATTGCGTTCAGTCGGCCAAGCTCGAGCAATCGCCAGCCAAAGGCCGGCCTTGCGGTCGCTTCCGGTCTTTCGGCCCACGAAACGATACCGGCGAAAGCGAGCGGCGACGGTGGCAGTGGCTACGGCTTATGATAATAATAATAATAATAATAATAATAATTCATTTATAGAGCGCCCTAAGAGAACTTAATCTCTACTCAGGCGCTTCACACGTACCTCGGGGCTTCCCGTGCAGCAGCCGCCGCCGTCGCTGCGCTGCCCATGACGATTGGGCATCGCCCTACGACGCGCGTGCGAGCGAGCGAGCGCGTGAGCAGGGGGCGAATACTTTCTGTCTTTTTTGGCAGCCACCAGAAGCAAGCGCCAGACTTGGAACTCGTGCAACTGCGTCGGTCAGCCAGGGCCGCCCGGACCGCCGGGCTCATGGGGACCGACGGGACCGAAAGGCTCGCCCGGTCCGCAAGGACCGAAAGGACCAGCGGGTGATAAAAACAACGTGGCCGGTCCGGCCGGACCAGCCGGTCCCGCGGGCTCGAGCGGTCCAGCCGGACCTGCTGGCTCGACGGGCAGCACTGGCTCGACGGGCGACGTCGGCCCGAGTGGTCCAGGCGGATCGACGGGCGCCACGGGAGACGGCGGTCCCAGCGGACCTGCCGGACCGACGGGCACCGCTGGCGCGACCGGAGACAAGGGCGCCGCTGGGCCAACCGGTCCCACCGGCCAGTCGGGCAGCACTGGCGCGAGCGGCGACGGTGGCAGCACCGGAGCGACCGGACCGAGCGGAGCGGGCGGACCGACCGGCTCCACTGGACCGAAAGGTCAGAGCGGCAGCCAGGGCAGCACCGGCGCGTCGGGCGACAGCGGGTCCACCGGACCGGCCGGTCAACCGGGAGCGACCGGTCAGAGCGGCCAGAACGGACCGCAGGGGCCGACGGGCCGCGGTGGCGCGCCCGGCGCCACGGGCCCGACAGGCGACAGCGGCAGCGTCGGAGACGCCGGACCCGCGGGCCCCGCCGGCTCACCGGGTACGCCGGGAGCGACCGGCGCCGTCGGTCTCGCCGGAGACTCGGGCGCCGCGGGGCAGCCCGGCGCGGCGGGTCAGCCGGGTCAAACTGGCGCGGCTGGAGACAAGGGCAGCAAGGGAGCGAGCGGCGCTCACGGCCCGACCGGCGCGGACGGTCCGGCCGGTGCGACCGGCGCGACCGGACCGTCCGGAGACGCTGGCGCCTCGGGCGCCGCCGGTCCAGCCGGCGCGAGCGGAGCGAACGGCCCAGCTGGTCCTCAGGGACCTGCCGGCCGAACCGGTGACGTCGGCGAATCGGGCAGCGCGGGACAGCCGGGGCCGACGGGCCAGCCGGGACCAAAAGGAGAGAAGGGCCAGCAAGGAGACGGCGGATCGGTCGGCGACGCCGGCCGGGACGGCGCGAAGGGCGCGACCGGTGCGACCGGCCTCGAGGGAAGCACGGGGTCAGCGGGATCGGCTGGTCCGGCGGGCGCGACCGGCCCGCAAGGCACCACCGGTCTGCAAGGACTCGCCGGAGCGCAGGGCGCTCAGGGCCTAACGGGCGACGCTGGCGCCAGCGGCATCAGAGGACCAGCCGGAGACAAGGGCCAGAAAGGCGACCAGGGTGCGAGCGGCAGCGCAGGATACACCGGCCCGCAGGGCTCGACCGGTCAGATGGGTCCGAACGGACAGCCGGGAGACGCCGGGGAGTCTGGTCAGACCGGTGCAACAGGAGCTGCCGGCAGCAAGGGCAGCCGAGGCAATCAGGGCCCCGCGGGCAGCACGGGACCGACTGGCCCGATTGGTCCGCTGGGATTGACCGGAGCGTCGGGCAAGGCCGGACAAAAGGGAGAGCACGGCTCAACCGGCCCCAGCGGCGCCACAGGTGATAGAGGCCACAGCGGCGCCACGGGCGTCGCCGGTCCGACGGGCGCCAGCGGAGCCGCCGGCGCTGTCGGAGACGCCGGTCAGGCCGGTCCGCAGGGAGCGAGCGGAAGCGCAGGCTCGACCGGAGCAACTGGCGCCGCCGGCCCTGTGGGTGCAAGCGGACCGACCGGAAGTGTCGGCGCATCCGGCGCGACCGGAGACGCCGGACAGACTGGCGCGACCGGAGCGGCTGGAGCGTCGGGCGCGGCTGGGCAGACAGGCTTGACGGGAGCTCAAGGATCGAAGGGCCGACCAGGGCCGACGGGCGCCTCGGGCTCGCGAGGCCCGACCGGCGACGACGGGCCGACGGGTGCCGCCGGCTTGAAGGGAGAGCAAGGTCGGGCCGGCAGCGAGGGTGCTGTCGGTCCGACGGGCGCCGGCGGAGCCACCGGCGCCAGCGGGGCCGAAGGTCCCGAGGGTTCGGAGGGCGCCACCGGTCTGAGCGGACAGAAAGGCGAGCAGGGCGACAGGGGCGAGGCGGGCGCCAGCGGCGCCGCCGGCGAGCAGGGCGCCGACGGACCGCGAGGAGCCAGCGGACACCAAGGCGCCAAGGGCGCTCGCGGCGACAACGGCGAGGAAGGTCAGCGAGGTCGAGCCGGCGCGACGGGCGACTCCGGTCCAACCGGATTGCAAGGAGTCGGCGGAGAGCGCGGCGACAAGGGCGCCGACGGCGAAGCCGGCCAGAAGGGCGCCAACGGAGACCGAGGCGCCGCCGGCGCCTCGGGTGCGGACGGCAGCCGCGGCGAGGCTGGCGACTCGGGCGCCGCAGGCCCCAAGGGACAGCAGGGAGCGACGGGCACGCTCGGACAAAAGGGCGAGGACGGAGCGAGGGGACAGCCGGGAGCCGCCGGACAGCCAGGAACGACCGGAGCAAAGGGCGCGGTCGGCGACAAGGGCCAGCGGGGCGGCGTGGGACCGGCCGGGCCGACCGGACCAGACGGCCTGTCGGGCGCGCCGGGCACGCCGGGCGCCAAGGGTCAACAGGGCAGCGCCGGCGCGACGGGCGACAAGGGCGCTAAGGGATCGGTCGGAGAGACCGGAGCGACTGGCGCCACCGGAGCGGCGGGTTCGAACGGTCCCGCAGGAAGCGCGGGCCCAGCAGGTCCGGCCGGATCAAAGGGCTACGCCGGCGAGCGCGGCCAGGACGGCGAAACGGGTCCTGCCGGCGCCGTGGGATCAGCCGGCGCCAGCGGAGCAAAGGGATCTGACGGACGCGCTGGCGCCGCGGGCCCCGCCGGTCCGGTCGGTCCGACGGGTCAGGCCGGACAGGTCGGCCAGACAGGAGCTCAGGGCAGCGGCGGCCAAGCGGGCGACAGTGGCGCCACCGGCGACATCGGAGCGACGGGCTTGAAGGGCGTCAGCGGCAGCACCGGAGCGACGGGCCCGGCCGGCTTGGACGGGCACGCCGGCGCAACGGGCGTGCCCGGCAAGGCCGGACCCAAAGGCCTCACAGGTGATCAGGGCGCCGCCGGTCCGTCGGGAGCGGCCGGCCGCACCGGAGATCAAGGACGCGTCGGCGAGACGGGCCCGACGGGACAGCAGGGAGCGGCGGGCGACTCGGGAGAGGCTGGGGAACGCGGCAACGTCGGAGCAAGCGGGCCGAGCGGCGCGGCCGGCTCGACCGGCAGCAAGGGCAGCGCCGGCGAGCCGGGCCCGAGGGGCAGCACGGGCCCGGCCGGAGCTGCCGGTGACGCGGGAATCCGCGGCGCTCCCGGTGCCACTGGATTGCCGGGCGTGGCAGGAAGCGCAGGGGCTACGGGTGCGACCGGCAGTGCGGGTCAGCAGGGGCCAAAGGGTCCGAGTGGTCAGCCGGGTCACGCCGGAGCTCAGGGCGACGCTGGTGTCGCAGGAGCGGCCGGCCGTGACGGCGCCACGGGAGCGACTGGACTCTCGGGCGGACGCGGCGCCACCGGCGCCACAGGCGGCGCCGGACCGACCGGCGCTCAGGGCGCGACTGGACCGACCGGCGCCAAAGGACAAGCCAGCAGCGTTGCCGGCCCCGCCGGCGCTACAGGCCCCACAGGTTCCACGGGCGCTCAGGGAGCGCCAGGCTACAGTGGCACCACCGGGAAGGCCGGCGCGGCGGGCCGGAAAGGAGCCAACGGGCCCGCAGGAGCGACTGGTGTTCAAGGGCCGACCGGGCCGACCGGGCCGAAGGGACAACCTGGAAACAATGGCCAAAACGGGGGCGGCGACGGAGGTGCTTCGCCACCGCCAGTCGGCCCTCCGACGGCCGCCACAAAGGCTCCGCCGACTGTTCCACGTGGTTGGTGAAGAGTCATAGTGACAAGTGACTGTCAACGGTTGTGAATTGAAACGCTTTGAAGTGTCTCTTGCGGAGCATTTCTTTAAATAAACGCGACTATGCAAACCGAATCTGCGACTGTTGCAATTTACCCCTATCGCAGTGCGAAAGCCGTTTTAGTTGTTCGTTGCTCTGTGTGAGCAAACATTGCTGACAGCATCATTGCCCGACTATTCACGCAACTTTCTATCGATACAGACAAGTACAAATCGTGATTACTTTCCTCCCTTCGCGGCTGGTAGCTGTCCGTTGCACTGTCTGTTGCCCTGCTACGGAGTGCCAGCTCTGCTTTGCTGCTCGTCGAACTTGGACTCGGACCTTAGGTTCATTCAATCGGCAGCGCTATGCCTGCTGCGTGCCAATGTTGCGAACAATCATTCGTTAGTGCTTTCTATGCAGTATCTGTAAAGTGCCTAGAAATAGATCCAGTTCTGAGGGCGCTATGCAAGCGTATCAGTGTTATTTTTATCATTATCATAAAACAATTACAAGGCACTTTAGCCTACTTGCACAAAATTTCCCTGCCATCCTTGCAATCGCAGACATGTGAACAAGTGGTTTCTGGCCTGATGTAAAAGTTTAATTTCAACTCTAGCAAATTCAACTCGGTAGTTCGAGCAGACAACTCAGCAAAGTTGCCATTGCTGCAAGCGTGTAGCAATATGAACTAAAATGGCGAGGTAAGTAGACCCTCTCAGCTAGCTCTGCTGAATATCTCGGCACTCAGCTAAACCATAGCACACCAAATCCTCGTGCAGCTCCTCCGGTCTCCCAAGGCGTCGCAAGTACTGCAATTGTTTAAGGTCAAATCGCAACGGAAAATGTATCGAATATGTGTCGACAGCCAACAGTCATCCGGTGAGGCTTTGGAGTATGGAATGTCCCTGCAGGGATCGATCTTGGTTTACTTTATTTAACAACTGATAATATTCCTGTCTCCGACGTAATTGTCGAGCACACTCTAAGCTTCAACTTGGTTTAAGCATACATCATGCCGCTGCATTTGCACTTGAAGCCGCCAATGCCTTCCTTCATGTCCGACTCTCCGGTGGAAGGTGTTGCTAATATTGACTCTTGGATGACAGGCACGTTTCTCGAATAAAGTGACGACAAAGCCACCATCGCCATTGCAGTTGCGCGAAAAAAGAGGTTTTCGGAAACTGGACGGCTGACTTTACAAAACACTCATGTTGTGTAGCCTCTGCATGAATTTTCGGTGTCATCTTCCACGATGATTCGTCATTAGAGGAACACATTGGCTCTACAGTTAAGTCACTGTCAGCTACTAAGCATCGCCAAAAGGTCTACCTTGCTTAGATAAGGACACTACAGCATGGCTGATTCGTAATAATAAAAATATGGCGCACTACGAGTAATAAACTTCTTTCTAGGCACTTTGCATATGCTGTCCATAAAATCTCTACGACACGACGAGACATCAGATAACTTTTTCAGTGGTCCTGAGCTGCTACTTCTATGCTACTCACTACCTCAACTGCTCTCCTGACTCTGCTATGATTCCCACTTTCTCTTTGTTGCGTGAGACGAAGTCTGTTGGCTACCGAATGCGTACCGAAAGCCACTTAGGCTATGAGTGCGCTATACAAAACTCTCCCGCTTTACATCCACGTAATCTTTATGGCTTTGAGGAGTTAAAGACGGAGATACATCACATTGCATTAATACTATACCAAAAAGAAACAAATGTAGCATTGTACGGCTGATGCTGAAATAAAATGTGTACCTCCAGTTTTGCTGTGCAATAGTAATACAAACTCTGAATCTGGTAAATACAAAAACAGATTTTGAGGAAGATAGTTAGAATGACTGTACAAGCTTCTTTCTTGGAGTGCAGCAAGTTGAATGGCTGTTTTATCGCGGACAGAATTTTTGTTGAAAGGTTCAAGATTTCAATCTCGCAGCAAAATACCTTGACAAAAATCTGCGAATGCACCGCAAAATAACTTTAGCTCTGAGCTTAACTCCTGTAGCCGATGTTCCTGCTGCTTTCGACAATTTGGTCGATTACTGCAATCGTCTAATGGCACTATTGATCAGCTGCTATAAAAACATACATTGGCAGACAGCTAAAAGGTCGACATGCCAATCCAAAGTTTAATCTGCCACTTTGGAATTGTTGGGCCCTAATTAATAAAGACTATACAGCTGGCGCTTCCACATTAAACGTCAGAACACTTCGGCTTATTTCCAAATTAGATAAATCTGGGCTACAGGTTTACTCATCAAATTTCATGCATTTACACTTTCGCGATCTCATGCTGCTAAATCCTCAAAAGTTTGGATCAGCTGACCAGCCTCCATTCAATATTTGAACGGCGATACACCTATTTCAACAATATTCATTTCGCACCTGTAGCTTTGATACTAATTTATGGAAAATTGTTTTTCCGGTTCACCATAGAAATGTCAGCATTGCGTGAATGATGAAATTGCAAGGCATGGGCTTTCTCACGATATTGCCTCCAATGGCCCGGACTAGCGAACCTCCTTATATATTCCAATAGCGATATAGCTATCATTTCTGCAGTACGTCATGACAGACTGTAGTTTGTATTCTACATTACAGATAATCGGGTTTCGAGTCTATCCACCTAATTGCATCACACCGAGCACGCGCGTTCTAATTCTATGGCCTCCAATATCATGGGCCATCGAGACCATGGCACTATAACGTGTTAGTAAAATCGCATAAACTTTGGTGGGTAAATCCGGAACACTGTTAACCTCAACGCTTACTATGGAAACGTCAGCTGTATGGAAGTTCGATGACACATGTTGGCTCGCAGGTCCTGACCATCGGAGGTAATATTATGATAGCAGCCCTGAGTTATGCCGTTAATTTTCGGTGGTTAATCCAAAAAACTTGTTTAGTATAATGTGGAATCAAAACCAAAGTTTCACGAAGCCTATTATGGAAATGGCAGTTGTATATAATTAAAATATAACTCATTTATATAGCGCCCCAAGAGAACTTAATCTCTATTCAGGCGCTTCACATATGCCTCGGGGCTCGAGCCCACGACCTCAGTCAGACCTTGGTCGGGGCGAGCACCTTAACCGCTAGACCAAACCAGCTCGGTTGTACCGCAGTTTGAAATAGTTGTACCGCAGTTTGAAATAGCACTGTGGCCCGGGCCATTGGAGGTCATTCAATTAGGACTCGGTTTCATAATTGCATGGAGTTTTGAAGGTGAATCCGTGCTACTAAATTTTAATTGCGGAATTAAAAACAAAGTTGTGCGATGCATATTGTGAAACTGGCATCCATATTGCCGTTTTAACCTGTAAAAATGCTGGCTGACCAGGGCCATTCGAGCCGATAGCAAGGGAACGCCCAAGTGCAATTTTAAAAACTTTAGTTCGTAAACCCGTAACCCAATTTTTCATAATTTTGAATAAAAATACCGCAGTGTGCTGACTATTATTGTGGAAATGCCAGCTGCGGCCCACAGTGTACCACAGTTATTCGTAGGACCTGAATGTTTGTGCTCGAAACTTCAACAACCTACCTAGTAACATTTCTAGTTGAAGATTACTTTCGATGAATCGCAATTAACCTGAGCATCTAAGTACAAAATGTTATGTTAGTTATACCATATGTGTATTTCTAGTAAAAATACTCTAATTATGAATGTGCATTTAAACCAGCATTTCTTAAAATTATTCGTCGCTGAGTGCTTCACTCAGCACTAATTTATTGGCTCGCTTTTGCCCTGCTCGCTTTTTTTGGGTTACCATGTATGATATGCTTTTGCATTTCACGCCTGCGAATCTACACATTGATCCGGGTTTTTTTTATTCATTAACTTCCAGCTCTAGTCTGGCTCTAGAGCTAATCACTCCGCAGAGTCACCTTTGCTTCGAGTACACAACGACCTACTTAGCAATGCAGACATAGGTAGAGTATCTCTGCTTGGGTTTGCTCAATCTTTCGGTAGCTGTTGATACTATTGATCGCCAAGTCATTCGTGAGCGGCTCTCATCTCGCATGGGCATCACTACCACTGCTTTGCAGTGGCTCAGGTCGTATTTTAGTAGGATACCATAAATTATTTATGCTAATGGGCTAAGATTATCTGAGGAACCTCGACAATACAGAAATACCTCAGGGCTCCATGTTTGGTCCACATCTTTTCACGGTTACACTCCTCCTCTTGCCGATGAGATTGCCAAGCACAGTCTAGGCTTTCACGTCTATGCGGATGATGCTCACTTGTACCTTTGCTTTGATCCCTCCAAACCCTCCAGCACATCAAATTCTGTAAACTTCCTTGCCCTATATATGGATGACATCTACATATGGATGCATGCAGATTTTCTTAAGTTGAACAATCATAAAACCAAATAAATAGGTATGGGTAAAGCAAGTGTGAATCAGAAATTGGAAAGGCTAACGCTCAAAATTGGCTCTGCCAAATCTCCAGTTGAATCAGCACAAAATCTGGGTATCATGTTCCAAAGTGACCTTTCGTTAGACAACCACATCAGCTCCACGATCAAGTCTGCTTACTTCCGGCTACGTAACGTTGCTAAAACTCTGGCTTTTAATACATTTGTCACATCCCGTCTTGGCTTCGGAAACTCACTGTTTGTTGTTCTACCGGTCTGTGCACTCAGGAGCTTACAGCTAGTGCAGACACCATTCAATTGCGTTTCCCTTTGTAGCAAATCAAAAACACCTAGGAAGAGATTGAGTTCTCTGAGGGCGCTTTATCAAGTGCATTATTGTTATTATTATTATTATTATATTCTGCAGCTAGGCTTGTCTGTCGTGAGCTTCGCGATTGCCATATCTCAACACTTCTCGCTGACTTGCACATGTTCCCAGTCAAGAAGCACATTTACTTCCAGGTTGTATCACTTACTTTTAGGTCCCTTTACTCTTCAGCTCCAGCCGACCTCTTAGATCTAGTCCCACACCGGGCCAAGCGTAGTACCATCGGCTTTTCAAAATCTAACTGTTTACCTATACCTCTTACAAATCTCAAATCCTTTGGAGACCATGCCATTAGTTAGTATGCCTCCTAAAACCTGGAATTCACTCCCGAATTCCGTCGTGACATTCCCTGCCTTTATCACATTTAAAAAAAATTAAAACGCACATATTTATGACAGTATTTAGTGGTTCCCTGTGATTCGTCTTTTATATGCTTATGCATGGTGACACTGTTGCATGCTGCCACTAATCACACTTGCATGTTGACTCAGTGCATGTCACCCGTAACCATGCTATTCATGTCTTTTATCAAGCATGATATTTCAGCTCACCATTCGATCGCGTTTCCCTTGCAGCAAATTTAAAGCGCCTAGAAAGAGATTGAATTCTCTGAGGGTGCTTTATCAAGTGTATTAGTATTATTATTAACGACCTGAAGGCTCAGTTACCAAGAGAGTTCGACGGAAGTTTCGAGAGTGAGTAACGAGAAGAGAGTTGCAAGGAACAACGAGACGACTGGAAGCCCGAGGAGCATTCATAAGCCCACTCAGGGAGCTAGCAGGTCGGAGGGGTCGCCTAGTGCAAGCCAACGAATCAGCCTGTAAGCACCGATAGAGAATCTTGAATTATAGTCAATGCTTTATAGGGAGTCACTGGCTATCAGACATAAGTGAGTATGCTGTGGTAGCTATTAGCTAATCGAGCAGCCAAAGGTGAGCAGCCCAAGACTTTCAACGCACGACCAAGTTCAGGAAAAAGAGTCTGAGCACCGCGTTTGGCCTCACTTTTAGTTGGGCTGCATACTTTGTAAGAACATGGCACCCTGGACAAATGCGACGTATATGCAAAACCAAAAGGTGATGAGAACTGCTACTTTCGGACCATTAGCTACATCTTGACAGGATCAGGAAACCATTCCTTTTGAGAGATAAAGTCACCAACCGCTTGAAATCCACCTTGACATAATAACAACGGGACTACTTAATCTAAGATTGAATAAATATGTAAACATCTCTGGAATCTCTCGCGATAAAATCGGGAAACAGATGTCGATGTCTTGGCCAAACAGAATCTATTGAGTCGTGACACAGTGGCCCAAACAAAATTCGGTGACTCCATGGATTGGTTGACTAATCCTGCAAGCTTCAATTTGCATTTAACAATAGAACGTAAACTGTATCTTTTAAATAAGCTTGATCATTTCAATGTTATTATCAGTATTGAAATTTCAGCGCGTATACTAGAGATTGCGTTAAAGAGTTTTATATATGAGTTTTTATTTAATTATGTGTAAACACTACTAAGAAGTATGGTACTAATCTTTGATCTTTAAGGTATTTCATCATATTATTTTGATTTAGTTATTTTGTTAAAGCTATCAAAGTCTATGTGCTTACAGTTTTAACAAACTTGAACTATTAATAATTTATATATACATATATATGTGCGTGTATGTGTGTGCGCGTGTGTGTGTGTGTGTGTGTGTGTGTGTGTGTGTGTGTGTGTGTGTGTGTGTGTGTGTGTGTGTGTGTGTGTGTGTGTGTGTGTGTGTGTGTGTGTGTGTGTGTCAAGCCCAGAGTGGTATGATTTTACATAGACCATTTTATTTTCAGGCCTATAAATTGACTCATGCCATAATGTACTGGGGTAAAATCAAGGGTAGGCCATTTTAAGATGCACTGCATCTGCTGCTGCAAGTTAAGTACTTAGCCACAAACACAATTCTCGTAACAGGTGCTAGCCCTTGCACACCTTTAATGCTTACTGATGAAGCTGACGTTCCGAAGGACCGCAAGATAAAAGCAGGTGCAGCCTCGATACATGCGGGCATGCCAACTGTAGCAGATCATGGCAGCAATTGAATGCGAACATAACTTCCTTTTATAGCCAGTCGGCGTTCATGAGCACAGCTACTGATTCGACTCAGCTGCATTTAGCGACATGTGCACAGCACCAGCCAATGCTCACCAATCATGTCGTAGCCCAAACTGCAGCTGACAAACTATTGCTTCCAATGTCAGCTATAGTTTTTAAACTGTAGCTTATGACATATCGGATTAATGTAGGTTATAGCTCAGAACAGGCTAATAATCTCTAAGGCTATCACTTTGTTGCCGATGTGGCATTCCAGCGTTTCACGCTTTATCAGTTCACTGCACCGCAGTAGCCACAGGTTAGTAGGACCAGCGCCCACCCTAGGAGCGTTCGGGGCTGGCGCTGCTTTGTGGATAGGCCGGTCGCTGGAGCGTGGACCTCCGTGGACGTCCTTGGACGTCCGTCCCCTCTCTAGTTCGGAAGTGGGTAAATTGTCTTGAATGAATCTATTGACGGCATCGCTATGACATTTTTCAGAAAACTGCCTTGCCGAAAGCCATTAAAGGTGGGGGCTAACAATTAGCTGGCTAAGTGGACAATCACATACATCATAGGGCCGTTCCTCGCATAATTCTCCGCACTCCGTGAGTCAGATGAATTGCTAATCCCCTTTTGATGCTAAGTGACCTCGACGTTTTACAATATGAATTGATTCTGTCTTTGAGGCCCGTATGCAAGTCCATGTGTATCTCCGAAAGTAATGAGACGGTCATGAATGGCTTTACAGCTCTGTCCAATGTTAAATTGAATGTTTCCTGGAATAGGGGATTTTGCTATACTCACGAGCCCTACCCCAATCATGACTTCTTTAGCTACGTCTGCAGCTGCAGCCGTTAACATTCAAACGTGCAATAGGTCGGTGTACCTTCTGCCTTCTTGTCGAACAGAGCATTGAAGTATGTATTTAATGGCTGCCATCATTCATTTACTTCTCCGCGATAGTCGCTGTGTCTATTCACGGTAGCTCTGGCAGATCATTTATGTTCAGTTTTCGAGACGGTTTGTAAGAATACTGACTAGTTTGTGTTCCCTGAAATAACCTTCATATACCATTCGACATCGTCAGAGCAGTATCGATGGTGCACACAGAAGCAATACTGAGAACGATATTTACTCTTTCATATATAATCCCCTTAGAGAATCGAAGCTCTAGGTTAATTGAGATCGCTGCAAGATTATCAGTGCCCAAGAGCTAGCAATTTTCCTGAAAGTCCTCACATATTTTAGCAATGCTTTGCAACCTGTTGAAAATATTCACAATTGCTCGTTGCGACTGTGTTCATTTTTCTAGTAACATATATCAGCTTTTAATGTTGTGTGCAAGTATCCCATATAAGAGCGGTCTCTGTCTTAACCACCTAGCTCTATAATACCCGATGTTAACTCGGCATGATTCAGCGATTTTATTTGTGCGTTAGCTCAGATTTTCAGCTTCAGACTGGCACCACTCGAATTTAATTATATAAATACTGATAATTGCAGTGCAGCAGCGGTCTTTGTCGTACCTATTTTGGTTGTTTGAGTCATCCTAATCTACTTGAATGTATTCTTCACCAGCTTAAATTAATAAATAGCTGACAAGCTTATCTACAGGCTTTCTAAGGCGAGCTGACTTCCATCCGGCTTGAATGATGTGGCAGTCCGATGTGCTTTGACGAGACATACAAAATGAAGATCTGTCCACGAGCCTTCCCTGGCGGTCGGTACCGAATGGACTAATAACAGTCGCTATGCGCCCATTCGTCTGCTCATTGAAAGAAAGTGCCTAGAAATAGATCGAGTCTTCTGAGGGTGCTTTAATAAATGTATTAATATTAGAATTATTATTAATATGATATTTGTTAAAAAAAAATGTGTGGAATGAAAACTACAGAGCTTCAAAATAGAGAGGCTAATACTATCTGAATTTCTTCAGAATATAAGACCTGCATGGCCCATTGTTCGGCTAGTTATCTCACTCTTGTATCTGGCAGTCGTGCAGACGTGGTGTCGGTGTCCTCGCAAATGCGATAGGGTGCTGATATTGAGTAACCCAGGTCTGAGTCTGGCAGCAGCCAACTATGCATTTCCCACTGCGGCCGAACTGATCGTAGCTACGGCTCGACTGGTGTCCTTGAAATGATGCTGTTGACTAAGTTAACGGTTCGCTTTACTTCAGATTTAGATTTATATTAACAGATCTTTCCGTACACTGTAAGTAGCCGATCAAGTTTCAAAGAATTCTACATCCGATCAAGCACAGACTTCTACTTAGCAAATGCACTCGACACAGCCAGAAAATGATTTTCATATGACCCACAACAAAGACACACTATTGCAACAGCTGAATGGTTTTCTTCTGAGCAAGTCTTCAATATTCACAACTGGAAATATTTCTTATATAATGGACTCATATCGCACACTTTATCCTATTCTACACATGCAACTATGGCTTGTTTTATTGCGGGTTTGTCGATCGGGAATAGCACTTAGCTAGTTTAAACTAAAAGTCTGACTTGAGAGCGCGGTGTGATTTAGGTCTTTATTCTATTGTTTAGTTGAGTGTGATAACATTGCATCATCTGGCTTGTATACCTCAAAATATATGTATGCCACTTTGAAGCACGAAGGCAAATTACAGAAGTCCCTTACCTTGCGTCCTTTCCTCTTTGGCCTTGCAATTTAAGTGCAAGCATCTCGCGATAAATAAACTGCTACACAAAAGCAGGTAACATTGTGCGTCATTTATTTACTAGAGTGCCAGGAGACTCCGGCTTTGCACATGCTCTTCGCCATGTCTTTCCAAATTTTACTACGCCTCTGTGCGATCCTTTTTATTTACTTGGTGAAGTAAATAAGAGAATAAGAGAACCTAACCGTAGACTCTGCTCCACGTAGACGTGGCCGGTTTGGTTTATCTGTACAGCCATTCGATCGTATTCCTATTGCAGCAAATGTAAATCGTCTAGAAAGAGATTGAGTTCTCTGGGGCACTTTATGATGTGAGTTGCTTTTATTATTTTTATTGATATTACTAGCCGAGTGCATCGGTGGCAGCTGTAACTAGCAGATATAATTGCCTTAAATCTAGCAACATTATTATCACGTGTGGTCAAACTTTTGTTGTGCACGCCTTAGTCGCACACGAAAAGAATTCAGATCTCCCAGCTGCTTGCGCCAGAAATATTTCAGAACTATAGTACTTGCAATGAGTGCCTTCACAAAAATCTATCGCTGCCAAAGGAATTACTCTCAGGGCCTCCACACAGCACCCGGCTAAATCAGCAGAAACGAACATCAGGTCACTGGTGTATATTGGTCCATCATAAGTTGCACCGGTTCGATCGAGCCAGCTTTGGACTACCCTGGACCCATCCAAGACATGCTGACCACGACGAACCGAGATACGGGTGCTACTTCAGTCTTGAGCTTCGGAACGCGAAGCACTCGATGTAGAAAATGTCCGATTCATTCACTCGCCAAATACTAAGGGTCACGATGCGATAGGAGAAGTCGTTAAGCCTATCTTGCCGAGCTGGTTTGTTCCAACGGTTACGGCGTTCGCCCGGCCAAGGTCTGGCTGAGGTAGTAATTTCGAGCCCCGAGGCATTTTTGAAGCGCCTGAATAGAATTAATTTCTCCTAGGGTGCTATACAAATTATTTATATTTATATATTTATTTGTTCAGCAAAGGCTATCAGAACTGCTACCAGCTACAGGACTAGGTGGTCCATCGCAAGCTACAAGCCTAGCTAAACCTTAGAAATAGGAATTGTATGCAATTAATTCATTGTTGCTTGATATTACTAATATTTTCTAAAGACAAACAATGAATCACAAAACAAGCCGATAGACATGCAAGAAGCCGTATAAAAATCCGAGCTCTGCTTCCAGCATAGTGACTTTCCGGTTAGTTAGGTACTATGTTTTTGAAGCCAAAATATTTTTTGCGTGACCTTCATTTTGTTTAAAACGTATACTCGATTAGCTTACCCGCAAGCCTTCATTGAAGGATCAAATAGGCTTGTGAGCGTCAAACACTGCAACCTGCTTATTCAGCCTACATTTGCTAGTTTTAGTGAAGCTCTTCAGCTACTTAAAACGTGTTCACAAACAGGTTATATAAGGTGCTTTTGCTTCAAGGCCATGGCTTTTAATTCTTTATCAGGCGATCCTCTATTGCTGAGTGCAAACAGGGAAGTAGCATAGGTTTTTACTCGGGCTGCATAAATGGGGCGGTTGAATGAGATTCTCTTTGCTTTTTACTTGTACTTGAAGGAAGAGCAAGAACTGTGGTCCAAGTATAGAAAATGTACGTTGAAGCCTTTGGACGATAATATTTATGCATCACTCCTAGCGAGCGTTCCGAAATTCAATGGTGTTTGAGCTTGCTGTGACTTATCACCCTCCTCGGACCATTCTACAAACTCTTTTTAGTTTCATATAGAGGATATGCGCTAACAAAACTTCAATGAGCAAAATGGGCAAAAATTCATCAAGCTGTATCTCTGTCAGGCTATCCTACGGCTACTTTAACATAATACTATAATAAATGAGCGAAAATGGCTCATAAGCAAAACGTCTCAGGGAGTCTTTCGATATAGCGCCTCCAGATAACTCAGTCTTTTTCTAGGCACTTTACATTTGCGGCAAATGAAGCACGATTGAATGGTCAGTGATAGCATGCTCGATAACCAACAAGAATAGCATGGCTAGGGGTGACATGCACAGGGTCAGCATGCAAATATGGTTAGTGGCAGCATGCACAGTGTCAGCACACATGAGGACATGAAGGACGAATCATAGGGACCCACTAAATGCTGTAATCAATAGGTGTGTTTTTAATGTCTTTTTAAATGTGGTCAAGTCAGGGGATGTCACGACGCAAGTCGGGAATGAGTTCCAGGCTTTTGGACCATAGAAACTAAATGAACGGTCTTCAAAGGTTTAACGTTTGAACAAAGTTTTGGTGACAAATTATATCTCAAAAGTTGGCTGTACGATGCTTAGCCTGGTGGAAGAGTAGATCTGATAGGTAGGCTGAAGCCAAAGAATTAGGAGGCCTAAAATTGAGTGACAAAACCTTGAAGTTGATACGTTGCTTGACTGGAAGCCATTGCACTTCGGCGAGAAGTTGTGAGGTGTGGCTGCTACGAAGCTAACGACAGACAAGCCTAGCTGCAGAGTTTTGCACCAGCTGTAAGCGCCTGAGTGCACAGGCCGGTTGACCAGCAAACAGTGAGTTAAGTAGAAAAGCAGTGGCTGTTTTTCCCAAGTTGCTTTACTCTATAAAAATTTAAAAATAAACTAATGTAGCACCGTAAGAGAATTTGCTCTCTTCCTAGGCAATTGCTCTTTTGGCTAACTTGTGGAAACTGTAGCCTATTGAACTCGGAGAGTGTGAATATGACGTGACTGCCTAACTGTTAGTGAAAGTTGGCTCACGTAATGAGGATTGGCAAAAATATGACACTACGTCGAGGCAATAACAGATCACCTTGCAATCGATGTCTTATAAGAAGTGATCGTCAAATACTTATCTTACTGATTCGGTAAACCATTTCATTACTTAAAACGAACCTAAAACTGCAGTCCTCACCAAGCATTTACTTTCGAGAGTGTAAGTCTGATGTACACGCCTCCTGGATTATTATCTTTGCATTATTATCTTCAGCGCCCTTTAAATGCCGAGGCTTGATAAGCACTTTCCTTCCTTTTGTTTTCATTAATCAGTCAATATTATTTCTTTCCAGCGTATGTAGGTTTAGTGACGCTATTTCAATAATGGGAGGCCAAGGAAGACTCATCGCCTGCTTCGAGGTGAGCCTTTAGACTGTCAAGCAACAGTTAACAAGTGATCACAGCATGCATCGCATTCACTCAAGCTATTCGCGGTCGGATTTGGCCCTCTAGGGGCCTTTAGATATTCATACCGTAGATTGTCACTCGAGTAACCCCATAGATCTTTTTAAAAATTTAAAAGAAACTTAAAAACATTCCTATTTAGGACAGCATTTAGTGGGTCCTTGTGATTCGTCCTCGATGTGCTTATGCGTGCTGACACTGTTCATGCTGCCACTAACCACATTTGCATGCTGACCCAGTGCATGTCACCCCTAACCATGTTATTCATTTTGTTTGTTTTTCAAGCATGATTTTACTTACTATTCTATTGCGTATCACTTTGCAGCAAATGTAAAGCGCCTAGAAAGAGATTAAGTTCTCTGAGGGCGCTTTATCAAGTGCAATATTATTATTATTATTATTAAAAGAAGTCAAGTCTCAAGAGACTAGCGAAGGAAATCCAACAATTTACATGAAAATTGCTGCCTCTTAACTCAGAGGTCTAAAATCCTTAGTGAGTGTAGCTAAATAGGATAAACTCAGATGAACTAGCTAGATCCCTTCATGTAAGGTGTAAAAAACAATTACTTTAAAAATGTAGTCAGTAGCTCTGTTTAGAAAGCGGCTGCTTTTCAGCAAGTCGCATAATTCAGAAAGAGTCTCCAGCATTAGGCACTCAAAATTTCCAAGAGCCAGTGTTCGTTCTCCACCATTGAATTTTAATCACAGTGGTCTGGGCTTTTATTTTCGGTGTCTGCTGCTGTACATTAATTCAGAGATAAGGGAGTGTAGTCGGCGGTTAAGAATGCTGGTTCCCAAGCGATGCACTCTCTATGCAAATTTGCAGATATAGCAATAGAACACTCCAAAAAATCTTAACTGATAGCTCTCACGAGGTTAACCAGGCAAGATGGAAGTTTCTGATTTCGATAGTGGCGGAGCCCAGCTAGTCATCTTTGGGCCAAGACCTGCAAAATATTTACATACGTTGTAAAATACGAAAGCCAAACCCCGTAAAATGTTTGCATCGGCGGGGTTAGACAGCAACGATGAAAAATTATAAGACAGAACCATGTTGTTTTTTCCATATGACCTCGGCGGTTGCTCATCGAGCAGAATCGACATAGTTTCTGTGATGCTGGGGTGTAAGACTAGGTCACTGCCGCGCTAAACGACTCTCTATCCTCCCCTCTGGCTCTACCAACGGGCAGAGACATTCCACCATTGACTGGATCGCAGAAAGCTTTGAGCAAAGAGAAAATTGCTGATTGCCTTGTCAATGAAATTCATGAGGTCTTCTTAGGGGGATTTTCTCGACTAACCTGGATTCCTCAAAGTAACTCATTGATCGCTGGCCTATCGGCCTGTGCAATCAGGCTCTCGCAGCTGGTGCAAAACTCTGCAGGAAGGCTTTTCTGTCCTGAGCGTCACAGTTGCCACATGTTGTATGCCGGTGGCTCTGGCGGAGGCTGTACTTGTGGGAGTCTCACGGAGACACAGCGGGCGGGCGCACGTGAGCGGTCAACTAGACTCTCTTTTATTACTCTCAACGGGCACATATGTGAGAGCACTATCAATCGCAGCAGACAAGAATGGAATGACCTGAAAGGCACGAAATATAACATGCATCAGTGGCCGACGCTGCCTTGGGCCAATGGCTCAACTATTGGCCACAGGTGATGCATGTACATTAGTGTCAAGGCGCTTCGCTAATTACAAAAGCAGAAGCCGCAGGCGAATACTACATCCCTTCACACATAGCAAATAGATTTCATGGTCCACCAGCCTAGCTGGGGAGGGGGCGGCCCTTACGACTGCTAAGTCGTGTAGCCATTGGCTCCCGCGTTCTCCTCTTCTGCCTGTTCAAGAGGTGCCCGTCCAGCGGTTTGTCGTTGGGGCTCTGCCGGGATATTAACATTAACGAGCACCGACCGGCTTGGATGGAGAGGGCACCCTACGCGATAGACACTCGCAGGGGGCCACACATCAGCTCCGCTCCCCGGGAGCAGCCGGTCGTAGATGGTGCCATCCAATAGGCAAAGCTGGGGCACCGCTCCCACTGTCAGGCGGTTCCCCTGGGTCACCTCTGAGAGAACCCCGATGGCCGGTCTCGGGCGCTAGTCGCCGGCCGATCCTACCCATTGAAAAACACCGGGTTCATTATGGCCTCGCTGTTCTCGGAGTTCCACTCCACCGAGTCGATCTCGTGGTTGTGCTGCTCTGCCCTCTGAGCCGAGACGCTTTAGCAGGTGCCCTTCGCCGCTGCAACGCTCTCACTGCTTCGCTTCTCGTCACAGGCTACTGTCGCTTTGCCACTGACTGCTATCTCCGGGCTCGTGTGGGTGCTCTTCACCACCGAGACGCTCTCGACGCTGCTTTCTCCCCGGCCGCTGAGATGCTCTCAGCCGCTACGAGGCTCGCGCTGCCGCGCTTGGCGGCCAAGACGTCGCTCTCATGGGCTGCCTGCGCCTGGTCGCAGGCTATTATCGCCTCTCCACTGACGGCACTCTTGCCGTGCCGTGCTCCTCTGTGCCGTGCTCCTCTGTACTCTGCGCCGAGCCGCTTGTGTGGGTGCTCTCCACCACCAAGAAACTGCCACCGCTTCGCTCGGTGGTCAAGACGTCGCTCTCTCTCTCTCTCTCTCTCTCTCTCTCTCTCTCTCTCTCTCTCTCTCTCTCTCTCTCTCTCTCGGGCGCTCTTTGCCGCCGAGATGCTCTCCGCCACTACGACGCTCTCGCTGCCGAGACGTCGCTCGATTGGGCCGCCTGCTTCCTGTTGCAGGCTACTATCGCCTCGCCGCTGGAAGCCGTCACATGCTGCACCTCCTTCGTCCCTGGCTGCTGCCGCTGCGCACTTACGTTATTCTGGTGCTCTTCGGCTGTTGTGGCCACTGTGTCGGAAGCGGTCCCATACCCGCTTCCTCCGCCTGTATTGCAGTCGGATAGCTGCGGCAGCTGAATGAGTTCCGCTCGTCTGTCTGGCTCTTGAGGGCAGCTGACCGTAGGATCGACGGGTGATGAAGCTGGCTCATCGCCTAGCTTTGCCCCGCACTCGGCTCCGGCGAGCTGCTCCTGCTCCAGCCGAAACCTCTCGGCCTCAATCTCGGCCTCCTCAACCGTCAACCACAAAACGATCAGAATTAACTCGTTGCGAAGCTTGTGGTAAGCTTGCTTTACGTCGGCCGGCTGATCACCCTAAAACCGTGTATCGCTTTATCGTTCAGACACACTGGCACAGCATGTTTTAGCATTATCGCAATATTTAGCCTAGCTATGGCCTTCTCAAGCGTTAGAAGCCGAGCCATAAAGTGCGGTCTGCCGTTAAAAATTTCGTACCTCAGTATAGGCGTCCCATCTAGACCATAGAAGTTCTGGTACTCTTTTTGGCTCGAGTAAACCACTCTTTGCTACCAGTTGTTGTATGACAGTGGCTCCGGCGGCGGCTTTTCTTGTGGGAGTCTCACAGAGACACAGCGGGTGCATGAGAGCGGTAACGAGACTTTCCTTTATTACTCTCATGGGCACATGTTTGAGAGCGCGATCAATCGCAGCAGACGACAAGAAATATAACATGCATAATTGGCCTACCGCTGCCCTGCCCCAATGGCTTAACTATTGGCCACGGGTGAGGCATGTACATTAGTGTCAAGGCGCTTCGCTAATTACAACAGCAGAAGCAGCAGACCCACACTATACACACCGCACCACTTCCCGCCAGCCTGCATTGGCTCCTAGTCAAGCAACGCATCGACTTCAAGGTTTTGGCACTCGCTTTCAGGTCATTCCATTCTTTGGTACAAGCCTACCTATAAGATCTACTGATCTATAGTTAAGCTGTTGAATTCCAAGAAGCAGGAGGAGCGATGCTTAGTTTGGTGGGGCAGTAGATCTGATAGATAGGCTGGAACCAAAGAATTGAAGGACCTGAAAGTGAGTGCCAAAACCTTGAAGTCGATGCGTTGCTTGACTAGGAGCCAGGTTAGTGAGAAGTGGTGCCGTGTGTGGTGTGGGCCTGCTGCTTCTGCTGTTGTAATTAGCGAATCGCTTGACACTAATGTACATGCCTCACCTGTGGCCAATAGTTAAGCCATTGGGGCAGGGCAGCGGTAGGCCAATTATGCATGTTATATTTCTTGTCGTCTGCTGCGATTGATCGCGCTCTCAAACATGTGCCCATGAGAGTAATAATGGAGAGTCTCGTTACCGCTCACGTGCGCTCGCTGTGTCTCTGTGAGACTCCCACAAGAAAAGCCACCGCCGGAGCCACTGTCATACAACAACTGGTAGCAAAGAGTGGTTTACTCGAGCCGAAAAGAGTACCAGATTTCTATGTTCTATAATTCATTTTTATAGCGCCCTAAGAGAACTTAATCTTTATCCAGGCACTTCACGTGCGTATGCCACAGGGCTCCAGCCCACGACCTTGGCCAGGCCTTGGTTAGGGCGAGCACCATAACCGCCAGGCCAAATCAGCTCATACATGCTCCCAAAGCTTGGAAATCGCTCCCGAACTGCATCACGTCATCTCCTGACTTGTTCACATTTAAAAAGAAGCTATAAACGCATCTATGTATAACAAAATTTAGTGGTTCCCTGTGATTCGACCTTTATGTGCTTATGTGTGCTGACACTGCTGCATGCTGCCACTAACCTTGTTATTATTGTTGTTTATTGAGCATGCTTCCACTAACCATTTTGATCATGCTTCCTTTGCAGCAATTGTAAAGCACCTAAAAAGAGACTGAGTTCTCTCCGGACACTTTATAAAATGTATTATTAGTGTTTGACTGTGGTATATGGCAGTAAAATGTCCATAGATTCAGAGCTGGAAGGCAACTAGGTCAGAATCAGAAAGGCGGCCTCACTATCAGAGGTTCACGAGCTCGACTGTTGTGTCACACCCACAATGATTGTTCCAATGCTGCTAAAGTGTGGTTTCCTTAATTGCGGGTAAAAGTTTTCCATTCATCAGATCCACTGCCATAACTAGAGCGTTTATGCTAAGACTTTGGTTGAACTAAAGAAATGCCTTCTTAATTCAATAGGAGTAGCAAAGTGGCTTTTATAATAGCGCTTTCAATACAGTGTCTTAACCAACACTTTCTCGCGAACAACTTGATAATAGTATTGCGATATTGTATATCATCCTAAGAGAAGTAAATCTCTATCTGCGAAACTTTATATATGCCAGTAAGGTAGTATATCAATCTATTACCGGACTGTAGCAACCCCTGGATTCCCAAACTTGCCAGCTGCTAGATCAATCTCCCTCGAGGTCAGACGTACCTGAACCCACATCCGTCTTGTGGTGGCAGACAAAGGCTACTTCCCTTTCGCCGGTTGGGCCAAGTGGACATACACTTCTCTACCTGCCGTTCGATCTGATTGGATCTCTCTGTCTCTGTCTTCGTCTCCGTCTCCGTCTCCGCCTCCGCCTCCGTCTCCGTCTCCGTCTCCGTCTCCGTCTCCGTCTCCGTCTCTGTCTCACTCTCTCTCTCTCTCTCTCTCTCTCTCTCTCTCTCTCTCTCTCTCTCTCTCTCTCTCTCTCTCTCTCTCTCTCTCTCTCTCTCTCTCTCTCTCTATCTCTCTCTCTCTCTTTCTTTCTCTCTCTCTCTCTCTCTTTCTCTCTCTCCTCTCTCTCTCGTGCGTTGTCTGAATAAATAGTCACACTCTGACTATACGTTATTAGCATCTCATCAACAAACACACGCATCACCAGCAGTACCATGCACACTCTCAGTTCTCGTTTACTAACAAAGAAAGTTCAGGCGGATTGAGCTAACGATGTGAGAAATCGAAATATGCTTAGCCTCTTTTCAAATGCTACCGATTCAATGGATTGAGTGACTTTAATCGGCAGTTTATTCCAATAATTCAAGAACCTATAAATTGAAGGAAAGGTTTGCTAAAATGAGGGTGTTAGGGGCATAAATTAGGTCAGATGAGCCAGTACGATGCTCGGCCAAATCATGCTATTTCGGATACGTATCCTGAACCAAGAGAAGGAACGGACCCGAATGCGTTTGACAGAGCTCCCAAGTTACTGTTTCTCCAC
This sequence comes from Cristatella mucedo, assembly GCA_009760855.2. Taxonomy (NCBI): domain Eukaryota; kingdom Metazoa; phylum Bryozoa; class Phylactolaemata; family Cristatellidae; genus Cristatella; species Cristatella mucedo. Next base: position 852,739 of record WPIO01000039.1, on the reverse strand, counting down.
TATGGAGAGGCGGCTCAGATCAGTCTGAAGTAGTGCAGTGTAGCATGAATTAAGCATTTGAGGTTATTTATGTAAGTTGAGGGATGCAGGATATTGGGATAGGCACTAGCCGCGATGACTAAGATTGTTTGACCGCTACGGTGCTTATCCTGGCTAAGCAAAACACCGCTTCTCAGTCGGATAAACAAGTTTTGAGGAACTGCTCGGCGCTCTTTTATAACTAGGAAGGAGGCTGATTCATACTTTGCACCCTTTCCAGTACTCGGGTCTTTTATCACTGCTACAACTGCTACTTGAAGCGAGCGGGCAAACAGAAGAAACATACGTGGCTGCCCAAGTCAACTGCTCTTGGACTGCAGTCTGCAGGAAACTGTTAATCAATACCTGTTATCTGTCACCCAATGAGTTTTTTTTCTTTGAACAACTTGCCACTGCTAATGCATGCCAAGCTTTAACGGCAGAAGCACTACAACTGCAGTAGTACGTCTTAGTCCATTTCGGACTATGCACACGCATCGATGCGATGATACGAGCTATTGTACGTAAGACAAACTTTAAGAACTAGCGATTAATAAATATGCTTACAGAGCGAGAGTGGAGGATTTTTCTAGCTCGTTGAAGAGGAAACCCAAATTTTTCTAACGGCATATAGCTAGAGTCAACCACAACACGGCCAGTCAGTAACATATTAGAGCAACTTCAAATCTTGCAGCTGTTGAGATTTCCGCATTTCGAAACTTTAAGAATAATTAATGAATTTAAATGGCACAGTGTTTGGTCTGTCATCTGTGCGGGTGCTGCCTGAGCTTTGATCACTAGCTCTCTCTCTCTCTCTCTCTCTCTCTCTCTCTCTCTCTCTCTCTCTCTCTCTCTCTCCTGTCACGACGTTCCTTTGCCATCTCTGGGCATTTCTTGCATAATAATAATGATATTAATAATAATAATACATTTGTATGGCGTCCTCAGTGAACTGAACCTCTTTCTAGCCATTTTACATGTACTGTATACAAAGCATTACAAAATTATTGGTTGTAGCATCGGCAAGCAGCAGGCGAAGTGTAAGTAAGTACATGCACGCGAAGGATGAATCACAAAGACTCACCAAATGCTGTAACAAACAAATGCGTTTTAAGCTTCCTTTTAAATTCCGTCATACGACCTTTGCTCTGGCTTCAAGGATATGAACCTCGCCACAGCTCTGAGGCATAGCCGGCTACTTCTGTTTCATATTTCTAGAATTACGCTCCAAAGAGCAGCATGCCAAGCGTGTCTTCCTGCCTGTGCTCTCTTTTTGTTTTTGCTAGCCTCTAAGCCCTGTACTAATGGTGAATAAATTAGTACAACTACTGCACTAATAACAACCAAATAACTTCTGTACAATTAGGATAGTTGTGCTTTTTCACTCTTTGCAATTGGATGTTCATACCTTATAGGGTTGAAAAACTGTATATGCTATTTACTATACTATTATATTGCACACGTATCGATCCTATCAGCTACGTAACGCACGGGGTCTTGGAAAATGTGCACTTGAGCACATACTGAACATTTCACCGAAACGTTTTTTTAAGATTAACGCCTTGCACAAGTCAAAAAATATACGCCCCGCCTGATATCTCGCTTCTACGGCACACTAAAGAATAGCATCGACTGATTAAACAGCCTCAGTTATTCAGCAATGAAGAAGGTGCTACATCCATTGCCTAAATTGCATCTCGGCAGACAATAAAGATTGAATTACTCACGAACATTTTTCCTCTACATGAGCCATTACAAGAACTTAACCTATCGATAGAGTGACGAGATTTGTCGCCGAAGCAGGAAGAGAGTGGCCGTCCTTTGGGCAAGTGATTGCTGCACATTTTGGTAACTTCGTCTTGGCATTAGCAATACTGGCCTGCATCCGTAGAGATGTCTGCAATAAGCTTTTTTTTAAATAGTATAGGTATGCCAGAAATTATATGACAAGATATAATTAGTACGTTTCTTGCTAAGTGATGAAAAGAAGCAGCAAGAATTTCCTGGCATTCAGTCAGCCAAGCCTACAACAAATTGATCCTGGATGAGGCCGCCATTCGTTCAACCTTGGTCAAAATTGAATTAGAGGCTACCGTTAGCTCCGCGAACAGCTGGCTGATACGCCGTCCTGTGTACATAGAGCCGGCGCACTTTCGGCTATGCACACAGCGCCCACAGCAGGATGAGAGGGAATTAAGCTATTTCTGTGCCAAACAATGACCTAACGGCGCCGAATTAGCAGCTATGTGTATTGTGCTCATAGCCGAAAGTGCACTCAATCTATAAATAGACGACGCCGTGAAATTTTGTGATTTGGCGCTGTGAGCTCAGTAAGTATCTGTTAAGCAAGCGGACGAAAAACTGATCTTTGACTGCCTAGTTTTCACGAAACCTTAGTTAAAAATGGAAAGCTATCTTATGACGAACCCGGGCAAGATGCACCATCAATTACCCATGCTCTGCTTATGCATTTGTCTGTTAGCTCGAGCGATCATATTGCGTTACCATAGCACAAAGTACGCATTTTAAGTCAGCGTTGACTTTTTCTGCCGTGTTGACCTCATATCACGAAAACCTGAATACTTATGACTTGATTGAAATAACGTGACTGTATAGAAAATTCTGCTTTTTTTGAGACCCACCGTATGTAGCTTAAAGTCTTGCAATCGCGGAGTAACGAAAATGCGTACACTATTCCGTCAAGGCAATAGCTTTTTGAAGCAGATTTGCTTGCTAAATTTCCCTTCACCTGTCGCTCTTTAGGTAGAAATATCTCTTCAACTACGATATCGATGACACTTGCGCGTGAGCCAGACACGGTCATGAAGATATCTGTGCATTAAACTGAGCCCGCTCGCTATCTTCTTTCGAGCACCAGGTGGAAACCGTATTACTTGGACTGGCATATTTTCTTTCTATAGCTGCAAAACTTGTGAGTTTAAGTTACTGCGGCTGCTGCCTCCTCCTATTCATTTTTCAAACTGTAGGAGATTTCGATAAGCCTACTGCTGCTCGTATCCAGAACCTCTGATCTGAACTTAATTTCCACTTCTCCCGCCTTAGTGCTGAATCGGGTGCCTATTTGGTGAGCTGTGATGGCATACGCGGCATAAGGCGGATGCAATTCACGACCTCGGTCCCGAAGTCGTAGGTTCGAATACTTCAGCGGGCAATCCTTTATTGCCACTGCAAGCGGTGGTGAAGGCTGCAAAGGCTCTTCTGTCGCCACACAGAAGAAGCTGTTGAATCAGCTAGTATTCTATAAATCTTCGTTTATTTGGTGTCAGCTGCAGACAAGACTCATTAATATCAAGCTGTGTTGGCAGCGAGCCTGCTTGGCCTACCCGACTGTGAGGCATCCTTTCCAGTCATCGTGATTTGCTACTACGATCCAACTCGCTTCCTTTACTGCACTTCTGACTCAGCTATTTTTCTCACTTCCTCTTTGCTGCATGAGAGGAAATCTGTTTTGGCGCACATCAAGCGCACCGAGAGCTGCTTCGACTTTCAGTGCGTCGTGGAAAACTCACGTGTGTAACCCACACTTGGTCGTTGCGGCCTTAGTCCACCCACTTAGTCTTTGTGGAGTTCGAGACGGAGGTAATGTACCCCAACTAAACGGCTAACAACGTTTCATGCGGTAGGAGCAAGTGGATTTCGAGGGACACCTGGACTGTCTCCTTTCGTCAATTAGAATGGCCGATGTTCAGAAGCCGACATGGTCTACAAGCGTAGGCATTTCCGAACAAACGGCATAGCGCGAGTGTGAACGACTATTTCTTTACCTTCATACAAGGCTCAATAGTGCAAGTATTGCGTGCCCGGTCACCCATCTTTGCTCCTGTATTCTATGTATTTTCTCCTTTGAAGTTAATCACGGTTAACAACGTCAGCCAGCATGCGCCCTTAGTGAACTCGATCTCTTTCCAAGGCAACTTACGTTTGCTGCAAAGGAAGCGCGATCGAATGGTTATTGATAGCATGCTCAATGACAACAAGCATAACATGGCTAGAGGTACCGTGCACAGATTCAGCAAGCAAACAAGGCTAGTGGCAGCATGCACAGTTTTCAGAAAGGATTTCTGCAACGGACAAGAAACGCTAATGGTGCTTGGTTTCGGGAGGAGAGTCATATCTAGCAAGCGGTAAGGGCAGATGTAGTAGTGGTTAGTCGCTGGCGTAGACTGACTAGAAGCCGAGGCATGCAAAACCACGACAAGTGCCAGATTTTTAAATGTTCATGTCGTCTTGCGTGACTTTTCATGCTTGTCTAAGGATTATCAATTGCTTAAAAATTAACTCCTCATTATCGCTATCCTTGTTGAAAAGCTCCTTAACCAAGATTCGATTCTCTCAGGGCTTTGAACGAAAGTCTTATTCTTTTTAATATTTTGTCGTGAAAGCCTGGTACAGCTGCGCACTCCTTAACCTTCTCACGTAAGGTATGCCTTCGGAGGCGTGCACCTCTATTGCACAGCTAAGAAAATCTACTTTACAGTGGAATATGTAGCATATACATTGCGCTTAAGCGTGCTGACATTTCGCATTTTACCATTGGCCACGTTGACATGCTTCCAGTAAAGCATCCATTAGGCATCTAATAACAGTTTGGTTCTCTTATGGCGCTGTATGAACGTTTTATCATTAACATTAATACTATTAACATTCAGGAGAATCGCCAAGATCTGCTTCAAACATATTTCGATTAAAAATTCGATCACGTGGTCAGGTAAGTCGAGGCTTGGCAGCTTCTATTAGCAATCCAGAGTGTCCTAAGCCTGATTGATGCACCTTTATCAGAGACCTTGTAGGCGACGCTTAACTGCTTCATACATACTGCAATCCCACGGAAATAGACCTTGACCTCGGCAGTCATTTGAGATTCTCATGCGAGTCCGTCAGCCTTTAGCAGGTGTGCTATCTGGAACCCACTCACATCTAGGGTCAGAGTGTGAAAACGGCTTATCAACATGCTGATTAGCTTTTAAAACAGCATTGCTATCAAAATAATTAGGTTAGCTGACCAATAAGAACAAGAAGCTTTTCACAAACGGGTTATAAACCATACTTTTTATGCTGGACCAGCCTTTGTCGACAGCGGGAACTCTGCTTAACCTGCATCCCCGGTCACTCGGTATTAGTAGGACAAACAAATGCAAATAATGTCTCACTATGATTCATTTCGTCTACGGAACACTGTCGATCTAGCCAGTGAGTTAAAAGATTCCACTCCCCAGAACGATTTGGCAACCGATCACCTTCAGTGAACTGAAGGCGACTCTTTCATTATCGGCCTAAGTCGGCCTTGAGCGTGATCATTATGAAGATTTATCTGCGAAATGGGCCACAGTCAGGCTTAAATTAAATCATTCCCGCTTCGATAAGCCAAATCTGCATGAATAAGCCGAATTTTCGAACGGGCACTAACGAAACCACACTATGCCAGTTACGGCTGCCTTAACGCTAGGTATGTGAAAGCTGTCAATTAAACTGTTTGGGCTACGAAAGCGTAGCCGCTTGTGGATCCGTCCTGAGGCCTGAGGCGTAGTTCCGCTCAGATTTTGTTGAGCTTTTAACAGTAGTTTCCTACAATCCGTTGCTCACTATAAGTCACGATTGATGCTGAAATGTCGATTTGCACCTTTTTTCTCATCGCGCCAACTGGTGGAGAAAAAAAGATGGTTGCCGTACTTATCTCGTATTGCCCAGTGCATCGTGTGCCTGGGATATTCCATTTACATTGATGCTTATTCGCCTTTGGAAGCCATGCATGGACCGGAACAGCATCCACAATTCACCACCAGCACTGCTAGATTTACTATAATCAATTGTGCTTTACCTTTGTCAGTAACGACAGACCCGTATAGATTAATCCTATCATATTCTAACTGTCACCAGCTTTTTGGCATCGTCTGCCTGCCATTCCAAGTTAGTTTCACTCATATACTATCGGAACTACCTGCTGCGTCGTACTGAAAAGTCAGCCATGCTAGCTCACTGTCGATACTCTTCCCAGATACACAAACTTGGCCCGCTAGGGTGTGCTATAACTTAATTGACAGTAAGTAATTAAATAAAATTCATAAATTTAATATATGTGACTTACGTTAGCACATGTAAAGTAATGTATCTCCGTCTGTAACTCCACAAAGACAATGCGGGTGCTAGGCAGATGAGTTTTGTATAGCACACTCACAGCCTAAGTGGCTTTGGGTACGCATTCGGTAGCCAACAGACAGCATCTCGCGAAACAAAAAGAAATTGGGAAGCATAGCAGAGTCAGGAGAGCAATTGAGGTAGCGAGTAGCATGGAAGTAGCAGCTCAGGACCATTGAAAAGAATGAGCCATAGTCGGCAGCTGGAGACTAGTTGTCGTTGCGTAAGAATTGTGGAAGCGAGTTCCACAGTCTAGGATCTGCAGAGCCAAAGCTTCTGTGGCCAACGGTCTTTAAGTGCAGGAATGAAACAGCTAAATTATTTTCCACCTGAGGGCACAAGGAGGCTGAAACTTGTTCAGCAGTTCAGCGAGTTATAGAGGAGTCAAGTTGTGATGGGCCATGTGGGTCAGCGTAAGAACTTTGCTCTGTATTCGTTGATCAACCGGCTGCCATCCTAGCTCTTTTAGCAAAGGAGACACGTGTTCAAACCTCCGAGACTCGAAAACTAGCCTTGCAGCCATATTCATAGCCATTTGCAGTGGCCTAGTTGCTTTTTTTGGTAGCCCAGCCAAAATGGAATTACAATAATCAAGCCAAGAAAGAGCTAAGGAGCTAGTTAAATGTTTGCACAGACTTGATCAGAATAAGTAGCTCTTAAAAATCTCCATAAATTTTTAAATGTCATTACCTGAACCCATAGTAGCACTTTTTAGTTCTTATGGAGCTAGATCCATAACAATTCCATCTCAAAGTTACAAGGGCCAAGGTCATCCAGGTAGCAGCTGTCGATCTTCCTACGCAATCTTTAGTATAGTATAGTATAAATAGTATTATATTATAGTATAGTATAGTTCAGTGGGACGCTTGTTTTCTCAAGATATTTGAGCCTGACTTCAGCCCTTGCCATATCATGCATGAGGGTCTAGCAGAATGTCAACCGATGCAGCAAAATGAAGTGGCTTGGTACGTGGGCGCCTCTTTCGTTTGAAGATACCTATGTCCAGTAGTGTCCCTCGCATCATACGGTCCCTGTAACTGGCAACTGGCCGAAAGTGACCTCCCTTAAATAATGCGTCATCTTAGATGCCTGGTAAAGGGCTGCTGCAACTATTAACACGTTGATAGAATGTCCTGAATTAACTTTCTTTTTAAGCCCTTTAAACATACTGAGAGTAATCGCGTAAGCTGATTAGTGGCTGTGACATCCACAACATTAGCGCGCTTAATAACATTAGTGAAAATTCAAGTATACGAATCAAATATTGTTCAGGGGCGATTTGGTGTTTCGCTTCAAGTATTACGTAAAATAGGATACAGCTACGGGATTATTCTGTCGTGATTGCCAAGCCGCAGAGAAACGGAGCTGAAGGCCTTAGGGTGAAGGTCTGGAAAAGATTTGATGTAGCTAGATAGACTTCTAGAAGATGGAAATTAGTGGACGCGTGGTAGGATGGATCCTGAGGAGGAAGACAACAGATGGACTCATCACCACACCAAAGTCTGATTGCCTAGATCTGCATTGTCTTTCTTGTGTTTTGCTGCAGAGGATTTGGGAAGACTTTG